>JAVMKO010000007.1:105078529-105678529 GCA_032164245.1 Sternotherus odoratus
AGGTCGCGGTGGAAGATGCCCTTGGAGTGCAGGTAGCGCAGGCCGCGGGCGATGTCCAGGGCCAGACGGACCCGCACGGACCAGGAGAGCGGCACCGGGCTGTCCAGCAGCTGCTCCAGGTTCCCGCCGTTGATGTACTGCCGGGGAGAGGGGATGGGCGGCGAACCATCAACCCCCCAAACCCCATGGGGCACGTCCCCCCGCCCTGCCCGCTTCCCTACCGCCCGCCCCATGGGGCCCATCCCCCGCCCCGCCCTCCCGCTTCCCCACTGCCCGCCCCATGGTGCCCATCCCCCGCCCTGCCCTCCCGCTTCCCCACCGCCCGCCCCATGGGGCTGATCCCCCGCCCTGCCCTGCCTTGCCCGCTTCCTCACCTCTGCCCCCATGGGACCCATCCCCTCTGCCCTGCCCTGCCTCCTCCATGCCCCCCCCCCCGGCCTGATCCCCTGCCCTCCTGCCCTGTCTTGCCAGCTTCCTCACCTCTGCCCCCATGGGGCCTGTCCCCCCTGCCAACCTGCCCTGCCTCCTCCATGCCCCCCCCCCGGCCTGCCTTGCCCTGCTGGCATCCCCGCCAGCTCAGTGCCCACCAGCCCCAGCCCATGTGTCCCCTAGGACTCCTGGACGACCCCCCCTTACCTCCGTGAGCGCGTGCAGCTGCCCCTGGTGCACACAGACCCCCATGAACCTGAGACACAGAGGGGGGCGGGTTAGACCAGCAGCGCCGGGGACCTGCCCCCTGACAGGCCAGACCCCCCGCAGAGGAGAGAATCGAGAAGGGACCGGTGCCCCCTGGCCAGCACGTGCCAATCTGAGGGGAGACCTCAGCCCCCCGCAGCCAGAGCCGCTTCCCGTGCCCTGGGCAGGGGCACACGAGGGTCAGGGCCATAGACCCGGGTTCAACAGCCGGGCCGGGCTAGGGGGGCCCCGCTCGGCTGGGAGCAGGGGACGCAGGAGTCAGCTGCCCCTCTCGGCGGAGGACAGGCCCCCGGGTGTCAGGGGGTATCGGGGGTGGGGGGGGGTGGGGTGTCTCTGCGGCCCCTCACCTGAGGATGTTAGGGTGTGAGAGGCGGTTCATGAGCTGCACCTCCCGCAGCATGTTCCCCCGGTTGCTCATCAGCTTGTTCATCTTCAGCACCATGATCTGGCCGGACTGGCGATGCCGCACCTGGGGAGGGAGACGAGGGGCAATGGTCTCAGGTTGCAGGGGGGGAGGTCTAGGTTGGATATTAGGAAAAACTTTTTCCCTAGGCGGGTGGTGAAGCACTGGAATGGGTTCCCTAGGGAGGTGGGGGAATCTCCTTTTTTTTTTTTTTTAAGGTCAGGCTTGACAAAGCCCTGGCTGGGATGATTTAGTTGGGGTTGGTCCTGTTTTGAGCAGGGGTTTGGACTAGATACCCCCTGAGGTTCCCTTCCAACCCGGATATTCTAGGAGTCCAAGGGTGGGACACAGCATGGCCTAGTGGGCAGAGCACAGGACTGGGAGCCAGGAGCCCGAGTGCTGAGATGGACCTGCTGGGTCTCATCCTGCCAGGAGCCTCAGTTTCCCCTGTGCAGTGGAGAGGCAGGTCTGCAGACACATGGCAGGAGGCCGGCTCAGGGCCCGTCAGCGGCGTTGTATTAACGAGGCCCCTCAGCAGAGGACTGAACGGCCCAGGAGTCCGGCAAGGCCCCGGGGCCAGGGAGAGAGGCCCGGGGGGAGGAGCCGGGAGCTCAGCGCTCTGCCACTGACCAGTGTCGGCCCAGCCTGCGGGCTCAGCACCAGGCCCCGGCGGACCCGGGAGCCCTGCCTGGGCGAGGAGCCGGGACTCGGGGCCTGGCCTGGCAGCTGCGGCTGGCAGCGCGGTATATTTAGCCTGCTCCGAGCGGAGGCCACCATGTGAGCCGCGTCCCTGGGGCTGCTGCTGGGAATACGCCAGAGGGGAGGGGGCTGCCGCGGCCCGTCCTCCCAGCACACGGAGCCCCCGTCTCGCACACAGACCCCGCCACACACACACACACGGCTGACACACGCATGGACCCCCGTCTCTCACACACACACCCCTCCTTGTGCACAGACGGCTGACACGTACACACATCCACATGAAGCCCCTGTCTCTCACACACAGACCCCACCACACACACACGCCTGACACACACACAGAGCCCCCATCTCTCGCACACAGACCCTGACACACGCACACACAGCTGACACGTGCACGCACACGGAGTCCCTGTCTCTCGCACACAGACCCCACGGCATGCACACATAGCTGACGTACACAGAACCACCATTGTGCACACACACAGCTGACACACACATGCACACAGAGCGCCCGCCGCACACACACACGGCTGACGTACACAGAGCTCCCACTACACCCCCCCCCCCCCCTCCACCACAGGCTGTCTCTGCCCCAGGGATTCCAATGCCCATGGGGTGTCCCTGAGCTCTGGGGGGTGCTGGGAAGAACGAGGGGCCTCCCCCCATTTCCGGAGACCCGTGCAGAGCCCCCCAGCCCGGCTGCCCGGGGCGGGGCCCTGCGGTGGGGCCCAGCAGCTGACGGGAGCCCCTGCCCCCGGGGCGCAGGCGGCTCAGGCATTCCTCAGCGCTGCGTCAGCTCCCCGCTCCTGCCCTTTTTAGTCAATGCTGCTCGGAGACCCTGCGGCTGTGCCAGGCCCCGCAGGCCCCGGCCTGGCCTATGTGTCCCCCCCCTCCCCCCCCGCCGTGAGGGGTCTCCTGGCTCCAGCAGCGTCTGCCTCCCCCGCTCATACCCGCAGGGCGCGGGAGCTGTCTGGGGGCAGAGGGAGACAGGCCCCCGGCCTTCCCACGTCAGGGGCAGGTGGGGGGCAGAGGGAGACAGGCCCCCGGCCTTCCCACATCAGGGGCAGGTGGGAGACAGGCCCTGGGAAGGGGGGGGCAGGCCCCTCGCAGCACAAGGCTTTCCCCCTCCCTTGCTGTCCTGAGCAGTTGTGCGGCGTTGCTGTTAGAGCCGCCAGGCCTGCCCCAGAGGTGGCTGCATGCCAGTGCTGGACAAGGGCGCCCCACGTACAGTGTGTGCTGCACTTGGGGGGAGCGGGCACAAGGAAATGACAGTTACCCCGGGAACCTGCCTCCTCCTACTGCCCCCCCTTCCCGAGTGCCCCATCCCACAGGGACCTGCACAGACGCCTGTGGCCCCCCCCCCCCCCCCCAGTGCAGAGCGGGGCATGGAGCAGTCCCGGGACAGCCTCTGCCCCGGAGTGAGAGCCATGCGGGGACCTGAGACCGCAGCTGGTGGGGCCAGCCGAGGTCTGGAGGGGGCGGAGGGATCCAGAAACTCTGGGCGGGGGGTCTGGGGTGAGCCTGCCTCAAACCACAACCCCGTCTCTGGGCTGGAGAGTGAGGGGTCACGCAGAGCCCCCCGCTGGGCGCTCCCACGCACACACGGCACGTGGGGGGAGGGGAGACACTGTGCCCGGGCTGGGGGGGGCGGGACTGGGAGTTGCCGGCCCAGCCAGACTTGCCGCCCCTTCCCCACAGTTGCCGAGCAGGACACACACCCGTGGCCATGCACAGGGCCTAGTGTAGACGCACCCTCCCCATGGCACCCTGTGCTCATCCCCATGGCTCTCGGCAGCGGGGGGGAGGGGAAGGGGGAGATTCAGGCTACAGCCAGAACACCCCCCCTCCCCCGCTGGCTCCCTGTGTCCCAAGGCCAGTGTCTCCCCTGGCCCCCCACGGCCCCGCCTGCGCCAGCCTCTCCCTTCGTCCCTCCCCCGGGCCCTGCATTATTCAGCAGCGCCTTGCCCCAGGCGCTCGGGTTTCACCAGCGTCACCCTCCAGCCAGCTCCCGGCACCTGTGCCACCGAGGGGCCCGGGCGCTACGAGACTCCCTCGGGCGACAACCTCCCCTCCCCGCAGCTCCCTGCTTCGCACCCGCTCGCCCACGCTCTGCCGGAGCCACCCGGCCAAGGCCAGCGGCCGGACAGACCCCGGCCTGGCCCAGACCAGCCCAGAGCACCAGGCCTGGCCTCTCCCACGGCTGCTGTGTGCGCCAGAGCCCCCCCCCCCATCCCCCCCCCGGCGGAGCCCCTGCTGTGTGCGCCAGAGGCCCCCCCATCCCCCTCCGGCAGAGCCCCTGCTGTGTGCTCCAGAGGCCCCCCCATTCCCCCCCCAACGGAGCCCCTGCTGTGTGCACTGAAGCCCCCCCGTCTCCCCCCCCCGCCGGAGCCCCTGCTGTGTGCGCCACAGCCCCCCCTCATTCCCCTGGCAGAGCCCCTGCTGCTGAGTCCTCCCAGCTGGCGAGGTCTCTCTGGAGCCCTAGTCTGGGGCGCTTCCAGCCCGTGCCATAAGGCCCCGATTCATTGCACCCCGACAGCAAGTGACCCCACCCCCATGACCTCTGTGCTGGGCCAGAGGCACCTTAACCCTTTTGTGCCCACTGAATAACAATAAAACAGAGAGGGAAACTGAGGCACACCTCGGCTTCATACAAACACTTAAGAAAATTTTCACTTCCTCACATCTCTTCCCCCACAGCATGATCCTGGCCCCCAGAGCCCCCGGGTGCGTCCCCCGCCCAGTCACTGCATGGCGTGAGGTCCCAATGGTTTCGCTGCACAACAGAACGGCAGGTGAAATTCAGTGTTGATAAATGTAAAGTGATGCCCACTGGAAACCATCATCCCAACTCTACAGCTACAACGCTGGGTGTGAATTCGCTGGTACCGCTCTGGGCAGATCTCGGAGTCACTGTGGAGAGTTCTCTGAAATCATCCACTCAACGTGCAGAGACCGTCACAGAAGTGACCAGACTGTTGGGAATCGATAAGAAGGGGAAAATATCCCACTGCCTCTAGATAAACCCCTAGTGCGCCCCCACCTTGAGAACTGGGTGCAGGTGCGGTCACCACATCTCAAAAAGATCCACTGGAATTGGAAACGGTTCAGAAAAGGGCAAGAAAAATGATTGGGGGCCTGGAGCGGTTTCCGTATGGGGAGAGTAATGAGACTGGGACTTTTCCGCTTGGAGAAGAGCCGACTAGGGGGGGACAGGAGAGAGGTCTGTACAGTCCTGACTGGTGTGGAGAAGGTGAATGAGGAAGTGTTATTTCCCCCTTCACAGAACACAGGAACTAGGCGTCACCCAGTGTAATGAACAGGCAGTAGCGTTAAAACAATAAGCCAAGGAGCCTCTGATGAGTTCAAACTTCAGCAGCATCTTTTCAGGCTGTTCGTGGTCCCTGGTGTCGACTTCGTCCGCCTGGCTGGGGGCCGCGATAGCGCTGGGGCCAAGCGAGGGGTGAGCCAGGGGAGCGCTCCGCAGGGTGAGCCGGGTCAGATCACAGGCAGTGAGGTACGACCCGGTCTCCTGCTCCTTTCATCGGAGGTAACCATTTGGTAGCTAGCTCCCTGCAGACCCCGTCCCCAGGGCCTTTCCCGTATACACCTGCACGCTGCAGCCCGGCCTGCTGTTCACAGCAGTGCACTCGGGGAGTGCGGCCCCCCATCGGGCTGGGGACTGGGACTCACTCCCGGGTGCCAGGCCTGCGAGAGCCCCCCTGGACCCCGCCCAGAGCAGCAAGGCACCCGCAGTGCGCAGCCAGGGGGCACGGACAGTGCGGACGGGCCCAGGCGCTCTGAGGCCCAGGGGACCCCGGCAGCTGGGGCAGGGAGAGGATCCCACACGGGAAGGGCCCAGGGACAAGGGGGCAGCCTCCTGCCCGGGGGAGGGGGGAGCTCCTCTGGCTCTGCCCCACTTCAGCCCTCCCCACCCCACCCCACCTTCCCTCTAATCAGCCTCCTGCCGCGCTAATTGGCCAGGAGAGATGGAGACTAATGCTGCCTAATCCCCTTGGACCATCTCCTGCCCAGGTCACTGCACCCCCCAGGCCTGCCCCCTAAACCTTCGCAAACACCCCCCTCCGCACCCTGGGGGCCCATGGGGTGGGGAACAGGCACAGAGAGATCCCAGCTCTGTTAGTCCCTGCCCCCCACTCCTCCTATGTCACTGGATCCCGAAACAGGATCCCACAGTGGGGGGAGGGTAGCACAGGGCTGCCCTGCTCTGCTGGTCAGGAGTCAGCCCCATGGCAGAGGCAGCAGGGTGCCCGGATTCCCACAGACAGAGCCTGCACCCCCCACCCCACTGCCGGGGGCTGGGTGAGCCCAGCCCCCCAGAACCAAGGCACCCCCAGGCCCCTGAGAGCAGCTTCCCCCTGCCTCCCGGGCCCTCACCCCAACGCAGCCCTCCTTATACCCCAATATCTAAGAAATAATTCACTCCCCGCCAACCAGTCAGAAATCCCCACTGTGATCCGGTAATCTCTGGAAACGGTGCAAGAACACACCCGCCAAATCTTAAAACCCTTAAACACCAGTGTGTGCGCCTGGCCGGGGACGTGGGACCTACAGTTCACCTTAGAGACACCCCAGAAATACCAGCCCCTGGGAAACGGGGTCCCGTAAAGTCCCCATGGAAATACCACCTGACACTCCGCTCCCCACAACTGCCACAGCAATAAGAAGCCTGTTAAGACAGGGACGATACCAAGAGTTAGGGTGGGATACTGTCCAATACCGCGTGGTTCCCGGACACCCAGCGACCAGCCGAGTCCCCCCAGAAACCCCTCTCTCTGCCTGGTGCCTGAGTGTGGATTGGCACATCACTACCAGTCCCTGCCTAGTGCCCCCCGCCTGAGGGTGCCCTGGGCCAGTGGTGAAGGGGTTAAGGCTGCGTACGTGCAGCCAGCCTCCCACACCCCGCGGCAGCCGGCAGCTGGCGCCCTGCTGGGCTGTGCCAGGAGCGTGGGGCGCGGCCACAGCACCCCCCGGCCCGGGCTCGGCTCCAGGGAGCAGGCAGCGTTCGCGTGCCCCTAGAGGGGCTGCCTGACCCCCCATTCCCTGCACCTGCCACTGGCATCGGGGCACCTCCTCTGCCTGGCACCCCACCTCATTACAGCTCCAGCTGGGCCCCACCCCCACTGGGCCCCCAAACCCTCCTCCCCGGGACCCTGGGGGCACCTCCCCCACCAGAGAGGAAACCCCAGACCACTGGGTCCTGCAACTCCAGCTCCCTCCCCCCACTTCCCCATGGGGTGGGGGTGCAGAGGCCAGGGTCCCCCGGCTGTGGGCTCCCTCCCCAGTGGGCACCACCAGGGACCAGGCAGGTTCTGCCAGCCCCCGCTAGGCACGACCAGGGTCTAATGCACCTCGGCCCTGGGACAGCTTCCAGCAGGGGCAGCCCAGTGAGGGACCCGTGGGCAGAGCCCCAGGGTGCCTGATCCCCTGCAGCCCAGAGCACGGTTGCCGGGATGAGCTACGCCGCCCGCCCTCGACTCCCCCTGCGCTGGCACCGTGCCCTGGAATCCCGGCACATTCCCCAGAGCTGAGCTCAGCCGGGCAGCACACGCGGACCAGCGGGGGTGACGGGCAGGCAGCCTGCTCCGGCCAACACCCACCGGGCTGGACGGGCCCTTCGGCTCCTCCCTACGTGACACCCGCCTGGCGCCCGGCCTGGCCCCCCCGACTGCCGTCCCGCTCCTGCCCACAACACGGGCCGCCTGGTCTGGTTAATCCGGCACTGAGGCCCCAGCATGGGCCCCGGCACACGCCAGCTCTGAGATCCACCCCCCCGCCAGCCCGGGCACCAGGGAGCTGAGCTGCCTCCGCAGCAGACATTAGAAATGATTAACGAGCACGCTAATGAGAGGGAGCAGATGAGCCACCGCCTGGCCTCCCCTCCCCCGACAGAGCCCAGCAGGGTTTAACAGCCCAGGCACTGCGGCCCCTCTGCGCCCTGGGCCTGTCCCTGCCTCCGCCCCCTCCTGCGAGATGGGGACTGTCCCGCCCGAAGGGGCACTGCGACCGACGATGCTGGGCAGCAGGCAGACTCCCGCTGCTGGACACTGAGCGCTCCCCGGCTCTGGCTCTAAGCCCCAGCGGGGTCACCCCGGTCCAAGCGTCGCACCAACGGGCCAGGCTGATCCGGCGTCTGAGTGCGGGACCCCCCCTCACCACCCACAGCCTGCCTCTCCCCCGTCAGCCTTCTCGGCTCACAAGTCTCCGTGCCAGGGCTCAGCACTGCCCAGGGCCTCCCAGAGCTGCCAGCCGCTGCCATGCTCCAGGTTCGCTCTCTGGGCTCTGGCATCCAGCTCCTCCTCTGGGCACGGCCAGCTCTGGGGGACCGGAGCACTGTGCCCCCCCAGCCCTCGCTGGGTCCCACAGCATGAGCCATGGGGTTCTGCAACATGGCAGGGAGCCGTTGGCTGCAGGATGGACCTGTGGCTGCAAAACCCACACGTCCCAAATGGCCAGGACTCCCTATGTGCTCAGGCCTCGGGGCCAGTCTACACCTCAGGCTCTAGGCATGTTACCAACATGGGCTAAAACCCCAACCAGGATCAGTGGCGATGCGAAGGCAGCAATTAGAAATAAAAAAACCAGGAATGGGGGGAACGGAACGGGGAACGGAACGGGGAACGGAAAGGGGAACGGAACGGGGAACGGAACGGCGG
Source organism: Sternotherus odoratus (assembly GCA_032164245.1). Lineage (NCBI taxonomy): Eukaryota > Metazoa > Chordata > Testudines > Kinosternidae > Sternotherus > Sternotherus odoratus. The sequence continues at coordinate 105,087,005 of JAVMKO010000007.1, forward strand.
CAAGCCGATTGCAGCTGATATAAATGAGAAGTTATACAGAATAGAAAACTGATAAGGGAAGCTAAAGACATCAGAGAAAATACCCATGACTGGCTGGGCCAAGAATACCCATGACTGGCTGGGCCAAGGACAATAAAGAGGAGGATTTGTTTTAGGTATGTCAGGACTAAAAGAAACCCTAAGAACGGCAGAGGCCCATTACTAGACGGAGATGGCAAAGTTTTTCACAATGGCAGAGAAAATGCAGAAGCATTCAAAAAACATTTGTGTTCTGTATTTGGAAAGAAGCAGGATGATGTACTCATCACACAAGAATGAAGTACAATCCAGTCCAGTAGTAACTGAGGATGATGATAGACAACATCTACCAGGCATAAACTTTTTAAATCAGCAGGTCTTGGTAACCTACACCCAAGAGTCCTACAAGAATTGGCCTGCTGATGATAAATTTTTAATAATTCTGGAGTACTGCGGAAAATCCAGAACACTGGAAAAGTGCAAATGTTGCATCAATATTTAAAAAGGTCAAGCAGGATGACAAAATTAACAATAGGCTGGTTAGCCTGACATCAATCCCACAAAATAATGGAAAAACTGTTACGGGATTCCAGTGACACAGAACAGAAAGATAGGAAAAGAGGTTTTGTGGAAAACTGGTCTCATCAAACATCGGATTTCACCCTCCGATGAGATTCCAGGTTGAGTTACCGATGGTGACGGTGCAGATGGAGGAGACTGTTGGAAGGTGTGTGACATTCTGGTTACAAACGAGCACTGTATCAACAAGGCAGATGCTAGACAGCAGAAGGACTGGCTCAGTGCTGGATCTCAAGGCGTGGTCCCTGATAGGGAATCACTGCACGGGGGGATTCTAGCGGGGTTCTGCTGGGATTGGCACTATGCCGGTACTATTGGGACTATGACTATACTAGTCACTCTAAGAGGAACTAAGATACTGGAACAGTGCACTGGGCTGGGTTTCAGGAGACCTGGGTTCTGTCTTTACCTTGCCCACTGGCCTGCTGGGTGACCTGAGACAAGTCGCTTCCCTGCCCTGTGCCTCGATTTCCCCACCTGTAAAACTGGAGACTGATCCTGCCCTCCTTTGTGCAGAGCTACCAAGGAGAAAGTCAGGGACGATTACTGTCATCAGCAATCTGGGGAGAGCAGCCAGACGGGCTGGGCAGCAAGTAATGAGGACAGGGTGACACCCAGAGCAATCTGCTCACTCCCTAAGCTGGGCCCATTCAAACCACATGGGATTTGAAACAGTCAAATGCAAACAGCCACTGGGAGAAGGATCCGGGGCCCACGCTGGACAAGGAACCGACCGAGCGCTCCCAGCGCGGTGCTGTGCTGCAGACGGGTAATGTGACCGGGGTGTATAAACAGGGGAGCGGGAGCCGGGTTTTATCTCCGCACACAGTGCGGGTGAGACCAAGGCTGGATCTGGCGGCCACAGATTTAAAAGACGTTGAGAACTCGGAGAGGTGCAGAGAAGAGTCACGTCATTCCCGGGCTGGTGACAACCACCAGCGAGAGACAAGCAGCTGGAAGCGGAGGCCAAGGAAATGCACCTTAGACACAAGACCCCAGTGCGTGCCGGGGGAGGCTCCCGCTGGCACAGGCTGCCAAGGGACTCTGGCTGGTGTCGCCGATCCGCACCGGAGCCTTCTGGGGGGTTTGGTCAACCCGGGACTGGCTCAGCACAGGGGTAACGGGTGAGATCCCCGCCGGCCGTACGCTCTGTGAAAAGCACAGCCAGCGCCCCCGGGTCCCCCGACGCCGGGCTGGGCCCTGATCTCCCGCCTGGCCCAGGTCTGCAGCCCACCCTGGACTGTACCCCGCCAGGGGCTCTGGCCGGGATCCTGCCCCCTCCCGCCCTGGGCAGAGCACAGGGCCCAGCCAGGCCACGGCGGAGCGCGGCTCTCGCACCCAGGCCCACGCCAAGTCCCTGCGCGACCGAGGCCAGGTGGTGGGGCAGCCGGACACCCCGACTCGCCCAAGGGAGAAACCCAGCCTCAGGCCAGGGGACCGCATGGTGCGCAGGGCACGAGGCCAGCGCCCAGCCCCCGCTGGCAGGATCCAGAGCGGAGCGCTTGTGGGTGAGAGCCGGCGTACGGGTGCCGGGACGGGGCTGGGGGCAAGGCTGGAGAAGGGGGAGGGACCTGCTCCAAGGGTAGGGGACCTGCCCCAGCTCCAGACCCCCACTGGCGGAGAACCTGCCGGTCCTCCTCCAACTCCTGGCCTGCCCGGGACCCTCTCAGCCAGGACCCCCGAGACACGGAATTACAGCTCCCCACCGCACAAGGAACGCTGACCGTCCGCCTTTCCCCCGCCGGCCCGGCCGTGCCCTTCCCCCGCCGGCCCGGCCGTGCCCTTCCCCCGCCGGCCCGGCCGTGCCCTTCCCCCGCCGGCCCGGCCGTGCCCTTCCCCCGCCGTGCCCTTCCCCCACTGCTGCCCACCGCAATATGCCATTTTTCCCATTCCAACGTATTCCCACCCCCACTCCCACTCCGCTCTCCCCCTGCCACTACCCCCCCCCCCAGCCCCTTTCCAGTGCCCTCTCCCTCCACGTCTCGTGTGGGGACAAACTCAGCCATGCAAATGGCTCTCCTGCGGGCTGGGTGGAAGCACGGGCAAGGTGAGAGAGACACCTGGTCTGGCCGAGCAGCTGGGGGCGCGTGGACCCGCCGGATGGGGGGCATGGGAAGGGGGGGGAACCCGCCGGATGGGGGGCACGGGAAGGGGGGGGAACCCGCCGGATGGGGGGCACGGGAAGGGGGGGGAACCCGCCTGCCGGATGGCAGGAAAGTCGTTATTAGATGGAGCCATGCTCCCTGAGCGGCCAGCCGCCCGCCTGGCTGTATCCAATGCCACCCTCAGCCTGCCTGGGCCAGCCTCTCGGGGGACGGCCAGTGTCACCAAGACGGCAGCTGCTCCCCACGGCAGCCAGGCCTCCTGCAGGGCCCTAGGGGAGGGGCAGGGCCCCAGGGAGGTCGTGGGGGTGGGCAGCATGCCAGACCCAGATCCCTGCAAACCAGGCCCAGGGCCAAGGCCGGGGCAGGGGGCCGGGGCAAGGGGCCCTTAAAGGGGCTCGAGCTAGCGAGATCCGCGGGACCCAGGCTGACCTCACGCCCCACAAGAGCGCTGCCAATGGGGGGTGCAGCTGGCGCACCCACGAGCACCCTGGGGAGTCCCCCTCAGCTCTGCTCCCTGGCAGGACCCCGGGGACGCCGCAGGGGGCCAGGCATGGGGAGGGGGAGGCCGGTACCCGCCCTCGGCCTGTGGGTGCCTCGAACATCTCGTGCCTTACGCTGCCAAACAGCCGGGGGGGCCGGGCACGCAGACACTCGCACACACCTCTGCCAAGGGAGGGGCAGGGAAGGAGCCTCCCCCGCCCAGCGGCCCCTCCCCACGCGGCACCACAACAGCCGCGGTGAAAACAAGCAACGCCAGGGCGGTGAGACAGGCTGTGCCGAGAGCGCAGGCCGGACCCTGCCGCTCCCTCCCCCCGGAACACCTGCGCTGGCAACCCACCCGCGCCAGGAACCCGGCGCCCCGCAGCCCACGAACCCCGCGGCTGGCACGGCCCCGACCCCCTCGTGCAATGGACCCCCCCGCAGCCCACGAACCCCGCGGCTGGCACGGCCCCGACCCCCTCACGCAATGAGCCCCCCGCAGCCCACAAACCCCGCGGCTGGCACGACCCACGAACCCCGCGGCTTGCACGGCCCCAGCCCCCTCACGCAATGGGCCCCACCGCAGCCCACGAACCCCGCGGCTGGCACGACCCCGACCCCCTCGTGCAATGGGCCCCCCGCAGCCCACGAACCCCGCGGCTGGCACGACCCCGGCCCCCTCGTGCAATGAGCCCCCCGCAGCCCACGAACCCCGCGGCTGGCACGGCCCCGACCCCCTCGCGCAATGGACCCCCCCCCGCAGCCCACGAACCCCGCGGCTGCCCCGGCCCCCTCGTGCAATGGGCCCCCCGCAGCCCACGAACCCCGCGGCTGGCACGGCCCCGACCCCCTCGCGCAATGGGCCCCCCGCAGCCCACGAACCCCGCGGCTGGCACGACCCCGGCCCCCTCGCGCAATGGGCCCCCCGCAGCCCACGAACCCCGCGGCTGGCACGGCCCCAGCCCCCTCACGCAATGGGCCCCCCGCAGCCCACGAACCCCGCGGCTGGCACGGCCCCGGCCCCCTCGCGCAATGGGCCCCCCGCAGCCCACGAACCCCGCGGCTGGCACGGCCCCAGCCCCCTCACGCAATGGGCCCCCCGCAGCCCACGAACCCCGCGGCTGGCACGGCCCCAAGCTCCTGGCATGACAGGCCAACCCTGCACCCCCTGACCTCATGGCCTTTCTCCACCACAGGCCTCCGGACCCACAGGGGCAGGGCCCGACTCCCTCTGAGCCACCCCTGCAGGCCCCGGCAGACGCACCACCAGAGCCGGGGTCAGGGCCCCTCTGCTGGGCTGCGATTCACTGATCACCCTGCTTCCCCCAGCCCTGTGCCCCGGCCTCCCCCTGGCAGGCAGCCGGAGGACCAGCCCCCTGCCCGAAACTGGCCCCACCACCCCGCTCAACAGCAGGTGGGACCCAGGCCCCTGTGGGCCCAGCACCCCCATCCCATCCTGCCCAACGCCAGCCAGGCCCACAGCGGCACCCTGCTGAGCTGCCATACGGAGGTGCAAAGACGTCGCTCCTCCCTGATCCACCCCACAGCATTACGAGGGCCCCCTGTGCCCCCCTTGCCCCATGGGCTCCGCTCACACCCAGAGCTCCCTGGCCTGGCTTCCCCTGTCCCTACGGCTGTAAACAGCCTGGACACACCCCCACCCTGTGACAACACAACCCTGGGCTCCCGCCCCACTGCCAGCCTCTGCCCTCGGCCCCCACAGCTCAGTGAACTGCACCCCGGACCTGGGGCTGGGTGAGCATTCACACTGCCCCCCGGCCTGGGAGTCCTGACACCCCCGCACACCCGCACACACCCACTGCACCTCGGCCTGGGAGTCCTGACACCCCCGCACACCCGCACACACCCACTGCCCCCCGGCCTGGGAGTCCTGACACCCCCGCACACCCGCATACACCCACTGACTCCCGGCCTGGGAGTCCTGACACCCCCGCACACCCGCATACACCCACTGACCCCCGGCCTGGGAGTCCTGACACCCCCGCACACCCGCATACACCCACTGCCCCTCGGCCTGGGAGTCCTGGGAGTCCTGACACCCCCGCACACCCAGGCACACCCACTGCCCCCCGGCCTGGGAGTCCTGACACCCCCGCACACACCCACTGCCCCCCGGCCTGGGAGTCCTGACACCCCCGCACACACCCACTGCCCCCCGGCCTGGGAGTCCTGACACCCCCGCACACCCAGGCACACCCACTGCCCCCCAGCCTGGGAGTCCTGACACCCCCGCACACCCAGGCACACCCACTGCCCCCCGGCCTGGGAGTCCTGACACCCCCGCACACCCAGGCACACCCACTGCCCCCCGGCCTGGGAGTCCTGACACCCCCGCACACACCCACTGCCCCTCGGCCTGGGAGTCCTGACACCCCCGCACACCCACCCACACACACTGCCCCTCAGCCTTGGGTGTCCTGACTCCCCCGGACACCCGGACACACCCACTGCACCTCGGCCTGGGAGTCCTGACACCCCCGCACACACCCACTGCCCCTCGGCCTGGGAGTCCTGGCACCCCCGCACACCCACTGCCCCTCAGCCTGGGAGTCCTCAAACCCCCCCACTCCCTCCCACACACCCACTTCCCCAGGAGTCCTGACACCCCCTGCACACCCACCCACTGCCCCTCAGCCTGGGAGTCCTCACACCCACGCACACCCACTCAGAAGCTGTGCCAGGGCAGGGCTCTGAAGCACCCGAGACCCAGGGGGACGGGACACCCCAGCTAACAAAGCCCCCTCCTCGTGCCCGGGCCCTGTGGTGCCTGGGAGCGGAGCCCAGCTCCAGCTTCACAAAGGGCCTGTGGTGTCCCGCGTGCCCCAGAGCCCCGAGGGGCCGCAGAGGGGACGAGCTGCCCAACCCGGCTCCCCGCGCCAGGGACTCTGGGCTCCCGGGTTTGGATGGGGGGGGGGGGTGCTGTCCTGGCGACCGAAGTGCAGAGACCCGGGGGCCAGGGCCAAGGCCCAGAGACCCGGGGGCCAGCAGGAGCCTGGGGGAAGCTGTGCCAGGGACCTGGGAGAGCGAGTGGGGTGTCCCCAGCCCAATGGCCGGTGCCCCCACGGCCGGCACCCACCGGTCTGCGAGGCCCTGGCCTGGAGCCCAGCCCATGCGCCCAGAGGAACCGGAGGAACGGCTCTGACCGGCCCCTCCATCCCCAGGCAGAGGCCTTGAGCCCTGCGGGGCATCGGCCAAGGGAGAGGCAACTGCCACTGGGCAACCATGGTACCCACCCCGTGTGCGGACCCCACACCGCCCAGTCTCCCACCCCCTCGCGTGCCTCCCGTCCCCACGTCCCCATCACGCACTGCCCAGCCCCATATGCCCGTCCCCAGTTCGCCGTCCCCAGTTCCCTGTCCCCGTCCCCAGTTCCCTGTCCCCGTCCCCGTCCCCAGGTACCAAGGTCCCTGTCCCCATCCCCAGGTACCAAGGTCCCCGTCCCCAGTTCCCTGTCCCCATCCCCGTCCCCAGGTACCAAGGTCCCTGTCCCCGTCCCCAGGTACCAAGGTCCCTGTCCCCATCCCCAGGTACCAAGGTCCCTGTCCCCGTCCCCAGGTACCAAGGTCCCCGTCCCCAGTTCCCTGTCCCCATCCCCGTCCCCAGGTACCAAGGTCCCCGTCCCCAGTTCCCTGTCCCCATCCCCGTCCCCAGGTACCAAGGTCCCCGTCCCCAGTTCCCTGTCCCCATCCCTGTCCCCAGGTACCAAGGTCCCTGTCCCCGTCCCCAGTTCCCTGTCCCCGTCCCCGTCCCCAGGTACCAAGGTCCCTGTCCCCATCCCCAGGTACCAAGGTCCCCGTCCCCAGTTCCCTGTCCCCATCCCCGTCCCCAGGTACCAAGGTCCCTGTCCCCGTCCCCAGTTCCCTGTCCCCATCCCTGTCCCCAGGTACCAAGGTCCCTGTCCCCGTCCCCAGTTCCCTGTCCCCATCCCCGTCCCCAGGTACCAAGGTCCCTGTCCCCGTCCCCAGTTCCCTGTCCCCATCCCCAGGTGCCAGTACTAAGGTCCCTGTCCCCGTCCCCGTCCCCAGGTGCTCAGCCCGGCCCGGCCCCAGGTGCTCAGCCCGGCCCCAGTTCCCTGTCCCCGTCCCCAGGTGATCAGCCCGTCCCAAGGTCCCTGTCCCCAGGTGATCAGCCCTGCCCGGCCCCAGGTGATCAGCCCGGCCCCAGGTGCCCGTCCCCAAGTGATCAGCCCGTCCCCAGGTCCCGGCCCCAGGTGATCAGCCCGTCCCAAGGTCCCTGTCCCCAGGTGATCAGCCCGGCCCCAGGTCCCGGCCCCAGGTGCTCAGCCCGGCCCGGCCCCAGGTCCCGTCCCAGGTGCTCAGCCCGGCCCGTCCCCGGTGCGGCCGGTACCTTGAAGACCTCGGAGAAGAAGCCGGCCCCGATCTTCTCGCAGTAGAAGTCGTCGATGCGGGCGAGGGTGGAGACCGCGCTGCGCAGGGCCCGGTACGCGGAGGGCCGGAGGCGGCCGCAGCCCAGCCAGGCGCCCGGGGGCTCCGCGTCCCCCTCGTCCGGCCGCAGCGCGAGCCCGGGCCGCCGGCTCAGCCTCTCCCGGGCCATGTCGGGCGCGCCGGGCGCCCCCCGCGCCATTCACATGGTGCCGGCCCCGCCGGGAGCCCGGGCTCAGGGGCGGCCCCCGGGGAGCGGGGGGCCCGGGGGGGTCATGCCGGGGGGGGGGGCGCGGCGGGGCTCGGCTCCGGGTCTCCGCTTCCCCGCGGCTCCGAGCGCGGCCCGAGACCGGGGCGGGGAGGCGGAGCCGGGGCGGGGCGAGCCCTTAACTCCTTAACGCCCGGGCCGCTCCCGCTCCGCGTCCCGGCCCCGGCTCCCGCCTCCGCTCCGGCTCAGCCTGGGACCGGACACGCCGCCCCCTGCAGGGGCCACATCCCGGCGCTGCCCGGCCGGGCCCGGACAGACGCGCCGGGCAGCCCACGGATCAACCCCCCCCCCCGGGAGCGCCGGGCAGCCCCCGGATTCCCCCCCCATCAATTCCCCCCGGGAGCGCCGGGGCGGGTCTGGTCGCCCCGCCCCCAAAGCTCCGTTCCAGTGGGAAAGGTTCAGAGGCGGGGGCAGAAATCACCCCCCCCCCCCGCCGCCTGTTTTCCCGTCTAGGCCAGCGCCGCCGGGGGGAGGGGCGAACTCCTGCTCCGGGCCCTGCCAGGGAAGCTGTGAACTGGGCGGACCCGGCCTGGGCGGCTCTTCCCCTGCCCGTCCCACCCCGGGCCGCGCGCTGCAGGGCCCCTTCCCGGGCAAATCGCAGCAGCCCCGTCCTGTGGCTCCTGGCTCGGAGCCGCCGGTGCCGTAGCCTGGCTGTGAGACTGAGGGCAGGGGCCAGGGGAAGGGGCCGGGCAGCCTGGGCACCCAGCGGCCTGTTGTACTCAGAGTCCGGCCCAGGATCTTGTCAGGGGGAATAAGGCAAAACGCCCCATTTATTAGTAATCCCTGTAACAATCCACCCTGTCATCGGCATCTGAGCCATATCACACTCATACACACACTCACATAAACACCCTGTCATCGGCATCTGAGCCATATCACACTCGTGCACTCACACACACACTCACACAAACACATTGTCATCGGCATCTGATCCATATCACACTCCTGCACTCACACACACACACTGTCATCGGTATCTGATCCATATCACACTTGTGCACTCACACACACACTCACACAAACACATTGTCATCGGCATCTGATCCATATCACACTCCTGCACTCACACACACACACTGTCATCGGTATCTGATCCATATCACACTTGTGCACTCACACTCACACAAACACACTCCCTCTTGTTACCAACGAGTTGCTCCCCTTCACTTCCCCAGCCTGGTGAGTTAGATGGGGGAGGGATGGAGCCGGGCTTCTGCTCATCCAGATCGATGCTCCGATGTTGACAAGACCTGGGGTCCCCTGCCAGACCCCTCGCTTTTATAGCAGCTTCTTCCCTCTCCTGCAAACCTGTCCCAGATTCAAAATCTGGGCCTGTGTCTGTTGGTCCTTTGTGGTGCTTTCTTTCTGGGTGTTGTCCCAATGCTGCAGAGAAGGTGCTTGATGCTAACCCCCGAGGCTGTCAATATGTTTGTTCTTCCTTAGTCAGCCCACTTGACAAGTTTGATTGTCCTTGGTCTGGCTCCCATCCCCTCTCCAAGGGTTGCACTGTCTGGAGGTGCCGCCTTCCCCCTTCCTCATTCCCCCCTCCTTCATTCACCAGGGCTATTGATTACACAGTGGGGGGAAGATCTTAGAAAAATGTCTCTTTGCTAGGAGTAGACTTTTACCTTCATTATACCACCTTAGGGGCTAGCAGGGCTGGATTACCCAATAGGCAGACTAAGCACGGCAAAGCAGGGGGCACCAAAAAAATGAGATTTTTTTTGAAAATATTTGATCTTTGATATTTCAAAAAAAGCATCAAAGTCGTCATCGTGGGAAAAATCAGAACTTTGTTAGACTTCCCTCCACTCCACACTCTTCCCCTGTGTGACGAAGTGGGAGTACTGTGTGTGTGTGCCTCAGTTTCCCCTATGCATTTCTTGACAGACTATGTGAAGGGATAGGGGCTGATAGTGATGCAAAGCAGAGCCTCTGAAGGTGTGCATCCCTGAAGCTGTAACCTGACCCCAGGTGGGGGAGGGAGGTCAGCTGAATCTGTTGAAGGGAGGTCAGGTGATACCGGAAGCCCGGGAAAGGAACAAAGGAGCAGGAAGTGGCTAGAGCGTTTGGTCAGTCTGGGTCTGGGTCGAGCTGGGAGAGGGAGAGAAGCCAACTCGCTCTCTGGCCCCAAGATGGATCCAGCTGAAGGCTCACGCTCGCTGTATGGTCTGTGATTAGAAGTCATCGAATAAACCTGGGGAGGAAGCAGGAGCCCAGAATCTGGGTCTCACCTCCTGGCACACCCCAGAAAGGCCCGACTGAGGGACCCTGTTTGGACTGAGAAGCTGTGAGTTGAATTGTGTTCCTGACATCTTAAATAAACCGTCTATTCTGCTGGCTGGCTAAGAGTCACATTTGACTGTGGATTTGGGGTGCAGAACCCATGGGCTCCCCCAGGACCCCGCCCAGGCGGGCTTGCTGGGGGAAGCACACGGAGGGGCAGAAGGTGCTGAATGCTCCGAGGTCAGACCCAGGAAGATGGAAGTGGGGACCCCTGAAGCTCCTGGCCTGGGAAACAGGCTGTGTACGGAGAAGGGGCCCTTCACCCGGAGTCCGGTCTGGCTTCCTAGGGAGCGGTTCCAGACCATCGCCCGGGCGCTCCGTGACACCCTGTTTTTCTGTTCTCTTTTTATTACTTATCCCCACCTAAACCGGGGGGTATCCTACTAGATCCAAGTAATGTGAGGAAATCAGATCCTGGCATGTAGTGCAATACATTTATGTTTTATTATTGATATTTTCTTCTGAGTTATATGTATTTTATTCAGTTTTTTTCTTTCTTGGGATTGTTGGAGCTTGTGGCTCAGATAGGTCCTGCTAAAAATGGGTCAATCTCAAAATATGGGAATGTTGGCAAAGGTAACCCACCCTACTTATCCAAGACAATATGTGATGAACTCATTGGTCTTCTAATGGGTGACAAAGTTCGCTCAGCTATTGTGGATGAAATAAGTACTGCTGGGTACTTGTGTTTATCTGTCGACTCTACACCTGATCGTTCACATATTGATCAATTGAGTATTGTATTAAGATCTGTCTCCCACAGATGGAAAACCAGTTGAACCATTTATAACATTCCTGTTTGAAAAGTCACCTGGTGAAGAAATGGCAAATCAAATACTGCATTATCTGTGCCAAGTTTGCATAATCGATTTCTCAAAGTGCAAAGGTCAATCTTATGACAACGCTGCCAACATGGCAGGGCGTTCTCAAGGAATACAGAAGAAGTTTTTGGAACAGGACCAATATGCCATACTCCTACCATGTGCCACACACTCTCCCAATCTGGTTGCCGTGGCGCTGTTGATTGTTGTCCGGTGGCAGTATGTTTATTCTCAACAGTCCACTTACTTTATACATTGTTCTCTGCCTCAGCACACCCATGGGCAGTTCTTAAAACATATCTGGGCAATGATTGTGTGTTGAAATCTCTTTCTAATACTCGCTGGGAGGCACATGCAGTGGCAACAAGTGCAATTCTGGAGTCCTACTCAAAGGGGGAAATCGACTGAAATACGCATATTCAGCTACATGAATCACGTCCTCACAGCAGCGGCAGGCGGCAGCGCGCTCCCCCATCGACTCCATTTTGCGCCTCGTGGCGAGCTGGAGTTCCGGAGTCAACGGGGGCGCAGCGGGTGATCGATTTCTCAAGTCTTCACGAGATGCGAGAAATCGATCGCTAACAGATCGATCGCTACCCGCCGATGTGAAGACAAGCCCAAAGATTGTGGATGCATTAGAAAGTCTAGCTGAAGCCCAATCACAGAAGGGAGAAGCTATACAAGTGGCAGAGAACATTGCAAACAAGATGCAAGAACTAGAGTTCTTGTTGACCATGTGGAATGAAATTTTACAACACTTTTACCACACGAGTAAAGCTCTGAGAGAAAAAGAATGGGATTTGAAAACACGTGCAGACCTCTGCCAATCATTAGCAGACAACTTCCACACTTGGAGGAATGATTTCGAAAGATTTCAAGACATATCAAAAGATACCTGGCCTGATATGAACTACAAAGAAGCCCAGTCCCGCAACCAAATCAGGAAAAAACAAGCAAATGAGAGCAGAGCAACAGAAACAGCATTGAATCCTAGAGTCAAATTTTGTGTATCTACTTACTGCGCTATAATTGATACACTTGAAGCTCATATGAAGAGAAGAGGTGAAGTGTACAAAGAAGTATCAAGTAGATTTTCTTTTCTAAACGATATGGACTTAGCTGATGAACAATATTCACAGGGTTCCCAAAAGCTAGTTGACTTATACCCTGTTGACTTGAACATGAATCTCTGTGGAGAAGTACGGCAGTTCCACTGTTATATGTGCGCAAAGTTTAATGAAACAGGAAAAATGAAATTCAGTCACATTGATCTTCATGACACAATATTGAAAGAGGGAATACAATGTGTATTTCCAAACGTAGAGATCGCGCTACATGTTTTTCTAACATTGATGATTACTAACTGCTCTGCAGAACGCTCTTTCATCTAAAAAGAATTAAAAACCCTCAGAGAACAACAATGTGTCAGGACAGACTCGTATCATTTCAAAAAATAAAGTTTTATTTTAGGGTATAGTATTGTTTTTATTTTGAATTACATGGGGGGCACCATAATCTTTTCAGTGCTTAGGGCCTCTAAAGGCCTTAATCCGGCCCTGGGGGCTAGAACATATCACCAAGGTTCAATCCAGAGTTTCTAAGATAAAGTTATGTGAAAAGGCACAACACAAAAGTCCTATAAAAGTTATACAAACATGCATAATGCAGAGATTTATCTACATGCCTTTCCCTGCCGCCCGAGCCCCGCGTTCTCCATCCTCTGCCGCAGCGAGGGGTGGGGGCTCCCCAGGGCCACACACACAGAGGCAGCCCCCCCAGGGCTCGGTGCCATGGCCCTCCCGGAGCCACTGGGCTCTTCAACCACCTGACCACCCCTGCCTCACTTTCCCCTCCACGAATGGGGTGACAGCCCTGCACCCTGAGAAGGGCTAGGGGCTCATTACTGATGGGTGTGTGCTGGGCTACCCTGCTGCTCCCACTAGCTACATCCTACGCACTGGGGCGAGGGCTCCGTAACAGCCCTGGGGGCGTGGGGCTGAGTGGACCGGGGGGGGGGGGGGGCTCGTCGCCGGCGGGCACGGAGCTCTGTAACAGCCCTGGGGGTGTCCCTGTCACATGACCCCAGCAGGCTCAGCACTGGCCCTACACCCCAATCCATGGGGAGCCCCTCCTGACGCCGCCTCGGCTGCCTCTGCTCCGGGCTCACAGCCTGGCACACAGCACCCTGCCTGCTTCCTGGGGCAGCACAATGGCTGAGGTCACCGGCCTGGCGGCCCCCGAGCCTTTCCGCTCCGCCGCTGGGCTCCACCAGCCCCGCGCTGTCAGGCCAGGGCAGGGGCTTGCCGAGGGGCTGTTTGGGAAGAGGCTGCGGCTGTGAATACCTGGGAGCCCCCTTCCCATGGAGGGGGGCAGGGCAGGTCCTCAGGGACCCTCTGCGGCAATGGGCAGTGACGGGGGTCTGGAGCCCCTCGCCCAGGTGAGAACGGACGGCTGGGAGCAGCCCCCCAGCCACGGGGGATGGGCTAGATCACCTGAGGGGCCATCCCCTCCCCCCACTGCAGCGACTCTGATCAGTGAACCTCGGAGGTGGGGTGTTCGTAGCCGGGGCCGGCTGGTCCCTGGTTCTCTCAGCGCCGCCTTGGCAGGCTGGCCTGGCTGCAGGGCTCTGCTCAGACCAGGGTCCGTCCCGAGAGCCCGAGGGGCTGCAGGGCCAGCCGGGTTCTCCCGGTGCCCGTAGCCCGCAGGGCACTGGGATCCCACCGCTCGCTGGAGCAGGGGACGTGCAGGGGGCCATGGCTCCCAACCCGCTGGAACGGCGCGGGTCCCTGGCTGCTCCCGGTGCAGCTCAGAGCCCAGAGGCAGCCCTGCCCGCGGGGCCTGGCATCGCGTGCGATAGCAGCAGATAAGAGCGTTCAATGTGCAGGAGGATCCTTCACCAGGTGTGTCGGCGGCCGGCTGGCCAGATGGCACTGCCGGTTCCCAGCAGCCGAGCAGGGCGATGCCCGAGGGACTGATAACGAACCCGGGCTGATAACGAACGGCCTGGAGCTCCCAGCCCCCCCCCCCCCCTCCGGCAGAACGACCCCCTCCGCCTGGCCTGGCTGCTGCTTTGCAAGCCGGGGCCTGTGGTCTCCCCATCCCAGAGCAGCCTTGGGCTCCCCTCGCCTTCGCTGGGGTTTAGCCAGTGAAACTGGGACCCTCCCCCGAGCCAGGGCCCCTCGCCGTGCTCCGGCTCCTGGTCCCGTGCCTGGCAGCAGAGAAATGGGCCAGGGACAAACCTCCAAATACAGCAGGAGACCAGGCACCACATGTAGGGGGTGCCAAGGGAAAGTTGGGAGGGGCCCTGTGGGCTGCTGGGGAGACAGGGGTCCCTGGGGTGGGATCTGGGGGCTGCCGGGGAGACGGGTGTCTGGGGTGGGATCTGGGGGCTGCCGGGGAGATAGGGGTCCCTGGGGTGGGATCTGGGGGCTGCCGGGGGGACGGGTGTCTGGGGTGGGATCTGGGGGCTGCCGGGGAGATAGGGGTCCCTGGGGTGGGATCTGGGGGGCTGCCGGGGAGACAGGGGTCCCTGGGGTGGGATCTGGGGGGCTGCTGGGGAGACAGGGGTCCCTGGGGTGGGATCTGGGGGGCTGCCGGGGAGACAGGGGTCCCTGGGGTGGGATCTGGGGGGCTGCTGGGGAGACAGGGGTCCCTGGGGTGGGATATGGGGGGCTGCCGGGGAGACAGGGGTCCCTGGGGTGGGATCTGGGGGGCTGCTGGGGAGACAGAGGTCCCTGGGGTGGGATCTGGGGGGCTGCCGGGGAGACAGGGGTCCCTGGGGTGGGATCTGGGGGGCTGCCGGGGAGACAGGGGTCCCTGGGGTGGGATCTGGGGGGCTGCCGGGGAGACAGGGGTCCCTGGGGTGGGATATGGGGGGCTGCTGGGGAGACGGGGTGTCTGGGTTGGGATATGAGGGGCTGCCGGAGAGATAGGGGTCTTTGGGGTGGGGTGGGGTCTGCTGGGGCGGGGGGTGAACTCACTCGGGGTGGGTCTGGGTGTTGCTCACATTCTGGTGATTTTCAGTTGTTTTCTTTGAGACGGGTGAGAGAAAACAGCTGAGACCAGCCCCCCCCTCCCCCCGTCCTCTGGGGGCCCTGCCCTGGGGTAAGTGAGAAACCCTCCCTTGTGTGTCCACGGGAGGGGGGGCCTGCCTGTGGTGCTGGGGTGACCCCTAAGCCTGGCAGTGCCTGTCCGGATGGGGGATTGCTCCCCAGTGAGTGACGGGGGAGCGGGTCATGTGGCCGTCGGGGGGTGAAGGGCACACGGGGTGTTAGTCTGGCTGGAGCCCACCCAATGGACGGAGGAAAAAAACCCAAAATCGGGACTGTCCCTATAAAATCGGGACGTCTGGTCACCCTCCTACAGACCAACAAACCCGCCTGGCTGGGCCGGGTTGCCGGGTGTCCCCTCAGGGGGCGTCGGTACCAGGGTCCGGCTCGGTGGGACTCTGGGCCGGGCTCCAGGGGTGGCAGGAGGCTGGAGCCAGGGGAAGAATTACTCTGGTGTAACCCACATGCAGCCACACACCCCTGGGCCCCCGGACAGCCAGCCCTGGGGCTTCTCCCGCCCCTCGGGAAATGGGGGGTTCAGCACGCCCCAGGGAGTGCTCTCCCCCGGCTGGCAGCATCTGCCCTCGGGCTCCGAGGCCACGGGGTGCCCGAAGGAAGAGAGGCCACGAGGGGGATCTGACCTTCTGAACGGAGCCTCCTGGAGCCCGTTTCTAAGCTGGGGCTCAGCCCCGATCCTGTGGGTCTGGGATATCTTGACACAGTCCCTCTGGCCCACCCGCTCCCCGGCTCCTGCTACACTGGCTGCAGCTGGCGAGGCCTGGCGGTGCTCCCTAGGGCGCAGCCTCCTTGCCCCCGGCCCCTGGCCCCCAGCACGTCTCCCCGCCCTGCCCCCTGGCTGCTCCCCCACGCTCTGCCCCAGGGTCTCCCGTGGGAACACAGGCGCCGCGTCCCCCCCCCCCCCCCCCCCCCGTTCAGTACCAGAGCCTGGGGCAGAAATTCAAAGACTCACAAAGAACCCGACCAGGGGAAATCTCCATTTCCTCACCGGGGCCCCGTGGGGCTGGTGCCCGCTGGGCTCAGGGGGCAGCGTGAAGGTGAGTGGCACCGACAGGAGCCGAGAGCAGGGCAGGGCTGAGGACGAGGGGTGGAACGTGATGCACAGGCTCAGGGACGGGAGTCACCGCAGGAGAGGAAGCTGATCCCCCCCCCCTCTGTTCGCCCTCCACTAGCCCGGCAGCCCCAGGCTCAGATGGGGGCGGGGCAGCCTGGCCGTGGGGGATCCTTTCGGTGGGTCCGTGCTGAGCCTCCATGAGCTGCCAGCTTCTTGGTCCCTCTCCCCACCCTGGAGAAAGCTCCTAGGTCGGACCTCATTCCTCCTGGCTCCGTCCCCTGCCCAGCTGAGGGTGTTAACCCAGCACCACCCGGCCTGCGGGGGCACAGAGAGCCGGCCTCACCCCCTCCCCTGGGGCGCAGGAGGCATCATGTGGGCAGGGCCCTTTTGGGGATGTTGCTAAGGAACCACCACAAACAGAGAGGGCGTTAGCATAAGGCACCCAGCCCCCACGCTGCCCACGGCCGCTGCTTCCTGTGCCAGGGAGGGGGCACAGAGCCATGGGGACAGCGGGGAGAGCTGCAGTGCTCAGCCCCCCGAGAGCCCCACTGACCATCACAGAGCCCGGCCTGCGCAGGTGCTGCAGAGCTGGGTGGGGGATGGGCTGGACGGGGGCATGGCGCGGGGGGGGGGGGGCCTGGCTGACTCACGCCCAGTGCAGGCGCTGCCCTTATTGTGTCTCCCACCTGGCAAATCCCACTTAGAGCTGAACAAGAGCCAGCGTGGCTCCCTGACACCTCGCATCCTCCTCCGCTGCGCCAGGGAGACCAGCCGACCCAGGGACAGCCCCTCCCGCAGCTCCCTGACACTTCACCTCCTCCTCCTCCTCCGCTGCGCCAGGGAGACCAGCCGGCCCGGGGACAGCCCCGTCCGCAGCTCCCTGTCACTTCACCTCCTCCTCCGCTGCGCCAGGGAGACCAGCTAACCCAGGGACAGCCCCTCCCGCAGTTCCCTGACACTTCACCTCCTCCGCTGCGCCAGGGAGCCCCCGTGAGCCCAGCCGACCCAGGGACAGCCCCTCCTGCAGTTCCCTGACACTTCACCTCCTCCGCTGCGCCAGGGAGCCCCTGTGAGCCCAGCCGGCCCGGGGACAGCCCTGCCCGCAGCTCCCTGTCACTTCACCTCCTCCGCTGCGCCAGGGAGACCAGCTAACCCAGGGACAGCCCCGTCCGCAGCTCCCTGACACTTCACCTCCTCCTCCGCTACGCCAGGGAGCCCCTGTGAGCCCAGCCGGCCCGGGGACAGCCCCGTCCGCAGCTCCCTGTCACTTCACCTCCTCCTCTAATGCGCTAAGGAGCCCAGCCGGCCCGGGCACAGCCCCTCCCGCAGCTCCCTGTCCAGAGCCAGCTTTGGAGCATCCTCTGCCCCTCCACCTGGCCAGGTGTGTCTGGGTCCCACAGGGAGACCTCGGGGGGATGGGGAGGACGCCGGTCCCTCCAGGGTCTCTCTGAGGCCAGCACTGCCCACAGGCTATAAACAGGGAAGGAAAAGGGTTTAAATGGCACCTTTATTCCCAGTCCTCAGGAAGGCCTGGGCCGTGTCGGGCACTGGGTGAGAGAACAGCCCGGCGCCACCCACGGCCGGAGCCCCCAGCCATGTGGCACAGTCGCTGTGCTGGGCTAGCACAGGAGGGCCCCTAGTGTAGACAGGACGCCGGCGCTCTCCCCTCGGTGCCGCCTCTCGCCGTCTCCCACTGCGTCTGTGCAGCGCCTGGCACGGCGCTCGGTGCAGCAGGGCCCTCCAGGCTGGCTGTGGCCTAGTTTCTCTCCTGTCCTAGTTCAGGCCGTCGGTGACCCCGCCCTGCTGATCCCTGGGCGGGCGGGTTCCACAGGCTCTGGACAAACAGGTCCCCGGCCGTCTCCCAGAGGGAATTACCATCCAAGCAGGCCAGGGGCTTTTACACGCGTGTGTGCGAGCCAGTGCTTGTGAGCCAAGTGTGTCAGCGCTGCCTGCGGGGCAGGGGAGCGGCCCGTGACACATACCCAGGCAAAGGGGCGCTGGGGCCCCTGGCAGGGCAGGACTGTTACCTCACTGCCTTTCAGCAGCACCCACAGGCCCTGAGCGGGACCGAGCCCTGCTGTCCTGGGGGCCGAGGCACAGAGGGGCCTGGAATTCTCTGCCCAGTTACAGACCCACGTCCCAGAGACCCTTGCACGAGCGAGGGGGGGTCATTGCTCCATCCTGGCCTGGGCAGGGGGAGGACAGACCTGCCCGGAGGGTGCTGAGAGCACAGCGGGTGTCTGTGCCAGGCAGTGCTGGTTTGGCTGCTGCTGGATGTGGCCTGCAGCTCCCCAGCTCCGCTGCCCCCCCCGCCGGCCCGCCTGGGAAGCAGCTGCTTGGTTTTTCCTTCCCTATTCGATCCGGGCCCTTCCGGGCTCGGGGTATTCTGGGCACTTCCCTGTTCCCACTTCCTGGGTGGCTTCTGGGCCCCTGGTCATCACTGGAGCTTGGCCAGGCTGAGATGCGAAAAGGGGAAATGCCAGGCCCTGGGTGCCAGAACCCCAGCCCTGTACGGGAAACGGGGCTCGAACCCGGGACCCCAGCACCAGCGGAGCCCCTGGGGCTGCTCCGAACTCTCGCCCTGCCTGGGGCCGGGCACTACCAGCATCTGGGGGAAAGGGCAGGGACTATGGGGCAGAGCACTGGAGGCTGGGGCCCTAACATAGGGGCTGGGGGCACCATCAATGTAGGGGCAGCTTCACAGAGAGCCCAGGGCAGGGCCCGCTGCTCACACCGGGGTGGGGGGCAGAGCTGGCACAGAGGGGGGGGGTATCATTCAGGGGGGCGATGCGGAGGGCATTCCCCGTTGGGAAGGGTTCACGGCTGTGCTGGGAGAGCAGGTGAAAGACGTGGCCCCGGTGCCGTGAGCACATCTGGAGCCCGGGGCCCTGGGGCAGCAACAGAACCAGGCACAGCACTTCTGAGACCAGGGAGGGCAGGAAAGCGCCTCCCCCAGGGCCTGGCCTGGCGTGTGAGCGGGGAATGGCCCCTGTGACGAAGTGGGACTGTTCTTAATGCTGTCTCTGGATACGGGGTGAGTGCCTCAGTTTCCCCTGTGCATTTCTTAAGTCCCTAGGTGGGGGACAAGGGGTGGGATTATTGCAGATCCCTAGAGGGTCAGAGAGTGGCCAACACCCTGTCTCCTAGCAGCTAATGGCCTGTCCCCCCCCCTACCAGGTGCCAGCTGAGGGTGCTGGAGAACAAAGGGGTCAGGTGTTGGGAACAAGACAAAGGCTGGGGGAGGGGCTGGAGAGTTTCAGTTTGATGACCTGAGGTCCCTTCCAACCCTGATATTCTGTGATTCAGTTTGGAGCTGGCTGGGGAAATGGAGGGAGACCCAGACAGGGTCTGGCCTCCCTGCCCCAAGATGGAGCCAGCTGAGGGGTCCTGTTCTCTGTACCTACAAGCTCTGTGTTAGATCATGTTCCTGTCATCGAATAAACCGTCTATTCTGCTGGCTGGCTGAGAGTCACGTTTGACTGTGGATTTGGGGTGCAGAATCCATGGGCTCCCCCAGGACCCCACCCAGGCTAAAGTGACCCTGCTCAGTTCGTTCTCGAAGAAGGGAGATGTGTGACTTTGTTAGACTTCCCTCCACTCCACACTCTTCCCCTGTGTGACGAAGTGGAAGTACTGTGTGTGTGTGCCTCAGTTTCCCCTATGCATTTCTTAAGTGTCTATGAGAAGGTAATGCAGACCAGAGCCACTGCAGGTATTCAAAGGTGTGCATCCCTGGAAGCTGTAACCTGACCCCAGGTGGGGGAGGGAGGTCAGCTGAATCTGTTAAAGGGAGGTCAGGTGACACCTGAAGCCCGGGAAAGGAACAAAGGAGCAGGAAGTGGCTAGAGAGGGGGTTTGAGTCAGTCTGGGTCTGGGTCGAGCTGGGAAGAGGGAGAGAAGCCATCTGGCTCTCTGGCCCAAGATGGATCCAGCGGAAGGCTCACGCTCTTTCGCTGCATGGTCTGTGTTGGACCAGATGAAAGTCATCGAATAAACCTGTGGGAGAAGCAGGAGCCCAGAATCTGGGTCTCACCTCCTGGCACACCCCAGAAAGGCCTAACTGGAGGGACCCTGTTTGGACTGAAAAGCTGTGAGTTGGATGGTGTTCCTGACATCTCAAATAAACCGTCTATTCTGCTGGCTGGCTGAGAGTCACGTTTGACTGTGGATTTGGGGTGCAGAACCTATGGGCTCCCCCATTGCCTTCACTTACTACACTGCCCACACTGGGAACTACTCACACGCCAGTCGGAAACCCCGTCCCGCCACCCCGGCTTCCCCAACCCGGCACGGGGCCAGCTTCCCCCCAGTCCCCAGCCAGGGATGGGAACTGCTCACACGCCAGTCGGAAACCCCGTCCCACAGCCCTGGCTTCCCCAACCCGGCACAGGGCCAGCTTCCCCCGAGTCTCCAGCCAGGGCTGTGAACTTCCCCTTTCTCACTCTCGGTTTTGTTACCACCGATGTCTATTAAGTTCTGTGCAGTACAAATCCCCCCGTGTGGGCTGGCGAGTGTGTGTGTGGGGGGGACGAGGGACTCTGGTGCAAGGGGGGGTACAGCCAGGGTGGGGCAGCGCATCAGCAGTAGGGGACACAGGGTGGGCCATGGGGCGGGGGGTGCCAAGAGTGGCCGAGGGCTGCAGCCGGGCAAACAGGAGCTGGCTCCGAATAGCCAGCTGCCCCCCGCCCCCCAGGACAGGGTCTGTCATGGCGCCAGGCCGGACGTAAAACAGCCGCGCCCAAAACAAAGGGGAACAACTGGAAACAGCTTCGCGGCTCAGCCCCAGCGCTGGGCCCGGTTCTGCCCACCGGGCCCCGCAGACAGCGAGAGATCGGCCACGAGGCTTTTCACGAGGAACATTCACCGTGTCCAGAACATGGAGCACGTGCGATCCCCTGGGTGACCCTGGCTCCAGGGCCCTGGACGGAGACGCCCCCGGCTCTCCAGACGGAACACGGCACCGCCAAGCATCGGGGTCCTTGCCCCGCGGGACGCAGCGCCCCAGGGAGGGTTGGCAGGTCTGTGGAATAGACCCCTGGCTGCCGGAGCCCAGCGCTCTGCAGAGCCCCGTGGGTGCCAGCAGCTGCCCCAGGCTGGCCACCTTGGCTCCCTGCCCAGCTAGGCTGACCATATTTCCTTTAGACAAAAACGGGACATTGGGAGGGCAAAAACGGGACAGGGTGTGTGTGGGGGGCATGGCCCCACCTGGGCCCCCCAGCACTGGGCAGGGGGGGAGGCAGAGGGGGGTCGGGGGGATGGATGGAGGAATAAGCAGAACAGTGATGGGGGATGAAGAGGATGGAGGGAGAGAGAGAGAAGGGGGGATGAGGGATGAAGATGATGGAGGGGACGGAGAGAGAGAAGGCACGAAGGTGAGAAAAAGAGAGGATGGATGGATGAGAGAAGAGATGGGGGTAGGGAGCAGGGGGGGATGGAGGAGGCAAGGGACAGCGAGAAGGAGGGATGGAGAGAAGGGAGATGGAAGAGGAGGCAGTGGATGGAGGGAGAGAGGGAAGGGAGGGATGGAGAAGGGGGATGGAGAGAAGGGAGGGATGGAGGGAAGGAGGAATAGAGAGGAGGAGGCGGCAGCGGGCGGCGGGCTGGAGGAGGCGGCAGATCGGAGCTGTCCGGAGCCGCAGCCGGGGGCCGAGCGCGCCGGCGGGGGGGCTGCCGGCCAGGTTTTATGAAGAGAGAAGGGATGGAGGGAGCGAGAGGAGGCAGTGGACGGAGGGAGAGAGAGAAGGGAGGAAGGGAGGGATGGAGAAGGGGGATAGAGAGAAGGAAGAGAGGGATGGAGGATAGAGAGAAGGGAGGAAGGAAGGGATGGAGGGATGGAGAAGGGGATAGAGAGAAGGGATGGAGGGAGTGAGAGGAGGCAGTGGACGGAGGGAGAGAGCAGGGAGGAAGGGAGGGATGGAGAGAAGGGAAGGATGGAGAGAAGGGAGGGAAGGAGGAATAGAGAGGAGGAGGCGGCAGCGGCCGGCGGGCTGGAGGAGGCGGCAGATCGGAGCTGTCAGGAGCCGCAGCCGGGGGCCGAGCGAGCTGGCGGCGGCGGCGGGGGGGAGGGGAGGACGTTTTATGACTCCATGTTTTATGAGTCCACGTTTTATGAGTCCTGCTCCAAAAACGGGACAAAATTGATATTTTGGACAAAAAGACGGGACGGTTAAAAAACATTAAAAAACCGGGACTGTCCCGTTCAAAACGGGACGTATGGTCAGCCTATGCCCAGCCCCAGCTGTAGGCAGCGCCTGGGGAGAGGACGTGGCCCGTGGATCCGGGGAGACACCTGGTGGGTGACGAGGAGATGACATGCTATGGCTGTGCCACCTGCCCACGCCCCGTTACAGCCGGCCTGGCCCCGCCCCGCCCCCCTGGGCAGCCTGCGGGAAAGGTTCACCCACCAGGGACCGGCGCCGCCCCTGGGGAAGGGACGGGGGAGATGCCCGGGGCCCCCAGTGGCAATAACAAGCTGTGGAGCTCCCCTAAGCCAGCTCCACGCTCGGGTCGAGGGGGGCGACCCCGCCGAGGGGGACGTGCCAGGCAGGGCTTGTCGGGGTTCGGAGGCTCTGAGAGCCGGGCAGGAGGAGGAGGAGGGCAGCACCACAGCAGATGGAGCCGAGTGCGGCCCTCTCAGGAGCCCTGGCTCCGGCACACACAAAACAAGGGGGCGGCCGAGCAGAAGAGGGAATGATCCAGTGATCCGTCCCGTCGTCCATTCCTCGCTTCTGGGAAACAGAGGCTAGGAACACAACCCTGCCATCCTGCCTCATAGCCATTGATGGACCCGTCCTCCGTGAACTTATCTAGTTCTTGTCTGAACCCTGGTATAGTCTTGGCCTTCACAACATCTTCTGGCAAGGAGTTCCACAGGTTGACTGCGTGTTGCGTGAGGAAATACTTCCTTTTGTTTGTGTTAAACCTGCTGCCTGTTCATTTCATTTGGTGACCCCTAGTTCTCGTGTTCTGTGAAGGGGTAAATAACACTTCCTCATTCACTTTCTCCACACCAGTCAGGATTTTATAGATTTCTATCATATCCCTCCAGTCGTCTCTTTTCCAAGCTGAAAAGTCCCAGTCTTATTACTCTCTCCTCAGACAGAAGCCGTTCCATACCCCAATCATTTTTTGTTGTCCTTTTCTGATCCGTTTCCAGTAGATCTTTTCCGCGATGCCACACACAGTATTCAGCCGTGGGCGTTGCCATGGGTTTATATAGAGGCAACATAATACTTTTTGTCTTGTTATTTATCACTTCCCTAGTGATTCCCCTCAGCTTTCCCCCGAGTTCCTCAAACCTCCTGACCCACCCTGAGCTCCCTGGCGCTGTCATCGCCCCAGCGCTGCCCGGCCCTGGTGACTGGGCACTGGGACCAGCTCTGACCAGGACCTGGCCCTGCTCCATCTTCCGGCCGCCCGCCTCTGCCTGCTGCATCCCCCACGGGAGCTGGAGGAGGTTCCATGGGCAGGGATCTGCGTAGGACACAGGACTGGCAGGGACCCTGCTGGGTCATCAAATCCGGCCCCTGCTAACGCAGGCCAGCCCCTCACGTAACCCCCAGCAGACGCTGACCTGAAACTCATTTGGGGGTTTGCCAGGGTCCAGAGCCTCCCTCCGCTGACTGTCAGAAACCTTCCTCTGATTTCCAGCCTCAGTTTACCCAGGGCCAGTTTATCCCCCTAGTTCTCATTGTCCTTGTTCTTCTGCTTCAGCTGCTCTGGCCTCCCCGGGGTTTCCCCACTCGTGTGTGAGGTCTGTTGGCGGAGTTCTGGGATGGCTGATCTGGGACGTGATTCACGACGCGTACCAGGAGGGTAACGTCATTCATGCCAAGCACCAGGGGCTGGTAGAGGGTAGAGCCTGTGACCCTCACTTGATCCTTTCTGAGGAGATGATTTGGTAGCTAACGGTACCAGGGGTGATGTGAACTACTGAGACTTCTGGAGAGGTTTGACTTGGTGCCACACGGCACATTGGGTAAGAATGCTTGTCTGAGATTTCACCCAGAAGCCAAGCATAAGTTTGAAGTACAGGCACCATATATCCGATATTCATAACTTTAATTACAAAACAGATACACACATACCAACGGCATATTCATAATCAGCCCTCCATAACCTGGTCGTAGACACCTGTTATAACGCCCTTTACATAAGATTTGGTGTCGCTATAGGACCTTGGTTGCACCAATGATCTAAAGGCTCCCAAATTATTTCAGTAACGTGACAGGCCCCAACAGTGTCGGACGGATCCACCACTGGGTGAGCAGGGATCCATCTGTAGCACGCTGACTCCCTCTCCGGCCGCAAAACCGGACTATAGTCTGGTTCCCCTGGGCTACGTCTACCTCAGTCTGGGTGTAGGGCTCCGTAGTCCAAGGGTCCTCGGTCTCCTCCGGGTACTCGGCCATTTGCACAGCTCCTCGGGGCATTCGTCTGATGGCCGTCAGTCATCAGTCATCTTGGTTGAGGGCTACTGTGGCGCCTCCTTTGTCTGCTGCTCTGCTCACTATCTGGTTGTTAGATTTCAGGGACTGTGTGGCTGGAAGTGGAAGGGACTGTGTGGCTGAGTGGGGGAAGGATTATGGAGGATGTTAAGGATTTTGCAGTCAATGTGATGATCAGAAGTATGATTTTGTGCACTCTGCAGTCTCCAGTCAGATGGTTCTTTTCTGATTGCCAGCGGGGATGTGGTAGTTGTGGGTGGTGTGACCATGGTTGTGAAAGGATTCTTAGAGGCTGAGACAGAGGAAGAATTCTCCTAGTTCTCCACATTTTAGTAGCACATCGGGTTCTGGGGTGGGGCAGAAATTCAGTCCCTCAGAGAGGACAAATAATCCCGCTCCCGTGAGGGGTAATCTTGATAAACTGATGATGCTCGGGTGTCATGTAGTGTCCATGTGGTGGGTACTGGAGCCATGGTTTCTCCCAGAGGTGATGTTCTGTGGGTTGTGGAGTACTTGTAGTTGGTTCCACTTTTCGTTGTTGTATGGCTGTCACCAGGTTTTGGGTTTTTTAATAGTTCTTTTGGATTTCTTGTATGATTTCCAGGTAACTTTCCTGGGTTTCTTCCTCCAGTGTGTGGGAGGATGAGCCAATTCCTTGTTTGAGGTGGTCCCGTCAGGATGGTGAGCGAGTGGTTCCTCAGTTTCCCTGAAGCCCGTCTGCAGAGCTGTTCACATATCTGGGGCTGTAGACAGTGGTCAGAGAGCTCTAGATGGTGAAACCTCAGAGGAGGATGTTTTGTTTCTTGCATTTTCTCAGGAAGTGGAAGTCGCTGTTAAGTTTTGCTTCCTTTTACATCGCCAGACTTCTCGCTTTCATCCTCACCCCTAACAATTTGACATTCAACACTGGACTGACGGCTCATTACAGCAACTGACACCCCAACCCCCCTCTTTCTGTCCTATGACTGCGGAGGTGTTAATGGGCCACTCGACCTCGAATGATCCCTTACTACATGTGCTAACTACCTACTCTAAACAACATGCTCCACCTGGCACTTAGCTGTGAGCCTGGAAGCACTTTTCCTAGACCCCAAGAAGAGCCTATTTCTCTCACCAACAGCAGCTGGTCCAGCAATAGGTGTCAAAGTGTAATCCTAGAATCTCAGGGTTGGAAGGGACCTCAGGAGGTTCTAGTCCAACCCCCTGCTCAAAGCAGGACCAACCCCAACTAAATCATCCCAGCCAGGGCTTTATCAAGCCTGACCGTAAAAACCTCTAAGGAAGGAGATTCCACCACCTCCCTAGGAAACCCATTCCAGTGCTTCACCACCCTCCTAGGGAATTTTCCCCCCCTCATATCCAACCTAAACCTCCCCCACCACAACTTGAGACCATTACTCCTTGTTCTGTCATCTGGTACCACTGAGAACAGTCTAGATCCATCCTCTTTAGAACCCCCTTTCAGGTAGTTGAAAGCAGCTATCAAATCTCCCCTCAGTCTTCTCTTCTGTAGACTAAACAATCCCAGTTCTCTCAGCCTCTCCTCGTAAGTCATGCGCTCCAGGCCCCTAATCATTTTTGTTGCCCTTCTCTGGACTTTTTCCAATTTGTCCACATCCTTCTTGTAGTGGGGGGACCAAAACTGGACACAGTACTCCAGATGAGGCCTCACCAATGTCGAGTAGAGGGGAATAATCATGTCCCTCAATCTGCTGGCCATGCTCCTACTAATACAGCCCAATATGCCATTAGCCTTCTTGGCACCAAGAGCACACTGCTGACTCATATCCAGCTTCTCATCCACTGTAATCCCTAGGTCCTTTTCTGCAGAACTGCTGCCTAGCCATTCGGTCCCTAGTCTGTAGCAGTGCATGGGATTCTTCTGTCCTAAGTGCAGGACTCTGCACTTGTCCTTGTTGAACCTCATCAGATTTCTTTTGGCCCAGTCCTCTAATTTGTCTAGGTCCCTCTATATCCTATCCCTACCCTCCAGTGTATCTACCACTCCTCCCAGTTTAGTGTCATCTGCAAACTTTAAGAGGGTACAGTCCACGCCATCCTCCAGATCATTAATAAAGATGTTGAACAAAATTGGCCTGGGGCACTCTGCTTGATACGGACTGTTAACTAGACATCGAGCCATTGATCACTACCCGTTGAGCCAGACAATCCAGCCATCTTTCTATCCACCTTATAGTCCATTCATCCAGCCTATACTTCTTTAACTTGCTGGCAAGAATACTGTGGGAGACCGTATCAAAAGCTTTGCTAAAGTCCAGGAATAGCACATCCACTGCTTTCCCCTCATCCACAGAGCCAGTTATCTCATCGTAGAAGGCAAGTAGGTTAGTCAGGCATGACTTGCCCTTGGTGAATCCATGCTGACTGTTCCTGATCACTTTCCTCTCCTCTAAGTGCTTCAGGATTGATTCCTTGAGGACCTGCTCCATGATTTTTCCAGGCACTGAGGTGAGGCTTACTGGCCTGTAGTTCCCTGGATCCTCCTTCTTCCCTTTTTTAAAGATGGGCACTACATTAGCCTTTTTCCAGTCATCCGGGACCTCCCCTGATCACCATGAGTTTTCAAAGATAATGGCCAATGGCTCTGCAGTCACATCAGCCAACTCCTTTAGCACCCTCGTGTCACGTTACTGGAATAATTGGGTACCATATAGATCATTGGGGTACCAAATATTATGTGAAGAGGGTCATAACAGGTGTCTATGACCAGGTTATGGAGGGCGGATTATGAATATGCCATTGATGTGTGTGTATCTTTGTACTTCAAGCTTATGCTGGGTTTCTGGGTGGAATCTCAGGCAAGCTGGTGTTGACTTGAATGGCCTGCCTGATGGCCCATTAAGGGGCCATTAACTGCACAATTAACTCTGTCCACACCCGAGGAGCCTCCCCAGGCATGCGACATGCCTGGGCAAAAACTGAATCACTGAGAGTCTGGGAATTGGACCATGTGGCTGTGGACCTGCAGTTTGCAACCAGACTCTGCATAAGGAGAAGGAGGGTCTTCGCCCACAGGAGGAAGTCTATAAAGCCTGGAAGAACGTCCTCCATTTGGTCTTCTACCTCCAGCCTGCAGCCTGTCTTGCTTCCAGCTCTGAATGGACTTTGCTACACAGGTGAACTCTGGACTAAGGTGCTGACCCATCCCCCAAATGGGATGCTTTCTAAAGACTTTGATTTGAACCTGCAGTTATTCTACCTTTGCTGCAAGCCTGAACCAAGAGATGTGCCATTACTGCATGTAATTGATTTCTTTTAACCATTCCTAACCCTCACCTAGACCTTTTTCCTTGTATAATAAACCTTTAGATTTTAGATTCTAAAGGTTGGCAACAGCGTGATTTGTGGGAAGATCTGATTTGTATATTGACCTGGGTCTGGGGCCTGATTCTTTGGAATTGGGGAGAACCGTTTTCTTTATTTGGGGGATTGGTTTTCATAACCATTGATCCCCAGGACAGGTGGCTGGTGGTGGTGATACTGGGAATCTGGAGTGTCTTAAGGGGATTGCTTGTGTGACTTGTGGTTAGCCAGTGGGGTGAGACCAAAGTCTTTTCTGTTTGGCTGGTTTGGTTTGCCTTAGTGTGGAGAAACCCCAGCTTTGGACTGTAGTTGCCCCTTTGGAAGCAATCTGTCCTGATCTGACACTCACAGTTGGATCCCACCAGGAACAGCACTGTCACACCTCGCATGCAGCGCATCCGGCCCCATGGACTTGTGCTCGTCCAACTTTTCTAAATAGTCCTGAACCACTTCTTTCTCCACAGAGGGCTGGTCACCTCCTCCCCATGCTGTGCTGCCCAGTGCAGGAGTCTGGGAGCTGACCTTGTTTGTGAAGACAGAGGCAAAAAAAAGCATCGAGTATTTCAGCTTTTTCCACATCCTCTGTTGCCTCCCCCATTCAGTCAGGAGCCCACACTTATCTGGCCTTCTTCTTGTTGTTAACATACCTGAAGAAACCCTTCTTGTTACACTTAACATCAAGTTGCAGTTGAGAAGGTTTAGATTGGATATTAGGAAAAACTTTTTCCCTAGGAGGGTGGTGAAGCACTGGAATGGGTTACCTAGGGAGGTGGTGGAATCACCTTCCTTAGAGGTTTTTAAGGTCAGGCTTGACAAAGCCCTGGCTGGGATGATTTAGTTGGGATTGGTCCTGCTTTGAGCAGGGCGTTGGACTAGATACCTCCAGAGGTCCCTTCTAATATTCTATGATTCTATGATCTCTTGCTAGCTGCAACTCCAACTGTGTCTTGGCCTTATTGATTACACCCCTGCATGCTTGAGCAATATTTTTATACTCGCTCCTCCTGAGTCATCTGTCCAAGTGTCCACTTCTTGTGAGCTTCCTTTTGGGTTTAAACTCACTGAAGATTTCACTGTTAAGCCAAGCTGGTCACCTGCCATATTTACTATTCTTACTGTACTTCGGGATGGTTTGTTCCTGTGCCCTCAATAAGGCTTCGTTAAAATACACCCGGCTCTCCTGGACTCCTTGTCCCCTCAGATTAGCTGGCCAGGGCATCCTGCCCATCAGTTGCCTGAGGGAGTCTGTCTGTGTGGCGAAGTAGGAATACTGTGTGTGTGTGCCTCAGTTTCCCCTATGCATTTCTTGAGCGTCTATGAGGAGGGAAAGGAATGTGTAGCTGATGCAAAGCAGAGCCACTGCAGGTGTCAATGGGTGAAGCTGTAATCTGACCCCAGGTGTTGGAGAGAGGTCAGGTGATACCTGGAGCCCGGGAAAACAGGACAAAGGAAAGCACAGAGGGGTTGGGGGAAGCAGTCTGGTTTTTTGGCTGGAGCCAGGCAAGGAAGGCGAGAGGGGCTATCTCACTCTCTGGCCCCAAGATGGATCCAGCCGAGGGCTCACGCTCGCTGCATGGTCTGTGTGAGACCAGACAGAAGTCATCGAATAAACCTCTGTTTTACTGGCTGGCTGACAGTCACGTTTGACTGTGGATTTGGGGTGCAGAATCCATGGGCTCCCCCAGGACCCCGCCCAGGCGGGCTTGCTGGGGGAAGCACACGGAGGGGCAGAAGGTGCTGAATGCTCCGAGGTCAGACCCAGGAAGGTGGAAGTGGGGACCCCTGAAGCTCCTGGCCTGGGAAACAGGCTGTGTACGGAGAAGGGGCCCTTCACCCAGAGTCCGGTCTGGCTTCTTAGGGAGCGGTTCCAGACCATCGCCCGGGCGCTGAGTGACAGTCTGCTTCTCTGATCTCTAGGGTCCGTGATTTGCTGCCCTCTTTTCTTCTGTTTGTGAGGATCCTGAACTCGACCATCTCATGGTCACTTGTGCCCAGCTTGCCACCCACGTCTACTTCCCCTGCCAATTCTTCTATCAAGAGGCATTCTGGTGAGCATCTGGTTTTGGGTCTGGGCCCAAACCGCTCGGTCCTTCGGAGCTGTCAGTGTCCAAAACCTCCAAGTCTTGTGAAGACCCATCTCTCCGCTGCTGAAAAATGGGCAGTAAGAAATACGAATGAGGCATCTTTGTACCTCTTCATCACATGAGTTTAAAACCTTTTACCGTGTGTCAAGAGACCCCTTCGTAGGCAGCGCAATGGGGATAGTGCGGAGGGCTGGCAGTGCTCACGTCTCCCCTTGACCGCCCCCCAAACCCCGCAAGCTGGGTGTGGGCCAAAGGGATCCAGGAGTCCTGGCCCAGTGATGAGGGGCAGCAGATTGTGTGTTCCCTTCTGGAGTCTGACCGCTCGGAGCAGCGAGGTTACAGAACAGGCCTGGCGCTGCACGGTGCCCGGCACAGCCGGAGAGGAACAAGAGTTGCTCTGACGGGAGTTTCCATTTCCAAGGAGGAAGCTCTTGCACCAAATACAATTGCTGTGTGCGGCGGTTTCCTTTCTTGGCTGGTCTCTGTCACGCTGAGTTCACCGGGGCGCTGAGCGGAGAGGAGAGCGCCGGGGACTGGGGGGAACATGGCCCTGCAGGTGCCAGCTCTGGCCCTTCTCCTGGCCCTTCCCCCCCTGCTGTCTGCCCAGGGAGTGGGACCAGCCAGTTCCAGCCGCCCCAAGACTCCAGGTAGGACCTGACTCAGGCTCTGCTGCTCTCCTGGGCAGGGGGCTGCCGGGCTGTATAAGTAGAAGCTGTATAATTAGGGGCATTGCCAGCAGATCAAGGGACGTGATTGTTCCCCTCTATTCGACATTGGTGAGGCCTCATCTGGAGTATTGTGTCCAATTTTGGGGCCCACACTACAAGAAGGATGTGGAAAAAAGATTTAAGAGGAGAGGCTGAGAGAACTGGGATTGTTTAGTCTACAGAAGAGAAGACTGAGGGGAGATTTGATAGCTGCTGTCAACTACCTGAAAGGGGGTTCTAAAGAGGATGGATCTAGACCAGGGGTTCTGAACCCATGGGTCACGACCCCTCGGGGGGTCGCCTGCCGCCTCCCGAGGGGTCGTGAGCTGCTTGTGCTGCCAAAAAGCCGCCGCCGCGATCACTTCCGCATCCGGCGGCATGTCCGCCGAAAAGAGCCGCTGAATGCGAAGTTAATTTATTCGGCGGCTTTTCAGCGGACATACAAGGGTCCGCCGCGCCGAGGGAGAAACTAAAAAGGGGTCGCGGTTCTCAATAGTTTGAGAACCGCTGATCTAGACTGTTCTCAGAGGTACCAGGTGACAGAACAAGGAGTAATGGTCTCAAGTTGCAGTGGGGGAGGTCTAGGTTGGATATTAGGAAAAACTTGTTCCCTAGGCGGGTGGTGAAGCACTGGAATGGGTTCCCTAGGGAGGTGGTGGAATCTCCTTCCTTAGAGGTTTTTAAAGTCAGGCTGGACAAAGCCCTGGCTGGGATGATTTAGTTGGGGTTGGTCCTGCTTTGAGCAGGGGGTTGGACTAGAACCTCATGAGGTCCCTTCCAACCCTGATATTATATGACACAGGTGCTGTGGGGCTGGCAGCTTTCTGTACAGAGAGCCGTGGGGTGCCTCAGTGAGCACCCCTCTCTGCCAGGAGAACCTGAATTATGAGTCACTGTCTGTGGTGGAAAATGTGGTTGTAACGGTGCTGTTCCTGGTGAGATCCAACTGTGAGTGTCAGATCAGGACAGATTGCTTCCAAAGGGGCAACTACAGCCCAAAGCTGGGTTTTTTCCATGCTAAGGTAAACCAAACCAGCCAAACAGAAAAGACTTTGGTTTCGCCCCACTGGCTAACCACAAGTCACACAAGTAATTCCCTTATACACTCCAGATTCCCAGTATCACCACCAGCAGCCACCTGTCCTGGGGACCAATGGTTATGAAAACCAATCCCCCAAATAAAGAAAACGGTTCTCCCCAATTCCAAAGAATCAGGCCCCAGACCCAGGTCAATAAATCAGATCTTCCCACAAATCACGCTGTTGCCAGTTCTTTAGAATCTAAAATCTAAAGGTTTATTGTACAAGGAAAAAGGTATAGGTGAGGGTTAGGAATGGTTAAAAGAAATCAATTACATGCAGTAATGGCAAACCTCTTGGTTCAGGCTTGCAGCTGTAGAATAAACTGCAGGTTCAGGTAAAAGTCTCTGGAATGCATCCCCTCCAGGGATGGGCCATCAATCCGTTGACCAGAGCTTCTACGTGTAGCAAAATCCAATCCAAAGGTAGGTGCTAGCTCAGGGGTGGGGAACCTCCGACCCACGGGCCTTATACGGCCCGCCAAAGCCTTCCGTCCGGCCCGCGCGCGTCCCTGGCCGGCGGCTCCCCCAGGCGCTTCCCGGCCCCTTCACCGAATGCGGAGCCGCCCCCACCTGGCGGCCCGGGGCGGCTCCGCGCTCGGCGAAGAGGCCGGAAGCGCCTCGGGGAGCCGCCAGCCAGGGATGCGCGGGGGTGGTTTGCGCTCCGGCCGGCAGGCAGGCGCGGGTCCGCGCTGGGGCCGGCAAGCGCCTGGGGGAGCCGCCGGCCAGGTACGTGCGCGGGCCGCCAGGTGGGGGCGGCTCCCCCAGGCGCTTCCCGGCCCCTTCGCCGAACATGGAGCCACCCCCACCTGGCAGCCCGGTGCGGCTCCGCGCTCGGCAAAGAGGCCAGAAGCGCCTCGGGGAGCCGCCGGCCAGGGACGCGCGTGGGCCGCCAGGCGGGGGCGGCTCGAACCTGGGGGGGGGCACCGGCGCCGCGGGGAGCCGACGGTCAATGTGGTGTGGCGGGGAGGCCGGGGTGGGCGAGGTGTGGGTGCAGGAGGGAAGGAGGCTTGGTGGGGGGAGGCTGGGCTGGGTGGGTCAGGCATGGGGGGCAGGAGCCCTGAAAGACAGCTTGCAGCTTGAGTTTGAATGGGAACTAGCAGAGCTGAGGGAAGAGCAACAAAATGCTGAGTTTGAGAAGAGAGCCAGGGAAAGGAAGGCTGAATTACAAAGAGAAGCTGCTGAAAGACAGGAGAGACTTTGTAAGATGGAACAAGAAACTGCCAAACTTCGGCTCCAAGTTCAAAGAGCAAGAGAAGAATGTCAGAAATTATATCCTCTTGAAAGTCCACTTTATAACAGTAGTGGTAGGCCTTATTACCCTGTGCAGTTTTCTGTGTTTAGCCCATTATGCTATAACCAGGGGGAGGAGGATTCTCACCTGGGGGGAATAGCTGTTTGTCTGGGGAGGGTTTCTCCAGACGTTTGTCTGTGCAAGAAAGCAGTTTGCCTGTGGATGAAGTTTGTGAAGATCTGTCTAATGTCTCAGAAGTGAATCTGGAATTAGATACTTTGCAGAAAGAACTCTGGTCAGGAAAGGGTTTCTCTGGAGCAGGCTAAAGTGAATGGTCAGGTTGAAGTCCTAACTGAGGAAGGAAAGGGGGAAATAGTTTTGGCTGGTACAGCTTGTAAAAGTGAACCTGAAAAAAGCAGCAGTGTATCTGTTGGGAGTGGCAATGTGCCTGGTGAGGAAAGTTTGGATAAGCCTAGGCAGCCTGGTGGGCTGATGGCTTTATCTAGTCAGCAGTTTGGGAAGGCAAGGATAGTGGAAGAGAAGTGTCCCTATGCCTCACCTGTGTCCTGTGTGGAGAAGTGTGACAGTGAAGGGAGTGTGCCTGTGTCTGTCAGGGGTATTGACTTGCCTGTGGAGGAAGCTACCTCAGTCTCCAAGCAGTTGTCTGTGTGCTGGGACAAGGGAAGTGAGATCCCAAGCTGTGGGTCTAATGAAGGAGAGTGTGTCTCTGAATCTTCTTTGTCTGTGGAGCAGACAGAAGGTGCCTGTCAGCCTGTGATGGCTGAGAGTAGTGCAGTTGTCTCAGAGTTGGTTTTGAATTCAGCTAAAGCTCAGAAAGGGAATGGTCCTAAGTTTGTGTCTGCTGGGGAGGAAGGCTCTATAACTAGGGGTGATCTGGTTAATGTCTTAGCAAGATCCCAGAGACCAGACGATTCTGGTGCTTGTATTTTGCCTATTGCTAGTGTGTTGGTGGAAAAGGGTGTAGCAACTCTGTCTGATCAGAGTGATACCCTAGCCAGGGCACAAGGAGAGCAGAAAGGTGATTTGGTTGTGTTACCTACCAACAGATTGACAACTTGTACCAAGAAGGAAGAAATTCCTGAACTGGTATCTGGCAAAGGGAAGAAGAATAACTCTAACCTCTTGTCCAGTGAGTCTGTGAGTTTGGCTGAAATTTTTTGTAGAAATCCGCCTGATGGGAAAAGAATGATCATGGATGTGAGTAAAGCCCAGAAAGAGTCTGTTGCTCAGAAAGGCGTTCCTTGGGAGCAAGCCCTAGGTGAAGGGGGTGAGGACAGGATTTCTGTGAGCGGTGAACTGTTGCCTAAAGAAGTTCCTGAGGGAAAAATGTGGAGGCAGTTTGCTGCAGTTAAGAAGTGTGAAAGTGATTTGATCAGGGAAGTTTCAGTTCCCAACAGCCAGTAGTTTTCTGAAGTGAATAGATCTATGGATTTTCTTTTGGAGAAGTTCAATGGGGATAGCTTGGAGGAGGAATTGGGTCTAAGATGTGGTATAGCCTCAAAGCGTGGTCTGTCTGTGAAGATGCAAATTATTTGAAGGAATGGGGGAAGAAGGACTTGCTAATGGCTGTTAGCTCAGGGGACCCTCCAGATTGGCCAGGGAATTATGTTACGCAAGAGAAAGCAGGATTTGATCCTTCCGGGCAAGGAGGGAAAAGAGAATTTGAATTTGCAAAGTAAAACC
Organism: Sternotherus odoratus; assembly: GCA_032164245.1. Classification (NCBI taxonomy): domain Eukaryota; kingdom Metazoa; phylum Chordata; order Testudines; family Kinosternidae; genus Sternotherus; species Sternotherus odoratus. The sequence continues at coordinate 105,121,664 of JAVMKO010000007.1, forward strand.
ACAAAGTGACCCTAGAAAGCCAAAACTCTAATGCCATTGACCCAAAGGCATGGCTTGACAAACCTGGTGGTAAATGGACACTTGCAATGAAAGTATTGTTATTGCTAATGGTAATTTGTGTGACTACTGTGTTATTACCAGAGACTGTAAAATTGTACAATGGGCCTAATCTTTTGAAAAATCCTTTGAACATGTTAAGAGGAGTACAGGGGAACACACTTTATGTTAAAAGTCCTTGTTCTACTGGTGTGTCACAGTTAAGGCCTGTAAACAGTGGTGAGACTTTCCAAAGGGGAAAAGACATTTCACACCACATGTGCAATATAAAAAAGGGAAACTGAGGCACACTTCCATATTTTTTCCATGGCTAAATGCCAAGATTTCTGTGCTATTGACAACGTTAATATCTATATTGATTTGATGTTACGTGGGTTCCAAACATTTGCCAGAGCTTGTATGGATAAAGTAGCTGTTTTCTTTAGCTCTTGGCAAGATCACATAAGACAAACCCACGGATGGGTGAGCTTTTGGGATGCAGTCAGTGCTGTTTTGTCATCCCTTCCTGCATCAATTTTGCGTTGGGGGTGTCATGTTACTGAAATAATTTGGGATCCTATAGATCATTGGTGCAACCAGGGTCCTATAGTGGCACCAAATCTTATGTACAGGGGGTCACAATAGGTGTCTACGACCAGGTTATGAATTGCTGATTATAAATATGGCATTGGTATGTGTGTATCAATTTTGTAGTTGAAGTTATGAATATTGGCTCTGGACTGTCTGTCTGTCCAAATATTGGGCTCTGCTGGGGGGGACATTCCAGAATACTGGGCGTCAGCTTTGCTTGGACTGCTTGATGGGCCATTAAAGGACCATCAACTACACAATGAACTTTGTCCACACCCGAGCTTCACCAGGAATGTGACATGCCTGGTCAGAAACTGAATCGTGGAGAGTCTGGTAATGCGACCATGTGACTATGAACCTCCATTTTTCAACTGGACTCTGCATAAGGAGGAGGAAGAGGTCTTCACCCACAAGAGGAAGTCTATAAAATATGGGAGAAACTTCCTCCATGTTCGTCTTCTACCTCCAGTCTTCAGCCTGCCTTGTTTCCAGCTCTGGATGGAACTTTGCTACACAGGGGAACTCTGGCCAAAGGGTGCTGACCCATCCCTGGAGGGGATGCTTTCCAGAGACTGTGATTTGAACCTGCAGTTTATTCTACCATTGCTGCAAGCCTGAACCAAGAGATTTGCCATTATTGCATGCAATTGATTTCTTTTAACCATTCCTAACCCTCACCTATACCTTTTTCCTTGTATAATAAACCTTTAGATTTTAGATTCTAAAGGATTGGCAACAGCGTGATTTGTGGGAAGATCCGATTGGTATATTGACCTGGGTCTGGGGCCTGATTCTTTGGAATTGGGGAGAACCGTTTTCTTTATTTGGGGGATTGGTTTTCATAACCATTGGTCCCCAGGACAGGTGGCTGCTGGTGGTGATACTGGGAACCTGGAGTGGCTAAGGGAATTGCTTGTGTAACTTGTGGTTAGCCAGTGGGGTGAGACCAAAGTCTTTTCTGTTTGGCTGGTTTGGTGCCTTAGTGTGGAAAAACCCCAGCTTTGGGCTGTAGTTGCCCCTTTGGAAGCGATCTGTCCTGATCTGACACTCACAGTTGGATCCCACCAGGAACAGCACCGTCACATACTCATAACGTCACTAACGCCTACGTCCCCTCGTGCTTCCCCCCCCATGCTATTGTTCCCATGCTGAGGAGAGCAGAGGCGGGGGATCAGAAAGAGGCAGGGGCGGAGGTAGGGGATCTGCTAACATGGCAGACTTGCCTGGGACTCGGCTACATTATTGTTTTGTCTGAAGGTTTAGGATCTCTCGTTGCTGCTAATTTTCCTGAGCTCTGTCCCCCCTGTACTCCCCGCCCCTCTCCTGCCATTGCCACCCCCACTGGTGTGCTCAGTGTGTGCCGTGCTGGTAGGCGAGGAAGCCCAGCCCTCTGGCCTAGTGTGAGTGACAGCAGGCCCTGTGCCGGCCCTGGGGCTCCCTTCTCCTGCCTGGCAGCACAGCTCCAAGGACCCCACCACTTGGACCTCCCTGGGGCACGGCAACCCACAGCTAGTGATACACTCTGCAGGGCTGGGGGGGGGTGTGCTGTGCCTGCCCCCTGCCCCGGGGCTGTACCCACCCAGGGCAGGCCGAGCTACTCTCTGCTCCCTACCCACCAAGATCCCACCCCTCCTCCCAGGGACCTTCTGCAGGGTGGGGAGGGTCCCTCCTCTCCTGTGCAGGGCAGGGAGCTGTGCACCGAGACCCCCCTGCACACACAGGTCTGGGCGGGGCGCTGGGGCAGAGAGATGCAGAGAGCTGGGCTCTGATTTACCCCCTGCAGCCTGGAGAAGGTGATGGGGGTGCTCTGGGCTTGCCCCTGGCAGCTAGCGGAGGGGGGCCTTTGATAGGAGCAAGTATCCACTGAATGGGGGGCTGGTGTCTGCTCCATGTGCTCACCTGGCTTGGGTGGATTCCCACCCTCTCCCCTACCTACCTGTGGGTGCAGAGCCTCTCCCTGCTGGAGCTGGGCGGGTCAATGAGAGGGACGAATCCTGCCCGGTTCAGGACCAATCTGGGGGTGGGAGCCGGGAAAGAACCTGCCCCCAGAGCTTCCACAGGGAACTGGTGAGGATCCCCCCGATGGGCTCTGTCGCCTCTGGGTGCTGGGGCCCTTCTGTGACCTGACCGGAGCCCCGACCTGTCAACCTCTGCACCTCTGGGGGCACTGGGGGCAGGTGCTGCTGCTTGGGCCCTTCCCGGGACGGTTCCTCGGTCTCCGGACAGGTTGTGGAGCCGCTAAGGGAGTGACCCAGCTCCGTCTCCAGCCAGCTCAGCCTCTTGTTCCTCCCGTCACAGGCACGTGCAAGAGGGAAGGAACCTGGACCGCAAAGGTGACGTTTCCCGACGAGCAGATGGCGTTTCGGGTGAATGACACGGTGCTGGTGACCTGCCCCGAGGAGTCTGAATCCGGCCCATTCCCTGCAAACTGTACAGAGCTGAAGGACCGTGGGGCAGTCTGGGATATCAGTGGAGTCAAGTGTCTCCGTGAGTGTGCGGAGCCTGATACAACCCCCGTACCACCCCCCGGCCTGGGGCCAGAGCTCCCCAGCCAGACAGGCAGGGAATGGCCCAGGAAACCGGCTGGTGATAACCAGGACACTGGGGGATGGAAGACCTGAGGGTGGGAGACCCTGGAGACCATGACAATGGGCAGAGAAAAGGGGACCCCTCTCCGCTCAGCCTGCCGAGACACCCCTCCCAGGGCTGTCAAACTGGGCCCTCCCCACAAACACAGGTTTTCCATTGTCAAAGAGTCCCTGGGGCGATGCTCCGGAACTGCCCCCTATGAAACCAGTGAGGACTCTGGGGAGCCTCCTCTCTGTGAGCGACTGTCTCCAGGGCAAGAATCTCACCCGGCTCCGACCTTCCTGGGTCTGACCTCGGAGCATTCAGCATCCCCTGCACCTCCGTGTGCTTCCCCCAGTGAGCCCTCCCGGGTGGGGTCCTCGGGGAGCCAGAGGGTCCAGCCCCCCAACTCCACAGTCCGACGTGACTCTCAGTCAACCAGTAAAACAGAGGTTTATTAAATGACAGGAGCTCAGTTTAAACCGAGCTTGTAGGTACAGAGACCAGGAACCCTCAGCCGGGTCCATTTGGGGGGGCAGTGAGCCAGACACCCCGTCTGCCCTTCACTCCATGTCCCCAGCCAGCTCCAGACTGACTCACTCTCCAGCCCCTCCTCCCCTTTTCCTTTGTCTCTTTTCCCAGGCCAGGAGGTAACTGATCCCTTTGTTATCCAGCCCCTTTAGCTAGCACCTTTGGGGGTGGGGGGAGGGGTCCAGGCCATCAGCTGCCTGGAAACAGGGCGTCGGCCCTTCCCTTACACTGGCCCTTTGCTCTGCAGCAATCACACACCCTTAGAGACTTAAGAAATGCACAGGGGAAACTGAGGCACTCACACAGTATCCAGAGAGAACATTAATATATATATGGAGATATACGTATCTCATAGAACTGGAAGGACCTTCAAAGATCATGGAGTCCAGTCCCCTGCCTACACTAGCAGGACCAAGTACTGTCCCCTGACAGATTTTTTGCCCCAGATCCCTAAATGGCCCCCTCAAGAATTGAACCCTGGGTTTAGCAGGCCAGTGCTCAAACCACTGAGCTATCCCTCCCCCCCCAGAACATTAAGAACATTCCCACACCGTCACACCCCTCCCCCGGTGCACACTGTCCTGTCCCGTCCCGGTCCCCCTCCCCAGGCCCTGAGGTGGCTGCTGGCGGCTGTGGCGTGGCCTGGCAGGAGTCTCAGCTGGGCACTGCTGAGGAGCGAAGCTCTGGGGCCTGGGAACTGATCTCAGCATTTCTCAGGGTGCTTCTTCCAGCCCCGCTTCCGAGAGCGGCCAGGCAGGGGCCTCCCGGACACACGGACCCCTCCCTGCCCCACACTCGCTCCCCGAGCCTCCCCCGGTCACAGGGCCATTCATGCTGGGCCGGCCCCACACCTGTGTGATCCCCATGGCCGCTCTCCCGTTCCCGTCACAGGGAGGTGCAACGACTGGCTGAGGCAGGTGGAGTTTGACCCTGCGCAGACGGAGTTCGGCGTCGGGGCCGAGGGGCGGGTGACCTGTCGTCAGCAGTTCCAGCAGGACTCGTTCAACGTGACGTGCACAGAGACGCAGTCGGGACGGTTCGAGTGGGATTTGGGTTCACACACGTGTGTCAGTGAGTGGGGGAGCCGGCCCTGGGGCTGGCCGGGGGCCGTCTGGCCGGGGAGGGCTCCAGTCAGGCTGCTGAGAGGCCGTGGGGAGAGTCCTGCTGCCATGAGCGGCTTCCCACCCCCGGTGTTCCCAGGCGGGCAGGCGTGTGGGCAGGGCCGGCTCTACCTTTTTTGCCGCCCGAAGCAAAAAAACCAAACCCACTTGGCCTGCGCCGCCCCAGGACTGGCCGGAACACCCCTTCCAATGTACTCCCCGGGGCTGTGCTTCCTCCGCTGGTGCCTGGAGCCGGCCCTGCGCATGGATCTGATCCCGGCTCCTCTCCTGCTCCCTGTGCAGGATCAGCACAGACCAGGGACCAGTGGGGCTGACCGGTCTGCTCTCACCCGCCCCTCGGTGCCCCTGAGTGTGTGAACAGAGTAAATGTGCCTGAGCACCTGGGGCCTGTTCCTGAGAGGGGCTGACCTCTGTAACCCCCCTTGCTCTTGTGGGCACCCAGCATGGTTCAGGGCCAGCCCATAATACTCGGTGGAATCTGCCTGGTTCCAGTAACCCCCAGTCCTCCGCTCTCCTTTACCCACAGGAAAGTGTAAAATACCCACATCCTGGGACTCCAAACTCCAGTTTGCCCCCAAGAGGCCGTTCTACGCCCCGGGGGAGTCGGTGACACTGAGCTGCTCTGAGGGGTATCGACCGTCACCGCCTGTGATCGAATGTGTCAGAAATGGGAGCCAGTCTGTCTGGAGTGAGACCCCCACCTGCCGGGGTAAGTGTGAGCCCCCCCCCCCCCCCAGTCACGGCGGGCCCAGTGGGTATTTACGTCCTGAACGTTCTGGACACCGTTCAATGACAGTGACAGCCAGCGTATGGGGCAGCTAGTGCAGAGCAGCCCATCCGGGGTGTGTGTGTGGGTCGGGGTATGGGCTGGCAGTGCTACACCGTGTGTGTGGAGGCGCTGTGTCAGTAGTGGTGTCGGGGTGAGGGTGTCTGGGACGTGTATTCCTGTGTTTGTAGGAGGGGCCGGGGTAGCGGTGGGGGTTAGTATGGGGGGTGGGGTGGATGGGCACTTTTAACGGGACACTGATCCTGCCTTCCAGCCCCACGGAAACTGCTCAGACTCCACCGGTCAGGTCTCCACAAGGCGCCGTTGTTGTCAGATCCCTTCATCCTCTTGGGCTCAGGCGCCGGGGGAGGAGCCGTGGGCCCTGGGTAGATAGACGGAGCTCAGGGGGAGCTGAGGCTCTGTTCTACTGAGACTCCTAGAGCCCCCCAGGAGCCGGAGCTGCAGCCTCAGTCGGTGGCAGAAGGGGAGAAGACCCCTCCCCCACCCCTGCAGGGACCCTGGGGCGGGTCTCTGGCCCGGGCTAGGCAAGAACTCCGACTGGATGGTCAGAATGGGCCCTTCCGGCCTTGACAACCCGGGAAATACGTCCCCCCACCCCCACAACTCAGAGGGGCTGACTCACCTGCACTCACCCCACCCCACTGGGACCCTGAGCATGGGTGAATCCTGTCGAGAGAAAGGGGGGTTGAGAGATCTGATCACACAGGAGCTGATCCCAGCAACCCCTACTGCAGTGTGGCTCAGGATCGGGCCCACAATGGCCGGGGGAAGCCGCATGATTCACTTGCCCTCCGGAATGAATCTCCCCTGATTTCTTTGATACACAGAAAAATGTGAAATACCCCAAATCTGGGACCCTCGATTGCAGTTTCCCTCCAAGAGGCCGTTCTACGCCCCGGGGGAGTCGGTGACACTGAGCTGCTCTGAGGGGTATCGGCCGTCACCACCTGTGATCGAATGTGTCAGAAATGGGATCCAGTCTGTCTGGAGTGAGACCCCCACCTGCCGGGGTAAGTGTGAGACCCCCCAGTCACGGCGGGCCCAGGGGCCGGGCCGGCAGCCAGACCCCCCGTGACACTTCGGTGTCTCTGGAGCCAGGTGGATTCTTGCCCCGTAAACCCTCTGGTTCCTTTGGGCCTCTCGTATGGGGACCCTAAACCCTGCTTGAATTGCCGGGGCCCTCAGCCCAACCCCCCCTCCCTCCTTTCCCCCTCCCCCCCGCTCCACAGACCCTGGGCCCAGGGGCCAAAGAGGAAGGGCAAGAACCGCCCAGGGGCTCCTTGTCACCAGCGTCTCCCTCTCCCTCGCTTTCCCCCAGCCCTTTGCTGGGCTGGGTTCTCCAGGGCTCCCTTGGGCTCAGCTCTGCCCAGGATCACCCGCCGGCAGCCGGCTGCACCTGTCCCCAGAACAGGATGTGCAGAGACTGGACATTTCTTTTCTCCAGGGGTTTGTACAACGGCAGGAGACTGGCCCCCGTCGGTCTCTGCTCCCGCCACACGGACAGAGTTTGCCGTTGGCGAGTGGGTTGAGGTGACCTGTCGTCAGGAGCAGTACGAGGGGGGCTCGGCTCGGGTGCGATGTACGGAGACGGCCGGGCGTGTGGAGTGGGACACGAGTCGTGTGCGCTGTGTGGGTGAGTTCTGCACAGACCGGCTGGGGGACGGGCCGGGGGGCAGGATCCAAACCCTGGGACACCCAGAGCCTCCAAGGAGCCCCGCGGCTACCTGGGGTGTAATTATGTCTGGAGTGTTCAGCTCAGACCCTCTGAAGGGTGTGAAGTGACAGTGACAGCGAGGGTGTGGGGCATGGCAGCCGCGTGGGGGGAGAGTGGGGAGGTTATAGGCTGTGTTGGAGGGGTGTGAGGGGATGTCTGTGGGGTGTATCTATGTGTGTGTGCGTGTAGGGGGTTGTGTGGCTAAGTATTATAGGGGTGTATATTGGGTCATGTATAAGGTGTTGGGGATGTTCTTGTGTCTGCTATGTACATCGGCCAAACTGGACAGTCCCTACGAAAAAGGATAAATGGACACAAATCAGATATCAGGAATGGCAATATACAAAAACCTGTAGGAGAACACTTCAACCTGCCTGGACACACAATTACAGATTTAAGTCACCATATTGCAGCAAAAAAACTTCAAGACCAGACTGCAAAGAGAAACGGCGGAGCTGCAATTCATTTGCAAATTTAACACAATCAATCTGGGACTGAACAAAGACCTTGAGTGGCTTGCTAATTACAAAAACAGCTTCTCCTCCCTCCGAGTTCACACCTTCAATTCAGCTGCTGGAAGAATATCTCACCCTCCCTGATTTGAGATAACAAGCTGGTTCAGCCTGATTGGACTAACCTTGTTACCTCCTACCTGATTCCTGACTATTTATCTATACCTGCCCCTGGACACTTCCACTGCTTGCATCCGACGAAGTGGGTATTAGCCCACAAAAGCTTATGCTTCAAAACTTTATAGTTAGTCTTTAAGGTGCCACAGGACTCTTTGTTACCTTTGCTATTCCAGACTAACACGGCTACCTCTCTGATTCTTGTGTGAATAGTGGTTGGAGGATATATCAGGTGTCTGTGAGGGGGTGGGAGATGTGTGTTAGCTTGTAACAGTGTGTGTTGCTGTGTCAGTGGGGTGTAGGAGGTGTTAGGGTGTGTCATTGTCTATCAGGACATAGGCATCAACTTCCTCAGTTCCCGGGGTGGGGGGAGGGGTATTTGACACCCCCCCCCCGCTCTGCCCCAGTCCCCACCCCCACTCCATCCCTTCCCCCATTACCCCACCCTTGTCCCGCCTCTTCCTCCCTACCCTGCCTATTCCCACCCCCGCTCCACCCCCTCCCACCTCTTCTTGCCCCTGCTCCTTCCCCTCCCCCAGAGGCTCCTGAGCGCTGTTGAACAGCTGATAGCGGCAGGCGGAAGGCGCTGTGGGGGAGGGAGAGGTGCTGATCCGCGGGGCTGTCGGTGGGTGCTGAGCAGCCCCAGAGAACCCAGAGTCGGTGCCTGTACACGAGGGTGTGTGTCAGTGTGGGGATGTTGGTGCCTGTACATGAGGGTGTTTGTCAGTGTGTGGGGATGTCGGTGCCTGTACACGAGGGTGTGTGTCAGTGTGGGGGGATGTTGGTGCCTGTACACGAGGGTGTGTGTCAGTGTGGGGGGATGTTGGTGCCTGTACACGAGGGTGTTTGTCAGTGCGTGGGGATGTTGGTGCCTGTACACGAGGGTGTGTGTCGGTGTGGGGGGGATGTTGGTGCCTGTACACGAGGGTGTGTGTCAGTGTTTGGGGATGTTGGTGCCTGTACACGAGGGTGTGTGTCAGTGTATAGGGATGTTGGCGCCTGTACACGAGGGTGTGTGTCAGTGTGGGGGGGATGTTGGTGCCTGTACACGAGGGTGTGTGTCAGTGTGTGTGGGGGATGTTGGTCCCTGTACACGAGGGTGTGGGTCAGCGTGGGGGGATGTCTGTGCCTGTACACAAGGGTGTGTGTCAGGGTGAGGGGATGTTGGTGCCTGTACACGAGGGTGTGTGTCAGTGTATAGGGATGTTGGCGCCTGTACACGAGGGTGTGTGTCAGTGTGGGGGGGATGTTGGTGCCTGTACGTGAGGGTGTGTGTCAGTGTGTGGGGATGTTGGTGCCTGTACACGAGGGTGTGTGTCAGTGTGTGGGGATGTTGGCGCCTGTACACGAGGGTGTGTGTCGGTGTGGGGGGGATGTTGGTGCCTGTACACGAGGGTGTGTGTCAGTGTATAGGGATGTTGGCGCCTGTACACGAGGGTGTGTGTCGGTGTGGGGGGGATGTTGGTGCCTGTACACGAGGGTGTGTGTCAGTGTTTGGGGATGTTGGTGCCTGTACACGAGGGTGTGTGTCGGTGTGGGGGGGATGTTGGTGCCTGTACACGAGGGTGTGTGTCAGTGTATAGGGATGTTGGCGCCTGTACACGAGGGTGTGTGTCGGTGTGGGGGGGATGTTGGTGCCTGTACACGAGGGTGTGTGTCAGTGTGGGGGGATGTTGGTGCCTGTACACGAGGGTGTGTGTCAGTGTGGGGGGATGTTGGTGCCTGTACACGAGGGTGTTTGTCAGTGTGTGGGGATGTTGGTGCCTGTACACGAGGGTGTGTGTCAGTGTGGGGGGATGTTGGTGCCTGTACACGAGGGTGTGTGTCAGTGTATAGGGATGTTGGCGCCTGTACACGAGGGTGTGTGTCGGTGTGGGGGGGATGTTGGTGCCTGTACACGAGGGTGTGTGTCAGTGTTTGGGGATGTTGGTGCCTGTACACGAGGGTGTGTGTCAGTGTATAGGGATGTTGGCGCCTGTACACGAGGGTGTGTGTCAGTGTGGGGGGGATGTTGGTGCCTGTACACGAGGGTGTGTGTCAGTGTGTGTGGGGGATGTTGGTCCCTGTACACGAGGGTGTGGGTCAGCGTGGGGGGATGTCTGTGCCTGTACACAAGGGTGTGTGTCAGGGTGAGGGGATGTTGGTGCCTGTACACGAGGGTGTGTGTCAGTGTATAGGGATGTTGGCGCCTGTACACGAGGGTGTGTGTCAGTGTGGGGGGGATGTTGGTGCCTGTACGTGAGGGTGTGTGTCAGTGTGTGGGGATGTTGGTGCCTGTACACGAGGGTGTGTGTCAGTGTGTGGGGATGTTGGCGCCTGTACACGAGGGTGTGTGTCGGTGTGGGGGGGATGTTGGTGCCTGTACATGAGGGTGTGTGTCAGTGTATAGGGATGTTGGCGCCTGTACACGAGGGTGTGTGTCAGTGTGGGGGGGATGTTGGTGCCTGTACACGAGGGTGTGTGTCAGGGTGAGGGGATGTTGATGCCTGCACACGAGGGTGTGTTTCAGCGTGTTGGGATGTTGGTGCCTGTACACGAGGGTGTGTTTCAGCGTGTTGGGATGTTGGTGCCTGTACACGAGGTTGTGTGTCAGGGTGTGGTGATGTTGGTGCCTGTACATGAGGGGGTGTGTCAGTGTGTGGGGATGTCGGTGCCTGTACACGAGGGTGTGTGTCAGTGTGGGGGGATGTTGGTGCCTGTACACGAGGGTGTGTGTCAGTGTGTGGGGATGTTGGTGCCTGTACACGAGGGTGTGTGTCAGTGTGGGGGGATGTTGGTGCCTGTACACGAGGGTGTGTGTCAGTGTGGGGGGGATGTTGGAGCCTGTACACGAGGGTGTGTGTCAGTGTGGGGGGATGTTGGTGCCTGTACACGAGGGTGTGTGTCAGTGTGTGGGGATGTTGGTGCCTGTACACGAGGGTGTGTGTCAGTGTGGGGGGATGTTGGTGCCTGTACACGAGGGTGTGTGTCAGTGTATAGGGATGTTGGCGCCTGTACATGAGGGCGTGTGTCGGTGTGGGGGGGATGTTGGTGCCTGTACACGAGGGTGTGTGTCAGTGTTTGGGGATGTTGGTGCCTGTACACGAGGGTGTGTGTCAGTGTATAGGGATGTTGGCGCCTGTACACGAGGGTGTGTGTCAGTGTGGGGGGGATGTTGGTGCCTGTACACGAGGGTGTGTGTCAGTGTGTGTGGGGGATGTTGGTCCCTGTACACGAGGGTGTGGGTCAGCGTGGGGGGATGTCTGTGCCTGTACACAAGGGTGTGTGTCAGGGTGAGGGGATGTTGGTGCCTGTACACGAGGGTGTGTGTCAGGGTGTGGTGATGTTGGTGCCTGTACACGAGGGTGTGTATCAGTGCGTGGGGATGTTGGTGCCTGTACGTGAGGGTGTGTGTCAGTGTGTGGGGATGTTGGTGCCTGTACGTGAGGGTGTGTGTCAGTGTGTGGGGATGTTGGTGCCTGTACACGAGGGTGTGTGTCAGTGCGTGGGGATGTTGGTGCCTGTACACGAGGGTGTGTGTCAGGGTTTGGGGATGTTGGTGCCTGTACACAAGGGTGTTTGTCAGCGTGTGGGTTCATGGGCAAGGTCTGTTTGTATTACCTGTAACTCTTAGAAACCCAAACCCCGGACCGGCGCCCCCTGGCGTTAGGGGCTGTACAAATGCTGGACAGACAGACACCCCCTGGGGCAGGGACTGACAGTCTAATGTGGGGACTGGAATCTCGCCCTTTTCGAATGGCCCCAAACCTGATTGTTCTCCCCACAGAAAAGTGCCCCAAACCCAGCTGGGACTCAGCTCTGCGGTTCCAACCGGACAAGGCGTATTATGGCAGGGAGGAGCCAGTGACCCTGAGCTGCCCTGAGGGGTTCGAACCCTCGCGTCCCGTGATCGGATGTACCAGACAGGGGAGCCAGAGCGTCTGGAATGAGACTGCTGCCTGCCTGGGTAAGTGTGAGCCCCCCACCTGGGTCCCCGTGATCCCAGGGGCCTGGCCTGGTGCCGGATGCTCCGTGACCCTTGGATACCGTAGGGAGGAAGGAATGGCCGTCCCAGATCAGAGCAATGCGGGGGAGGAGCCGTACAGGGCCCTGGGCAGATAGACGGAGCTCAGGGGGCAGGGGGAGCTGAGGCTCCGTTCTACTGAGACTCCTAGAGCCCCCCCGGAGCCGGAGCTGCAGCCTCTGTCGCTGTGCCAGTCCCTCGGGCACTATGGGGTGCGGCCATTTATGGTGCAATGTTTTAACAGTGAGGGTGATTCCCCAGGGACGGGGTGGGGTCTCTGACACATGGGCCTTTACATCGAGGGTGGCTGCTGCCTTTCTAAAGATTCGCTCTAATCCAGCCACCAGTTACTGAGCGGGACAGAGCCGCTGGCAGAGGGGAGAAGACGCCCCAGCACACACAGAGCAGGGACCCTGGGGCGGGTCCCTGGCCTGGGTTGGGTGATAGTCTGACTGGATGGTCAGAATGGGCCCCTCTGGCCTTGACACCTCTGATCTGTAACTACCGACAGAGAGATCCCTGCAGCCGCGCCCAGACCAGCACTGAATTATCTGTCATTGCATCGTAGACGTGGGGCTGGAAGGGACCCCAAGGGGCCGTCTAGTCCAGCCCCCTCCGCTGAGGCAGGGCCAAGTAACCCTCAGGGGTCGGCAATCTTTCCGAAGTGGTGTGTGGTGTGCGGAGTCTTCATTTATTCACTCGAATTGAAGGTTTCGCGTGGTGCCAGTCGTACATTTTAAGGTGTTTAGAAGGTCTCCTTCTATCAGTCTATAATATAGAATTAAACTATTGTGGTATGTAAAGTAAATAAGGTTTTTAAAATGTTTAAGAAACTTCATGTACAATTAAAATAAAATGCAGAGGCTCCCCCCTCCCCCCCCCCCCCGACCAGTGGCGGGACCCGGGCAGTGTGAGTGCCACTGAAAATCAGCTGTCAAGAATCAGAGAGGTAGCCGTGTTAGTCTGGAATAGCAGAGGTAACAAAGTCCTGTGGCACCTTAAAGACTAACTATAAAGTTTTGAAGCATAAGCTTTCATGGGCTAATACCCACTTCGTCGGATGCAAGCCTTTGGCAACCATGTCATAGGTTGCCTGCCCCTGCCCTAGACTGTCACCGAGTGCCCGGGCGATGGACTGGAACCGCTCCCTAGGAAGCCAGACCGGACTCCGGGTGGAGGGCCCCTTCTCCGTACACAGCCTGTTTCCCAGGCCAGGAGCTTCAGGGGTCCCCACTTCCACCTTCCTGGGTCTGACCTCGGAGCATTCAGCACCTTCTGCCCCTCCGTGTGCTTCCCCCAGCAAGCCCGCCTGGGCGGGGTCCTGGGGGAGCCCATGGGTTCTGCACCCCAAATCCACAGTCAAACATGACTCTCAGCCAGCCAGCAGAATAGACGGTTTATTTGAGATGTCAGGAACCATCCAACTCACAGCTTCTCAGTCCAAACAGGGTCCATCCAGTTAGGCCTTTTTGGGGTGTGCCAGGAGGTGAGACCCAGATTCTGGGCTCCTGCTTCTCCCCCAGGTTTATTCGATGACTTTCATCTGGTCCAACACAGACCATGCAGCGAGCGAGCGTGAGCCCTCCGCTGGATCCATCTCGGGCCCAAGAGGGAGAAGATGGCTTCTCTCTGCCTCTCCCAGCTCGACCCAGACCCCGACCCAGACTGACCCAAAAGCCCCCTCTCTAGCCACTTCCTGCTCCTTTGTCTCTTTGTCTGCTTTTCCCGGGCTTCCTTTCAACTTCCCTTCAGGTTCAGCTGACCTCCCTCCCCCACCTGGGGTCAGGTTACAGCTTCCAGGGATGCACAGAGGGGAGGGCGTTGCCTCCTTGCTTCCAGCACCAGCCCCTATCCCTTCACATAGACACTTAAGAAATGCATAGGGGAAACTGAGGCACACACACACAGTACTCCCACTTCGTCACACAGCCCTAGACCATCACTGGCAGGGTGTGACGGTGCTGTTACTGGTGGGATCCAACTGGGAGTGTCAGATCAGGACAGATTGCTTCCAAAAGGGCATCTACAGCCCAAAGCTGGGGTTTCTTCACACTAAGGCAAACCAAACCAGCTAAACAGAAAAGACTTTGGTCTCACCCCACTGGCTAACCACAAGTCACACAAGCAATCCCCTTAGACACTCCAGATTCCCAGTATCACCACCGGCAGCCACCTGTCCTGGGGATCAATGGTTATGAAAACCAATCCCCCAAATAAAGAAAACGGTTCTCCCCAATTCCAGAGAATCAGGCCCCAGACCCAGGTCAATATACAAATCAGATCTTACCACAAATCACGCTGTTGCCAATCCTTTAGAATCTAAAATCTAAAGGTTTATTATAAAAGGAAAAAGGTATAGGTGAGGATTAAGAATGGTTAAAAGAAATCAATTACAGGCAGTAATGGCACATCTCTTAGCTCAGGCTTGCAGCAAAGGTAGAATAAACTTCAGGTTCAAATCAAAGTCTTTGGATGCATCCCATTTGGGGGATGGGTCAGCACCTTAGTCCAGAGTTCCCAGAGTAGCAAAGTTCCATCCAAAGCTGGAAACAAGGCAGGCTGAAGTCTGGAGGTAAAAGACAAAAATGGAGGGACTGTAGCAGCTTCATTTATAGTTTTTTTCCAGGTGCAAACACCTCTTTGTTCTGCTGTGAAAAGTCCAGCCCCATGGAGTTCTGGAGTCACATGGGCAGATCACATGTCCATGCATGACTCATCATTTGCAGGCAGAAGCCATTATGCACAGGCTGCCTTGCCGGTTCTCTGTAGCCTTCTTGTCTGGATTGGAGCATTCCAAGTTCCCAGAGTCCATTGTGTCGCTGATTGCTCTTAATGGCCCATCAAGCCCCAAGCAGAGCTGACTCCCAGTATTCTGGAATGTCCCCCTGGCAGCCCAACATTTGGGAAGACAGACAGTTCAGAGCCAATATTCATAACTTCAACTGCCAAATTGATACACACATATGGAATAGATACATACATATCATCATCATCAATCCTCTTCACTCCCGCTGGAGTATAAGGCACCAACAAATCTCCTCCATGCCTCTCGATCTTGGGCAAGCCAGCTGATTTCATTCCATGTTTTGTCATCATCTTCAGTTCCTCTTCCACAGTTCTTCTCCAGGTACCCATTGGTCTGCCTCGCTTACGCTTTCCAGGTGGAGTCCATCTTAGGGCTATCTTAGGGTGTCTGGTGTTTTTCATTCGAAGAACGTGACCCAGCCACCCCCATCGTCGCCTTTTTAACTCATCCACAATGTTGATGATACCTGTGCATCTGCTAATTTCCCTGTTGCTGATGTGTTCTTCCCAGCGCACTCTAAGGATGCGTCGGAGGCATCTACCTTCAAATCCTCTCACTCTGCTCTCCACTTTCTTGTTGGTTCTCCATGTCTCTGCAGCATACAACAGGACAGAACGCACGTTTGATTTGTAAACCTTCAGCTTGGTCTTGATCTGAAGCATCGATGACTTCCAGATATTGTTAAGTCTGTTGAAGGCTTGCGCTGCCAAAGCAATTCTAGTGGAGACCTCTTCCTCGATGTTACTATCAGCAGAGATATAACTACCCAGATATTTAAAATCCTTTACTTCCTCCAGCTCCACTCCATTAGCTGTAATCTTCTGGCTACTCTTGGTTCTCACTTTCATCATTTTGGACTTCCCAGAGTTAATCACCAGCCCGATGCTTCTGGCAGCTTGGTTTACTCTATCAGTTTTCTCCTGAATATCCTTCTGTGAATGTGATAGCAATGCCAAATCATCTGCGAAATCACAATCCTCCAAACGGTTGGTTAATCCCCACACCAATCCTCTTGGCCTATCCTCTGTGGTTTTTCTCATCACCCAGTCGATGACCACAAGAAAGATTACAGGCGAAATGACACATCCTTGCCTGACTCCTGTCCTGACCTGAAACCATTCACTCTCCTGTCCTTCGTGACGTACACAACACTGGTTCTCGACATACAGATCTTTAAAGATGTTAATGGCCTTCTGAGGGAATCCATATGCTTTTAGGATCTTCCAAAGCGATGGGTGGTGAATACTATCAAAAGCTTTCTCGAAATCAATGTAGTTGATGTAAAGCGAGGAGTTCCATTCCAATGACTGTTCCACTATAGTGCGTAGGACAAAGATTTGATCCGTGCATGACCTTCCCCTTCTAAAGCCAGACTGTTCTTCGTGAAGGATTTCATCGATTCCCGTTCTCATTCTTTGCAGCATGACTCTGCAGAAGATCTTTCCCAGCACAGATAGTAGGTTAACACCTCTCCAGTTTCCACATACGGTCAGATCTCCTTTCTTTGGAAGCTTTATGATGATTCCCCTTTTCCATGCATTTGGTACGGTCTCTTTTCCCCATACTTTGTTAAAAAGTCCTACAAGAGTTCTTGCACTTGTCACAGGATCAGCCTTAAGCATGTCAGCAGTGATCCTGTCCTCTCCTGGCGCTTTATTATTTTTAGTTTGTCTGATAGCTTCTTCTATTTCTTTCTTCATAATACGCCCTCTATACATCTCAATATGGAAGCCCATATCGGCGATGTCTGCCTCTTCCTCTGGATCTGGTCTGTTCAAGGTCTCTCTGAAGTGTTCTGCCCATCTGTTGAGTTGTTCCTCCTCTGTTGTTAACACGTTCCCGTTTTTATCCTTCACAACTGTGGACTTACTTGTGAAACTTCCTGTGAGAGTCTTAGTGATCTTATAAACTGTTCTGTTATCACCCTTATCTGCTGCCAATTGTGCCTCTCTTGCCAAATCATCTATGTACACTCTCTTGTCTTTTCTTACGCTTCTTTTCACCGCAATATTAAGGTTTTTATATTCCTGTCTAGCCATTGTCTTATCGTTCTCACTGCCAACAAGTGTGCGCTGCTTGACTGCCTTTCTTTTCTCTATGAGCTCCCATGTAGTGTCTGAGATCCACTCTTTCCTCTGTTTTCTTTTATATCCCAGTGTGCTCTTACTGGTTTCAAGATAGATTTTTTGGATGTTTTCGCACTGGGTGTTTACGTTCTCTTCTGATAAGCCTTCCAGTAAGCTAAATCTATTGTGTAATTCTACCACAAATTTGGTCTTCACTGCTGGGTCTTTCAGTCTGCTGGAGTCAAAGAGCTGATCACTCGTCTTTCTATTCATTCTTTTCAGCTTCAGTTGAAGCTTGCACAACACAAGGTTGTGATCACTTCCTGCGTCCGCTCCTCTCAGTACTCTAACATCTCTCATGGATCTTCTCCATTTTTGATTGATGGTAATGTGATCGATTTGGTTGCGGGTTCTGTCGTTTGGGGATGTCCAAGTATACTTGTGTATTGTCTTATGCTGAAAGATACTGCCACCTATCTCCAGACCATTTTCCAAACACATATCAATAAAGCACTGCCCATTGTTATTCCTTTCTCCTATTCCTTCTCGACCCATGCAGGACTCATAGCCTTCATTGTCTGATCCTATTTTAGCATTCAGGTCCCCCATTACAATTAGGACATCGTGCCGAGGTGTCTTATCTATCTGATTTTGCAAGCTGCTGTAGAATAGGTCCTTCTCTTCTTCTGTTGCTTGCTCGATGGGTGCATAACACTGTATGATGGTGGTCTTGGCATACTTGGAGAAGAATCTTGCTCTTATAATTCGGGAGCTGACTGGTTCCCATCCCACAAGACTCATTCTAGCCTGCTTATCCATCAGGATACCAACTCCTTCTCGGTGTTGACCATCTGACCGCCCAGAGTAAACAACAGTCTCCCCCGATCCAAGTGTCATCAAACCAGAGTCCGTCCATCTTATCTCGCTGATGCCCAAAACATTGATCTTGTACTTAGACATTTCTTTCACCACTTGTGCTGTTCTTCCAGTCTCATACATAGTTCTTACGTTCCACGCAGCTACTCTCACCTGTTGTTTGGGTTTCGCCAGGGACTGCATCGGAAGAGAAATTTCCTTTCGGCTTTCATTCCTCCTCGTCATATCAGGCATTACTGCCTTCGTCCTCAGCTGATCACCCATGATGAGAAGACATTTCGATAAATCTGTTGGTGTTTCTGTAGCAGGTGTTTTTTTATGTGGCGGGCTGCTAACCCAGCGCACAACCCTCCTCCTTTCGCATTCTGGACTTGGGACCAGACAACGGTGGAGTTGATACATACATAAGACACCTGTTATGACCCCCTTCACATAATATTTCGTGCACCCATTGATCTACACGGTACCAAACTATTTCAGTACCGTGACACAGGGGTTTGTCCAACCTGGTCTAAAAAACCTCCAGTGAGGGGGATCTCACAACCTCCCTTGGACGCCTGTTCTAGGGCTTAATTCTCCAGCGAGTTATTAAGTTTTTTCCTCTAGCGAACCAAAATCTTCCTTCCTGCAGATTATGCCCATCACTTCCTGTCCTGCCTCCAGTGGTCAGGGAGAACAACTGATCACTGTCCTCTTGTGAACAGTCCTTGACATGTCTGAAGACCCTTTCAGGTTCCCCCCCAGTCTCCTTTTCTCAGTAGTAGCCAGGGCCAGTATTTTAACCTCTCCTCACAGGTCAGCTTTTCTAAACCTTTCATCCTTTCATTGCTCTCCCCTGGACTCTCTCCAGCTTGTGAACATCTTTTCTGAAGAGAATCTGCAAACTTTGCCACCTCACTGTTTACTCCCTTTTGCAGATCATTTATGAATATGTTGAATAGAACTGGGCCCAGGACAGACCCCCGGGGGACACCACTATTCACCTCTCTCCATTCTGAAAACGGACCATTTATTCCTACTCTTCATTTCCTGTCTTTTAACTGGAGTGCCTGGGAATGCTTTCAGGACCATCTAACAGTCTTTAATTTAATTTTATGAGAAGCCTTTCATCATCTTAGTCACCCTGCCTCTGTTAGAGGTTTTTAAGGTCAGGCTTGATAAAGCCCTGGCTGGGATGATTTAGTTGGGGCTGGTCCTGCTTTGAGCAGGGGGTTGGACTAGAACCTCCTGAGGTCCCTTCCAACCCTGATATTCTGTGATTCTGTTTATACACAAACTCCCTGTCCCAAGGGCAGATGTCTTTAGCAGCACAGAACGCATCATATTCCACACTCAGGCTCTGGCTCTTCAGTGCTGAGCACCCCTGTTTTTTTGCCATGAATGCTTGAGCCCTGGAGCTACAGCAGGGCTGGGCAGACTATGGCCTGCAGGCCACATCCGGCCCACGGGACCATCCTGCCTGGCCCCTGAGCTCCCGGCAGGAGAGGCTGCTGCTGGCCCCGCCCCCACATTCTCCGGAGCCCCAGCGTGCCGTGCAGCGTGCCGTGCTGGCAGTGCTCTGGGGGACGGGGCAGCGTGTCTGACTCCACATGGCTGCCAGACACACTGCTGAGCAGCAGTAAGGGGGCCAGAGCTGGGGGTTGCAGGCATGGGAGTCCTGGGGGAGGGGGGTTGTCGGGGTGTGTGTGTGGATAGGAATCGAGGTGGGGGGGATTGGGTGGGGGGTCTCGGGAGGGGGTGGTTGTTTCGAGGAGCAGGGGGGGTTAGAGGAGGGTATGGTCCCGGGGAGTGGTTAGGGGTGGTGGGGGTCTCTGGAGGGGGAGGTCAGGGGACAAGGAGCAGAGGGGCTTAGAGAGGGGGTGGGGTCCTGAGGAGGTGGTTAGGGACGGAGGTCTCTGAAGAAGGTGGTCAGGGGACAAGGAGTGGGGGTGGTGGTGGTTGGGTTGGGGATTCTGAGGGGGGCAGCTAGGGGGTGAGAAGTGGGAGGGGGTCCAATAGGGGGCAGGGCCAGCCTGTTTGGGGAGGCCCAGTCTTCCCTACCCTCCATGTAATTTTGCAATTCTGAGGTGGCCCTCAGGCCAAAAAGTTTGCCCACCCCGAGCTTCGAAGGGGGCGCCTAAGGACACTTGGTTCATTCTGCCACAAGCACGTTGTTGTCTCATGTGGAATTTGTGATCCAGTCTTACCCCCAGGTCTGTTTTAGCAGCGCTGCCACCGAGCCAGTTATTCCCCAGTGGGTAGCTCTGCCTTGAATTTTCCCTTCCCAGGTGAAGTGTTTTGCCCTGTCTTTACTGGATTCAGAGCAGTTCTCCCATGTGTCCGAGCTGTTGTGAATTCTAATCCTGCCCTCCAAGTGCTTCCAACCCCTCCCGGTCTGGTGTGATTTACAAACTTTATAAATCTACTTTCCACCCCATTCTCCAAGTCATTTGTGAAAATATTGAGTAGTACCAGACCCAGGACTGACCCCATGGGATCCTGCTAGATACAGCTTCCCAGTTTGACAGTGAACCATTGATAACTCCTCTTTGACTGCTCTTCCAACCTCTTCTGCACCCGCCATGTAATAATTTCATGTAGACCACGTTCCCCTAATTTGTGTATGAGACTGTCAGGTGGGACTGGATCAGAGCCTTACTAAATCCAAGATATAGCAAGTCTACTGCTTCCCCCGGCTGTAGTCAGAAGAGAGCCTAAGATATGAGCCTTTGTATCAGAGGCCTGAGCTACAGGAGTGCACCAGATCTGCTGATATAAAGCAAAGTTAGCAAACGTCAGGCTGTGAGCAAACGTCCGGCTCTGCCTGTAAGTTCACAGAATCTGGCAAGAACAGGGCTGGTCTTGCAGGAACACTCACTCCTGAGGCGCGCTAGGCACAGTGCACAGAGCAAACACATCCTGAAGAGTGGTACCAGAACATCCCAGTACCAAGGATGGCAGAAAAACATTCCCCCAGGAGAACAGGGACACACTGACCCCTCCTAAAAGATAAGGTCAGGATGACAGGGTGATGGAGAGAGATGTTTTAATTGAATTAATATGTACAAGGAGCTGGGTGATAACGAGCCACGTCAGGGAGCAGTAACTAACTATGTCAGAGGGGCAGGATGTAACTTGTTTGTATCGGGGTATAAAGAGATATCTCCGAGGGAGTGTCTTGGTCCCATTTAGGGGGGAGCGGAACGTCCCGCCATTCACTGAACTTGTCCATTGTCATGTACGTACACGTATTAAATGTAGTTGTAAAGTCTGCCAGGTGCTATTACCGTGTTTTGTCCACAATAGACCTGGCCAGGTACCTTCGTCCCTTAATGGAGTTTTTGGTCATTGGGCGGTTCTCTCGAGGTCAGCTGTGCCAGCTGTCTGTGCAGAGCTGGGGCAGCGCACAGAGAGAACACACACAGCTAAATATCTAACAACACCATCCGCTGGGCTAGTAATCCCATTAAAGAAGGAAATTAGGTTGGTTTGGCATGATTTGTTCTTGACAAATCCATGCTGACTGTTCCTTACAGCCCCATCATTGTCTAGGTGCTTATAAATTGATGGATTAATAATTTGTTCCAGTATCGTTCCAGGGGACAAAGCCAGGCTGACCGGTCTATAATTCTCAGCATCCTCTTGGCTCCCCCTTTTACAGATAGGCTCCCTGTCTACCCTTCTCTAGAGCTCTGGGACTGCCCCCATCACCCGGAGTTCTGTGGGGTAATTGCTAGTGGCTCTGAGATTGCATCAGCCAGTTCCTTTAGCTACCCAAGTGTGACGGTTCTGTTCCTGGTGGGATCCAACTGTGAGTGTCAGATCAGGACAGATTGCTTCCAAAGGGGCAACTACAGCCCAAAGTCACACAAGCAACTCCCTTAGACACTCCAGATTCCCAGTATCACCACCACCAGCCACCTGTCCTGGGGACCAATGGTTATGAAAACCAATCCCCCAAATAAAGAAAACGGTTCTCCCCAATTCCAAAGAATCAGGCCCCAGACCCAGGTCAATATACAAATCATATCTTCCCACAAATCACGCTGTTGCCAATCCTTTAGAATCTAAAATCTAAAGGTTTATTATACAAGGCAAAAGGTCTAGGTGAGGGTTAGGAATGGTTAAAAGAAATCAGTTACATGCAGTGATGGCAAATCTCTTGGTTCAGGCTTGCAGCTGTAGAATAAACTGCAGGTTCAGATAAAAGTCTCTGGAATGCATCCCCTCCAGGGATGGGTCATCAATCCGTTGGTCAGAGCTTCCATGTGTAGCAAAATCCCATCCAGGGGTAGGTGCTAGCTGAAGGTTGCAGGTTGAAGACAAAATGGAGGAAGTTTCTCCCAGGTTTTATAGACTTCCTCTTGTGGGCGAAGACCCGCCTCCTCCTTTTTACAAAATGGAGGTTCATAGCCACATGGTCCAATTACCAGACTCTCCAGGATTCAGTTTCTGACCAGGCAGGTGACATTCTTGGAGAAGCTCGGGTGTGGACAGGCATCTACAAAGTTCATTGTGTAGTTGATGGTCCTTAACGGCCCATCAGCCAGGCCAGCCAAGTTAACAACAGCTTGTCTGAGATTTCACCCAGCAGCCAAGCATCAGTTTGAAGTACATATAGCCAATATTTATAACTTTAGTTTTAAAAAAGATACACACATATCAATGGCATATTCATAATCAGCCCTCCATAACCTGGTCATAGACACCTGTTATGACCCGCTTTACATAAGACCTGGTGCCACCACAGGACCTTGACCGCACCAATGATCTACATGATCCCAAATAATTCCAGCAACTTGACAACAAGTAAATAACTTTTTCTTATTCACTTTCGCCTTACCACTCATAATTTTATATACCTCTATCATATCCCCCCTTAGTCTCCTCTTTTCCAAGCTAAAAAGTCCTAGTCTCTTTAATCTCTCCTCATGTGGGACCCGTTCCAAACCCCTTATCATTTTAGTTGCCCTTCTCTGATCCTTTTCTAATGTCAGTAGATCCTTTTTGAGATGAGGAGATCACATTTGTACACAGTATTCAAGATGTGGGCGCACCATGGATTTGTATAAGGGCAATAAGATATTTTCTGTCTTATTTTCTATCCCTTTTTTAGTGATTCCTAACATCCTGTTTGCTTTTTTGACTGCCGCTGCACACTGCGTGGACGTCTTCAGAGAACTATCCACGATGACTCCAAGATCTCTTTCCTGATTAGTTGTAGCTAAATTAGCCCCCATCATATTGTATTTATAGTTGGGGTTATTTTTTCCAATGTGCATTACTTTCCATTTATCCACATTATATTTCATTTGCCATTTTGTTGCCCAATCACTTAGTTTTGTGAGATCTTTTTGAAGTTCTTCACAGTTTGCTTGGGTCTTAACTATTTTGAGCAGTTTAATATTATCTTCAAACTTTGCCACCTCATTGTTTACCCCTTTCTCCAAATCATTTATGAATACGTTGAATAGGATTGGTCGTAGGACTGACCCTTGGGGAACACCACTAGTTACCCCTCTCCATTCTGAACATTTACCATTTATTCCCACTCTTTGTTCCCTGTCTTTTAACCAGTTCTCAATCCATGAAAGGATCTTCCCTCTTATCCCATGACAACTTCATTTACGTGAGAGCCTTTGGTGAGGGACCTTGTCGATGGTTTTCTGGAAATCTAAGTACACTGCGTCCACTGGATCCCCCAGTCGGATCCCGCCAGCCTCCCCCACACTGAGTTCCCCAGCCCAGCGTGAGGTGTTGACTCCTGGGGTGGGTGGGTGATGAATGCACTTAGTCACCAGGACCGGTGCAACCACTAGGTGAACTAGGCGGCCGCCTCGGGCACCAAATGGTTGGGGAGGGCACCAATAAGTGCGCTCGGGGGAGGTGGTGGAGCGGAGGGGGCGGGGAGAGGGCCGCCCACAGCAAGTAACGGGGGGGGGGGTATGGGAACTGCTCCCCACCTCAGCTCACCTCTGCTCCGCCTCCTCCCCTGAGCACCCCGCCCCGCTCTGCTTCTCCTCCCTTCCCAGGCTTGCGGTGCTAAACAGCTGATTGGCGCCACAAGCCTGGGAGGCAGGAGAAGTGGAGCAGCGCCGGCGTGCTCAGGGGAGGAGGCGGAGGGGAGGGGAGCTGGGGCGGGGAGCTGCCTCGGGGGGGCACCTCAGGGCGGCAGGGGAGCCTAAGGTGCCAAATCTCCTTGCCCGTCCCCGCTAGTCACAATACAATGGCCCACGGTGTGAAATCTGCCGGGGAGCAGCCGGCTATGATGGTAAAAGGTGATGCTGGGATGTAACCTGACCCCGGCCAGGTGATGGGCAGCTGGATGTCTGTGTGTTTCTAACAAAGGCTTGGGGGGAGGGGACAGGAAGCAGGCAGGGAAACAGTTTTGGCTGGGCTTGGGCTCAGGTTAGGAGGGAGATAGAAGACTGGGAAGAAGGCCGGGAGCCCCAAAACCCTGGGCCTCATCTCCCGGTCCCCCAGAAGGGCCTGACTGAGGGGTCCTGTCTAGACTAGGAAGCTCTGAGTTGGATTGTGTTCCTGTCATCTCAATAAACCTTCTAATCGGCTGGCTGCCTGAGAGTCACTGTGAATCCAAGGAAGTGGGGGTGCAGGGACCGGACTCCCCACACTCCGTGACAACTGGTGGCAGCGGTGGGATGCACAACACCCCGTGAACGGCACTTCCTGCAGTAAGTGACTGGGGAGCAGTAGAATGAAGGGGGACCAGGTGTGCTGAAGTCAGACGCGTTTTCAGGGGGCGGAGGAGCTACGCTTAACCCCTGAGAGTGTGTGACCAGCGAGGACTGTTGCAGTAAGCGGGGTCCCCAGGGGCACTGCAGAGAGCAGACTCAGTGGCAGAGGAGCTGCAGCTCAACCCCGGGAGAGAGGTGGTGAGAAGGGCTGGCACACAAGGGGGTTCCTCCTGAAAACCGTTGAAATCTGAACGCACAGGCCTGCTGTCATGGAGCGCCCGGGCGATGGTCTGGAACCGCTCCCTAGGAAGCCAGACCGGACTCCGGGTGAAGGGCCCCTTCTCCGTACACAGCCTGTTTCCCAGGCCAGGAGCTTCAGGGGTCCCCACTTCCACCTTCCTGGGAAACAGGCTGTGTACGGAGAAGGGGCCCTCCACCCGGAGTCCGGTCTGGCTTCCTAGGGAGTGGTTCCAGTCCAACGCCCGGGTGCTCCGTGACAGGCCGGGAGGGGACAGACTGCTGCCGAGGACGTCCCAAGGTCCCCCTCACCTATGACTAGGGGAGGGGTTGGGGGAAGCCCAGCAAATACCGAGGGCACCTGGACTCCGGCAGCCAGCAGGGGACCCTCCCAGCAGGGGTCCCCACCCCTGGACCCAAGGCACAGTGAATGGGACATAGAATTGAGAAAAATCACGTTAAAAGAGAAAAAATTAGCAGAGCGTCAACGGCAGTGCCAGCTTCAGCTGGAGGAGAAAGAAAAACAACGTCAGCATGCGGAGAGGCAGCGCCAGCTTGACCGTGAGCATGAGCTGGAGCTGGCCAGGCTGAGGAGCAGCGGGGCCCCGGCTGCGGGGAGTGAGGGGGGCCCCAAGGCTGCGCGGAGCTTCGATAAGGGCATCCTGGCCCGGCGTAAGGAGGGGGAGGACATGGATAGCTTCCTGACAGCCTTCGAGAACGCCTGTGGGATGCACCGGATTGACCCTGCAGACTGGCTCCAGTTCCTCACTCCCTTACTGGACCCCAAATCCGTGGAGGCGTACAGCCGAATGACCAAGGCGGAGGCAGGGGACTATGAACTGTTCAAAAAGGCCCTGCTCCGCGAGTTCGGGCTGACTCCCGAGATGTACCGGAAAAGGTTCCGGAGTCAGCGGAAAACCCCTGAGGTCACCTACCTACAACTGGCCAACCAGATGCAGGGATATGCCCGCAAGTGGACGGCGGGGGCCGGAACGGTGGAGGACCTGCTCAACCTGTTCATACTGGAGCATCTGTACGACCAGTGCCCCTCCGACCTGAGGCTGTGGTTGATGGACAAAAAGCCAGAGAACCCACAGCACGCAGGGCAGTTGGCCGATGAGTTTGTGAACAGTCGGTCAGGGGGGAGCAGAGAGGAGTCCCACCGGAGTCGGCCCATCACAAGACCGAGAGAGAGTCACCCAGGGACCTCCCAGCGGGGAAACACGGAGAACCCCCATCAAAGGGGAACCTCTAGCGTCAGGACCAACCGACCCGCCCCGGGGGACCAGCGGGACCTAAGCTGCTTCCAATGTGGCCGGAGGGGCCACATACGGGCCCAGTGCCCCAGGCTCCAGAACAGACCGAGCGGACCGAACTCCCCCAGGGTTAACTGGGTAGAGACCCAGCCTGACGAGAGACGGAGAGCCCCGGCAAGGGAGGCTGGCAACTTACCGCCTGCTCGGGAGGGGGGAGCGCCCCAGACCAGCTCCTCCGGGGAACGGGATGCTCAGGACCCACCGTTCACAGTTTACCGGGTGGGCGCAGGGCTGTCCCTGCGGAGCGAGTGCATTGTTCCCCTGGAGGTGGACGGGAGGAAGGTCTATGGATACTGGGATACGGGGGCTGAGGTGACACTGGCCCGGCCCGAGGTGGTGGCCCCAGCTCGGATGGTGCCCAACACCTACCTGACCCTGAGAGGGGTGGCCGGGACCCCGTTCAAAGTGCCCGTCGCAAGGGTACACCTGAAATGGGGGACCAAGGAGGGCCTTAAGAATGTGGGGGTGCACCACCATTTGCCTACAGAGGTGCTGATGGGAGGGGACCTAGAGGACTGGCCCAACAACCCCAAGGGTGCCCTGGTCGTGACCCGTAGCCAGAGCCGGCGAGGGGCACAGTACCTGGACCGTGGAGGGGGTCCTGTACCGGGGGTGCGGGATCCCACCCCAGTGGGGAGGGGGTGTCAAGGGACCGGGCTCCGAGGGGCTCTAGCCTCAGACTCAGCCAGCAGGAGGGAGCCAGGCCCCATCCCTTCCTCAGCCGCTGAATTCCAGACTGAGTTACAGAGAGATCCCTCCTTGCAGAAGTGCAGGGACCTGGCTGGCCTGGGTGAGGTACCGACCAAGGGAAGAGGCTGCCAGGAGAGGTTCCTGTGGGAGAAGGGGTTCCTGTACCGGGAGTGGGCTCCCCCCGGGGAAATGGAGTCCTGGGGGATCCGGAGGCAGCTGGTGGTCCCCCAGAAGTATCGCCCCAAGTTATTGTACCTGGCCCATGACATCCCTCTCGCAGGGCACCAGGGAATCCGGCGCACCGGGCAGAGGCTGCTACAGAACTTTTACTGGCCTGGGGCCTTTAGGGCTGTCCGCCAGTACTGCCGATCCTGTGACCCCTGCCAGCGGGTGGGGAAGGCCCGGGACAAGGGGAAAGCAGCTTTGAGACCTTTGCCCATCATAGAGGAGCCTTTTCAGAAGGTGGCTCTGGACATAGTGGGGCGTTTCAGCAAGATGACCCGCTCGGGGAAGAAATACATCCTGGTGGTGGTGGATTTCGCCACCCGCTACCCCGAGGCAGTGCCCTTATCCTCCATTGAAGCAGACACTGTGGCAGACGCGCTGCTGACCATTTTCAGCAGAGTGGGGTTCCCCAAGGAAGTCTTGACCGACCAAGGGTCCAACTTCATGTCGGCCCTGCACCAGAGCTTGTGGGAGAAAAGTGGGGTCCGACACAGCTGGGCCTCAGCGTATCACCCCCAGTCCAACGGGCTGGTGGAGAGGTTCAATGGGACATTGAAGATGATGCTGAAAACCTTTATGAACCAGCACCCACAGGACTGGGACAAGTACTTACCCCACCTGCTGTTCGCGTACAGGGAGGTGCCCCAGGAGTCTACCGGATTTTCGCCTTTCGAACTGCTATATGGACGGAGGGTAAGGGGGCCCCTGGACCTGATGAGAGATGAATGGGAGGGGGAGGCTGCCCCCGAGGGAGAATCGGTGGTGGAGTATGTCCTGACCTTCCGAGAGAGACTTGCTGAGCTCATGGGCCTGGCCCAGGAGAATCTGGCCAGAGCCCAGAGGAAGCAGAAGGTCTGGTATGACCGCACGGCGCGGGCCCGCGCCTACGCCACCGGGAATCAGGTGATGGTTCTCATCCCGGTGAGAAAGAACAAGCTTCAGGCCGCCTGGGAAGGCCCTTTTAAGGTTGTCAAGCAACTAAATGAGGTGAACTATGTGGTGGAGCTGTCTAACGGGGCGCACCAGCACCGGGTGTACCACGTGAACATGATGAAGCCCTATTATGACAGGGGGAATGTGGTGTTGGCCGTGTGTGGACATTGGGAGGAGCAGGGAGCTGACCCACTAGTGGATCTATTCCCTGAGACAGGAGCTGGCTCCCCCCTGGAAACAATTCCCCTCTCAGATCAGCTAACCCCTGCCCAGCAAGCTGAGATCAGAGGGGTGCTGCAGCTGTACCGACCACTGTTTTCCAACCGGCCTGGACGCACTAATCTGACTGTCCACCGGGTGCAGACAGGATCGCACCCCCCTATAAGATGCTCCCCCTTCCGAGTCACAGGGAACACTGCCAAGGACCTGGAGAGGGAGGTCCGGGAGATGCTGGCTCTGGGGGTGATCCAGCCTTCGTCCAGCCCTTGGACCTCGCCAGTGGTGCTGATCCCCAAAAAGGACGGGTCGATCCGGTTCTGTGTGGACTATCGAAAGCTCAATGCCATCACTGTCTCTGATGCCTACCCCATGCCAAGGCCTGACGAGCTCCTGGACAAGTTGGGGGGAACTCGTTACCTCACCACTATGGATCTTACAAAGGGTTACTGGCAGGTGCCACTGGATGCAGATGCCAGGCTGAAATCGGCCTTTATCACCCCGCTGGGGCTCTATGAGTTCCTGACCCTGCCCTTCGGCCTCAAAGGGGCGCCGGCCACCTTCCAGCGCCTGGTGGATCAGCTCCTGAGGGGGATGGAGAGTTTTGCTGTAGCATATATCGATGACATCTGTGTCTTTAGCCAGACCTGGGAGGACCATGTGTCCCAGGTGGGACAAGTGCTGGACCGGCTCCGGCAGGCTGGGCTGACCATAAAGGCAGAGAAGTGCAAGGTGGGGATGGCTGAAGTGTCCTACCTGGGCCACCGGGTGGGGAGCGGCCACCTAAAGCCAGAACCAGCCAAGGTGGAGGCGATCAGAGACTGGCCCGTGCCCCGAACCAAAAAGCAGGTCCAAGCCTTCATCGGGATGGCGGGGTACTACCGAAGGTTTGTGCCCCACTTCAGCGCCACCGCCGTCCCCATCACCGAGCTATGCAAGAAGGGGAAGCCCGACAAGGTGGTCTGGACAGAGCAGTGCCAGAGGGCTCTCTGTGTGCTGAAAGAGGCTCTGGTCAGCGGCCCGGTTCTAGCAAACCCGGACTTTGACAAGCCGTTCGTGGTATTCACCGACGCCTCAGACGTGGGGCTGGGGGCGGTGTTAATGCAGGAGGATGGAAAGGGGGAGAGACACCCCATCGTGTACCTGAGTAAGAAGTTGCTCCCCCGGGAGCAGAACTACGCGACCATCGAGAAGGAATGCCTGGCCATGGTGTGGGCCCTCAAGAAACTACAACCGTATCTATTTGGGCGACGCTTCACCGTGTACACCGACCACTCTCCCCTGACCTGGCTGCACCAGATGAAAGGGGCCAACGCCAAGCTCCTGCGGTGGAGTCTGCTCCTGCAGGATTATGACATGGACGTGGTCCATGTGAAGGGAAGTGCCAACATGATAGCGGACACGCTGTCCCGGAGAGGGGGCCCTGAACTTCCCCAGGTCACTGGCCAGAGTGACCCCGCTTAGTTCAGTCTGGAGGGGGGGGGGGTGATGTGACGGTAAAAGGTGATGCTGGGATGTAACCTGACCCCAGCCAGGTGATGAGAAGCTGGATGTCTGTGTGTTTCTAACAAAGGCTTGGGGGGAGGGGACAGGAAGGAGGCAGGGAAAGAGTTTGGCTGGGCTTGGGCTCAGGTTAGGAGGGAGAAAGAAGTCTGGGAAGAAGGCCGGGAGCCCCAGAACCCTGGGCCTCATCTCCCGGTCCCCCAGAAGGGCCTGACTGAGGGGTCCAGTCTAGACTAGGAAGCTCTGAGTTGGATTGTGTTCCTGTCATCTCAATAAACCTTCTGATCTACTGGCTGGCTGAGAGTCACTGTGAATCTAAGGAAGTGGGGGGTGCAGGGACCGGACTCCCCACACTCCGTGACACCGGCACGGCCCAGGGCCCGGGGCCTGCGGAGGTGGCAGCCGGCAGCCTGTGGTCTGGTGACGACACCCGTTGCCCAGCCGAGGGGCCCCGGGAGGTCCCTGTTAAACCGTGTCTCAGACCCTCCCCCATCTCCCTCCTGCGCACAGAACGGTGCACAGCTCCCCACACCCCGGACTCCAGGGTCCACTTCGCCCCCAAGCAGCCGTTTTACAGCCCGGGGGAGTCGGTGACGTGGAGCTGCCCTGCGGGGTACCGGCCCTCGCAGCCCGAGATCAGATGCACTAGACGGGGGAGCCAGAGTGTCTGGAGTGGGACGGCCGCCTGCACCGGTGAGTGTGAGCCCCTGGGGTCACCGGGATCACAGAGCCCCGGCGTCCCTCCCTCCGGCACCTCACCGCTCCCAGTGACCGGCCTTCGCGCCCCCCACAGCCCATCTCCCGGCACTGGCCCTGGCGTCCATGATGGCTAACGGGGGAGGACGAGATGCGGTGGGATGAGGGGCACAGGCCAACTGGTGTCAACAACCCCTCAGGGGACGGGGGTGGGGCCCGGTCTAGGCAGATGGGCTGACGGCCCCTCTCACACCGTTGTGGGGCGGGGACGGGACCAGCACTGTGTGCCCCCCCCCCCCCCTCCCAGGGTCTGGCGCAGGCCGGGTCGCTCTGCCGGGAGGGGAGGACGCTGTCATCGTGGGGGAGGGATTTGCAGAGACTGGACATTTCTTTCCTCCAGGGGTTTGTACGACGGCAGGAGACTGGCCCCCGTCGGTCTCTGCTCCCGCCGCACGGACAGAGTTTGTCGTTGGCGAGGGGGTTGAGGTGACCTGTCGTCAGGAGCAGTACGAGGGGGGCTCGGCTTGGGTGCGATGTACGGAGACGGCCGGGCGTGTGGAGTGGGACACGAGTCGTGTGCGCTGTGTGGGTGAGTTCTGCACAGACGGGCCACAGGACGGGACGGGGGGATTCGAACCCAGGACCTGAGCTCCCCCCGAGGCTCTGCGCAGGCGCCAGGCCCATGGGCCTCAGGGAGCTGGATGGGGTGGAGGTCTCTGCTCTCGGTGACGTTACCCCCCGTCAGGAGAGCACCCAGGGGCCAGTTCCCATCTCAGACCCCCAGCCATCGGGGTGGCGTGTGCCCTGCCTGACCCCTCAGGCCCTGGTCACGGCCCTGCACGGGGGGGGGGGGGGAGAGGGTTGTGTTAAACAGGAGAAGGCCCAGGCTGGGCAGAGGTTGATGCCCCAAGGACATGAACCTTCCCAAAGGAGCCCTGTGGCCGAATGGTGCCTCCCCACCCCCACCACGAGCTGCCTGGGTCAGTCCCCGTCCCCGCCGGACTCCCCCAGTGAGTTCAGACCCCTGCTGCTTCCGTGAGAGTCGTGAGAGTCGGGAAAGCCCAGTTAGACCCTCACCTCTGCCCCCCCCCCCAGGCTCCACAGGCCTCGTGCTCTGGCCCTTGATCTAAATGTCCCAGGCGAGGGGGTCCCAGCCCATCCTTGAGTGATTATCCCCCAGCCCCAGATGTCCCCCAGCCGGGTTGTCCCCAGCCCCCACTCACCCCCACCCCCTTTCCTCTGGCAGAGAAATGCCCCAGGCCCCAGTGGGACCCCAGACTCCGGTTTGCGCCGGACCAGCCGTTTTATGGGCAGAATGAAGAGACGACGCTGAGCTGCCCTGGGGGGTCCCGGCCCTCAACCTCTGTGATCACATGTGTGAGATGGGGTCAGACCAGGAATTACTGGGCTGTGCGGAACGGGCGCGCCTGGCGCCGTATCACAGAGAACGTTACCTGTGCAGGTAAGTGAGGACACAGCGGCTCCCGGCACTGGCCAGCTCCCTGCTCACGCCTGTGGCTGGAAACCCAGCTGGGGTGTGGGGCAGCTAAGAACTGTCTGGGTGCCCAGAGCGGGGAGCGGGGTCGGGGGTCAGAGCCCACGAGAGGAGCCCATGAGGCCCAGGCACATTGGGGTGGGGTTTTCAGGGTATTTTTTAAAGACTTGCAGCTCTTGGAGCCGGCAAAGCTCCCTTGAGCCCCCTTGGGCCCAGCCAGCCCAGGGCCGGATTGTTCCCAACAGGGGTTCCCCAGTGAGGTGAGGGGCCCAGTGTTACCCTTTCTCCCCCCCCCCCCCCCGAGAGGATTCCACAGCTGGGGGTGTCCCTGTCAGACGTCTGTCACAGGAACAGGCCGCGCGGGCTGGACCGGAGCTGAGCTCCATCGAGCCTGGATCCTGGGTCCGCACTAGCAGCTTCAGACAGAGACGTAGGAACCCCCCGGGAGGGAGCGACGGGGTCACCTGCCCCAGGGACAGTCCCCACCCCCCACTTAGAGGGGGCTCACGCCCTGGCGCAGGAGGGGCAGGTCTTGTCCTGGTGTTCAGTCTGAGCTCTCCTCGCTCCACCCCGTGCGCCCCGCTACGAACCCACTGGCTGGAGGCTGCCTGCAGACTCAGGCGGACAGCCCCACATCACTCACGCCCCGGGCACGTTTTCACGCTCTTCTCTGCAACCCCCGGGGGTAGAAGCTGTGTTGTTAATGAGCGCTGGGATCGTCGCATCCCGTCACAGGCCTTAGGCAGGTCCCTGCCGTGCCTGGGCCTTAATCCAGCCCTACCCCAGGGCACGTCTGGCCCCTCTGACAGGGAGCCAGGCCTGGGAGTCCATCAGCCCCACAGTCCACTGGGAGGGGCCTCTAGGGTAATATTTAAAAAACGCTCCCTCCAGCAGCAGAGCTGGGACCACCCCCGCTCTGCCCTTCCCCCCAAGGCCC
The DNA here is from genome assembly GCA_032164245.1 of Sternotherus odoratus. Classification (NCBI taxonomy): domain Eukaryota; kingdom Metazoa; phylum Chordata; order Testudines; family Kinosternidae; genus Sternotherus; species Sternotherus odoratus. Next base: position 105,154,314 of record JAVMKO010000007.1, read on the forward strand.
TGCCCCCATCCGGTCCCTGCTATTCCCATCTCCCCTGCCCGGGTCGTGCGGGACTCGCCCGCGGAGCCAGCACTGGGAGCTGCAGCCTCCCGATGCGAGGAGGAGGCAGCCCCGGCTGAGGAGGGACTGGCGGGGGTGGGGACTCAGCACCTCCCTGCCTCTCCCGCCCGCAGTCACTGGACTTTGCGTGTCCGGTCAGTAGACGTGACAATCCCAGCATGCACTCTGCCACCGCTCGGGACCGCGTGCTGGCACCTGGGGTCTCCATGGGCTGGGTCCCTGTCTCACTCCAGCCTGCATGGCCCCCGGGCAGGGAGCTCCGGATTCCAGCTCCCTCAGCCTGTCTCCCGCTTGGCTGCCGGGCGATGGAGATACCCACGGGAGCGCGGGGGTGTTTGCAGAGGGGGTGAGATTGGCTGGAAGAAAAGGAAATCCGGCTGGGATCAGAACCCCACCCCGGGTCAGGGGCCGTGTGATTGCAGTTCCTCTGCAGAGCTGTGTGCGTCCGGAGGGGCAGGAAAGTGACCCTCACGCTGGTGCTTATTCCCTAGAGACCCCTCAGATCAGCCCAGGGGCCCTGGAGATTTCACCCACCACCATCAAACTTCCCTGGACTTGTGAGCCCTCCGAATCCTGCCAGGGCAGCTGGAGGATACGGGCCCAATGCCGGCAGTATGGACCCTCGTCAGGCCCCTGCCGGAGACCAGAGCAGAGCACCAGTGAGCAGACGTTACAGGGACGGGAAGGAACAGTAACGTGCAGCTCCCTGCACCCCTTCACCTCCTACAATGTCACCATCTCCTGGAGCTACCCAGCAACCAGACCACCCAGCACCGTCCTGTATACCCGGCAGGTCACCACCAGGGAAACAGGTAGGGGAGGTGGGGGAGTCACTCCGTGGCTGCGAATTGTGGGCTCAGTGCTAAGCACGGGGTTTGAGGGGGGAGGGGGGGCTGTCGCTCTGTCACTCAACTAACTGTCCGAGCAACTGAGGAGGCTTAGCTGGTGATCAGGACCCTGCCTGGGGGTGGAAGTGGGGGGCTCAGGAGAAAGGGGTGTGGGGCTTCCCAGAGCAAACAGAGTCCCTGAACCCCATCTCCCAGGACAGGCCTGTGGGGTGTGCCTGAGCCGGGGGAGGGGCGGTGGTTCCCACGGTGAGTTCGGGGCTCCGAGGGCCCAGCAGTGGGGTGGTTGGGGGAGGGGAGCTGCGCTGTCCTAGCCCAGCTGGTCGGCCGCCCGGCAATCCGTCCGTCCAGTCCAGTGCCGGTACCAAGCCCCTCACTGTGGTGTCTGACCCCGCGTGCAGCCGGAGCAGGGACAGGAGCTCTGTGTCTGGTGCCAGGGGCTGCCGGGGGGGAGCTGGAGGACGCTGCCCGCTCCTCGTGCCCAGCCAGTCAGTATCGCCCCGGAGAGGTGGCAGGGCCCAGCCCTCGTCCTCCTGCTGCAGGGACTGTCCAGAGCGCTGATCCCTGGGCCGGGAGCCCCTCCCCGTGCTCTGCACACTGCTGCCCTCCCCCCCCCCCCCCCCCCCGTCCCCGGGCCGGGCCGTGACCTGGGATCCCTTCGCTTTCAGCCCCAGACCAGCCTGGGATAGAGCCGCTGGATCCCAGCACCCAAACCTTCCGGTGGAAGCAGCTGTCGCCCTGCAAAGGGGTCATCGTCGGGTACCAGGTACCGGGGCAAGCGTCTCGCTGGGCAGCCTGTGGAGGCTGTCTCAGCCGGGGCACGGTCTGAGTGGGCAGGGACAGCGAGAGGGGGGGGGCATCAGGGGGCATCGTCCAGGTGTCGTTATCCATCACTGCTGCCCTCCCGGAGTGCGGAGCCCTGACCAGAGCGAGGCCACCGCCCCTCCCTCCTCCCCCCCCCTCCCCTCCAGCAGCACCGCACCCCTGTGCTGGGGGCTCTCGCCTGGCTGCCTTTGCTGTAATCCAAGAAGTTGATTTTCGGCTAAGCCAGTGGCCCCTGAGTAACACTGACCCCGGTCCAGCCTAGCACTTCTCCAGGGGACACTGACAAATGGGGGACCCACTGTGACGGTGCTGTTCCTGGTGGGATCCAACTGTGAGTGTCAGATCAGGACAGATTGCTTCCAAAGGGGCAACTACAGCCCAAAGCTGGGGTTTTCCACACTAAGGCACCAAACCAGCCGAACAGAAAAGACTTTGGTTTCACCCCACTGGCTAACCACAAGTCACACAAGCAATTCCCTTAGACACTCCAGCTTCCCAGTATCACCACCAGCAGCCACCTGTCCTGGGGACCAATGGTTATGAAAACCAATCCCCCAAATAAAGAAAACGGTTCTCCCCAATTCCAAAGAATCAGGCCCCAGACCCAGGTCAATATACAAATCAAATCTTACCACAAATCATGCTGTTGCCAATCCTTTAGAATCTAAAATCTAAAGGTTTATTATAAAAGGAAAAAGGTCTAGGTGAGGGTTTGGAATGGTTAAAAGGAAATCAATTACATGCAGTAATGGCACTTCTCTTGGTTAAGGCTTACAGCAAAGGTAGAATAAACTGCAGGTTTAAATCACAGCCTCTGGAAAGCATCCCCTGCAGGGAAGGGTCAGCACCCTTTGGCCAGAGTTCCTCTGGGTAGCAAAGTTCCATCCAGAGCTGGACACAAGGCAGGCTGAAGACTGGAGGTAGAAGACAAAATAGAGGAAGTTTCTCCCAGGTTTTATAGACTTCCTCTTGTGGGCGAAGGCCCCTCACCCCCTCCTTCTTATGCAGAGTCCAGTTGCAAAATGGAGGTTCATAGCCACATGGTCCAATTACCAGACTCTCCACGATTCAGTTTCTGACCAGGCAGGTCATGTTCCTGGCGAAGCTCGGGTGTGGACAAAGTTCATTCTGTAGTTGATGGTCCTTTAATGGGTCATCAGGCAGCTCAAGCAAAGCTGACGCCCAATACTCTGGAATGTCCCCCCCAGCAGCACACAATATTTGGACAGACAGACAGTCCAGAGCCAATATTCATCACTTCAACTACAAAACTGATACACACATATCAATGGCATATTCATAATCAGCAACCCATAACCTGGTCGTAGACACCTATTGTGACCCCCTGTACATAAGATTTGGTGCCACTATAGGACCCTGGATGCACCAATGATCTATAGGATCTCAAATTATTTCAGTCACGTGACACCCCCATGAAGGGGAGCGGCCCTGGGCATTCATCCTGCCTGTGCAGTGCCCGTCCTGCTGTCCAGGTGTCCGTGCCGGCTGCCCCAGAGGAAGGAGAAACTCCCCGGTGCTGCTGGGCTGGGCAGCTCTGCCGTGCTGGGGGCGGGGGGTGAAGTCCCTGCTGGCACGGGGTCTGCCAGGCAATGCCCTGCAGCGTGGGGCCTGTGCCCTGTGGATCAGGCGGGGCTGGGGTCAGAACTGCTCCTCTCCAGAGCCGCGTTCCTTTCTCTAGCTGAACATCACGTCCAGGAGAGAGTACGACAGCAGTTTCCTCGAGGTCCAGGAGCTGCGGGTGAATCAGTCGGTCACCAAATACCAGCTGCGCCCCTGGAGACACGGGACCAACTACACGGTGACGATCCAGGGCCTCATGGCTGCCGGCCTGGGGCAGGCGTCGCGCTGGGACTTTGAAACCAACATCTCCGGTAAGGGCCTCCCTGCTCTAGGCTGAGTGTGAGGGGCCGAGGACCAGGGCATGGATCAAAAACAACTCCCAGAGCTTGGGGGGGGGGGGGGGGCTCCCGGCCGCTCTCCGTTCACAGGGCGCTGGGTCCCAGGGAGAGCACAGGCCCAGCGCGCCCCGCTGAGCAGGGTGCAGCGATGTGTGCGGGGCCCGCATGGCTAGAGGAACATTCATTGTTATTCCATTTTAAACACGATGATTGACTTCTCTTTGAAAAGTACTAGCAGCCCCATGCTTTGGAGCAGGGACTCGAAACTGGGAAGCGGGGGTGGAGGGGTGGGGGGTGGGGGAGTGCTGTTCCTGGTGGGATCCAACTGTGAGTGTCAGATCAGGACAGATTGCTTCCAAAGGGGCAACTAGAGTCCAAAGCTGGGGGTTTTCCACACTAATGTGAACCAAACCAGCCAAACAGAACAGACTTTGGTTTCGCCCCACTGGCTAACCACAAGTCACACAAGCAATGTCCTTAGACACTCCAGCTTCCCAGTATCACCACCAGCAGCCACCTGCCCTGGAGATCAATGGTTATGAAAACCAATCCCCCAAATAAAGAAAACGGTTCTCCCCAATTCCAAAGGATCAGGCCCCAGACCCAGGTCAATATACAAATCAGATCTTCCCACAAATCACGCTGTTGCCAATCCTTTAGAATCTAAAATCTAAAGGTTTATTATGCACGGAAAAAGGTCTAGGTGAGGGTTAAGAATGGTTAAAAGATATCAATTACATGCAGTGATGGCAAATCTCTTGGTTCAGGCTTGCAGCTGTAGAATAAACTGCAGGTTCAGATAAAAGTCTCTGGAATGCATCCCCTGCAGGGATGGGTCATCAACCCATTGGCCAGAGCTTCCACGTGTAGCAAAATCCCATCCAGAGGTAGGTGCTAGCTGAAGGTTGCTGATTGAAGACAAAATGGAGGAAGTTTCTCCCAGGTTTTATAGACTTTCTCTTCTGGGCGAAGACCCCCCTCCTCCTTCTCATGCAGAGTGCAATTGCAAGATGAAGGTTCATAGTTTAAGATTCAGTTTCTGACCATTCAGGCGACATTCCTGGAGAAGCTCGGGTGTGGACAGGCATCTACAAAGTCCATTGTGTAGCTGATGGTCCTTAATGGCCCATCAGCCAGGCCAGCCAAGTTAACAACAGCTTGTCTGAGATTTCACCCAGAAGTCAAGCATAAGTTTGAAATACAGTCACCACATAGCCAATATCCATAACTCTAACTACAAAAAAGATACACACATACCGATAGATTAAACAAAATCAGCAGACCATAGTCTGGTTGCAGAAACCTTATCTGGCCCCCTTTAATATTTGGTACCCCAATGATTTATATGGTCCCAAATTATTTCAGTCACATGACAGGGGGCTATTTCAAAAATTGGCCATTTTTCTTTTCCTGCTAAAATCTGCCTAAAAGTTACCAAATTCTAAGTCGTTGAAAAACTTCCATTTGCAGAAGATCAGGGTGTGACGAAGTGGGAGTGCTGTGTATGTGTGCCTCAGTTTCCCCTATGCATTTCTTGACAGTCTATGTGAAGGGATAGGGGCTGATGCTGGAAGCAAGGAGGCAACGCCCTCCCCTCTGTGCATCCCTGGAAGCTGTAACCTGACCCCAGGTGGGGGAGGGAGGTCAGGTAACACCTGAAGCCCGGGAAAAGAACAAAGGAGCAGGAAGTGGCTAGAGGGAGTGGTCAGTCTGGGTCTGGGTCGAGCTGGGAGAGGCAGAGAAGCGAACTCACTCTCTGGCCCCAAGATGGATCCAGCTGAAGGCTCACGCTCACTGTATGGTCTGTGATTAGAAGTCATCGAATAAACCTGGGGAGGAAGCAGGAGCCCAGAATCTGGGTCTCACCTCCGGGCACACCCCAGAAAGGCCTGACTGATGGACCCTGTTTGGACTGAGAAGCTGTGAGTTGGATGGTTCCTGACATCTCAAATAAACCGTCTATTCTGCTGGCTGGCTGAGAGTCGCATTTGACTGTGGATTTGGGGTGCAGAACCCATGGGCTCCCCCAGGACCCCGCCCAGGCGGGCTTGCTGGGGGAAGCACACGGAGGGGCAGAAGGTGCTGAATGCTCCGAGGTCAGACCCAGGAAGGTGGAAGTGGGGACCCCTGAAGCTCCTGGCCTGGGAAACAGGCTGTGTATGGAGAAGGGGCCCTCCACCCGGAGTCCGGTCCGGCTTCCTAGGGAGCGGTTCCAGACCATCGCCCGGGCGCTCCGTGACACAGGTGAGATTTCCTGGAGTTTAACTAAAACCGACAAACAGTCCCTCCTCACTGAGCATGCTCTGTCCAGCCCCATAGCTCCTGTGTGTGACAAGACCAGGCATGTGCGTCCGAGGACCGGAGCATGCTTCTGCCCCGGGCCTTAGGGGGAAGCTGTAGTTCCCCTGTAATGGCTGTTCTAGGCTGCGGTGGGGCCCGGCACTGAACTGGGAGCAGCAAACCTCTCTTCTTAGCTCTCAATGACCCCCTGACACCCAGGCAGGAGGAAGAAGGTTCCTGATTTGAATGCAGAGGGGACAAAAGCCAGACCAGGGAGAGGAGTAGACTGGGACAAAGATCCCTGTAGCCACTACGCACCTGTCTGTGCCCCTTGTCACCAGCACTAAGAGATTCCATTCAGGACCATCAGCGACACAATTGACCCAGTGAGAGCTTGGAGAGCTCCAATCCACAGGAGAAGTCTACCTGAGGTGTTCAAAGTAGTATGTGAGTGTCACGTTACTGAAATAATTTGGGATCCTATAGATCATTGGGGCAACCAGAGTCCTATAGTGGCACCAAATCTTATGTACAGGGGGTCATAATGGGTGCCTACAACCAGGTTATGAATGGCTGATTATGAATATGCCAGTGATATGTGTGTATCAATTCTGTAGTTAGAGCTAGAATATTGGCTCTGGACTGTCTGTCCTTCCAAATATTGTGCTCTGCTGGGGGAGAAGATTCCTGAATACTGGGCGTCAGCTTGGCTTGGGCTGCCTGATGGCCCATTAAGGGACTATCAGCAACACAATGGACTCTGGGAGCTTGGAATGCTCCAATCCAGACAAAAAGTCTACGAGAGAAAGCCTGGGCATAATGGCTTCTGCCTGCGAATATGAGTCATGCATGGTCATGTCATCTGCCCATGTGGCTCCAGAACTCCATGGGGCTGGACTTTTCACAGAGGGAGAGAAAAAACTATAAAGGAAGCTGCTACAGCCCTCCATTTTGGTCTTCTACCTTCAGCCTGTCTTGCTTCCAGCTCTGAATGGACTTTGCTACACAGGTGAACTCTGAACTAAGGTGCTGACCCATCCCTAAATGGGATGCTTTCTAAAAACTTTGGTTTGAACCTGCAGTTATTCTACCTTTGCTGCAAGCCTGAACCAAGAGATTTGCCATTACTGCATGTAATTGATTTCTTTTAACCTTTCCTAACCCCCACCTATCTCGTTTTCCTTCTATAATAAACCTTTAGATTTTAGATTCTAAAGGTTGGCAACAGCGTGATTTGTGGTAAGATCTGATTTGTATATTGACCTGGGTCTGGGGCCTGATTCTTTGGAATTGGGGAGAACCGTTTTCTTCATTTGGGGGATTGGTTTTCATAACCATTGGTCCCCAGGACAGGTGGCTGCTGGTGGTGATACTGGGAATCTGGAGTGTCTTAAGGGGATTGCTTGTGTGACTTGTGGTTAGCCAGTGGGGTGAGACCAAAGTCTTTTCTGTTTGGCTGGTTTGGTTTACCTTAGTGTGGAGAAACCCCAACTTTGGGCTGTAGTTGCCCCTTTGGAAGCTGTCACGGAGCGCCCGGGTGATGGACTGGAACCGCTCCCTAGGAAGCCAGACCGGACTCCGGGTGGAGGGCCCCTTCTCCGTACACAGCCTGTTTCCCAGGCCAGGAGCTTCAGGGGTCCCCACTTCCACCTTCCTGGGTCTGACCTCGGAGCATTCAGCACCTTCTGCCCCTCCGTGTGCTTCCCCCAGCGAACCCGCCTGGGTGGGGTCCTGGGGGAGCCCATGGGTTCTGCACCCCAAATCCACAGTCAAACGTGACTCTCAGCCAGCCAGCAGAATAGACGGTTTATTTGAGATGTCAGGAACCATCCAACTCACAGCTTTTCAGTCCAAACAGGGTCCCTCCAGTTAGGCCTTTCTGGGGTGCCAGGAGGTGAGACCCAGAATCTGGGCTCCTGCTTCTCCCCCAGGTTTATTCGATGACTTTCATCTGGTCCAACACAGACCATGCAGCGAAAGAGCGTGAGCCCTCCGCTGGATCCATCCTGGGCCAGAGAGCGAGTTGGCTTCTCTGCCTCTCTCAGCGTGACCCAGACCCAGACTGACCACCCCCTCTAGCCACTTCCTGCTCCTTTGTTCCTTTCCCCGGGCTTCAGGTGTCACCTGACCTCCCTTCCCCCACCTGGGGTCAGGTTACAGCTTCCAGGGATGCACAGAGGGGAGGGCGTTGCCTCCTTGCTTCCAGCATTAGCCCCTATCCCTTCACATAGACACTTAAGAAATGCATAGGGGAAACTGAGGCACACACACAGTACTCTCACTTCGTCACAGAAGCAATCTGTCCTGATCTGACACTCACAGTTGGATCCCACCAGGAACAGCACCGTCACACTGTCGTCTAATAAACCTCTGTTTTACTGGCTGGCTGAGAGTCACATCTGACTGTGGAGTTCGGGTGCAGAGTCCATGGGCTCCCCAAGGACCCCGCCTGGGCGGGCTCGCTGGGGGAAGCACACGGAGAGGCAGAAGGTGCTGAATGCTCCGAGGTCAGACCCAGGAAGGTGGAAGCTGTTGTCATGGAGCGCCCGGGCGATGGTCTGGAACCAATCCCTAGGAAGCCAGACCGGACTTTGGGTGAAGGGCCCCTTCTCCGTACACAGCCTGTTTCCAAGGCTAGGAGCTTCACGGGTACCCACTTCCACCTTCCTGGGTCTGACCTCGGAGCATTCAGCACCTTCTGCCCCTCCATGCGCTTCCCCCAGCAAGCCCGCCTGGGCGGGGTCCTGAGGGAGCCCGTGGATTCTGCACCCCAAATCCACAGTCAGACGTGACTCTCAGCCAGCCAGTAAAACAGAGGTTTATTCACCGACAGGTACATGGTCTAACACCGAGCTTGTAGACCCCCGAGCCTCTCAGCTGGATCCATTTTGGGGGCCCAAGGGAGGCTAGACCCTGCCTGGGCCTGCCTCCCTTCTGCCACACAACTTCAGATTCAAACCCCCAAACTGAAACTCCCTCCCTTCCTGCATTCCTGTGTGTTTCCTTTCCCGGGCAGGTCAGGTGACTTCCCTTCTCCTCCTGGGGTCAGATTACAGCTTCACCAATGGACACCTGCAGAGCACCACTTTGCATCAGCTACACCTTTCTGCTACACCTTTCTATCCCTCCACACAGACAGTCAAGAAATGCATGGGGGAAACTGAGGCACACACACAGAGTATTCCTACTTCGTCGCAGCTGTAAGCTGTGAAGCTCCTAGCTTTGGAGACAGGCTGTTCCCTGAGAAGAAGCTTCCCCCCCAGAGTCCTGACTGGCTTCATAGGGAGCAGTTCAGAGCATCGCCCCAGGCACTCCGTGATACAGGCGGAGTGCCAGGAATGTAGAGGTGTCTCCACAGGGACACGGAAAGAAGCTGCATGAGCCAGACAGAGACGTGACTGAGAAAATAGTCCCGGTGAAATAGTGCTTAGTCCATCCTCAGTCCCCGGGCAGGACGTGGAGGTGCTAAGGGAGTGACCCGTCTCCATCTCCAGCCAGCTCAGCCTCTCGTTCCTCCCGTCACAGACACATGCAGGAGGGAGGGAGCCTGGACCGCGAAGGTGACGTTTCCCTCCAACCAGACGGAGTTTCGGGTGAATGACACGGTGTTGGTGACCTGCCCCGAGGAGCCTGAATCCGGCCCGTTCCCTGCAAACTGTACAGAGCTGAAGGACCACGGGGCAGTCTGGGATATCAGTGGAGTCAAGTGTCTCCGTGAGTGTGCGGAGCCTGATACAACCCCCCCCCCCCCCCGCGCCACCCCCGGGCCTCGGGCCAGACCTCCCCAGCCAGCCAGGCAGGGAATGGCCCAGGAAACCGGCCGGTGATAACCGGGACAGTGGGAGATCAGTGACGTGATGCCAGGGGATGGGAGCCCTGGGGGTGGGAGCTCTGGTGGTGGGAGTTCTGGGAGGGCTTGACAATGAGCAGAGAAAGGGGGATCCCCCTCCCCTCAGCCTGCCAAGAAATCCCTCGCAGGGCTGTCACCGGGGGCCCTCCCCACAAACACAGGCTTCTCCTCCCCCGGTGTACACTGCCCCTCCCCAGGCCCCCCCCAGGCCCTGAGGTGGCTGCTGGCGGCTGTGGCCGCGGCCTGGCAGGAGTCTCCGCTGGGCACTGCTGAGGAGCGAAGCTCTGGGGCCTGGGAACTGATCTCAGCATTTCTCAGGGTGCTTCTTCCAGCCCCGCTTCCGAGAGCGGCCAGGCAGGGGCCTCCCGGGCACACGGTCCCCTCCCTGCCCCACACTCGCTCCCCGACCCTCCCCTGGTCACAGGGCCATTCATGTCGGACCGGCCCCACACCTGTGCGATCCCGGGTCCGGCTCCCCACAGCCGGGGGCTCTCAGTCCGTAGGGCAGACGCCCCATGGCCGCTCTCCCGTTCCCCTCACAGGGAGGTGCAACGACTGGCTGAGGCAGGTGGAGTTTGACCCTGCGCAGACGGAGTTCGGCGTCGGGGCCGAGGGGCAGGTGACCTGTCGTCAGCAGTTCCAGCAGGACTCGTTCAACGTGACGTGCACAGAGACGCAGTCGGGACGCTTCGAGTGGGATTTGGGTTCACACACGTGTGTCAGTGAGTGGGGGAGCCGGCCCTGGGGCTGGCCGGGGGCCGTCTGGCCGGGGAGGGCTCCAGCCAGGCTGCTGAGAGGCCGTGGGGAGAGTCCTGCTGCCATGAACAGCTTCCCACCCCCGGTGTTCCCAGCGGGGCAGGCGCCTGGATCTGATCTCAGCTCCAGCCCTGCTCCCTGTGCAGGATCAGCAGAGACCAGGGACCAGTGGGGCTGACCGGTCTGCACTCGTCCTCCCCACGGCGGCCCTGAGCGTGTGAACAGAGTAACTGTGCCTGAGCCCGTGGGGCCCACAGATCTGGGGTGGGGGTTGTGGGAGTATTTTCAAGCTGCAGGAGTGGGGCCCAGGAGCCACTCGATCCACACCCCCTGGGAGTGACCTGCCTCCCCCCCAGGCCCGCAGGGTTCACCCAGCCCATGTCTCTGAGTGCGCTCCAGTGGGCGCTGGGCGGATAGAACCTGACCAGTCATACCGAGCAGAGCAGGAGCCACGGCCGGGTGTCTGTGAGTCGTCCCCCCCGCATTACCCTGCAGCCGGGCTCGGAGAACGCCCTGCGTTTGCTGGTGGTGCGCAGGGGCCCGGCGAGGGGCCCAGCAGGGCACCCCCGGGAGCCTGGCATGGCCGTGCCCTTCTGCTGCTCTCCCTGGCCAGCCCTGCAGGGCAGGTTGCACCTGGGGGCATGTGCTGCTGCTCTCCACTGTGGGGCCCTGGGTGTCAAAGATTCCAGTCTGCCCAGCCGAGCTACAACCTGGTGTCACGGAGTGCCGGGGCGATGGTCTGGAACCGCTCCCTAGGAAGCCAGACCGGACTCCGGGTGGAGGGCCCCTTCTCCGTACACAGCCTGTGTCCCAGGCCAGGAGCTTCAGGGATACCCACTTCCACCTTCCTGGGTCTGTCCTCGGAGCATTCAGCACCTTCTGCCCCTCCGTGTGCTTCCCCCAGCAAGCCCGCCTGGGCGGGGTCCTGGGGGAGCCCATGGGTTCTGCACCCCAAATCCACAGTCAAACGTGACTCTCAGCCAGCCAGCAGAATAGACGGTTTATTTGAGATGTCAGGAACCATCCAACTCACAGCTTCTCAGTCCAAACAGGGTCCATCCAGTTAGGCCTTTCTGGGGTGTGCCAGGAGGTGAGACCCAGATTCTGGGCTCCTGCTTCTCCCCCAGGTCTATTCGATGACTTTCATCTGGTCCAACACAGACCATGCAGCGAAAGAGCGTGAGCCCTCCGCTGGATCCATCTCGGGGTCAGAGAGCGAGTTCGCTTCTCTGCCTCTCCCAGCTCGACCCAGACCCAGACTGATCACTCCCTCTAGCCACTTCCTGCTCCTTTGTTCCTTTCCCGGGCTTCAGGTGTTAAGTGACCTCCCTCCCCCACCTGGGGTCAGGTTACAGCTTCCAGGGATGCACAGAGGGGAGGGCGTTGCCTCCTTGCTTCCAGCATTAGCCCCTATCCCTTCACATAGACACTTAAGAAATGCATAGGGGATACTGAGGCACACACAGAGTACTCCCACTTCGTCACACCTGGCAAGGAGCATCTGTCCCTCCCCAGCCACCGCGGCACGAGAAGGCCCTGGGGGTGGGCCTGCCCCAGCGTGCAGAGCTGTCTGGCCCCAGAGAACGCGGCGTCAATGGGTGCTGGGACCTGGCTCCAGCCGCAGCCTGAAGCCAAAGCTGGTGGCAAGCCCACGGGCCAGCTGTGCTGCCCCGCCCTAGCGAGCATGTGATGGGGGCTGGGTCCCAAGCCAAAACAGACCCAGCTCTGCCTCAGCGCAGGCAGGGAGCTCTCTGCTGCACCCCAGGGACACAGAGACCCTCACTGCCCCGGGGGGGAGGACACTGGCCCCCTCCGTTGTCACAGAGTCCCCGGGGTGATGCTCTGGAACTGCTCCACACGAAGCCAGTCAGGACTCTGGGGGAGCCTCTGTGAGCGACTGTCTCCAGAGCAAGAATCTCCCACGCCTTCCATCTTCCTGGGTCTGACCTCAGAGCATTCAGCACCTTCTGCCCCTCTGTGCACTTCCCCCAGCGAGCCTGCCCAGGCAGGGTCCTGGGGAGCCCGTGGTCTTCACCCCAAATCCACAGTCAGATGTGACTCTCACCCAGCCAGTAAAACAGAGGTTTATTAGATGACTTCTATCTGGTCTAACGCAGACCATACAGCGAGCGTGAGCCCTCAGCTGGATCCATTTTGGGGGCCAGAGAGCAAGATAGCTCCTCTGACTCCAGCTAGCTGCAGACTCCCAAACCCGACACTCCCTCTCTCCAGCGCCCCCCTCCCCCTTGGCTCAGCCAGCCAGTAAAACAGAGGTTTATTCGATGACAGGAACAGGGTCTAAAACAGAGCTTGTAGGTACAGAGAACAGGACCCCTCAACCGGGTCCATCTTGGGGGGCAGTGAGCCAGACACCCCATCTGCACCTCCCCCCATATCCCCAGCCAGCTCCAGACTGAAACTCTCCAGCCCCGTCTCTTCTCCTTTGTCAATTTCCAGGGGCCAGGAGGTCACCTGATCCCTTTGTTCTCCAGCCCCTTCAGCTGACACCTTGCAGGGGAGGGGCTCAGGCCGTCAGTTGCCAGGAGCCAGGGTGTCGGCCATTCGCTCACACTGGCTCTTTGCTCTGCGAATACGGTAACCCCCCAGGGTACTCAGCGGAAACATTGAGACCAGTCCCCCTCCATCACCCCCCAGACAGCCCCACTCCGCCAGCACCGCGGGGGGGGGGGGGGCACAGGGGTGTGGCTGGGAGCAGGGTCCGGATCCTGTTTATGTTCTGACCCTGCTGCTTCTGGTTCTGTTTGCAGGCGAGGTCCGGACCCCCCCGCCCGGGGGCCTGGCGCTAGCCGTGGCATTGCCGGTGCTGCTGGTGCTGCTGGCCGCAGGGGCCCTGCTGCTGTGCGTCGTGCTCGCCAGGTCAGTGCGGTCGGTGGGGCCCGGCTTGTCCGGACCCCGGCTCCGCCCCTGCCCTCGGCCGTGGGTGAATTCCTACCTGGGAGACCTTCCACCGGCTCCTTGTGCCCACCGCTCATCTGTGTAGCCCCCCCGCCCTCTGCCCCCACCCCGCCCCCGCCTTGCTTACCCTGCCTCCTCCCCCCACCCTACCCACCCAGCCCCCGCCCTGCCCCCCCTGCCCCCCTACCCCCGCCTTGCCCCCCCGCCCCTGCCCCCCCTGCCCCCACCTTGCCCCCCCTACACCCGCCTTGCCCTCCTGCCCCCGCCCTGCCTGCCTTGCCCACCCTGCCCCCGCCTTGCTTACCCTGCCCCCGCCTTGCCCACCCAGCCCCCGCCCTGCCCGCCTTGCTCACCCTACACCCACCTTGCCCTTCTGCCCCCGTCTTGCCCACCCTGCCCCCGCCTTGCCCACCCTGCCCCCACCTTGCCCACCCTACCCCCGCCTTGCCCACCCTGCCCCCGCCTTGCCCGCCCTGCCCCTGCCTTGCCCACCCTGCCCCCGTCTTGCCCACCCTACCCCCGCCTTGCCTACACTGCCTCCGCCTTGCCCACCCAGCCCCCGCTGCCCCAGGCATTGCTGCACCCACTGGCCCCTCTGGTTTCCGCGGGTTGGGAGCTCTTTGGGGCCGGCCGTGTCTCTTGCAGGCTGTGCTCATGTGAGGAGCCCGGCAAGGCATCCCTGCAGCCCCGGCTCAGCCCCCCTCCCCAGCCAGGCCGGAGCGTGCCCTGGTGTAGACGGGTGTTGGGATTTCCACCTCTGCTCCCTCTGGCTCTGCGCACAATGGGCCCAACTGCAGCGAGGGCATGTTCTGAGCGAGGGGCCTGGCTGGGTCCGTCCCTGTCCCCAGCACAGCCCCGGGGGCCGCCAGGCCCCGTCCCCTCAGCTCAGGACGTTCCCTTCGCTGTCCCCAGCACAGCCCCGGGGGCCACCAGACCCCCCATCCCTTCTGCTCAGGACGTTCCCCTCGCTGTCCCCAGCACAGCCCTGGGGGCCGCCAGACCCCCCATCCCCTCAGCTCAGGACGTTCCCCTTGCTGTCCCCAGCACAGTCCCGGGGGCCGCCAGGCCCAGTCCCCTCAGCTCAGGACGTTCCCCTCGCTGTCCCCAGCACAGCCCCGGGGCCGCCAGACTCCCCATCCCCTCAGCTCAGGACGTTCCCCTCGCTGTCCCCAGCACAGCCCCGGGGCCACCAGACCCCCCATCCCCTCAGCTCAGGACGTTCCCCTCGCTGTCCCCAGCACAGCCCCGGGGCCGCCAGACTCCCCATCCCCTCAGCTCAGGACGTTCCCCTCGCTGTCCCCAGCACAGCCCCGGGGCCGCCAGACTCCCCATCCCCTCAGCTCAGGACGTTCCCCTCGCTGTCCCCAGCACAGCCCCGGGGCCGCCAGACCCCCCATCCCCTCAGCTCAGGACGTTCCCCTCGCTGTCCCCAGCACAGCCCCGGGGGCCGCCAGACCCCCCGTCCCCTCAGCTCAGGACGTTCCCCTCGCTGTCCCCAGCACAGCCCCGGGGGCTGCCAGGCCCCCCATCCCCTCAGCTCAGGACGTTCCCCTCGCTGTCCCCAGCACAGCCCCGGGGCCGCCAGACTCCCCATCCCCTCAGCTCAGGACGTTCCCCTCGCTGTCCCCAGCACAGCCCCGGGGGCCGCCAGACCCCCCCATCCCCTCAGCTCAGGACGTTCCCCTCGCTGTCCCCAGCACAGCCCCGGGGGCCGCCAGGCCCAGTCCCCTTAGCTCAGGACGTTCCCCTTGCTGTCCCCAGGAGACGCCAGACTCTGGCCAGCCGCCCTGCCAAGGACACCGGGGAGGCGCTGTACACAGGTAGGAGCCACCCACCCCCGCCCCGCCCAGCTCGGGCGCCTGCTCCCGGGCTCCCCCCGCGGGGCTGAGCTGCCTGGGGAAGGAGCGAGTCCCTCTGCCCACATGGTGGCCGTGGGGGGCTTGCAGCAGGCGGGACACACGTAGCACCCGCTGGTGCCCGCAGGACCCGTTTCCCTGGTGCTGAGGCCCTGCAGCGCGGCCTGGCCTGTGTCGGGCTCGCTGGGGCTCGGGGGCACATGAGGTTCTTAGACCCTCGGCCTTAGCTGCAGCCGCCCCCCGGTTACAGCCGGTCCCCAGGAAACCCGCCCCAGGGTTTAGTAACATGGAGTCGGGGGGAAGGGCTCAGCTCTGCCAGGGCCGTTCCCTCCTCACACCTCGCTGGAGGGACCTTTGCCCAGCCCCAGGGCTCAGACTCCTGCCTCGGGCCAGGGTCTCCACAACCCTCCTCCCAGGGCCAGGCCGGGGCCCTGGCTGGGGTCCCCAGCCCGCTGCTCCCAGGGTCTGTCGCGGGCTCTTCCCTGCAGGCCCCAGGCCCCCCGACTGCGCATTACAACCCTCAGCAGCAGATGGGCCCTGCCTTAGGCCTGGCCCCCTCGTCATCTGGGTCTGGGATCCTCCCCTGAACTGCCCGCTTAGGGGCCAGGCCTTGGAGCAGGGCGGGCTGGTCCTGGCCTCCCCGTGCCCGCGAAGGGGACAGACGGCCCTGCTCCGCCGGCCTACTGGGCATGGGTGGTGGGTAAGGGCCAGTCCCAGGCCACAAACCCTCTGAAGACCATATACGGCACGCCGGCCATTTCTATCCGGACCGCCAGCTCGGCAGGGGGCGCGGTGCCATGGCCCCACACTCCGGCCCAGTGCTGGGTGTCGTGGGGTCCCGTGCTCAGGCTGGAGCGCCCAGCTGAATACAGTAAGGAGGGTTTGGGGGTGATTAGGGTGGGGGGTTTCGGGAGCGGGCAATCAGGGAAGAAAGGGGGGGCTAGGTAGGGGGTGGAGTCCTGGGGGGGGCGGAGTGGGGGGGCTCAGGAGGGGGCAATCAAGGGACAAGGAGCGGTGGGGGAGGGGTTTGGATGGGTTGGGGGTTTTGAGGGGGTCAGTCGGGGCAGGAAGTGGGTGGGGGTCAGATAGGGGGCAGGGTCAGACTGTTTGGGGAGGAACAGCCTTTCCTACCCGGCCCTCCGCATGATTTTGAACCTCAATGTGGCCCTCGGGCCAAAAAGTTTGCTCACCCCTGCGCCAGAGCGTTCCCCAGCAGCACAAGACTAACACTGACCAGCCCTTGGCCACCCTCCGGGCGTCTCCCCTGGGCCGGGGGTCGCTGTGCTCCAGGCAGCTCCTCTCCCCAGGCTTCTCCCAGTGCCGCCAGTATTAGCTCCCAGTAACACTAGGGACCATGGGGAGAGGGGCTGATGCCCCCCCCCCCCCAAGGCTCGGCACCAGCCACACGCTGCCACCGAGTCTCTCCTCTCCTGTCTGTCCTGCTCTGGCCCCCTCCTGCCAGCTCCGCGCACTGAGTGCCCGTCTGTGTCCCCCCCAGAGCTCCAGCCCCGGGACAGCTCAGACGTTTACTGCACGATCCAGGCGCCGGCACACGGAGCTGCAGGTAGGAACGGCTCAGCCTGGGGCTGGCATGGTGCACCCAGCTGTGGGGGGCTGGGGGATGGGCGCCACCCCTGACTCTGCTGGTCCCACTGGGTGCCCCCTGCTGCCCCACACGTGGCAGAGACGTGGCTCAGCGCCATGCTGCGAGGAGCCGGGCTCCAGCTCCTGCTCCCCCTGCCCCGGGGAGGGAGCCGGCTCGGGTGTCTCTGCACGGGGATGGCAGGCGGCAGTTTCCCTGCGGGGCCCGCTTTGGTCTCAGGGCAGGGCGTGGGGCGGAGACTCTGCCCTGGATTTATCGAACAGCTGTAGTGGGGAGGAGGGTTGTGCAGGTGGGAGGCTCCCCAGGAGTCCCGTCCAGGGGGACTCGCTGCGGGGGGGGAGGGGTGTCCCAGGGGGACCAGGACAGGTGCCTGGTGGGAGACGCTGCCCTGGAATCGTCTAACTTCATCCAGAGCCGTCCCCCCCTGTGACTCTGACACCCAGACCTGGCTCTGCACACACGGCCCCTCAGCACGGCTGCCCCAGAACCCCTCTTCCCTCAGCCCCATTGACAAAATCTACCCCCCGACCACAAGCACCCAGCCCCTACGTCGGGCTGTCTCGAGAATCAGCGCTCCAGCGCCCCCCTGGCTCGGCTGCCTTGGTCCTCCCCCGCCCTGTGTGCCCCCCCCCCTCCCGAGGGGGTGACATTAAAGGCACTAGCTGTAATTGGCAGCTGTACGGGGTAGGGACCAGACGGGATCTGTGTCTGGTGCACGAGAGGGGAGGTAGGATTTGTTCGGCGCCAGAGGGGAAAATACGATTTCCTGGCTCCAGAGGGAGCTCCTGGCTCACTGAGCATCGGACTCTCCGCACCGACCCAGGTGGGACTCTGGAGCGTTAAAAGACATTGCTGAAAAGGGGGGGCCCAGGGGCTGGTCTGGGCGAATTCTGACCCACAGCCCAGGGGATGAGCCGACCCTCCCGGCTCCAAGACCCACTGAGCGAAGCAGCAGAGAACCAGGGCGCTGGAGGCTGCGCGCCAGCTGGTCAGTGCCCAGTACAGAGCTGCCTCCTCCCACAGACCCCG
Source organism: Sternotherus odoratus (assembly GCA_032164245.1). Taxonomy (NCBI): domain Eukaryota; kingdom Metazoa; phylum Chordata; order Testudines; family Kinosternidae; genus Sternotherus; species Sternotherus odoratus. The sequence goes on from JAVMKO010000007.1 coordinate 105,172,253, forward strand.
AGACAGGCTAGAGCCCTGCTGGCACTAGGCAGATCTCGGAGCTTTGCTGACGCCTTGCCGGGAGCCTCTCCCCTCCTGCCGGGTCACAGGGCTAAGGTGACTTGAGAGGGAATGAAACGAAGTAAGAAAGGAGACAGCCGTGGGGAGGAGAATGGACGTGAGGCGGACGGGCAGTGTGGATTCCAGGCTAATGGGTCATACGGGCGGTAGAATGTCTGGGCCTAATCGGGTGAAGAATGGGATTGACGGCAAACAGCAAAAAATCAGATGTGTGTACACCAGTGCGAGGAGCCTAGGTAACAACATGGAGGAACTAGAGCAACTGGTGCAGGAAGTGAACCCAGATGTTCTAGGGATCACAGACACAGGGTGGAATAGTCGTCATGACTGGAGTATGGGTATTGAAGGGTTAGGGTTAAGACAGGAGCAAAGGTAAAGGCGGAGGAGTAGCGTTGTGTATCAGCGATGAGGTAGAAGACTAGGAAATGAACAGCGATGGAACGGATGAGACAGAGTCTGTCTGGGCAAAAATCACACTGGGGAAGAAAACGACTAGAACCTCCCCTGGGATAGTGCTCGGGGTGTGATCTAGACCCCCAGGATCTAATCTGGATATGGATAGAGACCTCTTCAATGTTTTTAATGAAGTAAATACTAATGAGAACTGTGTGATCATGGGAGACTAACTTCCCAGATATAGACTGGGGGACAAGTGTTAGTAATAATAGGTGCGACCGCTGATGGATTCCTTCAAGTAGTTGCTGACCCGACAAGAGGGGATGCCATTTTGGATTTGGGTTTGGTGAGTGGTGAGGATCTCCTAGAAGAAATGGCTGTAGGGGACACCCTTGATTCGAGTGATCATGAGCTAATTCAGTTCAAACTGAATGGAAGGATAAACAAAAATAGATCTGTGAGTAGGGGTTTTGATTTCAAAAGGGTTAACTTTAAACATGAAGGACATTAGTTAGGGAAGTGGATTGGACTGAAGAACGTGTGGATCTAAAGGCGGAGGAGCCTGGAATTACTTCAAGTCAAAGTCGCAGAAGCTATCAGAAGCCTGTATCCCAAGAAAGGGGAAAAGATTCATAGGCAGGAGTTGTAGACCAAGCTGGATGAACAAGCATCTCAGAGAAGTGATTAAGAAATAGCAGAAAGCCTATAAGGAGTGGAAGATTGGGGGGTCAGCAAGGAAAGCTACCTTATTGAGGTCAGAACTTGTAGGGTTAAAGTGAGAAAGGCTAAAAGCCATGTGGAGTTGGACCTTGCAAAGGAAATTAAAACCAATAGTAAATGGTTCTAGAGCCATATAAATAAGAAGAAAACAAAGAACAAAGAAGTGGAACCGCTAAACACTGAGGATGGAGTGGAGGTTAAGGATAATCTAGGCATGGCCCAATATCTAAACACATACTTTGCCTCAGTCGTTAATGAGAATCTTAGGGATAATGGCAGGATGACCAATGGGAATGAGGCTCTGGAGGTAGATATTACCATATCTGAGGTAGAAGCCAAACTCAAACAGCTTAATGGGACTAAACAGGGGGGCCCAGATAATCTTCATCCAAGAATATTAAAGGAACTGGCACATGAAATTGCAAGACCATTAGCAAGAATTTTTAATGAATCTGTAAACTCAGGGGCTGTACCGTGTGACTGGAGAATTGCTAACACAGTTCCTGTTTTTAAGAAAGGGAAAAAAAGTGAGCGTAGGCCCGTTAGTTTGACATCTCCTCCATAAATTTATCAAGCTTAGTCTTGAAGCCAGATAGGTCTTCTACCCCCCCTGCTCTCCCTGGAAGGCTGTTCCAGAACTTCACTCCTCTGATGGTTAGAAACCTTCATCTAATTTCAAGTGTAAAGTTTCTGAGGGAAAAAAATGTGAAGGAGAAAGTAGTTAAGGACATTGAGGTTAATCGTAACTGGGACAAAATAGTTTTACTAGAGGTAGATCGGGCCAAACCAACCTGATCTCCTTCTTTGAGAAAGTAACAGATTTTTTTAGACAAAGGAAACGCAGTGCATCTAATTTACCTTGACTTTAGTAAGACATTTGATACGGTTCCACATGGGGAATTATTAGTCAAATTGGAAAAGATGGAGATCAATATAAAAATTGAAAGGTGGATAAGAAGCTGGGTGAAGGGGAGACTACAGAGAATCATACTGAAGGACGAACTGTCAGGCTGGAGGGAGGTTACCAGTGGAGTTCCTCAGGGATCGGTTTGGGGACCAATCTTATTTATCTTTTTATTACTGACCTCAGCACAAAATGGGGGAGTGTGTTAATAAAGTTTGCAGATGACACAAAGCTGGGAGTTATTGCCAATACTGAGAAGGACCGGGATATCATACAGGAAGATCTGGACGACCCTGTAAACTGGAGTAACAGGAATAGGATGAAATTTAATAGTGAGAAGTGCAAGATCATGCATTTAGGGATTAATAAGAATTTTTGTTATAAGTTGGGGACGCATCAGTTGGGAGTAACAGAGGAGGAGAAGGACCTTGGAGTATTTGGTTGATCACAGGATGACCATGAGCTGCCAAAGTGATATGGCCGTGAAAAAAGCTAACGCGGTCTTGGGATGCTTCAGGTGAAGTATTTCCAGTAAAGATAAGGAGGTGTTAGTACTGTTATACAAGGCACTGGTGAGATCTCATCTGGAATACCATGCGCAGTTCTGGTCTCCCATGTTTAAGAAGGATGAATTGGAACTGGACCAGGTACAGAGAAGGGCGACTAGGATGATCAGAGGAATGGAAAACCTATCTTATGAAAGGAGACTCAAAGAGCTTGGCTTGTTTAGCTTAACTAAAAGGCGGCTGAGGGGAGATACGATTGCTCTCTATAAATATATCAGAGGGATAAATACCCGGGAGAGAGAGGAATCATTTAAGCTCAGTACCAATGTGGACAAAAGAACAAATGGATATACACTGGCAGCAGGAAGTTTAGACTTGAAATTAGATGAAGATTTCTAACCATCAGAGGAGTGAAGTTCTGGAACAGCCTTCCAAGGGGAGCAGTGGGGGCAAAAGACCTATCTGGCTTCAAGACTAAACTTGATAAGTTTATGGAGGAGATGGTGTAGCATAATTTTGGCAATCAATTGATATTTGACTATTCATGGTAAATATGCCCAGTGGCCTGTGATGGGATGTGAGATGGGGATGGGATCTGAGTTACTACAGAGAATTCTTTCCTGACTGGTGAGTCTTGCCCACATGCTCAGGGTTCAGTTGATCGCCATATTTGGGGCCGGGAAGGAATTTGGCAGAGGCCCTGGGGGGTTTCGCCTTCCTCTGCAGGGTGGGGCACGGGTCACTGGCTGGAGGATTCTCTGTACCTTGAAGTCTTTAAACAATGATTGGTGGACTTCACTAGCTCAGACACAGGTGAGAGGTTTATTGCAGGAGTCAGTGGGTGAGATTCTGTGGCCTGCGTTGTGCAGGTCGGACTAGATGATCATAATGGCCCCTTCTGACCTTAAAGTCTTTGAGTCTGTGGCTGCTCAGCGCGGCCCCGTGCCCAGCCCCCCCCTCCTCCCGGGTTGGGGCCCAAGGAGGAGTGGTGGATTGCATGTCAGAGCTTGGATTTCTCCTGCTTGTTCCTCGCAATAACTGCAGTTCACGTGTTCGTGCGACACTTCAGCGAGACCCCAAGTCGGATCTGAATGAAGCCGGGTGCGCGCGCCCTGGAAGCCCAGACAACGCGGCCCAAGAGAGCTTTAAACTGAACTTTAATCGGTTGCTTTTGATGTTTAAACATGTCCCATGTTGAGGAGGGAAAGCACAGAGCTCATGGAGCCCGGAGTGGAGCACTCGTGTTACCGGCAGCCGGGACTTTGGGAGAGTTTCGGGGGGGCATGGCCGGGGCTCCCTCCTGCGGTGAGCGGTGGTAGCGATTCCCCCCGCACACCTCGGTGAACGCTGAGGAGTCACAATGCTCACTCGCTCTGGCTCCAGGTAAGTCACCGCCCAAGTCCCTGGCTGGGCAAAGTCAGAGCATCCAACCCACTCCCTGGCAACAGTCCCCAGAGGAAACCGTCTGCTTCAGCCAGCTGCGTGGGCTCCAGGGTACGGAGTGTCAGGAGTCCAGAGCGTCCCAGCCGGCACCACCAGGACCCTCCTCGGCTCTGCCAGTTTCCATGGCCCCGGCTCGCTCCCCAGGACAGGGCTTGTGCCCGGGCCCAGAGCCGCACAGAGGTGCCACAAGAAGCAGCCGCAGCGGAAGGTCCTGACTCGAGAAGGTCCCTGGCTCCCTCTATTTGAAATTCCCGTAGATTTTGAAGGAGTCCAGGTAGCTGAGGGCTAAGTCGTAGCAGAACGTGTACTGCTCCTGGGGAGAGAAGGCTGCACGTGAGCCCTGTGGGTGACAGCCCCAGACCCACCCGCTCATGTCCCTGCTCTCGCCCCTCGGTGTGCCCCGAGCGCCCCATGCTCGGGCGTGTCCCCTCCGCCAGATCTAGGGTCAGAAACCCAGCTTCCATCAGGAGCCCGGCCCTGGCCACAGCCTCCCTGAGCCGGACCCGGCCGGAGCTCCCACTCCTGCGTGCTGTCTCGGCTCTACCAGAGCCCATCACCGTAGCCTCTGATGTGAAGCACAATCCCAAGCAGCCGCAGGTCTCACTCCCCCCAACCACCCTGAGGCAGCTGGGACTGGGGTTTGTTTCCCTCTCTGGGGGCTCTGGGATGAGCCTGGGCCCAAGGAGCCGGGGAGCAGCGCACGGGACACTCTGGGGCAGTCGCCGGGGCTGCCTGAGCTGGGGCTCCTCGCCTGGGGCTGGCAGCAGGAGCACCGGCCGCTCTGGGCCAGGCTGGGGCACTTACCACGTCCTTGATCATCTGCCATCGCCGGCGCTTCAGCATCCTCACCGCCTGCGAGACGTCCAGCAGCCCCTCGCTGCGGATCTGCTCACACAGGAAGCTGGCGGCACAGAAGAGCCCGCAGCGGCTGGCACCGTCCCTGCGGGGGAGAAGGCGAGTGCAGATGGGCGCAGGCCAGGGGCCGCCATGTGGCACTGAGCTGCGAGCAGCCAGACCTGCGGCTGTCCTACCGGCTGGCGCGCCAGGGGGCTGCAGCCCGGGCGATGGCTGGGGCAGGGCAGCAGGGACGGGGTGCCCGGTCCGCATGCGCCTGCCAGTCAGTCTGGGGGCTCGCAGAGGGCAGCCCGGGGCACTGCACTGGGCAGACTGGGAGCGAGTCCCGGGGGAGGGGGCAGAGATGGGGCTGCTGTAGAGAGGCTGTTCCGGGTGACGAGGACCTGGAGGCTCAAGGGTCTCTCAGCTGTAAGCAGGATCTGAGTGAATTCTCCCCGGGCAGCCTGCTGGGGGTTGGGGGGAGACCTCAGGCCCAGACTGGATTTACATGAACACATCTACTCCTCCTAGGTATCCAGCTGTGACGTGAGTGACGTGGACCGTGACCGGAGACATCAAAGTCACAACCAAGGTCCTGCAGCGGCACCGAACCTTGTACCAGGCGGTCACGGGAGGTGTCTATGGGGCGTTATGATTTGCTGGTTATGATGCTGCTGTCTGGATGCACGAACCATTGTGTGTTTAAAGTTATGTGTGTTGGCTCCACACTGTCTGCATTCCAAACTCCTGCTGGGCTTCTGGGGGACACCCCCAGTTTGGCATCAGCAAGACCTAGTCTGCTTGATGGCCCGTTAATGACCATTAGCTACACAATGGACCCATTGAGAGAGGGTGGAGACACCCTGTGACTCGGCAAGACGCAGGGATCTGCCTATGGACTCTGAGGCTTTCAAGTCATGTGTGGGGCAGCCTGGGTTTGGCACAAAGGAAGCAGAGGCCACATGGCAAGAGACTATAAAGGCAGCTGCATCTTCTCCATCTTGTCTTCAATCCTGCTGCTTACCTAGAGGAACCTTCCTACAAAGGACTGAAGGACCCATCCCAGCTGGGGATGTTTGTTCTCCAGAGACCTGGTTTGAACCTGCAGTTTATTCTACCTCTGATGCAAACCTGACCCAAGGACTTTGCCATCACTGCATGTAATTAATTTCGTTTAACCAATTCTAGCTCTCACCTATAGCTTTTTCCTTTTATGAATAAACCTTTAGATTTTAGATTCTAAAGGATTGGCAAGAGTGTGATTTGTGGGAAGATCTGATTTGTATATTGACCTGGGTCTGGGGCTTGGTCCTTTGGGATCGGGAGAACCTTTTTCTTTTACTGGGATATTGGTTTTCATAATTATTCATCCCCATAAGAAGTGTCACTGGTGGGGATACTGGGAAGCTGGAGTGTCTAAGGGGATTGTGTGTGTGACTTGTGGTTAGCCAGTGGGGTGAAACCAAAGTCCTCTCTGTTTGGCTGGTTTGGTCCCTTAATAGTGAAGGACCCCCAGCCTTGGGCTGTGCCTGCTCTGAGCTCAGGTGTGTCCCGCCAAAGGCCGCGTCGTCACAGCAGCAGACGGGTGCTGCTCAAGGTGTCCACCGTCGGCTGGTGTTGGGGTACAAGTCCCGTCAGTACTGAATGCAGGCCGTGAAGTGCTGTTCTCCACTGTGGTCGTTGTGTATAAGTGAAGGGGGGCAGAGCTGTGCTTAGCCTGTCCCAAATGAGGGGATCACCCGCAGCTGAACGGACCTTGTGAAGCCAGGGGCTCGAATGGCAGATCCCTGTGAAGGTAAGAGGGGTGGGGGCAGGTCCCAGCCAGGGGGCGTGGATTCTCCCTAAAGGCCCCTACGCTGGTTAAAGTTGTCCCCTCCACTGTTCTCAGGGCAGCCAGCCGAGGGGAACGGCAGCTGGTGGGGGGGTGACACCAGAGCAAGTGCTCAGATGGCAGAGCCGGCCGGGTGTCTTCTTCCCCGGTCCGGGGGGAACTCGCCCAGCCATGCCTCTGAGCCCTGGGTCCTCCGAGTGGGTGTGAGGGGGCATAGGGGGGCACAGGAAAGGAACGTTTGGTTGTAGGGGGGAGGGCTCTGCCCTGCACACGCAGGGGGGCGTCCTGCTCACAGTCTAGGTTTAGGAATCCTGCTGGTGGCATTTTCTCTAATTACCATTGGGCGATTTCCCGCCTTGCTTTAGAAGTTTCTTCTCTACACTCTGCTTGCGAGGGGGAGTTCTGCTCTCAGAGGCGCCCGGGGGGTGTAATTGTCCCAGGTCGCTGGGTGGGGACTCCAGCCGGTTCTGTGTTGTACTGATGGAAAGGAACCCCCTAGATATTGAACCCGGCCCTGGCTGCAGTTGCCGCCGGCTCCACAACCACCGACGCCGGCCTCCCCCCGGGAGAGTCTGTGCCAAGTGCCCGCTGTGCTGAACCACCTCCAGGGCTCGGGGGTGGCTCCTGCGCCGTTCGTTGGCTCTGCACCGGGCAGAGCCGGCCCGTAGCCCGGGTCTTCTATCGCGCCAGGCCGGCCCGGCCCTGAGCCCTCGCTCACCAGCAAGTGACGAGAAGGTGGCTGTCCTGGCTCGTCCGCTGGCTCCGCTCCACCTCCCCCAGCAGGCTGATGATGGTGGCGGGGTGTGGGGGGAGCCGCTGTTGCATGGGCCAGTCGTCTACCTGCCAGAACCTGATCTCCAGGGCGGCCTTCTTGGGCTAGTGAGGAGAGGAGGAACCGCAGCAGAGTCAGCCGCGGGCAGAGACGAAACCCGCGCGGCGAGGCCGGTGGGAAACTCAGGGAAGGGTAACGGGCAGCCCCGGAGAAGGGGGGGGTCTACGTGCCATCAGACCCTTCCCCAACCTCAGCCATCAGCCCCCAGCCTGGGACAGGGGCAGGGCCTAGGTCGTATCAGACCCTCCCCCAAACCCGGGGGGAGCCTGCGTCTCCGGACAGCCTGGCTCCGGCCCACCACAGAGCCACAAGCCAGACTCCGGGAAATGTGGGGCTGGAAGGGACCGCGAGGGGCCGCCAAGTCCAGCCCGGAGGGAGGGAGGGGGAGAGAATCTGAGCCTCGGAAGGAGTCAGAACTTACCAATGGCCATTGCCAAAGAGCCACAGTAATACGTCAGCAGCCCCCCAGCAGCTCCCACCCCCATCCCAGCGCCTCCCACCCACTGGCAGCCCCGCCAATCAGTGCCGCCCTCTCCCGCCTCACACCTCCCCATCAGCTGTTCGTGGGGTGCAGGAGGCTGGGGGGGAGGAGCGAGGGCACGGCAGGCTCAGGGGAGGGGGCGGGAAGGGGTGGAGTGGGGGCAGGGCCTGTGGCAGAGCCGGGGTGGGGCAGGGAGCAGCCCCCAGCACATGGGAAAGTTGGCGCCTGTAGCTCCAGCCCCGGAGTCGCTGCCTGTACAAGGAGCCGCCGATGAACTTCTGACGAGCCTGACGGGGGTTTGTCCAACCTGGCCTAGGACCCTCCAGCGCCGGGACCCTGCACCCTCCCTTGGGAGCCCCTGAGAGTCACAACGATTTCCCCAAGAGCTAACGGACGGCTCCCTGGATGCGGATCACGCCCACCACTTCCTGTCCTGGCCCGTGGCCACGGAGAACAATTGATCCCCATCCTCTGTACAACCACCCCGAGCCCCTGAAAACTGATCTCAGGCCCCCCCGGTCTTCTCTCCCCAACCCTCACCATGCCCAGTTGTCTGAGCGTCCCTCAGCGGTCGGGGTCTCTCACTGGTGCTGCTCTGCTCGGTCTCTCCCCAGCTTACCTCCCCCCTTCCCCAGACTCGGACACAGGCCGGAAGCTCCGATAGGGTCTGTGGGCCCTGCCGTCTCTCCAGCCGGGCTGCCTTTCGCAGGGGATGGTTCTGAAAGGCAGCCGGGCTCCCCAACACCCTCCCCTCCGGTCCCATCCTCTGGGGGAGAAAACGCTCTCTAGGCGGGCGCGAGGGTCCTGCTCCGAGGGTCCCACCCGGAGTCCCCAGGCTGAGAGCCGGGAGCCTTGCTGGGCCCCCCATGGCTCTCCTGGGGGGCAAGGCCCTGACCTGAGGGCTGATCTGAGAGGCAGACCCAGGACCACCCCAGGTGCCCCCCCATCTGGGGCAGGACCTACCTGTTGCCTGTTGGTGACAGCGAGTGTGCGGATGGTGAAGCCGGCTCCCGGCTCCTCCGAGATCAGCTTGACGTGGAAACGGCCGTAAGAGGCCTCACCGTGCGCAGGCCAGAACGCCAGGTACGTCTGGGGGGTGAACACACGGACCTGCTCACTGACGTGTGCTCACAGGGCACACAGAACCACGCACACGCAGTAACACGCCTGACACCAGCACGCAGGAGAAACGCTCAGACCCTGCACACGGACCTGCTCACTGACGTGTGCTCACAGGGCACACACAGAACCACGCACACGCAGTAACACGCCTGACACCAGCACGCAGGAGAAACGCTCAGACCCTGCACACGGACCTGCTCACTGACGTGTGCTCACAGGGCACACACAGAACCACGCACACGCAGTAACACGCCTGACACCAGCACGCAGGGGAAACACTCAGACCCTGCACACGGACCTGCTCACAGACGTGTGCTCACGGGGCACACACAGAACCACGCACACGCAGTAACACGCCTGACACCAGCACGCAGGGGAAACACTCAGACCCTGCACACGGACCTGCTCACAGACGTGTGCTCACAGGGCACACACAGAACCACGCACACGCAGTAACACGCCTGACACCAGCACGCAGGGGAAACACTCAGACCCTGCACACGGACCTGCTCACAGACGTGTGCTCACAGGGCACACACAGAACCACGCACACGCAGTAACACGCCTGACACCAGTACGCAGGGGAAACGCTCAGACCCTGCACACGGACCTGCTCACAGACGTGTGCTCACAGGGCACACAGAACCACGCACACGCAGTAACACGCCTGACACCAGCACGCAGGGGAAACGCTCAGACCCTGCACACGGACCTGCTCACAGACGTGTGCTCACAGGGCACACACAGAACCACGCACACGCAGTAACACGCCTGACACCAGCACGCAGGGGAAACACTCAGACCCTGCACACGGACCTGCTCACTGACGTGTGCTCACAGGGCACACACAGAACCACGCACACGCAGTAACACGCCTGACACCAGCACGCAGGGGAAACACTCAGACCCTGCACACGGACCTGCTCACTGACGTGTGCTCACAGGGCACACACAGAACCACGCACACGCAGTAACACGCCTGACACCAGCACGCAGGGGAAACACTCAGACCCTGCACACGGACCTGCTCACTGACGTGTGCTCACAGGGCACACACAGAACCACGCACACGCAGTAACACGCCTAACACCAACACGCAGGGGAAACGCTCTGTGGCAAATTACTTCCACGATATTGATGGGTCCTGCACTTTCTCTTCTTGTGGGGGAATTCAGGGAGCCTTTTTCTTGCCTCTGAACAGGGTATTAACTGTCCCACAAGTATCCTAGAGGGGAGACGGGGAGAGGGAGGGACCCGGGCCCGCCCTCTACTCCGGGTCCCAGCCCAGGGGCCCTGAGGATAGCGGTAAACCACTGGGATTAGCTACTCCTTCCCCTGGACTACTTCCCTTTCCTACTCTTCAGCTTGTGGGGGGCTTCCTGCCCTCTCTCTACACAAGCCAGGTGTTCCTTTACTTAAGGTCTGGGTCTTTCTTAGCTCACCACAGCACTTCTTCAAACTCTCTCTGCTCCAATGCCTCCAAACTGCTCTCTGCTCCAACGCCTCCAAACTGCTCTCTGCTCCAACGCCTCCAAACTGCTCTCTGCTCCAACGCCTCCAAACTCTTTCCAAACACCCACACCTGTCTGCCTGAGGCAGGGATTTTTATTAAGGCCTTAATTGACAGCAGGTGCTCCTAATTAACCTGCTGCCTGCTTCCCTAGTCTACAGGGAGCCACGCCCCAATGAACCTGGAGCTGATATATCTCCCCTCAAACACTCTGCCACAGCTCCCTGACCTTCCTCTATCACAGCTCAGATCCTGCACACGAACCTGCTCACTGACGTGTGCTCACAGGGCACACACAGAACCACACACACACAGTAACACGCCTGACACCAGCACGCAGGGGAAACACTCAGACCCTGCACATGGACCTGCTCACAGATGTGTGCTCACGTGGCACACAGAACCACGCACACACAGTAACATGCCTAACACCAGCACGCAGGGGAAACACTCAGACCCTGCACACGGACCTGCTCACAGACGTGTGCTCACGGGGCACACACAGAACCATGCACACGCAGTAACACGCCTAACACCAGCACGCAGGGGAAACACTCAGACCCTGCACATGGACCTGCTCACAGACGTGTGCTCACGGGGCACACACAGAACCACGCACACGCAGTAACACGCCTAACACCAGCATGCAGGGGAAACGCTCAGACCCTGCACACGGACCTGCTCACAGACGTGTGCTCACGTGGCACACATGGAGCCGTGCACACTCACAGACACAGGCACACGCCAGGCAGCCGGGTGTCCTCACCCCTGTACACACACACACAGCTATGGCAACCGCTGGCACCCTCAGCAACCCGGCCATGCTGCGCACCACCCTGTGGGCTGGTGAGAGGGGCGTGAGCAGCAAAGCCCCCCAGACAGACCCCATCCCCCATGCCCAACCCCACTCCACACTCGACTGCACCCGCCCTCCCGGAGGCACCAGGCACCCCCAGCACCCTCCACTGCCCGGCCCGGCCAGCGACTCCACCGGAGGATCCGTCCCACCGGGAGTCAGAAAGGCAGATCTGGGGGTTATAGTGGGGGGCAGACGGCCCCACGGCGGGCAGGGAACCCGGTCACTGGGGGGAGGGGGAGAGGGGGATGCTCCAGCAGGCAAGTCGCTCGGATCACCCCCTCCACCCCCCGGAGCCCTCAGCAGCGCTCATGGCCCGGGGCTGGCAGAGCCGCAGGCGCCCGTGTGTGCCAGGGAGGTGGCAGTGGGGGGCACCCGGCTCACCTGGTCCAGCTCCTCCAGGCGGTTCAGCATGACCAGTGAGGTGCAGGTGTAGTCCCAGAGCAGCGCCCAGAAATCCACCAGCGTCTCCCGCAGCGGCAGCTGGGTGACCACAACCTTGTCTTCCTCCGCGTAGGTCTGCAGGACGGACAGACGGACAGGGTGGGAGCCCCCAGCCGTCTCTCCCGCCCCGGGCACTCCCCAGCCGTCTCTCCCGCCCCGGGCACTCCCCAGCCCCCTCACCTCCCAGCCGTCTCTCCCGCCCCGGGCACTCCCCAGCCCCCTCACCTCCCAGCCGTCTCTCCCGCCCCGGGCACTCCCCAGCCCCCTCACCTCCCAGCCGTCTCTCCCGCCCCGGGCACTCCCCAGCCGTCTCTCCCGCCCCGGGCACTCCCCAGCCGTCTCTCCCGCCCCGGGCACTCCCCAGCCGTCTCTCCCGCCCCGGGCACTCCCCAGCCCCCTCACCTCCCAGCCGTCTCTCCCGCCCCGGGCACTGCCCAGCCCCCTCACCTCCCAGCCGTCTCTCCCGCCCCGGGCACTTCCCAGCCCCCTCACCTCCCAGCCGTCTCTCCCGCCCCGGGCACTCCCCAGCCCCCTCACCACCCCAGCCCCCTCCCCTCCCTCGGTCACTCCCCAGCCCCCTCACCACCCCAGCCCCCTCCCCTCCCTCGGTCACTCCCCAGCCCCCTCACCACCCCAGCCCCCTCCCCTCCCTCGGTCACTCCCCAGCCCCCTCACCACCCCAGCCCTGCCACGGAGGGGAGCAGCCAGTGGGCTCTGCCGAGAGGAAGTGTGACCCAAAGCCAGGAGCACACGGGCTGCGATCCTCCGCGGATCATCTCCCCCAGCCCTGGGGGGCAGCCTGGGTCCCACCTGCCCCCAGCCCGAGCCGCCAGGGGCCCCAGCCCAGACACAGTGACAGGGATCACCCCACCGGGCTCACCAGCAAGCCAGGTTGAGGTCGATGCAGAACAGCTGGGTGGTGTGGGGGGAAGCAAGGGGGAGGGGATGCAGCGCAGCTGGGCTGCGGGAGGAGTGGGGGGAGGGGATGCAGCGCAGCTGGGCTGCGGGAGGAGTGGGGGGAGGGGATGCAGCGCAGCTGGGCTGCGGGAGGAGTGGGGGGAGGGGATGCAGCGCAGCTGGGCTGCGGGAGGAGTGGGGGGAGGGGATGCAGCACACCCAGCTGCGGGAGGAGTGGGGGGAGGGGATGCAGCACAGCTGGCTTGCGGGAGGAGTGGGGGGAGGAGATGCAGCGCAGCTGGGCTGCGGGAGGAGTGGGGGGAGGGGATGCAGCACAGCTGGGCTGAGGGAGGAGTGGGGGGAGGAGATGCAGCACAGCTGGGCTGGGGGAGGAGTGGGGGGAGGGGATGCAGCACAGCTGGGCTGGGGGAGGAGTGGGGGGAGGGGATGCAGCGCAGCTGGGCTGGGGGAGGAGTGGGGGGAGGGGATGCAGCACAGCTGGGCTGGGGGAGGAGTGGGGGAGGGGATGCAGCACAGCTGGGCTGGGGGAGGAGTGGGGGAGGGGATGCAGCACAACTGGGCTGGGGGAGGAGTGGGGGGAGGGGATTCAGCACACCTGGGCTGCGGGAGGAGTGGGGAGAGGGGATTGTGATGAGCAGGGAGGGGGGCGGATTTGACCTGGGAGTTTCACCGGAGATGGGGGTTTCTCTGGGGGGGAAGATCCCTGAGGCTGTAACCCGAGCCCAGGAGGGGGAGGGGAGAGCTGACACCTTCTGCCAGGGGCACTGGACACAGGGAGGGGGAGACGCTGCAGGTTTGTGGTGGGGAGCTGGCTGGGGAAGAGGAGGGAGCGTCCAGGTCTGGGGTCTCATCTCCCTGACCCCGGGGGCAGGACCTGACTGTGGGGTCCTGTCTGTACTGACAAGCTCTGCTGTGTACCAGGGTCCTGTCCTCCCTGATAAACCTTCTAATCCACTGGCTGGGGGAGAGTCCCGGGGAATCCCAGGAAGTGGGGGGGGGGGTGCAGGGCCCTGACTCCCCCACACTGGTGACAGGGATGCAGCCCAGCTGGGCAGTGGGGAATGGGGGGGAGCTGGAGGGGACTGAAGTTGAGCCTCAGGGCCCATCTCCTGGGGCCGGGGCCGGTGTCTGGGAGTCTCCACGGGGCGAGTGGCGCGCGGAAGCCCCGTCGCTGGGCACTGCCAGCTGGAGCAGACGCCGCCCTGGCAAACGGACACAAGGGCTGGGGGAGCCCGTCTCGCGCCCACGCTCGGGACCGACGGAGTCTTACGCCAACAAAGACGGCGTTGATGTAGCCGGGCGAGCCGTCCGCTCTCAGGGAGGACATCAGGATGGGGCGGCTGCAATCCGCTGGGAGGGGAGGAAGGAGAGGGGTCCGGCTGAGCCAGGCTGTCTGGACACAAGCACCTCACAGGGGCCAGAGCCCCCCATCTGGGCCGAGAAGCCCCCAGAGCTGCGCCCGCCCCCCAGAGCTGCGCCTGCCCCCCGGAGCTCACAGGGCCTGCGGAGGAGAGAAGACCCCGTCCATTTTCCGGGTCCTCCGCACTCGCCCCTTCCACCGGGCAGGGTGGGGGAACTGGGGGCACGGGGCAGGGGCACCAGCTGGTGGATGCCGGGTGGGGCTGGGCCATGAACACAGGACAGAGGGATTGGACAGAATAAAACCCTCCTGGGCCGGGCGGGGCCCTTGGCGGAGGGCTGGCTGGGACCTCTCCCAGCCGGGGCCAGGGGCCAGGAGGGCTAAGAGGCAGAGCACTCCACGGGCAGCAAGTCTCCACCGACCCCTGCAAGGGCCTCCGCAAAGCCAGGTCCCTGGTGCCCACCCAGCCGCCCCAGGCTAGCCCCAGCCCTGCCCTGTTACCTGGCAGGATCTCTGGCTGGCGGTTCTTGGGCTGGTTGCTGGGCTGCTGAGCCTCCCTGCACGGGGAGAGCTGGAAGAATTCGGAAAACTTCTGCACGGCCTGCAGGGTGGGAGGACACAGCGGAGTCAGCTCCCAGCCGGGGCTCCCTGCTCCCACCCCAGACCCGGCTGCACCAGCCCCACGGCCACCTCCACACCGCAGCTCAGCCGCCCCGGGGCTGCCAGGGCGGCCCGAGGGCTCATGCCATGGAGCGGATCCCAGCGGGTCTCAGGGGCCGGGCGCCGTGAGCCAATGTGGGGCAGCACGAGGGGGACTCTGCTGTTCAACACGTCAGGAGAGGGGCTGACAACATGGCCCCTCCTCGCTGCACACACCTGCCTCCCAGGCAGCCCAGAGAGGGGCCAGGTGGGTCCATCCCAGACAGAGCTGGGTTCTCATCAGTGCCAATCCCACCGCAGGATCCTTGTAAAAAACAACAGCCTGGAACGCTGAACCCCGACGGGCCGGGAAACGCGGCTCCCTGACCACACGGATCACCTGACACGTCCCCACGGCCCGGGAAACGCGGCTCCCTGACCACACGGATCACCTGACACGACCCAACGGCCCGGGAAACGCGGCTCCCAGACCACACCAAACACCTGACACGTCCCCACGGCCCGGGAAACACGGCTCCCTGACCACACCGAACACCTGACACGTCCCCACGGCCCGGGAAACGCGGCTCCCTGACCACACGGAGCACCTGACATGTCCCCACGGCCCGGGAAACGCGGCTCCCTGACCACACGGAGCACCTGACACGTCCCCACGGCCCGGGAAACGCTGCTCCCTGACCACACCAAACACCTGACACATCACCACGGCCCGGGAAACGCTGCTCTCCTGGCCCGGGGGGAAGGCAGAGTCCCTGGGCCAGCCCCATGCTTCCTCCCCCAGGTACCTTGAACTCCCGCGAGAAGCCGCTGCTCTGTGTCTGGGCGTCGGGCTGGCGCAGGCGGCTGACGTGGCTCGTGACGCTCTCCACCAGGACCCCGGTGTTCCCGCACAGCAGCCCCTCCAGCAGCACCTCGTACAGGAAGCTGTACTGCTCCTGGGCGGGGGGGGGGGGGAATGCATGAGTCAGCCCCAGAGCCCAGCCCGCAGCGCGGGGCCGGCACATGGGGCCAGAAGATGATGCCAAGTGCTGGGGGGAGCCCAGATACCATGTGCCATCAGCTGCACCCGCCCCACTCTCGCGCCAACCAAACAGATTCCTGGCGCATTTCTCTTGGGGGTGGTGGGTGTCACGTTACTGAAATTATTTGGGATCATATAGATCATTGGTGCAACCAAGGTCCTGTAGTGGCCCCAAATATCGTGTAACGGGGGGTCATATAAGGTGTCTACGACCAGGTTCTGGTCTGCTGATTATGATTAATCCATCGGTATGTGGGTATCTTTTTTGTAACTAAAGTTATGAATATTGGATATATGGTGCCTGTATTTCAAACTGATGCTTGGCTTCTGGGTGCAATCCCAGACAAGCTGTTGTTAACTGGGCTGGCCTGGCTGATGGTCCATTAAGGACCATCAACTACACAATGAACTTTGTAGACACCCGTCCACACCCGAGCTTCTCCAGGAATGTGACCTGGCTGGACAGGAACTGAGTCTTGGAGAGTCTGGTAATTGGACCATGTGGCTATGAACCTCCATTTTGCAACTGGACTCAGCATGGGAAGGAGGAGGGGGGTCTTCATCCACAAGATGAAGTCTATAAAACCTGTGAGAAACTTCCTCCATTTTGTCTTCTACCTCCAGTCTTTAGCCTGCCTTGCTTCCAGCTCTGGATGGAACTGTGCTACACAGGAGAACTCTGGACAAAGGTGCTGACCCATCCCTGCAGGGGATGCTTTCCAGAAACTGTGATTTGAACCTGCAGTTATTCTACCTTTGCTGCAAGCCTGAGAATTGCCATCACTGCATGTAATTGATTTCTTTTAACCATTCTTAACCCTCACCTAGACCTTTTTCCTTGTATAATAAACCTTTAGATTTTAGATTCTAAAGGATTGGCAACAGCGTGATTTGTGGGAAGATCTGATTTGTATATTGACCTGGGTCTGGGGCCTGATTCTTTGGAATTGGGGAGAACCGTTTTCTTTATTTGGGGGATTGGTTTTCATAACCATTGGTCCCCAGGACAGGTGGCTGCTGGTGGTGATACTGGGAAGCTGGAGTGTCTAAGGGGATTGCTTGTGTGACTTGTGGTTAGCCAGTGGGGCGAAACCAAAGTCTTTTCTGTTTGGCTGGTTTGGTGCCTTAGTGTGGAAAAACCCCAGCTTTGGGCTGTAACTGCCCCTTTGGAAGCGATCTGTCCTGATCTGACACTCACAGTTGGATCCCACCAGGAACAGCCCCGTCACAGAAGGATCATCCATTTTCTGGTGGGAATCGGCCCTTTGGTACCAGTGCCCTGAGCACAGCCCTCCCACACACACACACACACACACACCCCCGCCAGTGCTGCTCCCGATGCCAGACAGACCTACGGGGTGGGTGCTGTACAGACCCCAGACAAGGCAGATACAGGGATGGGTTAGTGCCCCCGTCCCAGTCAGGAACCCGCGACTGCCTCTGCCACATTCCCACTACCCAGCCCCAGGCAGACGGGCCCCCTGCTCACCCTGCAGCCCCTCCAGCAGAGCCACACCCCCTGGGGACGATCCCACCCGCAGCCGCGCCCCCTCTGGGGAGCCGTCCCAGCCGAGCTGGGGGACACGCTCACCCTCCTGCTCCAGAGGAAGGAGACGATCCCCCAGATCCTGCCCTGGGTGCAGGACCCCTAACCCCGGCCAGGTGATCAGTTCCCTGCAGGCACATGTGTGAAGGTTCCCATCCCAGGAGCACCCATGGGAGCCGGGTACCTGTCCAGGGCGCCCTCAGATCCCAGCATGGGGGGTTCTGCCAGCACCTCCGGGACTCAGACCTCTCCTCAGGGACGGGATCCCAAAATCTAGTGCTGGCTCCCTGCAGCTGGGCCCCATGCCGCGTGGCCGGGCTGGCTTTGCAGGGCCAAATCCATGCAGAGGGTCCCTGGGGGGGAGTAACCGGCCTGACCCGGGACACAGGAGCTGAGGTCAGCAGCCGGGGGGTGGGACCCGGAAAGTACCTGCCCTGTGACTTGGGCACCACGGGCCGGGCGGGCGGCAAACACCTGCTCAGGAGGCTCCGGGAACCCAGCTCAGCTCCTCACCTTTGTCTGCACCATGCTGACCCGCTGCTCCCGCAGCCTCTGCACGCAGCGGAAAACGTCCACGGTGCCCTCGGCCCGCGCCAGCTTCAGGAGGACGTCCAGGGCGATGAAGGTGCCCGTGCGGCCGATCCCTGCGCTGGGGACGGGGGAAGGGAGTGAGGCGCTCGCCGGGTGTCACGTTACTGAAATAATCTGGGATCATAAAGATCATTGTAACCAAGAGCCTGTCGGGGCCCCAAATCTGGTGTAAAGGGGGGGTCATATGAGGGGTCTAAGACCAGGTTATGGGGTGCTGATCAGGACTCTGCTCGCGGTAGGTGGGGATCGTTTCTGTATGTGAAGTTGTGAAGTTTGGCTCTACACTGTCTGTATCTCAAACTTCTGCTTCTGGGGAACATTCCAGACAACTTGGTTTTGTCTCCGCTTGGCCGGCTTGATGGCCCATCAAGAACCATCAGCTCCGCAATGGACCCGCTGGGAGCGTGGAAAGCTCCAATCCCCAGGAGAAATCTAGCAAGGGACATGCCAGCCTCTTGCAAATCCTGAGTCCTGCATGGTCATGTGATCTGCCCATGTGACTCCAGAACTCCATGGGGCTGGACTTTTCACAGGAGGACAGAGAGGTTCTTGCACCTGGGAAAGACGATAAAAAAGCTGCTGCAGCCCCTCCTCCCCCCATCTTGTCTTCAGTCGTCATTCTTACTTCTCATCTCTGGAAGAATTTTGCTACAAACTGAAGCTCTGAACAAAGGACTGAAGGACCCGTCCCAGCTGGGGATGTTTGTTCTCCAGAGACTTGATTTGAACCTGCAGTTTATTCTACCTTTGCTGCAAGCTTGAACCAAGAGATGTGCCATTACTGCATGTAATTGATTTCTTTTAACCATTCCTAACCCTCACCTAGACCTTTTTCCTTGTACAATAAACCTTTAGATTTTAGATTCTAAAGGATTGGCTACAGCGTGATTTGTGGGAAGATCTGATTTGTATATTGACCTGGGTCTGGGGCCTGATTCTTTGGAATTGGGGAGAACCGTTTTCTTTATTTGGGGGATTGGTTTTCATAACCATTGGTCCCCAGGACGGGTGGCTGCTGGTGGTGATACTGGGAAGCTGGAGTGTCTAAGGGGATTGCTTGTGTGACTTGTGGTTAGCCAGTGGGGCGAAACCAAAGTCTTTTCTGTTTGGCTGGTTTGGTGCCTTAGAGGTGGAGAAACCCCAGCTTTGGGCTGCAACTGTCCTGCTTGGAGCAATTTGTCCTGACTTGGTGCTCTCAGTTGGGTCCCGCCAGGAACAGCCCCGTCACACCGGGCCCTGGGCCTGTCCCCCACCCCTGGCCTCTCTGCCCAGTACCTGCAGTGCACCAGCACGGGGCCGGCAGGCGCCTCCGACACCCTCTCGTTCACCATCTCCACCAGCTGCAGGAGCCGGGCCGGGTTGCTGGGGACCCCGTGGTCTGGCCACAGCAGGTAGTGAAACTGCTGCACGTGTCTCGGGAGAGGAGACCCTGCCTGAGGAGACGAGGGGGGACGGAGGGTTGTGAAAAGGGCAGTGGGGGTGGGGAATTGAGCAGGGGATCCCAGCGCTCAGAAATCATCCCGTGTCCAGGCTGCTGGGAGCCCCGGAGAACATGGAGCCGCAGGAGAGACCCCACTCTGGGGGTGGGGCGATGGAGTGGGGCTGGCTGGCGGGTGCAGGCTACGATCCACAGGCTGTTTGGATCTAGAGCCACCAGGGCCCAGGCACACTGCAGGGGCTGAGACAGCCTCCCCCACCCAGCTGTGCTGCAGGGGCCTGCGCACTTGCCTTCGGGATCAGCCCACAAGCAGCTCTCCTGTCTGCGCAGGCTAGAGACGCCTGCACCCCATGGAAACGCCTGTACCCCTGGGAACAGCTGCACCCCTGGGAAATGCCCGCACCCCAACGCTGAGAGTTTACACACCTGCTGCAACAGCTGCTCTGGGTTGGGTTTGCTTATGAGTGTATCATGGGCCGGCAGAGGGCGCGCCCGGCCCCTGGAACCACCAACCCTCCTGCCCCACAGCTCTGGGAGTCCCTGGGGCCCTGGAGGCGAAGTCCAAGAGGCTCTTCCCCCTCCCCCGCTGCCTTACCCTCTGCAGGCGGAAGGTGCGTGTGACCAGGCTGGTGGTTGTCCAGGTGTTACTGAGGGTCACGGTGAAGTCCCCGTACAGCTGCTCGCCCTCCGGCCAGTACTGCTCACACTTGGTCTGTTAACAGCGGGCGACACCTGAGCCCCGACTCACCCGCACGCTGCGCCCCCCACCCTCCGCTAGGTCTGGTGCGTGGGGAGGGGAGCCCCTGGCAGGGAACGACCCAGGCCTGGCCTCTGGGGCTGAGCTAGCGGGGCTGCCAGGCCTGGCCCTGCCCTGACGGCGGCCAGGGAACGAGGCTGGAATCACCAGGGTGTTATAGGTGATCCCTCCACTGCACACGCTGCGATCCCACCTCACTCCCGGCGCGCAGACAGCTCCCCGGCCGTGCGGAGAGTGGGGAGGGGGAGGGGAACGGCCCATCCACGGGCGCAGGGATCACCGGCCCGACTGGCAGGCAGATGTGCTGGGAAGTGGGTCTGGAATTCCTCCCCTCCCCCCGCAGCTGCGGGAGTCACTGTCTCTTTCTCCGTCTCCATCCCTCCACCCGGGACCTGGGCTCCTCCCCATTCCCTCAGCCTCCCCTTCTCGCTGGTCCATGTAGGACTCTCCTGCTCGCCTGTCTCTGCTCAGTTCCCCTGGGTGCCCCGGGACAGGGCTCCCTCCTCGAGTGCATCTCCCCCTGGTGGCCTTCCCCTCCCGCATGGGGACAGCTGGGAGAAGGGAAAGCAGCAACACGGGTCCCCCATGGCCTGGCTGGGCTGGGCGTGAACCCCGGCGGGGAGGGGCTGGGCCTCAAAGGAAGCTGGTTCTCTACCTTGTTCTGCTCCACCAGGCCCGTTAGCATCACAATGGCCAAGACCTTCTCCTGCCAGATCATCTGCCAGAAATCCAGCACGGTGCCAGGCAGGGGGCCTGCGGGAGAGGAACACCCACCTCAGTATCCCCACCTCAGTATCCGCAGGCTCCTCCCCAGGTGGGGCTGCAGTGCCACTCCCATCCTGGGGGCAGGGAGGGACTGAGTGAGGGCACCACCGGGTACCCGGCACGTTGATGGACCCATGGGCCTGTCCCCTCAGAGCAATGCACAGCCGCGGGGCAACCCAGGGAGCACAGTGGCTGATGCCAGAGGAGCCAGGGCCCAGTGGGGGGCTGCCCAGGCACTGGGGCAGGGTGGGGGTGGGGATGAGCCAGGTGCCGGGGGGGGGGGAGGTCAAGGCAGGCGCTGCTCTAAGCTGTTCCCGACGGTCCAGTGACCGAGAGGGTAAGTACGTTCTCTGCAGTAGCACGTGGTTTGGCTCTGAGCTCAGTGCCAGGCTGATCCCAGGGGCCGGGGGCCTCACACTGGGGAATCTCCCATCTGCATGGGAGCCTGGAGACCGGACCTGGGCACTGCACAGAGCCAGGGGACTGGGGGGCAGCAGGAGGGGGACATCTCGGGGGGGAGGGGGAGGTCCCAGCACTTTCAGTGACTAATCCCAGGAACCCCTGGGAATGTGGAAGTCGTCTGCACCTGTCTGCTCAACTGTCTGCGTGCCTGTCTGCGGGACTGCGCCAGTCTGTGCGCCTGTCTGCGCGCCTGTCTGCGGGACTGCACCTGTCTGTGCACCTGTCTGCGGGACTGCGCCAGTCTGTGCGCCTGTCTGCGGGACTGCGCCTGTCTGTGCGCCTGTCTGCGGGACTGCGCCTGTCTGTGCGCCTGTCTGCGGGACTGCGCCTGTCTGTGCGCCTGTCTGCGGGACTGCGCCTGTCTGTGTGCCTGTCTGCGGGACTGCACCTGTCTGTGCACCTGTCTGCGGGACTGCGCCTGTCTGTGCACCTGTCTGCGGGACTGCACCTGTCTGTGCACCTGTCTGCGGGACTGCGCCTGTCTGTGCACCTGTCTGCGGAACTGCGCCTGTCTGTGCACCTGTCTGCGGAACTGCACCAGTCTGTGCACCTGTCTGCGGGACTGCGCCTGTCTGTGCGCCTGTCTGCGGGACTGCGCCTGTCTGTGCGCCTGTCTGCGGGACTGCGCCTGTCTGTGTGCCTGTCTGCGGGACTGCGCCTGTCTGTGTGCCTGTCTGCGGGACTGCGCCTGTCTGTGTGCCTGTCTGTGCGCCTGTCTGCGGGACCGTGCCTGTCGGCTGTTAGAAGAAATCAGGGCTCTGGATGCACGATGAGGGCAGGAGCGGTTCAGTCTCTGGTGCTTAGTGCCTCGTCCGCCCTCTCCTCCGGAGCCCTCCAGCTAGGGTGCTGTAGGTGCTGGTGCCAGGTCACCGCTGGGCGATGATGACTGGGACAGAGGGGCTCTGAGGCCCCTATTCGCCCCGTCTCAGAACCCGGGAGCAGGGCGCTGGCCCCTGGAAGTGAGCGGCTGCAGGTTTGAAACTCTTTCTGTGCAGGACAGGTAATGGGCATGTGGAACTCACTGCTGCAAGGTCTCCCTGAGAGCAGCGCTGAGCAGCAACCAGCCCAGGCTCAGTGCGGCGGGGAGGGGGGAACAGGCAGCAGTGCCCAGTGGAGGTGGGTCAGGAAGAGACGTCTCCTGCAGCTGGCTGCTCCAGAACTAGACCTTGTCCACTGCGAGCGGTAGGAGCCCAGGCCCGGGCTGACCGGCCGCCCATGTGTCAGCTCCACACGTTTGGGAATGGCTGGGCGGGGTGCGCCCCAGAGCCGGGACTGACCGCCCTGGGCCCGGACAGGGCCACGCTCTGGACAAAGCAAACCCCTCCCCCCAGTACCCCCCCACTGTCCCCAGGCGGGAGCACTCACCCTGAGCAGCGATGAAGAAACGGGGGCTCCTGTAGCTCTGGGGGGGGGGGGGGGGAGACAGCAGCAGCGTTAGTCACGTGAACTCGACACGTCCCAAATCAGACGTCTCACATGAAATACCCAGACAGGGCCAGTTCCCACGGTCCACCCCCCTTCCCTCCCCTCCCCCCCAGTAGCCAAGTGTCACGGAGCGCCCGGGCGATGGTCTGGAACCGCTCCCTAGGAAGCCAGACCGGACTCCGGGTGAAGGGCCCCTTCTCCGTACACAGCCTGTTTCCCAGGCCAGGAGCTTCAGGGGTCCCCACTTCCACCTTCCTGGGTCTGACCTCGGAGCATTCAGCACCTTCTGCCCCTCCGTGTGCTTCCCCCAGCAAGCCCGCCTGAGCGGGGTCCTGAGGGAGCCCATGGGTTCTGCACCCCAAATCCACAGTCAAACGTGACTCTCAGCCAGCCAGTAAAACAGAGGTTTATTCAATGACTTCTATCTGGTCTAACCCAGACCAGACAGCGAGCGTGAGCCCTCAGCTGGATCCATTTTGGGGGCCAGAGAGCGAGATAGCTCCTCTGCCTCCCTGCCAGACTCCAGCTACCGTGTTTCCCCGAAAATAAGACAGTGTCTTATATTAATTTTTGCTCCCAAAATTACATTACATTATATTACAGCGAGAGGCAAAACTGCAAGTACATCTTACTTTCGGGGAAACAGGGTAGCTTCACACTGAAAACTCCTCTCTCCAGCCCCTCCTCCCCCCGGCTCAGCCAGGTCAGGTGACCTCCCTCCCCCACTTGGAGTCAGCTTACAGCTTCAGGTATGGACACCTGCAGAGAGGCTCTGCTTTGCATCAGCTACACATCCTTATCCCTTCACATAGACGCTCAAGAAATGCATAGGGGAAACTGAGGCACACACACAGTATTCCTACTACATCACACCAAGCCCTCTGCTTGCTGGGAGTGACCCACAGCTCTCCGGGCCCCTCGGACACAGAGTGTGAGACTCTCCAGCCCCTGCCATATCTGGCATCCCCAGAGGGAAACCCCAAGCCCGGTGTCACCATAGAGTGTGAATAGGGTGACCGGCCGTCCCCATATCAGGAGCGTTGTCTACAGATGCAGCTCTGTGACGGTGCTGCCTGTGGGAGCCAGCTGAGGTCACTCAAGGAGGGTGAACTGCAAAGAGAACGGGGCCGACAAACCCCAAACGCTGGGGGAGATTCCAATACTTGGATTTACCAGCCAGCACAAAACAGCTTCCATAGCACCGCACTGGTTACTAAGAAATCCAAACCAGGCCGTTCCCCTTAAAGTGCCCGGCCTCCGGCCTCCCTTCGGACACACCTGTCAGATAAGATTCTCAGTAATCGTCATCCTATCTCATCTTATAAAAGAAAAGATTCTCCTGACCCCAAAGAACCAAACCCCAGACCCAGGTCAAATGATAACTTGGATCTTACCCACAATACACGCTAGAGTCAATTCTTGTAACTAAACTAAAATTTATTAAAAAGGAAAAGAGAGAGTGTTGGTTAAGATACACCCAGACTGGATTCAATTCTGGGGGTTTAGTTGCAGAGCAGAGATGAGCTGGGAGTTGCCAAAAGTCCTTTTAGAAACAGTCCAGAGATTCTAGTCCAATGTCCACACTGAGGGGGACTCTTATTGAAAGATGACAGGGCCAGAAAAAGTTAATGAACTCCCAGACTGACCTGAGATTGATTAGAAAGATATGTAAATGACTGGAGCTTTGAAATGCAGTTGGCATTGTTAGAGAGAGAAGGGGAGATGTTTGTTGAGGTCT
The DNA here is from genome assembly GCA_032164245.1 of Sternotherus odoratus. Lineage (NCBI taxonomy): Eukaryota > Metazoa > Chordata > Testudines > Kinosternidae > Sternotherus > Sternotherus odoratus. The sequence continues at coordinate 105,196,873 of JAVMKO010000007.1, forward strand.
TGTGACATAAGTAAACAAGTCTTGTCTATTCCTATGGCTTGGATTCAAAGATAAAAAAAGGAGCACTGGTATTTAGGAAGATACTGGAGTGAACTAGTATTGTTGTCTGTATGTCTCTTTGAGGGTTGTGGTAACCTGGATCTGAACTGTTTGATGGATAAACTATCCTGTGCTAATTGCCATGATGTTGGGGAGAAGGGAAGTTCAGCCGATTGTTTTGTCAGGCCAAAAGGCTGCTGGAAATGTATAAAAACCCTGAGACATGATCCATCTTCATCTCCCATCTGCTTTGGGGTTCGAGAAGGGGAACCCCTGAGCCATAAGGACTGAGATCCCCAGTTACTGACTGGAGTCTCCCTGAATATGGACATTGGACTAGAACCTCTGGACTGTTTCTAAAAGGACTTTTGGCAACTCCCAGCTCATCTCTGCTCTGCAACTAAACCCCCAGAATTGAATCCAGTCTGGGTGTATCTTAACCAACACTCTCTCTTTTCCTTTTTAATAAATTTTAGTTTAATTACAAGAATTGACTCTAGCGTGTATTGTGGGTAAGATCCAAGTTATCATTTGTCCTGGGTCTGGGGCTTGGTTCTTTGGGGTTGGTAGAATCTTTTCTTGTATCAGATGAGATAAGATTCTCAGTAATCGTCATCCTATCTGACAGGTGTGTCCGAAGGGAGGCCGGAGGCTGGGCACTTTAAGGGGAACGGCCTGTGCGGTGCTATAGAAGCTGTTTTGTGCTGGCTGGTAAATCCGAGTATTGGAATCTCCACCAGCGTTTGGGGTTTGTTGGCCCCGTTCTCTTTGCAGTTCACCCTCATTAAGTGACCTCAGCTGGCTCCCACAGGCAGCACCGTCACAAGCTCCCATCCCATCCCCCAGAAAAAAAAATCCCAATTTTTTACCCCTGCTACTGGGTCACCCTCTGTGAGAGACGCCACCCAGCCCCAATGACCCTGGAGGGCCCCGTGTGTGCAGCTGCTGTTACCCACACACATTTTTTTATCCCTTTCACACTATAGGGACACACACGCCTTTACCTAGTTTCTAGGGCTCAAGGTGCTGCCCAGTACCTATGTGACTGGGAGCAGGGCTGGGGGAGGGCGGCTGAGCAGGGGTGTGTGTGTTTCTGTGGTGCTGTGACGAAGTGGGGGAGATTCCTGGTTCCCTTGTTTCCAATGGTTTTTTTCCCTTGGTTTTCCTATGGGTGCATGCACAGAGATTGGGACTCAGTTTCCCTGGGGGTTACTGGTTTAACAAGGTGATGGGAGAGGGAGTTTGTTGTTCCAGAGGACTGGCGAGGGAACTGGAGACCCCAGCCAATGACCTCGTGACCTAGAGGCCCAGTTCAGGAGTCACAGACCCTGGTTCCAGCGAGAGGCCCCATGACCCTGTTTACAATCTGTAGCAGGGTGGGCTTGACCCAGTCTGCCGCCCCTTTAAGAGGGAGAAAAGCCCTCTGCAAACCCCCGGTGCAGAAAGCCTAATCAGCCACCTGGCTTGCAGGGCAATCAATTGGATGGGTTGCACCTGGCAACCTCCTCTGGGGGATAAAAGGCTCCCAGGAAGGAAGCCCAGGGTGGTGGTTTGGAGCTATTCAGAGCTGTGGGATTTGAGCTAGTCAGAGCTGTATGTTTAGAACTGTTTAGAGTTGTATGTTAAGAGCTGGACTATATAGAGTCTGTAAAGCTGTAAGCTGTAGAGCTGAGCTATCAAGAGCTGTATGCTGAAGGACTGTACAAAGCTGTATATATTGGTGGTGGGGTCTTGCACTGTGAATTAAAGAGCACTGTTTGGAGCAAAGAAGGGTTTTCCTGCCTGTTCCTGAGAGGGGTGAGAGAGCGGTCGGTCACAGATCCTGTTTACCTGGACAGAAGACAATGGACAGAGGCGGGGCTGGGGGCCAGGATCTCAGCTGCCCCGTGGGGAAGCAGGGGAGAGGGGGGGCTCGGTGCTGGAGTGGGGGGAGCAGGCAGAGCCCCCCCCGGGTGCAGGGGAGACTGGGCTGTGCTGGGCTGAGGGAGGCCCGGCCTGAGGTCCGGAGAGTTCCTGGGCTGTGTTCAGTGCTCAATAAACCTTCCGTTTCACGCTGGCTGAGAGTCACTCTGGTCTAGAGGACAGGGGGGCATCGTCCCCTTCAGGGTGGAAGCCCTAGAGGTCCCAGGCGAGGGGACTCCCTGAGGGGCCCACGGCAGAGGCAGGTGAGCTAAGGCTCAGAGAGGGGTGGGTCCAGGAGGGGCTGACCCCCAGAGAGTGGACCCCCGAGAAGGGCTGTCGCACTGAAAGGGGCACCCACCACGGATCGCATGGGGCCAAGAGTGGGCCCCACCTGTGAGTCCGGGACAGGTGCCAGGAGGGTGGGGCTGCCCATGTGCCCCGGAGCCTCCCCTCCCCCTTCCCCCGCAGTGAGCAGCAGCCACGTGCCCAGCGCTGCCTGGGTACCTACGTCCACGTAGCTGGCGTTGATGTAATCAGCCCCCGGGCTGGCGTCCTGCAGCACCACGCGGCAGTGATCATCTGAAAGACAAAGGGGGCCGCTCACTGAGCGGACAAGCCCAGGCGAGGGGCAGGCTCCTGCCCAGGCCCCCTCCAGACAGACAGCCCAGAGCCAGGGCCCCTGGCGTCGCCGTGCCCAGCTCCACCGGGCCCCAGGACAGCGCTCACATGAGGAAGGGCAGCCCGGCTTTGACGCCCTGTGTGATCCTGGGCCAGTCCCGCAGCCTCTCTGTGCCTCAATTCCCCACCTGCGCAATGGGGACAGCAGCCCTGCCCCACACAGGGCAGCCACACTGCAAATCTACCCAGGGCAAGAGTGAAGAGACTCATCCGTGTGAGGACAGGCGCGGGGGGCTGTCGGGAGGGAGAACGGAATTATGGGAGTGGATATTTGATCAGGACGGCAGCATGACCCCCCGACTCTGGGACATGGGCCGTGGGATCTGTAACCACGAGAGAGGGGAGGGGCTCCATTTCACACAATGACAGCACCTCCAGCAACACAGGGACCCCAGCACCACATGGGGGGCAGCATGGGGACAGCGAGTCCGACAGGGTGCATTGCACTCAGCACTCACTCCTAAGGGGGAGCACCCCCCCGGAGTCACCCTCCCCCCCCCGCTGCACAGCGCCCCCTAGCGCCATGCCGGTGCATTGCACTCAGCACTCACTCCTAAGGGGGAGCACCCTCTGGAGTCACCCTCCCCCCCCCGCTGCACAGCGCCCCCTAGCGCCATGCCGGTGCATTGCACTCAGCACTCACTCCTAAGGGGGAGCACCCTCTGGAGTCACCCTCCCCCCTCCACAGCACCCCCTAGCACCACGCTGGTCTATTACCCTCCAAATGGAGAGCACCCTCCTGATTCCCCCGCCCCGCTCCCCGTTGCACCGAGGTTTCCCTGGTAGTCTCCCATCTGCAGCACCCAGGCCCAGCGTTGCCTGGCTTCTGTGCTGCGCTGGGATCCCAGCCCAGGTGGCCTGGCTGCAGCGTCTCCTTTGTAAGAAGCAGGGTTTCCGCAGAGCTCCGCAGAGACGCGAGAAGAGGCTCTGCTCACAGGGGGTGACGCTCTTGTAGCGGTTCTTGGCCTGGTTGCAGGGCTCCTTGCCGGCATCGCATGGGTGCAGCAAACCCGAGATCAGCTTCTGCAGGGAAGAGAAGGGACTCAGGTTAGCCACGCCCGGTTGCCAGCCCTATCGGCCCAGGAGCCAGCCTGAGGGTACCACACCCACCTGGGCGCAGGGGCAAGAGCGCGACCAAGGCGGGCAGCACAGCTCAGCCAGCACGGCTGGTAGAGACTTGTCTACACGGGGGAGTCATTCCACAATAAGGGGGGATTGAGCTAGTCTGGAACAGCGCCCCATACTGTTGGGATTGTGTATATATATCTCCATATATCTGTATAATAGGTTATAGGCTATTAAGGCCTAGTGTAAATGAAGTATGTTAACATAAGCACGTTACCACCACCACCAAAAACTAATAACGTCACAAAATAAATTATAAATGAAGGTTTCACACACTGGGAATTTAAAGTCATTAATTAATCCAAAGCCCTATTTAAATATGGTGCGGGATTTGCGAATTCCCCGCACCTTGTAATTAAAACAAACCTCAACTAACCATCGGAGCCTCTAACTACGAACTCTGGGATAGTGCACTTGGGGTATGAATGGAAAGAGAGTGAGGTTTATTTGTAAGCAATAAAAAGTATGTAAAGTATTTTATACCCACGCTGTGTCCAGGATCTGCCCGATCCCCATTTCCAAAGTACGTAAAGTATTTTATACCCACGCTGTGTCCGGGATCTGCCCGATCCCCATTTCCAAAGTACATAAAGTATTTTATACCCACGCTGTGTCCGGGATCTGCCTGCTCCCCGTTCCCAAAGTACATAAAGTATTTTATACCCTTGCTGTGTCCGGTATCTGCCTGATCCCCATTCCCGTAGGGAGGCTCCTGCTGTGGATCTAACAATGGGGCCACACTGGAACCGTGCCCCATGGGTCCATTCTGTAATCAGAGTCTCCCAAGGCGGAGCTATTTCCCCATGTAGACGTGCTCTACGGCGCCACTGCAGCGCAGTGGGACTGAAAGTCAGTGAGTTCTGGCACCGACCTGGTACTCCGCTTCGCGCCCCACTGGGGGCCGGTCAGGGTTCCCGTCGTCCTCTGCCCCCTCCTCCTCCATTTCCGCTCTCTTAAACCGCTTCAGAGACTCCAGCAGTTCAGCCACCGGGATCTGCGTGCGCAGCCGGCTTGCACCTGCTGGGATCCGGAAACCAGGGTTAGCCTGTCCCTGGGCCTGGCTGTACAGAACAGGAGCTCTGCCATTCGAACTGGGCTGGAGTCACCAACCCGCCGGCCAGGGCACCGTCCCTGTGAGGGTGTCATCCCCAGCCAGCCAGGGTCCGTCCGTCCCCCCCGTGAGGGTATCACCCCCCGCTAGCCAGGGCCCCACCATATCTGGGAGGGTGACAGCATCCCATGCTGGCTAGGGCCTCCCATCTCATCAGGGCCCCCCCCATCCCTGGGAGGGTGTCACCCTCCGCTAGCCAGGACCCCCCCCCCCATCCCTGGGAGGGTGTCACCCTCCGCTAGCCAGGACCCCCCCCCCCCCCATCCCTGGGAGGGTCTTCCTCCTACCACTGACCAGGGCAGGCTCTGGTCCCAGGGAGGGCGTCACTGCTCACCAGCCAGGGTCCCCCCATCCCTGGGAGGGTGTCAGTACCCCCTACCGGCCAGGGCTCCCCAACCCCTGTAAGGGCATCACTCTCCCCGGAGGCCAGGCCCCTGTCCCAGGGCGGGCATTGGGAGCCCTCGGCCCGTGCACATCCAGACAGGGTCAGGTTTGGCCTCGCTCTGCTCATACCTCCTCGGTTCCTCTTCAGGGGGATTGCCCCGTTGCTCTTGTCCCTTGGCCGGTCCCGTTTCTTCCTGCGGATTAGCAAAGTGAGACCCGGATGAGCGGTGGAGAGCATGTCCCCCGACGCCCCGGGAATGCCCCCAGCTGGGCAGCCCATCAACAGCCCCTGCTGTCCCCGGCTTCCATCAGCCTGGCCCGTCCATGGAGAGAAACCTCAGCCCCCGGCACGCAGCGCTCTGCCTTACTCTGAAGAGCCTGGCCCGCGGCACGCTGGGAGGTGCAGGTGCCCAAACCTCACCCCAGGCCCCGCTATGCAGGGTACGGGGCTAGGCCGGACTCCCCGCAGTTGCCTGGGCCTTCGGGTGGCTGCGGCTCTGCTGCCCAGGGGCCCGTTCCAGGGGGCAGGGCAGGCGGTCCGGGGCTGCAGGGGAGCCGGGCCCAGGCAGGGGCATGCAGTGCAGTGCAGTGCAGTGCTGGGGGCCATTCCAGGGGTCAGGGCAGGCGGGCTGGGGCCGCGGGAGAGCCGGGTCCAGGGAGGGGCACGCAGTGCAGTGCTGGGGGCTGTTCCAGGGGCAGGGCAGGTGGTCTGGGGCCGCTGGGGAGCCGGGTCCAGGGAGGGGCTGTACTTTGTGAATTACAGTTGCTCTGGTGGTGCTGAACGCAGCCAGCCAGGGCCGGTGACAGGGGGGGAATGCGATGGGCCGGGCCAGGCAGGGGTGGGGGAGGGAAGGCGGTTAGATGGGGGAGGCTGGGCGGGGGTAAAGGAAGATCACCCCCAACAGCGGGGTGGGCCGGGCAGGGATGGGTGGGGAGGGGAGGAGGTTAGGCTGGGGGAGGAGATTAGGTTGGGTGGGCCGGGTCAGGCAGGGGGGGGAAGGAGAATAGGCTGGGGGAGAGGTGGCTCAGGCAGGGGTGGTGTGCTAGGGGCCGCCCGCATGCACCACGCGCCTCACACCACCGTGCTACCGCCGACCGCGCCCGGTACCCCCGCGACATGACACCCCCACTATGCCCGACCGACCGGGCAGTCCCACGTAGGCCTGGGCAGGGCAGGGTGCGGGCGGCGGGAGACCGGCCGGGGGGGGGGGCACAAATGATCAGAGTACCGGGCCCCGAAATTTCTGTCGCCGGGCCTGCAGCCAAACTGACGCCTTGTTCGTGCCCAGCACCGCAAGACACGTTTCCCCCACAGCCCCTGGCGATGTGCCCTGACCCTGACCCACCGGGGCCGCCCTCGGGGGCTAAAGGACAGTTGGATTTCATGGCTGTTCAGCCCTTGGCCACTGCACTGAGACGGCCAGCAAGGGGACCAGCGTCGTTCAGGACGGCTGCTTTGGGATGTCGCTGTCTGTGCATTAGGCTGCGCTTAATTTATGCCAGAGCTGAGCCCCAGCACCTCTGGGCCTGGCCGTTCAGAGCCCGGCACCTCTGGGCCCAGCGGTTCTGAGTCCCAGTACCTCCGGACCCGGCTGTTCAGAGCCCTGGCACCTCCGGACCTGGCTATTCAGGGCCCCAGCCCCTCTGGGCCTGGCAGGGCTGAGCCCGGCACCTCCGGGTTTTCCCCATCAGGTATGAATGTAAGAAAGTTGCTGAGCCCTGGCACCACTTTCACTACAAATTAAACTCCGGCACTAGGAAGTGGCTGCCCCCCACGAGGTCTCCGGGCCGTGGGACGGTCACTGAAGGGCCAGGGACACTGGTGACCGAGTCACGTCCGTTTGGGGCTGGCCAGGAGCTGGAGTCTGTTCAGTATCAGAGACTCTGTCCCACTGCCCAGCCAGCAGTGCCGGGTGCTCTGTCCCCAGGCCCATCAAGACCAGCTCGGAGGGTCTGTTACCAGGCCAACGACACGGGCGCCCCCAGCAGGCGTGTCCGCCTCACCCCTGGGCCCAGTGCAAAGAAAGGTTCTGACCCCGACGCCCCTTAGCAGCTTCCCGGCGAGCGGCAGGGTCGAGGGACTCGGGGACGAGCTACCCCAGGGGTGGGATTCACGCCTGGCACGACCAGCCCTACACCCGAGGAGCCGGGTTCCCAGCTGCCGAGCAGGAGCCGATGCAGGAGGTGACCCCTGGGACCCACTGACCTGGCGAGCACGACGCACAGCAGCAGGGCCACTGCGGCCAGCAGCACCAGCAGCACCGGCACCGCCACGGCTAGCGCCAGGCCCCCGGGCGGGGGGGTCGGGGCCGCTCCTGCAAACAACAGAACCAGACCCAGTGGGCACGTGGCAGACTCCCGCCTAGTCACTGAGCCAGCCGGCATCTCGCGGGTCCCGGGCAGACCCACGGCACACACGGTGCACAGCTGCCATGGGACACCCGCCAGGCACAGCGCGTAGCCAGGGGCCCAGGACAGACACTGGCACCCGCCGTTCCCCTAGACAGGGCAGGGCCCCCAGGTGTGACCCACATGGCCACTCCCAGCCCTTTGAGACACGCAGGGAGGCCCCGAAGCGCCTGCACTGGAAGAGACGAGGACGGCGAGGGGGAGGGGGAGAGAAGTGAAGTGATTTGCTCAAGGTCACACACAGGGTCTGTGGCAGAGCTGGGCCTAAACCCAGCTCAATCTGTGTGCCGGTGCTGCCCCCCGGACCGCCCAGCACCATGCGACCCAGCATGCAATGCTTCTCCTTGGAGCACACAGCCAGGCTGAAGCCAGAGCTGGGATGGCTGGTCCCTGCAGGCAGCTGTCACGGAGCGCCCGGGCGATGGTCTGGAACCGCTCCCTAGGAAGCCAGACCGGACTCCGGGTGAAGGGCCCCTTCTCCGTACACAGCCTGTTTCCCAGGCCAGGAGCTTCAGGGGTCCCCACTTCCACCTTCCTGGGTCTGACCTCGGAGCATTCAGCACCTTCTGCCCCTCCGTGTGCTTCCCCCAGCAAGCCCGCCTGGGCGGGGTCCTGGGGGAGCCCATGGGTTCTGCACCCCAAATCCACAGTCAAACGTGACTCTCAGCCAGCCAGCAGAATAGACGGTTTATTTGAGATGTCAGGAACACCATTCAACTCACAGCTTTTTAGTCCAAACAGGATCCCTCAGTCGAGCCTTTCTGGGAAGCCAGGAGGTGAGACCCAGATTCTGGGCTCCTGCTTCTTTCCCAGGTTTATTTGATGACTTCCATCTGGTCCAACACAGACCATGCAGCGAAAGAGCGTGAGCCCTCAGCTGGATCCATCGAAGAGGAGAGAAGCCAGAGAGCAAAATGGCTTCTCTCCCTCTTTCCAGCTAGCCCCAGACCCAGACTGTCTTCAAACCCCCTAGCTACTTCCTGCTCCTTTGTTCCTTTCCTGGGCTTCAGGTGTTACCTGACCTCCCTCCCCCACCTGGGGTCAGGTTACAGCTTCCAGGGATGCACAGAGGGGAGGGCGTTGCCTCCTTGCTTCCAGCGTTAGCCCCTATCCCTTCACATAGATAGACACTTAAGGAATGCATAGGGGAAACTGAGGCACACACACACAGTACTCCCACTTCGTCACACATCTCCCCTTTTCGAGAACGAACTGAGCAGTGGTCACTTTAGCCAGTGACCTGGGGAAGTTCGACCTCACCAATGGTCCATGGGTGCCCCATTATCTTTCCCACTCCTTGGTAGGAGTCACAGCAGGCCCTGGATTAACGCCTCCCTCGGGGCACAGAGAGCCCTCTGTCACCCTTGTTCCCAGACCACCTTGTCTGGGTCACACTCCTTCCCTAGCTCTGAAATTGGGGCAGCTAGGTAACTAACATGGGGTATAACCCTCCGGTGGTACCTCACTATCTTGAGAGGCCTGGAGACCGGCCAGTCTCTGATTCCCTTCACCTCTTGCTGAACAATTACTTTCTCGCCCAGCAGTTTCTCTGTCTTGTCTGTGAGCTCTTTCCGGTTTGCAAGGGGGGAAGGGAACATCTCTGTCCCACTCCGCCCCAGGGCTTTGCTAACAGGCAGGCAGGTATTTTGCTCCCATTTGCCAGTCAGGTCAGTTGCATTTCAATGACCATTTTCCTCTCCGCCGATTGGTTCCCCGGATTCAAATTTAAACCCTCGGCTGTTACAGGAGCAGGGTTTGCATCCTGCCCCCAGGAAGACACTTTTCTCCCCACAACAGGATTTCACAGGCAATATCCAACAGATTCCCAGCAGCCTGGCAGCCTGACCCCTCCTGTGTTTGCACAGAGGTCTGGGCTTTAGGCAGGGCAAATATCCTTCTCCCTGTGACCCTCACCCAGGTCACACCGCCCCCCAGCATCCAGTGACACTGCACCATCGGGGAACAACACTTCTCCCCATCCCAGGGCTTTGCTACCCCAGAACTGTCTTCCCATTCACCACTTCTCTCTGCTCCCTCTGGGTGTCCACACGACTTGAACCCAGGGGACTCCACACAGACATACGGGTCGGGGACAGGGGTGGGAGTCTGTCCACCACCCCACCCATCTGGCGAATGGCGTCCTCAGCCTTGGGACCCAGCGGGGAGCTAGACACCAGGGCTTGTCCGCAGGGTTCCCCTGGTTCGAATTGCCAGCCTGCTCACCAGCAGTGAGGTGGACGTTCCCTTCCCCCCATCCCTTACCGAGGGACCCCAATTTAGTAATGAGGCTCCCTGCGGAACTGGCATCCAGGGGTCTATCCCCACTCACCCTTCGGAAGTCCCTTGGGTCCCTTGGCATCACCATTCCCAGTACACACTGCTGCTCCAGCTGCAGCACTTCCAGGCCCTTGTCGCCTCTCACAGTCCAATTTCTCTCTTGGACTCTGCTCCACTCTCCTCAGTCTCCGGTCCCCGGATGGGGAACCCAATCGTGAAGACCCCCGTCTGGTCAGGGACAGGAGTCTTGGGGATGTGCCATGACCACTCCAGATGCTCCCAGATTCTCCTGCAACCCCATCCTGGATCAGGAATCTTGCAACTGTCTCTGAGCAGCCAAATCCTCCAGCTTCTCCTAGCTGCACGATTAACCTGTGCTTCCCAAAGCACAGGGTCACGAAGTCTCATCACTTCGCTCTGGACTCACGGGCCTGTGTGCTCTTTGCCCCACAGTGTCCAGGGGGAACTCCCTTGTGTGCCAGCTCTTTCCAGGTCACCGCCTCTTTGCCAGGGTTGAGCGTCTGCTCCTGCGCCCCTGGGACTGCTCACTGCAAACCCCAGGGGTACCCTGATACTGCAAAAATCCTTCTCCCTCCTAGGGCCAAGCCACATGCTTCTCCTCCCCTGACTGCTCCTTGCAGTTTTCAGGGGGGCCCTGGATCAGCAACAGTCCTTCTCGCTGGTCACACACGCTCAGGGGTTAAGCTGCAGCTTTTCCACCCCCTGTAACTGGCATTTTCTGGGCCTTCAACATGCCTGCTCCCCAGCGATCCCACAGTCACTTACTGCTGGGTGCGCCGTCCACGGGGTCCACGGGATGCTGCACATCCCACCGCTGTGCCACCAGTTGTCACGGAGCGCCCGGGCGATGGTCTGGAACCGCTCCCTAGGAAGCCAGACCGGACTCCGGGTGAAGGGCCCCTTCTCCGTACACAGCCTGTTTCCCAGGCCAGGAGCTTCAGGGGTCCCCACTTCCACCTTCCTGGGTCTGACCTCGGAGCATTCAGCACCTTCTGCCCCTCCGTGTGCTTCCCCCAGCAAGCCCGCCTGGGCGGGGTCCTGGGGGAGCCCATGGGTTCTGCACCCCAAATCCACAGTCAAACGTGACTCTCAGCCAGCCAGCAGAATAGACGGTTTATTTGAGATGTCAGGAACACCATTCAACTCACAGCTTTTTAGTCCAAACAGGATCCCTCAGTCGAGCCTTTCTGGGAAGCCAGGAGGTGAGACCCAGATTCTGGGCTCCTGCTTCTTTCCCAGGTTTATTTGATGACTTCCATCTGGTCCAACACAGACCATGCAGCGAAAGAGCGTGAGCCCTCAGCTGGATCCATCGAAGAGGAGAGAAGCCAGAGAGCAAAATGGCTTCTCTCCCTCTTTCCAGCTAGCCCCAGACCCAGACTGTCTTCAAACCCCCTAGCTACTTCCTGCTCCTTTGTTCCTTTCCTGGGCTTCAGGTGTTACCTGACCTCCCTCCCCCACCTGGGGTCAGGTTACAGCTTCCAGGGATGCACAGAGGGGAGGGCGTTGCCTCCTTGCTTCCAGCGTTAGCCCCTATCCCTTCACATAGATAGACACTTAAGGAATGCATAGGGGAAACTGAGGCACACACACACAGTACTCCCACTTCGTCACAGCAGCAGCTCCCTGTTCGAGGGGAGGGCGGCTTCAATCTGACCCCTGGTGCCCTCAGGTTCCAGGTGATTTCCACACGGCTGGTTGCTCAGACTACGTGCCCTGGTGGGGCTGGCTCTACCCACCCCGGGGCACTGACCTCGTCTCCCGGGTTCGGGGGTGAGCCCCCTGCCCCCTGCACGGCAGAGCCGGTTTGTCGGGGTCCAAGCTAGTTCTACTCTGCGGTAAACGAGAGTCCCTAATGGAAGGAAGGGGGGGGGGATTTCTCCCTGGCACTGGGTCAAGGCCAAGCCAAAGCGGGCGGCTTACCGACAGAGAAGTCATAGCGCACACAGCTGGATTTCTCCATCTATGGAAAAGACAGAGAGGGATGTGTCCGAACTAGCCATTTCTATCAATGCCTTGTGGTCCCGGGATAAGGGGACCGAGCAAGAATCACTGCGAGCTTCACAAACATCATTTCTAGGGCTCTCAAGCCGTTGAAAAAATTAATTGCGATTAATCACACTATTAAACAACAATAAAATACCATTTACTTAAATATTTTTGGATGTTTTCTGCATTTTCAAATACATTGATTTCAACTACAACACAGAATACAAAGTGTACAGTGCTCACTTTAGATTTATTTTTTATTACAAATATTTGCACATAAAAAGTAAAATAAATAGTATTTTTCAATTCACCTCATACAAGTACTGTGGTGCAATCTCTTTATTGTAAAAATTGAACTTACAAATGTAGAATTATGTACAAAAAATAGCTGCATTCAAAAATAAAACAATGTAAAATTTTCGATCCTTCAAGTCCACTCAGTCCTACTTCTCATTCAGCCAGTCGTTCAGCCAAGTTTGTTTACATTTGCAGGAGATAATGCTGCCTGCTTCTTGTTTACAATGTGTCACGGAATGTGAGGGAGTCGAGGTCCTGAACCCCCTCTTCCTGGGATTCACAGTGACTCTCAGCCAGCCAGTGGATTAGAAGGTTTATTAGGGGTGACAGGAACTCAGTCCAACTCAGAGCTGCTCAGTACAAACAGGACCCCTCAGTCAGGCCCTTCTGGCGGGGCAGGGAGATAAAAGCCCAGATTAGGGCTCCCTCCTCTTCCCCAGCCAGCTCCTAAAAACCCAACCCCCCCACTGAAACTGTCTCACCTCCCCCCGGCCATTCCCCCAGCCTTTGTCCAGCTTCCTGGGCTCACGGGGGTGTCAGCTCCCCCTCCCCCTTCTCATCTCAAGTTACAGTCTCAGGTATGTCCCCTTCAGAAAAACCTCCCATCTCCAGTGAACTCCGAGATCACATCCACCCTGCTCCCTGCTCGTCACACAATGTCACCTGAAAGCGAGAACAGGCATTTGCATGGCACTGTTGTAGCCGGTATCGCAAGATATTTACATGCCAGGTGCACTAAAGGTTCATATGTCCCTTCATGCTTCAACCACCATTCCAGGGGACATGCATCCATGCTGATGACGGGTTCTGCTCTATAATGATCCAAAGCAGTGAGGACTGATGCATGTTCATTTTCATCAGCAGCAGAAGGTTGATTTTCTTTTTTGGGTGGTTCGGGTTCTGTAGTTTCCACATCAGAGTGTTGCTCTTTTAAGACTTCTGAAAGCACGCTCCACATCTTGTCCCTCTCAGATTTTGGAAAGCACTTCGGAATCTTAAACCTTGTATCGAGTGCTGTAGCTATCTTTAGAAATCTCACATTGGTACCTTCTTTGTGCTTATCAAATCTGCAGTGAAAGAGTTCTTAAAATGAACAACATGTGCTGGGTCATATCTGGCATGTAAATTCCTTGCAATGCCGGCTACAAAAGTCCATGCAAGCGCCTGTTCTCACTTTCAGATGACATTGTAAATAAGTAGCCGGCAGCATTATCTCCTGCAAATGTAAACAAACTTGTTTGTTTGAGCGATTGGCTGAACAAGAAGTAGGACTGAGTGGACTTGTAGGTGCTAAAATTTTGCATTGTTTAATTTTTGAGTCTAGTTATGTACCAGAAAAAAATCTACATTTGTAAGTTGCCTTTTCATGATAAAGAGGTTGCACTACAGTTCTCGTATGAGGTAAACTGAAAAATCTTAGTTCTTTTGTTTCTTTTTTACAGTGTAAATATTTTTTAATAAAAATAATAATATAAAGTGAGTGTCATGGAGTGTGGGGGAGTCAGGGTCCTGCACCCCCACTTCCTGCGATTCACTGTGACTCTCAGGCAGCCAGGAGAACGGAAGTTTGTTAGACGACAGGAACATGATCTAACACAGAGCTTGTAGGTACAGAGAACAGGACCCCTCAGTCAGGTCCAACTTAGGGGGACAGGGAGCCCAAGGCCCCGCCTGGGCCGGGCCTCCCTCCCTATCCCCAGCCAGATCCAAACTTACTCACCCTTCAGCCCCTCGTTCTTTGGGCTTTGTCTCTTTCCCGGGACAGGAGGTCACCTGATCCCTTTGTTCTTCAACACCTTTAGCTGGCAGCTTGCAGGGGAAGAGGGGCCCAGGCCATTAGATGCTAGGATACAGCCTGTCGGCCTTTCCCTCACACTGGCTCTTTCCTCTGCAACAATCACACCCCCTTATCCCACCACCTAGATACTGAGGAAAAGCATGCGGGAAACTGAGGCACCCGCACAGTATTCAGAGAAACCATTAAGAACAGCCCCACTTCGTCACAGTGAGGACTGTACACTTAGTACTCGGTGTTGTAATTGAAATCAATGTATTTGAAAATGTAGAAAAACATCCAAAAATATTTAATACCTTTCTATTCATATTCTATTAACAGTGCGATTAAAACTGCGATTCATTTTTTAATCACAATTAATTTTTTGAGTTAATCATGTGAGTTAACTGTGATTAATCAACAGCCCTAATCATCTCCCTGTAAGGTATTGTCCTGACCTTACAGATGGGGAAACCGAGTCAGAGCCAGGCTCAGTGACTTTGCACCTGGATATTACGGGGATTGATGCCCTAAAATCCTAAAGATTAGCTAAAAATAGAGAAACTAAATTCTATTCCTTCAGCTTTGCCCAGATCATACAGTAAACCATCAGCATGGCCTGAAATAGAACCCAGGAGTCCTGGGTGTCAGGCTCTTGCTCTAACCATTAGACCACACTCCCTGCACTGTCTCAGCCCGTGGATGGGCTCCCAAGGGAAGTGCTGGAAGCCCCATCTCAGGAGTTGTTGGCTTTGGGCTGGACAAACCCTAACAGGAGGGACCCGTGGAGCTTGGGGGTGGGCGAAGGATGGATCGGATGTGGCCCAACAGGCTGTTCCCAGTCTCCACGGTGCAAAGGGGCGGGAGCAGCATCCCACCCCCAGGGCCATCCCGCTGCACTGCTTGGAGACGGGCATGGGGTGGGAAGCCAGGTCCCCCCCCCCGTCTCTGATACCCCGGCCCTCGGCTTCCACCTCCCAGCCTGGGCAGCCCTGAGCGAAGCCGCTCCTGGCCTGGGAGGAGCTGAACCCCAGGGGAGTGGTCAGTGTCCCCGGGGAATAGGGGGCTACCTGGTTCCAGCGGCTGACGACGCGGAGGATGGCGGTGTAGTTCCTGTGGGGGCGGAGGGGAGCGTTGTAGTACCCATAGCGACGGGCCCCGTCGCCCAGCACGAAGTCAGTCGGGCCCGTGAGGTTGTGCGCGGGGAGCACGGCAGCCAGGTACGTCTGGCGCTCCAGGCTGGAGTTGAAGGGCTGCAGAGCTGGTGAGCGGCAGACGTCCGCTTCGCTGCCGTTCTGCATGGCGGATACGATGATCTGATACTCCCTGCAAGGGAGGGGTTCGCCAGAGAGGGGCGATGGGGGAACGGAACCATCAGGGGAGCCCCAAACAGCCTGGCCCCGTCCCCTATCCGACCCCCTCCCACTTCCTGCCCCCTGATTTCTCCCCTCAGAACCTCCAACCCATCCAACCCCCTCTGCCCCTTACCACCCCCTTCCGAGACTCCCCACCCTAAATGCCCCCTCAGGACCTCACCCCCTACCCAACCCCCAGCTCCCTGTCCCCTGACTGCCCCGACCCCTAAACACCTCCCCACCCCCTGACAAACCCCCAGGACTCCCACACCCATCCAACCCCCCCCGTTCCCCATCCCCTGACTGCTCCCCAGAACCTCCGCCCCAGCCAACCACCCCTGCCCTTTACCACCCCCTTCCGAGACTCCCCACCCTAACTGCCCCCTCAGGACCTCACCCCCTACCCAACCCCCAGCTCCCTGTCCCCTGACTGCCCTGACCCCTAAACACCTCCCCACCCCCTGACATACCCCCAGGACTCCCACTCCCATCCAACACCCCCCCCCCGTTCCCCATCCCCTGACTACCCCCCAGAACCTCCACCCCATCCAACCACCCCCTGCTCCCTGTCCCCTGCCTGCTCCTTATCCAACCCCCCGGCCTCAGCCTCCTTGCCCCATGCTGATCAGAGCAGCACGTCTGGAGGCCGCGCAGCCCGCTGGACCCAGACACGCTGCCCACAGGAGCTCACAGCCCTGCCCCCTTACCGTGCCACTCAGAGCGGCAGGAGTTCGGGCCCCACTGGAGCCAGCCCCGCCACTGCCCAGGAGCAGCGGGCCAGAGCACTGGCGGCCATCTGAGGCTGCGGGGGAGGGGGACAGCACAGGAGGGGCTGGGGGCAGCCTCCCCGGCCGGGAGCTCAAGGGCTGGACAGGACGGTAGTTTGCCCACCCCTGCTCTAGGAAGTGCCCAGCACCCCTTTGGGCTCTATACAATACACACACTAATAACGACCACCACCCCCTGCTGACACCTGCCAGCAGCCACCTGACCGTAGCCGGGCGGGGCTGGTGCCCAGGCCGGGCTGGTTTAAGCACATCCCCTGGCGTGGTGACCTGCTGTGTGTGGTCGGAGTCTCTGGCTGCAAAGACCTCTCACTGACTCCATGGGGAGTTTTCCTGCGGGTAGCTGCAATACTCCCTGCCTCTCGCTGATTCCATGGGGAGTTTTCCTGCGGGTAGCTGCAATACTCCCTGCCTCTCGCTGACTCCATGGGGAGTTTTCCTGCGGGTAGCTGCAATACTCCCTGCCTCTCGCTGACTCCATGGGGAGTTTTCCTGTGAGTAGCTGCAATACTCCCTGCCTCTCGCTGACTCCATGGGGTGTTTTCCTGCGGGTAGCTGCAATACTCCCTGCCTCTCGCTGACTCCATGGGGAGTTTTCCTGCGGGTAGCTGCAATACTCCCTGCCTCTCGCTGACTCCATGGGGTGTTTTCCTGCGGGTAGCTGCAATACTCCCTGCCTCTCGCTGACTCCATGGGGAGTTTTCCTGCGGGTAGCTGCAATACTCCCTGCCTCTTGCTGACTCCATGGGGAGTTTTCCTGCGGGTAGCTGCAATACTCCCTGCCTCTCGCTGACTCCATGGGGAGTTTTCCTGCGGGTAGCAGCAATACTCCCTGCCTCTCGCTGACTCCATGGGGAGTTTTCCTGCGGGTAGCAGCAATACTCCCTGCCTCTCGCTGACTCCATGGGGAGTTTTCCTGCGGGTAGCTGCAATACTCCCTGCCTCTCGCTGACTCCATGGGGAGTTTTCCTGCGGGTAGCTGCAATACTCCCTGCCTGAGCTGCGCGTACCTGATGGGTCCATGGAGCCCAGGGAGGGGCTGCAGGGGGAGCAGAGCCGTCCCGCTCGACGGGGAGATGCTGTAGACACTCAGGGTGGTGACGCTGGAGGGGATGGCTGGCTCTGCAGGGATCAACCAAAGGGCAAAGTGTCAGCGGGCAGCGTCACGCTGTCTGGGGAGAGGGGAAGGGCCCATCCGAGAGCCAGAGGCACAGGCACCCAGGGCCAGCGACAGAAATTTTGGGGCCCCCTACTCTGATCGTTTGGGGGCCCCCTAGTCTGATCGTTTGGGCCCCCCTAACCCCCCCCGCCGCCCATTCTCCTTCCCACCCTGCCTGACCCGGGCCACTCAACCAAATCTCCTCCCCCAGCCTAACCTCCTCCCCTCCCCGCCCGCCAAGCCTGGCCTCCCCGCCGGCTACCAAACATAGCTGGGGTGGGGGTGTGACCCAGCGGCGGCCGCAGCGTCGCTGCCGGCTCCGGTGGGCTCGGCGCTCCGTGGCTGCCCCGCCTCCCCACCGCCCGCTGGGTTGCCATTGGCTCCCGGCCCCGGGTCTCCCCAGCCCGCTTGCTGGCCCCCCACCCCCGCGGAGCGCTCTCCAACAGCTCTCCCCGTGCTGTCCCGAGCTGCACCCTACCCCGGCAGCTAAGGGAAAAGGGGCCCACGGGACGTTACTTAGCAGCGAAGTGCCAGGGTGGTGCGAGCCGAGCCCGCGGAGGAAATGCGATTTCCAATGCGAGAGGCGGCAGCGGCTGCTCCCCTTTCCCACCCCCGCCACGCCAGGCCTTTCCGCCTCCACCCCGCACAACTCCCCGGCGGGGAGCGTGTCCTGCGCCCGGCCTCGCCTTTTCCCCCCTTGAGGTGCCTATTGTGTGGCGCTGCGCCACGGCAAGCCCCGAGGGGCGGGCGAGCTCTGCTCGTGGGGGGCTCGTGGCTGTTCCAGCCCGGGGCACTCCACGGGGAGGAGGAGGCGGCGGCGGGCAGGGTGCACCTCTTCCCTCCGCAAAGGCCTGGCGTGGCGGGGGTGGGAAAGGGGAGCAGCCGCTGCCGCCTCTCGCATTGGAAATCACATTTCCTCCGCGGGCTCGGCTCGCACCACCCTGGCACTTCGCTGCTAAGTAACGTCCCGTGGGCCCCTTTTCCCTTAGCCGCCGGAGTAGGATGCAGCTCGGGACAGCGCGGGGAAGTTGCCGCCTGGGCATCATTCAGGCCCCGCGACAAGGGGGGATGACTACGGGTTGTACCAGACCCCGGCACCTTTTGGGGCGCTGCCAGGCCTGGCTCAGGAACACTGGCAGGCTGTCTGGGCATTGTCCGTGCTGTGCTCTGCCCTGGGGCTAGGGAGTGCACAACATGGAGGTGTGCGCCATGCGGGCCTGGCATGCAACACCGCACCCTGCTCAGCTGGGCGCACTGGGCCTGTGGTCTCCCTGGGACCCAGCGCCCTGTGAACGGAGAGGGGCCGGGAGCCCCCCCCCGAGCTCTGGGAGTTGTTTTTAGTCCCTGCCCTGGTCCTCGGCCCCTCACACTCAGCCTAGAGCAGGGAGGCCCTTACCGGAGATGTTGGTTTCAAAGTCCCAGCGCGACGCCTGCCCCAGGCCGGCAGCCGTGAGGCCCTGGATCGTCACCGTGTAGTTGGTCCCGTGTCTCCAGGGGCGCAGCAGGTACTTGGTGACCGACTGATTCACCCGCAGCTCCTGGACCTCGAGGAAACTGCTGTCGTACTCTCTCCTGGCCGTGATGTTCAGCTAGAGAAAGGAACGCGGCTCTGGAGAGGAGCGGTTCTGACCCCAGCCCCACCTGATCCACAGGGCACAGGCCCCACGCTGCAGGGCATTGCCTGGCAGACCCCGTGCCAGCAGGGACTTCACCCCCCACCCCCAGCACGGCAGAGCTGCCCAGCCCAGCAGCACCGGGGAGTTTCTCTTCCTCTGGGGCAGCCGGCACAACCACCTGGGCACAAAGCCGTGTCCGAACACAGGCCCTGAGCTCTCCCTGCCTGAAACGCCCACACCCCGGTACCGAGCTCGGGACGAGTTTAGACCAGAGGTGAGAGGAGAGGCCAGAGCCAGAGGGCCCTTCCGGAGAACATGGGGGTTGGACTAGATACCTCCAGAGGTCCCTTCCAACCCTAATATTCTAAAATATTCTATGAACATCCTGCCAGAGCCTGCAGCACAGGGGCTCAGTGGGCCGCAGCAGGGAGGTGGGCGGATTGAGCGGGGAGTTTCACTGGGACTGTCTGCACTGGGGATGGGAGAACGATACCTGAGGCTTACTTCTGTGTGTCCCGTTCTATGCATCTGATGAAGTGGGTTCTAGCCTACGAAAGCCTATGCTGAAATCAATGGGTTAGTCTCTAAGATGTCACAAGAACTTGTGTTCTTTTTACGGAGACAGACTAACAGGGCTGGTACTCTGATCCCTGAGGCTGTAACCTGAGCCAGGGCGGGGTTGGGGGAGCTGACACCTGCTGCCCCAGGAAGCTGGACAAAGGTTGGGGAGTGGCCGGGGAGGAGGGAGACGCTTCAGGTTCGGGGGTTAGAAGTTGGCTGGGGAAGAGAAGGGAGATGTAGTCTGGGGTCTAATCTCCCTGCCCCCGAGAAGGACCTGACTGTGGGGTCCTGTTTGTACTGACAAGCTCTGGACTGAGTTCCTGTCGTCCCTGATAAACCTTCTAATCCACTGGCTGACAGAGAGTCCCTGTGGAAGAGGGGGGCATGGCCCTGACTCCCCCACACTCTCTGACACTCAGGGAGGCCCAGGGAGGAGCTGGAGAGTGGGGGGAGGTGCCCTCACTCTGGGTCAGGACTCCGCACTCTGGGAGGAGCAGCACTGATGGATAACAACACCTGGACGATGCCCCCTGATGCTCCCTCACTCCCTCCCTCTCCCTGCCCACTCAGACCGTCCCCCAGCTGAGACGCCCTCCGGAGGCTGCCCAGCGAGACGCTTGCCCCGGTACCTTGTACCCGACGATGACCCCTTTGCAGGGCGACAGCTGCTTCCACCGGAAGGTTTGGGTGCTGGGATCCAGCGGCTCTATCCTGGGCTGGTCTGGGGCTGAAAGCGAAGGGATCCCAGGTCACGGCTCGGCCCGGGGGCGGGGGGCAGTGTGCAGAGCACGGGGAGGGGCTCCCGGCCCAGGGATCAGCGCTCTGGACAGTCCCTGCAGCAGGAGGGCGAGGGCTGGGCCCTGCCACCTCTCCTGGGTGATGCTGACTGGCTGAGCACGAGGAGCGGGCAGCATCCCCTAGCTCCCCCCCGGCAGCCCCTGGCACCAGACACAGAGCTCCTGTCCCTGCTCCGGCTGCACGTGGGGTCAGACACCACAGTGAGGGGCTTGGTACCGGTACTGGACTGGACGGATGGATTGCTGGGCAGGTGGGCAGCCAGACAGCGCAGCGGCTCCTCCCCCAACCGCCCCACTGCTGGGCCCTCGGAGCCCCAAACTCACCGTGGGATCCACCGCCCCCCCCCCACCACCACCTCAGGCACACCCCACAGGCCTGTCCTGGGGAGAGGTTGAGGGACTCTGTTTGCTCTGAGGAGCCCCATGCCCCTTTCTCCTGAGACCCCCACTTCCATCCCTAGGCAGGGCCCCGATCATCAGCTAAGCCTGCTCCATTGTTTGGACAGTTGGTTGAGTCACAGAGTGACAGGGTCCACCCCCCCCCCCCCTTCCCCTGCTCAGCACCAAGCTCAATTCACAGCCACGGGGTGACTCCCCCCCTCCCCTACCTGTTTCCCTGGTGGTGACCC
The DNA here is from genome assembly GCA_032164245.1 of Sternotherus odoratus. NCBI lineage: Eukaryota > Metazoa > Chordata > Testudines > Kinosternidae > Sternotherus > Sternotherus odoratus. Next base: position 105,217,781 of record JAVMKO010000007.1, read on the forward strand.
GCCGGGTATATAGGACGGTGCTGGATGGTCTGGTTGCTGCGTAGCCCCCGGAGATGGTGATATTGTAGGAGGTGAAGGGGTGCAGGGAGCTGCACGTTACTGTTCCATTCACTCCCTGTAACGTCTGCTCACTGGTGCTCTGCTCTGGTCTCCAGCAGGGGCCTGAGGAGGGTCCATCCTGCCGGCATTGGGCCCGTATTTTCCAGCTGCCCTGGCAGGATGCGAGGGGCTCACAAGTCCAGCGCAGTATGATGGCGGTGGGTGAAATCTCCAGGGGCCCTGGGCTAATCCGGGGGATCTCTAGGGAATAAGCACCAGTGTGAGGGTCACTTTCCTGCCCCTCCGGACGCACACAGCTCTGCAAAGGAACTGCAGTCACACGGTCCCTGCTCCCCACCCACAGCGGGGCCAGAGGCCAAACCCCCCAATGTCTGAGCGCTAGGGTGGAAGGCACCACAGAGGGACACGGGATTATCAGTATGGCGAAACGGAGCCCCGGGGTGGGGATCTGATCCCAGCCGGATTTCCTTTTCTTCCAGCCAATCTCACCCCCTCTGCAAACACCCCCGTCGCTCCCGTGGGTATCTCCATCGCTCGGCAGCCAAGCGGGAGACAGCCTGAGGGAGCTGGAATCCGGAGCTCCCTGCCCGGGGGCCATGCAGGCTGTAGTGAGACAGGGACGCAGCCCATGGAGACCCCAGGTGTCAGCACGCGGCCCCGAGCGGCGGCAGAGTGCATGCTGGGATTGTCACGTCTACTGACCAGACACGCAAAGTCCAGTGACTGCGGGCGGGAGAGGCAGGGAGGTGCTGAGTCCCCCACCGACCCTCCTCAGCCGGGGCTGCCTCCTCCCCGCATCAGGCGGCTGCAGCTCCCAGCGCTGGCTCCACAGGTGAGTCCCGCCCGACCCGGGCAGGGGAGATGGGAATAGCGGGGACCGGATGGGGGCAGGGCCTTGGGGGGAAGGGCAGAGCAGGGGTGGTCCCAGCTCTCCTGCTGGAGGGAGCGTTTTTTAAATATTACCCTAGAGGCCCCTCCCAGTGGACTGTGGGGCTGCTGGGCTCCCAGGCCTGGCTCCCTGTCAGAGGGGCCAGACGTGCCCTGGGGCAGGGCTGGATTAAGGCCCAGGCACGGCAGGGACCTGCCTAAGGCCTGTGACGGGATGTGACAATCCCAGTGCTCATTAACAACACAGCTTCTACCCCCGTGGGTTGCAGAGAAGAGCGTGAAAACGTGCCCGGGGCGTGAGTGATGCGGGACTGTCTGCCTGAGTCTGCAGGCAGCCTCCAGCCGGTGGGTTCGTAGCGGGGCGCACGGGGTGGAGCGAGGAGAGCTCAGACTGAACACCGGGACAAGACCTGCCCCTCCTGCGCCAGGGCGTGAGCCCCCTCTAAGTGGGGGGTGGGGACTGTCCCTGGGGCAGGTGACCCCGTCGCTCCCTCCCGGGGGGTTCCTACGTCTCTGTCTGAAGCTGCTAGTGCGGACCCAGGATCCAGGCTCGATGGAGCTCAGCTCCGGTCCAGCCCGCGCGGCCTGTTCCTGTGACAGACGTCTGACAGGGACACCCCCAGCTGTGGAATCCTCTCGGGGGGGGGGGGGAAACACTGGGCCCCTCACCTCACTGGGGAATCCCTGTTGGGAACAATCCGGCCCTGGCCTGGGGATGGGCTGGCTGGGCCCAAGGGGGCTCAAGGGGGCTTTGCCGGCTCCAAGAGCTGCAAGTCTTTAAAAAATACCCTGAAAACCCCACCCCAATGTGCCTGGGCCTCGTGGGCTCCTCTCGTGGGCTCTGACCCCCAACCCCGCTCCCCGCTCTGGGCACCCAGACTTAGCTGCCCCACACCCCAGCTGGGTTTCCAGCCACAGGCGTGAGCAGGGAGCTGGCCAGTGCCGGGAGCCGCTGTGTCCTCACTTACCTGCACAGGTGACGTTCTCTGTGATAGGGCGCCAGGCGCCCCCATCCCGCACAGCCCAGGCGTTCCAGTAACTCTGGGGCTGACGCCATCTCACACACGTGATCACGGAGGTCGAGGGCCGGGACCCCCCAGGGCAGCTCAGCGTCGTCTCTTCATTCTGCCCATAAAATGGCAGGTCTGGTGCAAACTGGAGTCCGGGGTCCCACTGGGGCCTGGGGCATTTCTCTGCCAGAGGAAAGGGGGGCGGGTGTGAGTGGGGGTCTAACTGGGCTTTCCCGACTCTCACCATCCCACCCGAGGGCTCACTTGCCCCCTCAGTGGGGCAGGTCCATGAGTGGACTCAGTTGCTCGTGGAAGCAGCAGGGGTCTGAACTCACTGGGGGAGTCCGGCGGGGACGGGGACTGACCCAGGCAGATCGTGGTGGGGTGGGGAGGCACCATTCAGCCACAAGGCTCCGTTGGGAAGGTTCATGTCCTTGGGGCATCACCCTCTGCCCAGCCTGGGCCTTCTCCTGCTTAAGACACCCCTGCGCCCCCCCCCCCTCCTGCAGGGCCGTGACCGGGGGCCTGAGGGGTCAGGCAGGGCACACGCCACCCCTATGGCTGGGGGTCTGAGATGGGAACTGACCCCTGGGTGCCACTCTCCTGACGGGGGGTAACGTCACCGAGAGCAGAGACCTCCACCCCATCCAGCTTCCTGAGGCCCATGGGCCTGGCACCTGCACAGAGCCTCAGGGGGAGCTCAGGTCCTGGGTTCGAATCCCCCCGTCCCGTCCCGCAGCCCGTCTGTGCAGAACTCACCCACACAGCGCACAGGGCTCGTGTCCCACTCCACACGCCCAGCCATCTCCGTACATCGCACCCAAGCCGAGCCCCCCTCGTACTGCTCCTGACGACAGGTCACCCAAACCCACTGGCCAACAGCAAACTCTGTCCGTGCGGCGGGAGCAGAGACTGACCAGGGCCAGTCTCCTGCCGTCGTACAAACCCCTGGAGGAAAGAAATGTCCAGTCTCTGCAAATCCCTCCCCCACGATGACAGCGTCCTCCCCTCCCGGCAGAGCGACCCGGCCTGCGCCAGACCCTGGGAGGGGGGCACCCAGGGCTGGTCCCACCCCCGCCCCACAACGGTGTGAGAGGGGCCGTCAGCCCATCTGCCCAGGCCGGGCCCTACCCCTGTCCCCTGTGGGGTTGCTGACACCAGTTGGCCTGTGCCCCTCATCCCACCGCGTCTCGTCCTCCCCCGTTAGCCATCATGGACGCCAGGGCCAGTGCCGGGAGATGGGCTGTGGGGGGCGCGAAGGCCGGTCACTGGGAGCGGTGAGGTGCTGGAGGGAGGGACGCCGGGGCCCTGTGATCCCGGTGACCCCAGGGGCTCACACTCACCGGTGCAGGCGGCCGTCCCACTCCAGACACTCTGGCTCCCCTGTCTAGTGCATCTGATCTCGGGCTGCGAGGGCCGGTACCCCGCAGGGCAGCTCCACGTCACCGACTCCCCCGGGCTGTAAAACGGCTGCTTGGGGGCGAAGTGGACCCTGGAGTCCGGGGTGTGGGGAGCTGTGCACCGTTCTGTGCGCAGGAGGGAGATGGGGGAGGGTCTGAGACATGGTTTAACAGGGACCTCCCGGGGCCCCTTGGCTGAGCTACGGGTGTCGTCACCAGACCACAGGCTGCCGGCTGCCACCTCCGCAGGCCCCGGGCCCTGGGCCCTGCTGGCTGCTCCCCGGCAGATTTCACACCGTGGGCCGTTGTATTGTGACTAGCGGGGACGGGCAAGGAGATTTGGCACCTTAGGCTCCCCTGCCGCCCTGAGGTGCCCCCCCGAGGCAGCTCCCCGCCCCAGCTCCCCTCCCATCCGCCTCCTCCCCTGAGCACGCCGGCGCCGCTCCACTTCTCCCGCCTCCCAGGCTTGTTGTGCCAATCGTCTGTTTAGCGCAGCAAGCCTGGGAAGGGAGGAGAAGCAGAGCGGGGGGGGGGGGGGGGTGTGCTCAGGGGAGGAGGCAGAGCAGAGGTGAGCTGAGGTGGGGAGCGGTTCCTATGCCCCCCTCCCTGTTACTTGCTGTGGGTGGCCCCTGCCCCGCCCCCTCCGCTCCACCACCTCCCCCGAGTGAACTGTTTGGTGCCCCCCCCAACCACTTGGTGCCCTAGGCGGCCGCCTAGTTCGCCTAGGGGTTGCACCGGTCCTGGTGACTAAGTGCATCCATCACCCACCCACCCCAGGAGTCAACACCTCACACTGGGCTGGGGAACTCAGTGTGGGGGAGGCTGGCGGGATCCGACTGGGCGATCCAGTGGACGCAGTGTACTTAGATTTCCATAAACCTTTGACAAGGTCCCTCACCAAAGGCTCTCACGTAAATGAAGTTGTCATGGGATAAGAGGGAAGATCCTTTCATGGATTGAGAACTGGTTAAAAGACAGGGAACAAAGAGTGGGAATAAATGGTAAATGTTCAGAATGGAGAGGGGTAATAGTGGTGTTGCCCAAGGGTCAGTCCTAGGACCAATCCTATTCAACGTATTCATAAATGATTTGGAGGAAGGGGTAAACAGTGAGGTGGCAAAGTTTGCAGACAATACTAAACTGCTCAAAATAGTTAAGACCCAAGCAAACTGTGAAGAACTTCAAAAAGATCTCACAAAACTAAGTGATTGGGCAACGAAATGGCAAATGAAATTTAATGTGGATAAATGTAAAGTAATGCACATTGGAAAAAATAACCCCAACTACACATACAATATGATGGGGGCTAATTTAGCCACAACTAATCAGGAAAGAGATCTTGGCGTCATCATGGATAGTTCTCTGAAGACGTCCATGCAGTGTGCAGCGGCAGTCAAAAAAGCAAACAGGATGTTAGGAATCATTAAAAAGGGATAGAGAATAAGACAGAGAATATCTTATTGCCCTTATACAATTCCATGGTGCGCCCACATCTTGAATACTGTGTACAAATGTGGTCTCCTCATCTCAAAAAGGATCTATTGGCATTAGAAAAGGTTCAGAGAAGGGCAACTAAAATGATTAGGGGTTTGGAACGGGTCCCATTTGAGGAGAGATTAAAGAGGCTAGGACTTTTTAGCTTGGAAAAGAGGAGGCTAAGGGGGGATATGATAGAGGTCTATAAAATCATGAGTGGTGTGGAGAAAGTGAATAAGGAAAAGTTATTTACTTGTTCCCATAATATAAGAACTAAGGGCCACCCAATGAAATTAGTGGGCAGCAGGTTTAAAACAAATAAAAGGAAGTTCTTCTTCACACGGCGCACAGTCAACCTGTGGAACTCCTTGCCTGAGGAGGCTGTGAAGGCTAGGACTAGAACATGGTTCAAAAGAGAACTGGATAAATTCATGGAGGTTAAGTCCATGAATGGCTATTAGCCAGGATGGGTAAGGAATGGTGTCCCTAGCCTCTGTTTGTCAGAGGGGGGTGATGGACGGCGGGAGAGAGATCACTTGATCATTATCTGTTCAGTTCACTCACTTCGGGGCACCTGGCCTTGGCCACTGTCAGTAGACAGGATCCTGGGCTGGATGGACCGTTGGGCTGACCCAGTACGGCCTTTCTTAGGGTCGTATGTTCTTATGACTGTGTCATCTTCAGCCCTTAGTCACAACTCCCCTGCTCGGCAGAGCAAATACTGCACGGCCCGACTGCACATTAACAGACATGTGGATCCAGCTCCGGATTACCCCACCCTGGGGGTCGGGGCGGAGGGTCGGGCGGAAGGCCGGGGGTTCGACAGGGGATAACGGAGTTCATATTTCTCACATTGTCTATTCTGTTTGCAGTGCTGCTGGAGCCGTGTTGGCCCCAGGAGATTAGAGAGACCAGGTGGGGGAGGGGATCTCTCTCATTGCCCCAATAAAAGATAGGACCTCACCCACCTGGTCTCTGTCATTCTGTAGAGCTTCACCCCATGGGTCCCAGCCTCTATCCCAGCCACGCACAGGAACCCCTTCAGCCAGCAGCCAAATGCAGCTACTCGGGGGAGGAGGGGCAGGGTGGGGCTTCTTCTTGGCAAGAGCCCCTAGGACTCAGCATGGTTCACTCTGGGGTAGCTAAAGGAACTGGCTGATGTAGTCTCAGAGCCGCCAGCAATCTCCCCACAGAACTCCAGGTGATGGGGAGGTCCCAGAGCTCTAGAGAAGGGCAGACAGAGAAGGGCCGATCTTCAAAAGGGGGAGCCAAGAGGACTGAGAATTATAGACCGGTCAGCCCGACTTTGTCCCCTGGAACAATACTGGGAGAAATTATTAATCCATCAATTTATAAGCACCTAGACAATGATAGGGCTGTAAGGAGCAGTCAGCATGGATTTGTCAAGAACAAACCAACCTAAATTCCTTCCTTTACTGGGGTTCCTTTACGGCACGCTGCACGGCACGCTGGGGCTCCGGAGAATGTGGGGGCAGGGCCAGCAGCAGCCTCTCCTGCCGGGAGCTCAGGGGCCAGGCAGGATGGTCCCGCGGGCCGGATGTGGCCTGCAGGCCGTAGTCTGCCCAGCCCTGCTGTAGGTGCTCCAGGGCTCAAGCATTCATGGCAAAACACAGGGGTGCTCAGCACTGAAGAGCCAGAGCCTGAGTGTGGAATATGATGCGTTCTGTGCTAATGACATCTGCCCTTGGGACAGGGAGTTTGTGTATAAACAGAATAATAGAATCTCAGGGTTGGGAGGGACCTCAGGAGGTTCTAGTCCAACCCCCTGCTCAAAGCAGGACCAACCCCAACTAAATCATCCCAGCCAGGGCCTTGTCAAGCCTGACCTTAAAAACCTCTAACAGAGGCAGGGTGACTAAGATGATGAAAGGCTTCTCATAAAATTAAATTAAAGACTGTTAGATGGTCCTGAAAGCATTCCCAGGCACTCCAGTTAAAAGACAGGAAATGAAGAGTAGGAATAAATGGTCCGTTTTCAGACTGGAGAGAGGTGAATAGTGGTGTCCCCTGGGGGTCTGTCCTGGGCCCAGTTCTATTCAACGTGTTCATAAATGATCTGCAAAAAGGAGTAAACAGTGAGGTGGGAAAGTTTGCAGATTCTTTTCAGAAAAGATGTTCACAAGCTGGAGAGTGTCCAGGGGAGAGCAATGAAAGGATGAAAGGTTTATAAAAGCTGACCTGTGAGGAGAGGTTAAAATACTGGCCCTGGCTACTCTTGAGAAAAGAAGACTGGGGGGAACCTGAGAACAATCTTCAGACATGTCAAGGGTTGTTCACAAGAGGACAGTGATCAGTTGTTCTCCCTGACCACTGGAGGTAGGACAGGAAGTGATGGGCGAAATCTGCAGGAAGGAAGATTTTAGTTCGCTATAGGAAAAACTTAACTCTCTGGAGAGTTTTGCTCTGGAACAGGCTTCCGAGGGAGGTTGTGAATCACCATCACTGGAGGCTTTTAAGACCAGGTTGGACAAACCCCTGTGTCACGGTACCGAAATAATTTGATACCACATAGATCATTGGGGTACCAAATCTTATGTGAAGGGGGTCATAACAGGTGTCTATGACCAGGTTATGGAGGGCAGATTATGAATAGGCCATTGATATGGGTGTATCTTTTTTGGAACTGAAGTTATGAATATTGGATATAGGGTGCCTGTACTTCAAACTTATGCTTGGCTTCTGGGTGAAATCTCAGACAAGCTGGTGTTAACTTGAATGGCCTGCCTGATGGCCCGTTAAAGGGCCGTCAACTGCACAATGAACTTTGTCCACACCCGAGGAGCCTCCCCAGGAATGGGACATGCCTGGGCAAAAACTGAATCGTGGAGAGTCTGGTGATTGGACCATGTGGCTATGGACCTCCAGTTTGCAACCGGACTCTGCATAAGGAGGAGGAGGGTCTTCGCCCACAGGAGGAAGTCTATAAAGCCTGGAAGAACGTCCTCCATTTTGTCTTCAATCTGCAACCTTCAGCTAGCATCTACCTCTGGATGGGATTTTGCTACACGTGGAAGCTCTGACCAACGGATTGATGACCCATCCCTAGAAGGGGGTGAATTCCAGAGACTTTTATCTGAGCCTGCAGTTTATTCTACAGTTGCAAGACTGAACCAAGAGATTTGCCATTACTGCATGTAATTGATTTCTTTTAACCTTTCCTAACCCTCACTTAGACCTTTTTCCTTGTACAATAAACCTTTAGATTTTAGATTCTAAAGGATTGGCAACAGCGTGATTTGTGGGAAGATCTGATTTGTATATTGACCTGGGTCTGGGGCTTGGTCCTTTGGGATCAGGAGAACCTTTTTCTTTTACTGGGGTATTGGTTTTCATAGCCATTGATCCCCAGGACAGGTGGCTGCTGGTGGTGATATTGGGAAGCTGGAGTGTCTAAGGGAATTGCTTGTGTGACTTGTGGTTAGCCAGTGGGGCGAAACCAAATTCTTTTCTGTTTGGCTGGTTTGGTTTGCCTTAGTGTGGAAAAACCCCAGCTTTGGGCTGTAGTTGCCCCTTTGGAAGCGATCTGTCCTGATCTGACACTCACAGTTGGATCCCACCAGGAACAGCCCCGTCACACCCTGCCAGGGATGGTCTAGGGAAGGGGCAGGCAACCTATGACATGGTTGCCAAAGGCAGCACACCAGCTGATTTTCAGTGGCACTCACACTGCCCGGGTCCTGCCACTGGTCCGGGGGGGGGGGGGCTCTGCATTTTAATTTAAATGAAGTTTCTTAAACATTTTAAAAACCTTATTTACTTTACATACCACAATAGTTTAATTCTATATTATAGACTGATAGAAGGAGACCTTCTAAAAACCTTAAAATGTATGACTGGCACCACGCGCAACCTTCAATTCGAGTGAATAAATGAAGACTCGGCACACCACTTCGGAAATATTGCCGACCCCTGAGGGTTACTTGGCCCTGGCTCAGTGCAGGGGGGTGGACTAGACGGCCCCTTGGGGTCCCTTCCAGCCCCACGTCTACGATGCAATGACAGATAATTCAGTGCTGGTCTGGGCCGGGGCTGCGGGGATCTCTCTGTCGGTAGTTACAGATTCAGAGGTGTCAAGGCCAGAGGGGCCCATTCTGACCATCCAGTCGGACTGTCACCCAGCCCAGGCCAGAGACCCGCCCCAGGGTCCCTGCTCTGTGTGTGCTGGGGCGTCTTCTCCCCTCTGCCAGTGGCTCTGTCCCGCTCAGTAACTGGTGGTTGGATTAGAGCGAATCTGTAGACAGGCAGCAGCCACCCTCGATGTAAAGGCCCATGTATCAGAGACCCCACCCCGTCTCTGGGGAATCACCCTCACTGTTAAAACATTGCACCATAAATGGCCGCACCCCATAGTGCCGGAGGGACTGGCACAGCGACGGAGGCTGCAGCTCCGGCTCTGGGGGGGCTCTAGGAGTCTCAGTAGAACGGAGCCTCAGCTCCCCCTTCCCCCTGAGCTCCGTCTATCTGCCCAGGGCCCTGTACGGCTCCTCCCCCGCATTGCTCTGATCTGGGACGGCCATTCCTTCCTCCCTACGGTATCCAAGGGCCGGGACCCAGGTGGGGGGCTCACACTTACCCAGGCAGGCAGCAGTCTCATTCCAGACGCTCTGGCTCCCCTGTCTGGTACATCTGATCATGGGACGCGAGGGTTCGAACCCCTCAGGGCAGCTCAGGGTCACTGGCTCCTCCCTGCCATAATACGTCTTGTTCGGTTGGAACCGCAGAGCTGAGTCCCAGCTGGGTTTGGGGCACTTTTCTGTGGGGAGAACAATCAGGTTTGGGGCCATTCGAAAAGGGCGAGATTCCAGTCCCCACATTAGACTGTCAGTCCCTGCCCCAGGGGGTGTCTGTCTGTCCAGCCTTTGTACAGCCCCTAGCGCCAGGGAGCGCCGGTCTGGGGTTCGGGTTTCTAAGACCTACTGATAATACAAACAGACCTTGCCCATGAACTCACACATTGACACACACCCTCGTGTACAGGCACCGACATCCCCACACACCCTCGTGTACAGGCACCGACATCCCCACACACCCTCGTGTACAGGCACCGACATCCCCACACACCCTCGTGTACAGGCACCGACATCCCCACACACGCTGACACACACCCTCGTGTACAGGCACCGACATCCCCACACACGCTGACACACACCCTCGTGTACAGGCACCGACATCCCCACACACGCTGACACACACCCTCGTGTACAGGCACCGACATCCCCACACACTGACACACACCCTCGTGTACAGTGTGGCAGACCGCTCACTCACCCCTCTCAGGAACACAGGCAGGAAACCCTTCTCTGCTCCAAACAGTGCCCTTTAATCACAGTGCAGGCCCCACCACCAATACATACAGCTTGTCCAGTCCTCCAGTATACAGCTCACAGCTCCACAGACTCTGTATAGTCCAGCTTACAGTTTACAACTCTTATAGTTCTTAACACACAGCTCTGACTAGCTCAAACCACCACCTCAGTCTATACCATCCCCACCACACTGGGCTTGCTTCCTGGCAGGCCTTTTATCCCCCTGAGAAGGCTGCCAGGTGCCACTCATCAAGGCTGATTGCCCTGCAAGCCAGGTGGCTAATTAGCCTCCCTGCAAGGGAGGTTTGCAGAGGGCTTTTCTCCCTCTTAAAGGGCCGGCAGGGCTGGCTCAGACACTCCTGGCCAGTACCCTGCCACAACAGGCACCAACATCCCCTCACGCTGACACACACCCTCGTGTACAGGCACCGACATCCCCACACGCTGACACACACCCTCGTGTACAGGCACCGACATCCCCACACGCTGACACACACCCTCGTGTACAGGCACCGACATCCCCACACACTGACACACACCCTCGTGTACAGGCACCAACATCCCCTCACGCTGACACACACCCTCGTGTACAGGCACCAACATCACCACACACTGACACACACCCTCGTGTACAGGCACCAACATCCCCACACACTGACACACACCCTCGTGTACAGGCACCAACATCCCCCCACACACTGACACACACCCTCGTGTACAGGCACCGACTGTGACGAAGTGGGAGTAGTGTGTGTGTGTGCCTCAGTATCCCCTACTATGCATTTCTTAAGTGTCTGTGAAGGGTTAGGGGCTAATGCTGGAAGCAAGGAGGCAACGCCCTCCCCTCTGTGCATCCCTGGAAGCTGTAACCTGACCCCAGGTGGGGGAGGGAGATCAGCTGAACCTGTTGAAGGGAAGCCCGGGAAACCGAACAAAGGAGCAGGAAGTGGCTAGAGAGGGGGTTTTGGGTCAGTCTGGGTCTGGGTCTAGCTGGAGAGGGGAGAGAAGCCATCTTCTCGCTCTGGGGCCCGAGATGGATCCAGCTGAAGGCTCACGCTCACTGTATGGTCTGTGATTAGAAGTCATCGAATAAACCTGGGGGAGAAGCAGGAGCCCAGAATCTGGGTCTCACCTCCTGGCACCCCAGAAAGGCCTAACTGGATGGACCCTGTTTGGACTGAGAAGCTGTGAGTTGGATGGTTCCTGACATCTCAAATAAACCGTCTATTCTGCTGGCTGGCTGAGAGTCACGTCTGACTGTGGATTTGGGGTGCAGAATCCATGGGCTCCCCCAGGACCCCGCCCAGGCAGGCTCGCTGGGGGAAGCGCATGGAGGGGCAGAAGGTGCTGAATGCTCCGAGGTCAGACCCAGGAAGGTGGAAGTGGGGATCCCTGAAGCTCCTGGCCTGGGAAACAGGCTGTGTACGGAGAAGGGGCCCTTCACCCGGAGTCCGGTCTGGCTTCCTAGGGAGCGGTTCCAGTCCATCGCCCGGGCGCTCCGTGACACCGACATCCCCACTCACTGACACACACCCTCGTGTACAGGCACCAACATCCCCACACACTGATACACACCCTCGTGTACAGGCACCAACTCTGTGGGTTCTCTGGGGCTGCTCAGCACCCACCGACAGCCCCGCGGATCAGCACCTCTCCCTCCCCCACAGCGCCTTTCGCCTGCTGCTATCAGCTGTTCAACAGAGTTCAGGAGCCTCTGTGGGGGAGGGGAAGGAGCAGGGGCAGGAAGAGGTGGGAGGGGGTGGAGCAGGGGTGGGAAGAGGCAGGGTAGGGAGGAAGAGGCGGGGCAAGGGTGGGGCAATGGGGGAATAGATGGAGTGGGGGTGGGGACTGGGGCAGAGCGGGGGGGGGGGGGGGCGGTCAAATACCCCTCCCCCCACCCCGGGAACTGAGGAAGTTGATGTCTATGCCCTGATACACAATGACACACCCTAACACCTCCTACACTGACACAGCAACACACACCATTACAAGCTAACACACATCTCCCACCCCCTCACAGACACCTGATATATCCTCCAGCCCCCTTTTCACACAAGAACACCCCCGACACCTTATACATGACCCAATATACACACCCCTATAATACTTAGCCACACAACCCCCTACACGCACACACACTGATACACCCCACAGACATCCCCTCACACCCCTCACACAGCCTATAGCTTCACCGCACTCCCCCCACGCGGCTTCCATGCCCCACACACTCGCTGTCACGGTCACTTCACACCCTTCAGAGGGTCTGAGCTGAACACTCCAGACATAATTACACCCCAGGTAGCCGCGGGGCTCCTTGGAGGCTCTGGGTGTCCCAGGGTTTGGATCCTGCCCCCCGGCCCGGCCCACAGCCCGTCTGTGCAGAACTCACCCACACAGCGCACACGGCTCGTGTCCCACTCCACGCGCTCGGCCGTCTCCGTACATCGCACCCAAGCCGAGCCCCCCTCGTACCGCTCCTGACGACAGGTCACCTCAACCCACTCGCCAACGGCAAACTCTGTCCGTGCGGCGGGAGCAGAGACCGACGGGGGCCAGTCTCCTGCCGTCGTACAAACCCCTGGAGGAAAGAAATGTCCAGTCTCTGCACATCCTGTTCTGGGAAAGGTGCAGCCGGCTGCCGGCGGGTGATCCTGGGCAGAGCTGAGCCCAAGGGAGCCCTGGAGAACCCAGCCCAGCAAAGGGCTGGGGGAAAGCGAGGGAGAGGGAGACGCTGGTGACAAGGAGCCCCTGGGCGGTTCCTGCCCTTCCTCTTTGGCCCCTGGGCCAGGGTCTGCGGAGCGGGGGGGAGGGGGAAGAGAGGGAGGGGGGGCTGGGCCGAGGGCCCCGGCAGTTCAAGCAGGGTTTAGGGTCCCCATACGAGAGGCCAAAAGGAACCAGAGGGTTTACGGGGTGAGAATCCACCTGGCTCCGGAGACACCAAAGTGTCACAGAGGGTCTGGCTGCCGGCCCGGCCCCTGGACCCGCCGTGACTGGGGGGGTCTCACACTTACCCCGGCAGGTGGGGGTCTCACTCCAGACAGACTGGTTCCCATTTCTGACACATTCGATCTTGGGCGGTGACGGCCGATACCCCTCAGAGCAGCTCAGTGTCACCGACTCCCCCGGGGCGTAGAACGACCTCTCGGGGGCAAACTGCAGTCGAGGGTCCCAGGTTTTGGGTATTTCACATTTTTCTGTGTATCAAAGAAATCAGGGGAGATTCATTCCGGAGGGCAAGTGAATCATGCGGCTTCCCCCGGCCATTATGGGCCCGATCCTGAGCCACACTGCAGTAGGGGTTGCTGGGATCAGCTCCTGTGTGATCAGATCTCTCTACCCCCCTTTCTCTCGATGGGATTCACCCGTGCGCAGGGTCCCAGTGGGGTGGGGTGAGTACAGGTGAGTCAGCCCCACTCAGTCGTGGGAGGCGGGGGGACGTATTTCCCTGGGTGTCAAGGCCGGAAGGGCCCATTCTGTCCATCCAGTCGGAGTTCTTGCCTAGCCCGGGCCAGAGACCCGCCCCAGGGTCCCTGCAGGGGTGGGGGAGGGGTCTTCTCCCCTTCTGCCAGCGACAGAGGCTGCAGCTCCGGTTCCTGGGGGGCTCTAGGAGTCTCAGTAGAACAGAGCCTCAGCTCCCCCTGAGCTCCGTCTATCTGCCCAGGGCCCACGGCTCATCCCCCGGCGCCTGAGTCCGAGAGGATGAGGGGATCTGACAACAACGGCGCCTTGTGGAGACCTGACCGGTGGAGTCTGAGCAGTTTCCATGGGGCTGGAAGGCAGGATCAGTGTCCCGTTAAAAGTGCCCATCCACCCCACCCCCCATACTAACCCCCACCGCTACCCCGGCCCCTCCTACAAACACAGGAATACACGTCCCAGACACCCTCACCCCGACACCGCTACTGACACAGCGCCTCCACACACACGGTATAGCACTGCCAGCCCATACCCCGACCCACACACACACCCGGGATGGGCTGCTCTGCACTAGCTGCCCCATACGCTGGCTGTCACTGTCATTGAACAGTGTCCAGAACGTTCAGGACGTAAATACCCACTGGGCCCGCCGTGACTGGGGGGGGGGGGGGGGCTCACACTTACCCCGGCAGGTGGGGGTCTCACTCCAGACAGACTGGCTCCCATTTCTGACACATTTGATCACAGGCGGTGACGGCCGATACCCCTCAGAGCAGCTCAGTGTCACCGACTCCCCCGGGGCGTAGGACGGCCTCTTGGGGGCAAACTGGAGTTTGGAGTCCCAGGATTTGGGTATTTTACACTTTCCTGTGGGTAAAGGAGAGCGGAGGACTGGGGGTTACTGGAACCAGGCAGATCCCACTGAGTATTATGGGCTGGCCCTGAACCATGCTGGGTGCCCACAAGAGCAAGGGGGGTTACAAGGGTCGGCCCCTCTCAGGAACAGGCCCCAGGTGCTCAGGCACATTTACTCTGAACAAACACTCAGGGGCACCGAGGGGCGGGTGAGAGCAGACCGGTCAACCCCACTGGTCCCTGGTCTCTGCTGATCCTGCACAGGGAACAGGAGAGGAGCCGGGATCAGATCCATGCGCAGGGCCGGCTCCAGGCACCAGCGGAGGAAGCACATGCCTGGGGAGTACATTGGAAGGGGCGTTCCGGCCAGTCCTGGGGCGGCGCAGGCCAAGTGGTTTTGGTTTTTTTGCTTCGGGTGGCAAAAAAGGTAGAGCCGGCCCTGCCCACACGCCTGCCCCCCGGAGGACACCGGGGGTGGGAAGCCGCTCATGGCAGCAGGACTCTCCCCACGGCCTCTCAGCAGCCTGGCTGGAGCCCTCCCCGGCCAGACGGCCCCCGGCCAGCCCCAGGGCCGGCTCCCCCACTCACTGACACACGTGTGTGAACCCAAATCCCACTCGAACCGTCCCGACTGCGTCTCTGTGCACGTCACGTTGAACGAGTCCTGCTGGAACTGCTGACGACAGGTCACCCGCCCCTCGGCCCCGACGCCGAACTCCGTCTGCGCAGGGTCAAACTCCACCTGCCTCAGCCAGTCGTTGCACCTCCCTGTGACGGGAACGGGAGAGCGGCCATGGGGCGTCTGCCCTACGGGCTGAGAGCCCCCGGCTGTGGGGAGCCGGACCCGGGATCGCACAGGTGTGGGGCCGGTCCGGCATGAATGGCCCTGTGACCAGGGGAGGGTCGGGGAGCGAGTGTGGGGCAGGGAGGGGACCGTGTGTCCGGGAGGCTCCTGCCTGGCCGCTCTCGGAAGCGTGGCTGGAAGAAGCACCCTGAGAAATGCTGAGATCAGTTCCCAAGCCCCAGAGCTTCGCTCCTCAGCAGTGCCCAGCGGAGACTCCTGCCAGGCCACGGCCACAGCCGCCAGCAGCCACCTCAGGGCCTGGGGGGGGGGGCAGTGTGCACCAGGGGAGGGGTGTGACGGGATGGGAATGTTCTTAATCTTCTCTCTGGATCCTGTGTGCGTGCCTCAGTTTCCCCTGTGCATTTCTTAAGTCTCTAAGGGTGTGTAATTGCTGCAGAGCAGAGGACCAGTGTAAGGGAAGGGCCGACGCCCTGTTTCCAGGCAGCTGATGGCCTGGGCCCTTCACCCCTGCAAGGTGCTAGCTAAAGGGGCTGGAGAACAAAGGGATCAGGTACCTCCTGGCCTGGGAAAAGAGACAAAGGAAAAGGGGAGGAGGGGCTGGAGAGTGAGTCAGTCTGGAGCCGGCTGGGGACATGGAGTGAAGGGCAGACGGGGTGTCTGGCTCACTGCCCCCCAAAATGGACCCGGCTGAGGGGTCCTGCTCTCTGTACCTACACGCTCAGTTTAAACTGAGCTCCTGTCATTTAATAAACCTCTGTTTTACTGGTTGACTGAGAGTCACGTCGGACTGTGGAGTTGGGGGGCTGGACCCTCTGGCTCCCCGAGGACCCCGCCCGGGTGGGCTCGCTGGGGGAAGCGCACGGAGGGGCAGAAGGTGCTGAATGCTCCGAGGTCAGACCCAGGAAGGTGGGAGCCGGGTGAGATTCTTGCCCTGGAGACAGTCACTCACAGAGAGGAGGCTCCCCAGAGTCCTCACTGGTTTCATAGGGGGCAGTTCCGGAGCATCGCCCCACGGACTCTTTGACAACGGAAAACCTGTGTTTGTGGGGAGGGCCCATAGTGACAGCCCTGGGAGGGGTGTCTCGGCAGGCTGAGCGGAGAGGGGTCCCCTTTTCTCTGCCCATTGTCATGGTCTCCAGGGTCTCCCACCCTCAGGTCTTCCATCCCCCACTGTCCTGGTTATCACCATCTGGTTTCCCGGGCCATTCCCTGCCTGCCTGGCTGGGGAGCTCTGGCCCCAGGCCGGGGGGTGGTACGGGGGTTGTATCACGCTCCGCACACTCACGGAGACACTTGACTTCACTGATATCCCAGACTGCCCCGCGGTCCTTCAGCTCTGTGCACTTTGCAGGGAACGGGCCGGATTTTGGCTCCTCAGGGCAGGTCACCAGCACCGTGTCATTCACCCGAAACTCCGTCTGCTCGTCGGGAAACGTCATGTTCGTGGTCCAGGCTCCTTCCCTCCTGCACGTGCCTGTGACGGGAGGAACAAGAGGCTGAGCTGGCTGGAGATGGAGCCGGGTCACTCCCTTAGCGGCTCCACAGCCTGTCCAGAGACCGAGGAACCGTCCCGGGAAGGGTTCAAGCAGCAGCACCTGCCCCCAGTGCCCCGGAGGTGCAGATTTGGGGACACTGGGGGCAGGTTGGGGTTCCAGTCAGATGAGAGAAGGGCCCCAGCACCCAGAGGCGACAGAGCCCATCGGGGGGCATCCTCAGCAGTTCCCTGGGGAAGCTCTGGGGGCAGGTTCTTTCCCGGCTCCCAGCCCCAGATTGGTCCTGAACCGGGCAGGATTCGTCCCTCTCATTGACCCACCCAGCTCCAGCAGGGAGAGGTCCTGCACCCACAGGTAGGTAGGGGAGAGGGTGGGGATCCACCCAAGCCAGGTGAGCACATGGAGCAGACACCAGCCCCCAGTTCAGTGGATACTTGCTCCTATCAAAGGCCCCCCCCCCTCCGCTAGCTGCCAGGGGCGAGCCCAGAGCACCCCCATCACCTTCTGCAGGCTGCAGGGGGTACATCAGAGCCCAGCTCTCTGCATCTCTCTGCCCCAGCGCCCTGCCAGGACGTGTGTGTGCAGGGGGGTCTCGGTGCACACAGCTCCCTGCCCTGCACAGGAGAGGGACCCTCCCCACCCCGCACCCTGCAGAAGGTCCCTAGGAGGAGGGGTGGGATCTGGGTGGGCAGGAAGCAGAGAGTGGCTGGGCCTGCCCTGGGTGGGAACAGCCCAGGGGCAGGGTGGGGGCTCAGCGCCCCCCACCAGCCCTGCAGAGTATATCACTAGCTGCATTGCCAGCTGTGCTGGGACCCCTTCCAGAAGGAGCTGGGGCTGCCGTGCCCCAGGGAGGTCCAAGTGGTGGGGTCCTTGGAGCTGTGCTGCCAGGCAGGAGAAGGGAGCCCCAGGGCCGGCACAGGGCTTGCTGTAAGTCACACTAGGCCAGAGGACAGGGCTTCCTCGCCTACCAGCACGGCACACACTGACCACACCAGTGGGGGTGGCAATGGCAGGAGAGGGGTGGGGAGTACAGGGGGGACAGAGCTCAGGAAAATTAGCAGCAACAAGAGATCCTAAAACTTCAGACAAAACAATAATGTAGCCGAGTCCCAGGCAAGTCTGGCATGTTAGCAGATCCCCTGCCTCCGCCCCTGCCTCTTTCTGATCCCCCGCCTCTGCTCTCCTGAGCACAGGAACAGCAGCATGGGGGTGTCACAGAGCGCCCGGGCGATGGACTGGAACCGCTCCCTAGGAAGCCAGACCGGACTCCGGGTGAAGGGCCCCTTCTCCGTACACAGCCTGTTTCCCAGGCCAGGAGCTTCAGGGGTCCCCACTTCCACCTTCCTGGGTCTGACCTCGGAGCATTCAGCACCTTCTGCCCCTCCGTGCGCTTCCCCCAGCAAGCCCGCCTGGGTGGGGTCCTGGGGGAGCCCATGGGTTCTGCACCCCAAATCCACAGTCAGACGTGACTCTCAGCCAGCCAGCAGAATAGACGGTTTATTTGAGATGTCAGGAACACCATCCAACTCACAGCTTCTCAGTCCAAACAGGGTCCCTCAGTCAGGCCTTTCTGGGGTGCCAGGAGGTGAGACCCAGATTCTGGGCTCCTGCTTCCTCCCCAGGTTTATTCGATGACTTCTAATCACAGACCATACAGTGAGCGTGAGCCTTCAGCTGGATCCATCTCGGGCCCCAGACCGAGAAGATGGCTTCTCTCCCTCTCCCAGCCAGACCCAGGCCCAGACTGACTCAAACTCCCTCTAGCCACTTCCTGCTCCTTTGTTCCTTTCCCGGGCTTCAGGTGTTACCTGACCTCCCTCCCCCACCTGGGGTCAGGTTACAGCTTCCAGGGATGCCTCCCAGTGAGGGGAGGGCGTTGCCTCCTTGCTTCCAGCATCAGTCCCTATCCCTTCACATAGACACCTAAGAAATGCATAGGGGAAACTGAGGCACGCACACACAGTACTCCCAGTTCGTCACAGGGGGGACGGGGGACGGGGACCATGAGGGGACGTAGGCGTTAGTGACGTTATGAGTATAATATAATATCTCATTTAGAGGTGACAGGCCAGAAAGAGTTAAACTCCCAGACTGACCTGACCCAGGGCCCAACTTTAAAGACTGCTTAGGAAGAGAGAGAAATGACCAGAGCTGTGAAATGCAGCTGGCATGTTAGAGAGATGAGGAGCTGTGTGCTCAGGCCTTGTGATGTCAGCAAACAAGTCTTGTCTAGTACTAGAGCTTGGATTCAAAGATCAAAAAAGGAGTATTGGTATTTAGGAAGACACTGGAGTGAACTAGTATTATTGTCTCTGTGTCTCTTTGAAGGTTGTGGTAACCTGGATCTGAACTGTTTGATGGATAAATTCCCCTGTGCTAATTGCCATGATGTTGGGGAGAAGGGAAGTTCAGCCGATTGTTTTCTCAGGTCAAAGGGCTGCTGGAAATGTATAAAAACCCTGGGACAGGATCCTTCTTCATCTCCGATCTGCTTTGGGGCTCAAGAAGGGGAACCCCTGAGCAAGAAGGACTGAGATCCCCAGTCACTGACTGGAGTCACCCTCAGTATGGACATTGGACTAGAATCTGTGGACTGTTTCTAAAAGGACTTTTGGCAACTCCCAGCTCATCTCTGCTCTACAGCTAAACCTCAAGAACTGAATCCGGTCTGGGTGTAAATCGATCTTTTAACCAATTTACTTTTTAAATAAATTTTAGTTTAGTTAATAAGAATTGGCTATGGCGTGTATCTTGGGCAAAATCTAAGTTATCATCTGACCTGGGTCTGGGGCTTGGTCCTTTGGAATCAGAAGAACCTTTTCTTTTGTACGATGAAATAAGATTTTCAGAATTTATCATCATATGTTTGACATGTGTGTGTGGATGGAGGTCTGAGGTTGGGTACTTTAAGAAAACTTCATTATTTGGACTTCCGAGTAACCAGTGAGGCACTATAGAAGCTGTTTTGTGCTGTTTTGGTAAATCTAAGTATTGGAATCTCCACCAGCTTTTGGGATTTGTCTGCCCCGTTCTGTTTGCAGTTCACCCTCATTGAGTGACCTCAGCTGGCTCCCACGGGCAGCATCGTCACAATGTTGCAACGCTGAGCTTCACTGCACTTAACTTTTAGGCTCCTAGAAAATCACAGGAACATCCTGGGATCCACGGAGCAGAGTGCAAACTGGAATCCACCAGAACATCTCAAAGGAGGAGAGAACTGACAAGCACCTCACGGCCATCGTGGAGTCATCATGACAAACAGCACGACAAAGCGACTCCAATGGTCTGGTATAGGAACAAAATCCTATAAAAATAGACACTAAAGACTGGAAACTTTGAGTCTCATTCTGCCACCAACCGCCAGATGCATCGGATGCACATCTGACCCAGACTCGGCTCCACTCGTGTACAGGCTACCTCGCCAGTACTCTGTCACAAGCAACTTCTTAGGCTGGTAACTATAACATCTGCGCAGAACTTGTATGAATGATTGTATGAATGAATATATGACTACATGGAGCAATAATAGTAACATAGAATTGTGGGGGGGTTCTATCTTTTTATTATATTTACAATAAATGTGGTGTTTTTGTCTTATCCCTCTTATAAGATCCTGTTAGTCTTGTTTTTATAGTATAACAGAGTTCAGACCTGGGCTCTCTGTGCAGGGACTGGGCAGAGACAGGCACCTGAGACTGCAATCCACAAAGCCAGCAAGAGCCGTAGCGAGCCGCTAAAGCCAGTCAATGGGTGTGACGGTGCTGTTCCTGGTGGGGTCCAACTGTGAGTGTCAGATCAGGACAGATTGCTTCCAAAGGGGCAACTACAGCCCAAAGCTGGGGTTTTTCCACACTAAGGCAAATCAAACCAGCCAAACAGAAAAGACTTTGGTTTCGCCCCACTGGCTAACCACAAGTCACACAAGCAATTCCATTAGACACTCCAGATTCCCAGTATCACCATCAGCAGCCACCTGTCCTGGGGATCAATGTTTATGAAAACCAATCCCCCAAATAAAGAAAACGGTTCTCCCCAATTCCAAAGAATCAGGCCCCAGACCCAGATCAATATACAAATCAGATCTTCCCACAAATCACGCTGTTGCCAATCCTTTAGAATCTAAAATCTAAAGGTTTATTGTACAAGGAAAAAGGTATAAGTGAGGGTTAGGAATGGTTAAAAGAAATCAATTACATGCAGTAATGGCACATCTCTTGGTTCAGGCTTGCAGCAAAGGTAGAATAAACTTCAGGTTTAAATTAAAGTCTTTAGGTTGTTACAAGGAGGTGGGAGGTAAATTGTTCTTCTTAACCTCTGAGGGCAGGACAAGAAGCAATGGGCTTAAATTGCAGCAAGGGCAGATTAGGTTGGACATTAGGAAAAACTTCCTAACTGTCAAAATGGTTAAGCACTGGAATAAATTGCCTAGGGAGGTTGTGGAATCTCCATCACTGGAGATTTTTTGGAGCAGGTTGGACGATCACCTGTCAGGGATGGCCCAGATAATACTTAGCCCTACCCTGAGTGCTGGGGACTGGACTAGAGACCTCTCAGGGTCCCTTCCAGTTCTCTGATTCTCAGACAGCATTTGTCAAGGCCAGAGAGAAGGATGTTGCAGTACTGTGATGATGAGACCCGGAGGAGGGGTGTAGCTATGTGGATAGATAGCAAAGGCCTATCTTAGAGACGCTATTCAGAAAGAACTAGCTAGTTTTCACTCTGGGCCTAGATCCTCACATCCAGGCTGAGTCTATGATGACATCCCGGTTATAGGCCTGAGTGAGAGGCAGGATGGTTGGTGGTGTTGTCCACAATGCTAGAGAAGAGAGGGAGCAGGGAGGACAGATCAAGAGCTGGGTTTTAGCCAGGCTGAGGTCGGGCTGCTGGCTAGACCTCCACGAGGAGATGTCAGAGAGACAGGTTGGGGTTCTAGGTTGGAGAGAAGGAGACAGCTCTGGAGCACAGAGGCAGCTCATTGTAGAGATGGTAGCTGAATGTGTTTGCAGATGAGATTACTCCATGTAAACTGCCGGGAAACGTGCACACGGGGTCTCCGTTAAACTGTAACTGGCAGAGTCGTCTCAGTGTCACGTCTGGAACTCACCCGCCATGCAAAGGGAGATGGACTCCCCTGAGTCTCCAAGTGTCGGTGTATCTGGAGCAGGAACGTGCTCAGTCAGAATGGGGAAAGTCACAGCGAGGCATTCAGTAGGGCTGGGGAGGAAGAAAACTGCCCCTGGCTCTCTTTTGGTTACCCCTGCACCATAGTGGAAGTCCCTGCCAGCCTCAGCAGCACATGCCAAGCCCCCCACAACCAGCTGTGGGAAAGAGGTTGTCAGACCCCAGGGCGTTTCAGCCCTGAAAACAGGTTGTAGAGATGATGAAACAGGCAGGTTTTATAACACGGAGGTAGGGGAAGTACATTGAAGATGGGAAACGCTACATTCCTAGCCAGAGATTGTTGTAACCTGTATGGACAGGAGATTCACCCATTTTCCGCTACACTCTCCCTTATTTAATTGTATTATTATTATTTTGTGGCACTCTCAGCTGGGCTAAGAACCGAAAACATATGGAGCTTTGGTCCTGCCCCCAAGAACATCCAGTCCAAATGATGGGCTTCGTCAGGCTCTATCTTAGCCTAGGCCCGGGGGCAAGGAAGGGGGACAGCAAGCAGAAATCCTTGCTACTCAGCTCAGGTTCCTGAGTGTCTTGGGCCTGTCTCACTCAGAAAAGACGTGTGTTCTTACCTGGCCTTCGCTGACACAGGGTAACGGACATGAGGGAAAGTGCTAGTGAAGCCCAGGTACTTGGTATCAGGTGGAGGTAAACTCTGCACTCCCCCCCGTCTTTACCCCTCTGGCACGGCCAATGCCCGCCCCTGAAGTGCAGTGCCCTGTACCCCCTCCCTGAAGCCCAGGCACACCCTGGCAGTGTGAGCAGAGACATGCCTCTGCAGTTCACAAATGCATCATGCACAGAGACCACATCCTGTCCCTGCAGCTGCTCTTCCCTCTCTGGCACCTCACCCTCGACAGAACATCTCCCCGCGCTCGGCACACGCAGCACACGGTGCCCCCGGCGCTGGGCAGGTGTCACGTTGTGCTGCACCTTGCGCTTTTCAGGGGTGGCAGAGCTCCTGTGGCCCCAGCTACGCTGCCCCAGAGCCTCACCCCAGGGAGCACAGTGACCTGAATTGCTTTTCAAGAACCAGGACTGGGCTGAGAGACCCCTGTGAATACAATCCCCCACTCCTAGCCCTCGCAGCCAGGGGAGGGTTCCCCCTAGGGACCCCAGGCACAGTTTGCTTCAAGAAAGACTAAGGGAGCAGCCATGCTCAGGAAATGCCCCTTGATTGAGAAACGGCATCTGCCATGGCTGACCCTGGCCAGCCCCTGCTTCGGCAGTGCTGAAAACGGTCTGGCCCAGGACCGCCCGGCACCCATTACAGAAAGGCTGCGAGACCCTCACTCCACCACGCTGCCAGAGGGCCTGCCCAGCGCTCTCTGAAGCCATGTCCCATATGGGACCCATCCTGCCTGGGTGGGCAGGGACGGTGCTCGTCTGTCCTCCCACTGCCCTGCATGGATCCAGCCCTCTTGCCAGTGTCAATCTGGCCTGGGGGAAAATCCTCCCTGCCTGCCCCACTGCACATCTATCTCATAGAATCTCAGACCTCACAACAGTCCCGAGTTTTGCGGGACTGTTCTGCTTTGGCCCCCAAGCCCCTTGGCTTGGTTGAAGTAGAACATTTCTTGCATTAACCTTGCTACCTTAAAGGCGAATCCATTACCATGGGTGAACGACAAGACCATTACAACTGAGTGTGCACATGTAGCCACAAAATTGTATTTCATTTGCTGTGCAGAGTCACAACTCTGTACCTCTCTGAGTGATTACTCTCACTGGTAGTTTAAATGACTCTCCCCTCCGGGTTTTAGTAAAGAGCCCACACCCAGCTTGAACCTCGGGTCCAGCAGTAGTTGTGTGAGAGTTGTAACTTGAGAGGTAGTTCAGAAAGCCACACCCAGCCGCCAGACCCGAGAGTTAAAGGAGGAACAGCGGGGATAGGCCCATCGGAGTGGTAGCGCAATCGCCAATAACTAAAAATACAAGTTGTATATAGCTGAGAAATCGAACAATTACAGAGAAACGCAAAGACTCGACGGCAGCCATGGTGGGCGATGACACCCAGGTGCCACCAAAGAAAAACGTGAAAAGTCTCTCTCAGTGTAAAGACCCGTGGCAGGCACAGGACCATTCCCTACCAAAGCCAAGGGGGGGGGGGGGGGGGGGGGGGGGGCTGACCCTGATTTTTGTGAGCTGGTCGTCCTGGTGGATACAAGGATATTTCAGGCCATACTGCTACAGAGAAATGGCTGCCACAGTCAAAATCAGCAGCAGCTTTTCTCCCACCTGCTGGATCAAACATGAGTGATGGTGAACCCAAAACTGAAGATTTAGAGAATTTCTTCAGGTGTATAACATCCCTTGTGCTCGCACTGATCACGTTAGACCTTTAGTCAAGAAAATGTTCCCAGACTTCCAAATTGCCAAGAGCTATGAGCATACTTCCCGCAAAACCACCCACGTTACACAAGGTGAAATCACACCTAATACTTGAAAATGTACAATGTGAGACTGAAGGCGATGAACAACGGTTTGGCACTTGATGCTAGTTTGGACAAGTCTGACAAGCATTTTCCAATCTTGGTTACATATGAACGCGCAGAAATTGGCTGTTCAGTGACAGTTTTTAGCTATGGTTTTTTAGAATCATAGAAGATGAGGGTTGGAAGGGACCTCGGGAGGTATCTAGTCCAACCCCCTGCTCAAAGCAAGACCAACCCCAACTAAATCATCCCAGCCAGGGCTTTGTCAGACTGGGCCTTAAAAACCTCTAAAGATGGAGATTCTACCACCTCCCTAGGGAACCCATTCCAGTGCTTCACCACCCTCCTAGGGAAAAAGACCTCCGCCTCTGCAACTTTTCCCTCTGCCCCCTAATCATTCTCGTTGCCCTCCGCTGGACTCACGCCTATTTGTACACATCCCGTCTGTAGTGGGGGGCCCAAAACTGGACGCAATACTCCAGATGAGGCCTCACCAATGTCGAATAAAGGGGAATAATCACGTCCCTCGGTCTGCTGGTAATGCCCCTACTTATACAGCCCAATTTGTCGTTGGTCTTCTTGGCAACAAGAGCACACTGTTGACTCATATCCAGCTTCTCATCCTCTGTAACCCCTAGGTCCTTTTCTGCAGAACTGCTGTTTAGCCAGTCGGACCCCAGCCTGTAGCAGTGCATGGGATTCTTCCATCCTAAGTGCAGGACTCTGCACTTGTCCTTGTTGAACCTCATCAGATTTCTTTTGGCCCAATCCTTTATTGCACACTGAATAAATCTCAGGAATTGTTTGATATAACCAATGTGCTACTAGAACACAACACTGATGGGATTAAATGAGCTACATATTCAGCAGATAATGCTGTAATCATTCAGGGTAAGCACAATGCTATATTGTCTCAAATTAAAGCCAAGCAAAGAATGAACGAGGGAGTGTGTATGCCACCCTGTGCACCCAAAGGCCACGATGACTCAACATCACTGCAGATGAACGGCAAACGTTTGACACTGACCTTTACTACGCTTTCAGAGAAGTGGCATCACTGAACACAGGCATTTTGCGATACTAGTGTGGAGAAGATGGAAGTCTATGAAAACGCTGGCTGGCTGTCTTTGCAGGGATCCGCTGAATGCACTTTGGCTACTCGGGATGGGCTCTACTCCTATGTTGTCAGTGCTTTTGACAGGGAAGAGCAAAGAGCTGCTGCTGGACCATGGGAACTAAGAATCCTTTGAGAAAGGCGCATGTCATGTTTTTGCATGCAGTGCTGCCCACGATTAACACGTTAAACGGACTCCAACCCGAAGCACCAGAGATTCACCTTTTGAACTCAGCAATGATGACGCTACACAAAGATATTCGTCTCAGATTTGTGCACTCCTCTGTGCTAGCTGCAAGTGAAAATGTTATGGAACTAAACGTCAAAGACTCTTCTGTGCGGTTATTGGCACCTGAACTATTTGTGGGCTTTGAGATACGCAACTGTGCAAGAAAGGAAAACATGATTAATACAGAGCCAGGTACAAACATTCCGGGCTGAAGCTGTGGAGTTGTTGGGTTGTTTTTTTGGGGGGTCGGGGGGTTGGCAAAAAGCACCAGATTACACGAAAAAGGCAATGCATCTAGAAGACCCTGTACTTAAGAACCTGCTTTTGTTAACCCAACCAGTTGTTTATCAGTATCCTTCTGTGATATGGAGTT
This sequence comes from Sternotherus odoratus, assembly GCA_032164245.1. NCBI lineage: Eukaryota > Metazoa > Chordata > Testudines > Kinosternidae > Sternotherus > Sternotherus odoratus. The sequence goes on from JAVMKO010000007.1 coordinate 105,243,841, forward strand.
GACGACTGATTTCCTGGACCTGATGTGATCAGCATGCAACAAATGGATCCTCTGCTTTACATAAGCTTTCGTGGGTGAATACCCACTTCGTCAGATACATGCAGATCCAGACTAACATGGCTACCCCCTGAGACTTCAGCTCTGTGAGGCACTTCCTGACTACGACAGCCCTATGAGAACTGATGGGTTTGACATACAAGATCTCAAATGAACAGCACAGCAAGTGGCCAGGCAAGATTCTCTGTGCTTTGAAAACGTGTAACATTCAAATGTTTAATCTCCCACAGCAACACTTCATGTCAAAGACTCTGCAGCATAGTTCAGAAAATAATAACCAACATGAGCAGGTCCTTGGGGGCGGGAGGGGGGGAAACACAACTCACCCAGCAATGTGTATGAAGAGACAACAGTGGGACACACTACGTGCTATGCTGGCAGCAACAGTCAATATCTTTTCCCACGTGAAGTGTCACCAGTGGCAGCCTTCACCTGAACTGTGCAGAAAGGCAAAGTCCGCCATGTAGCTGTACTGGTGAAAGAGGCGGTTGGGTCATGTGAGGGAAAAGGGTTTTTGTGAAATGCTGGGTGTATCTTCAGAGAACCGGATCGCTGACTGGATTAACCTGTCACAGGATCTTAAAAGAGCCAAGAACTGAAAGTCCAGCTTGTGGGTGGGTCTGTTGGTATGGAGATGCTCCATGGAGATGATCCCTTTTGTCCCACAGAGTAGGTGGGACTTCGTTGTTGATGCTTTGCTGCATGCCACTTACCGGTACAGTCTACTCTTGTTTTTTCCTGGTGTGTATTCACTTCTTCCTGCTGCACTAGGTCTGGGGTTCCCAGGCTGGGAAAGAACGGGGGTAACTGCAGGTGAATGAGAGGTGGTGCCCAAAGGTGATAAAAGGGGGCTTTAGCCTGTAGACGCGTGGTCTGCAATGATGTAGGCAAAGTGTGCGTAAGAGGGAAATAAGGACCAATCATCCTGATGGTGACTGATGGAGCATTGCAGACACTGCTCAGGAGTTTGGTTGGCTTTTAGACTGGGGATGGAAAGACACGTGTGGACCCCAGCAGAACCAGGCCATGAACTGAGACCCTCCATTGGAGGTGATGCATTCCAGAAGGCCATGGAGGTGGTCTATATGGCTAATCCATAGCAGGGCTCTCTCTTCAGCGGAGGGGAGGCCTGTGCAAGGGATGAAGTAGGCCATTTTGTACCATGGTCTACTACCATCAAAACTGTTGTAAATTTGTTGGACACTGGTAATTCTACACTAAGGTCTATGTGATGGCCACCCAGGTCAAGATGGGTGACCAAGGGCTGGAGGAGACCACAGGACTTGTGGCGTGGTGCGCAAATATCACAGGAGACAATGAATACTGCATCATCAGTCACATTCGGGGCCACCAAAAGGAGCAGGCTATTATCAGTTGGGTCTTGAAGCACTCCAAGTGTCCTGCTAGGGGAAAATCATGGCATAGATGCAAGACTGCAACTCTTGTGGGTCCAGGGGGAACAGACACGGCCCCTCATGTATGTGATCCCTTCCTGGGAGTCATGCGGTTGCTTGTGGATAACAGCTTGCTCCTCAGGCGGAATTCCTGCGGCGGAGGTGGAGTGTATCAGTCTGAGAAAATCTTGGTGACAAGTGTCACTGAGAAAGTTATGGGACTGGAGAATGGGTTGTTCCTGGCTGAGGCCTCATGAGTCTTCGGGGCAGGGCGTCAGCCTTGCCATTTTTGGATCCAAGGTGGTGTGTGATAATGAAATCGAATCATCAGAACAGGGCCCACTGACACTGCCATTGATCGAAGGCTTTTCCCTACATAGGTAGCTCCTTCCAGGTAGAGCTGCCATTCTGCAAAGGTGGCTTGTGTCGCCAGGAGTTCCAGTCTAGTGCTGCAGGAGTGAGCTTCCTTGGATAACAAGTGCATGGGTGTGACAGTTGTTTGGAGAGGACAGCCCCAAGTCACCTCACGCTGTACACTTGGGAGCGCGGGTGACAGTCTCGCCACCCACACACGGGGAAGGGGGAGTCACCAATCAAGAGACCGAACAAAACAGCCACTTCATCCGTAAAACGTCTCATGATTTTCGGGTCTGGCTTGTGATTTTTGAACCCTTGGGGCTGGCGATGCTGCAAGTGTATGTGGAGAACGGGCCCTGTCCGCGCTCTGCTCCTCTGGGTGGGGAGACCCTATCTGCTCTCTCGCCAGACCTGGAGTGGGGGGGCCCTGGTCTGCTCTCCCATCCCTCCGGGGGTCCCCTTGTTTCTCCTCAGGAGACACCCCATTAAAATTGCCCTCAGCTTAGACCCTTCCCTCCTTGAGGCCCTATTGGAGGAGCAGGATCCTGCGTTGGCCTCTCTACCAATTAGATTCCTCCTGCACCATGGGGGCGGGGCTTACAGGGCCCAGGATTCTATGGGGTGACAGTTGGAACCCAACTGCCATGGAGCCTTCTGACCCCGCAATCCCCCTGCCCCATTGGCTCTGGTGGTGCTGCCCCGGGCCACTGGGAAGCCCTAGGGGTGGGCTTGGCCAGGCCCGCGGGGGGGGGGGGGGGAGAGAGATGGTTCGTGTCTCTGCAGGGGCCTGGCCACGTCTCTCAGCTGGGCCCCGAGGGAGATGGTGTCACGGAGCGCCCGGGCGATGGTCTGGAACCGCTCCCTAGGAAGCCAGACCGGACTCCGGGTGAAGGGCCCCTTCTCCGTACACAGCCTGTTTTCCAGGCCAGGAGCTTCACGGGTCCCCACTTCCACCTTCCTGGGTCTGACCTCGGAGCATTCAGCACCTTCTGCCCCTCCGTGTGCTTCCCCCAGCAAGCCCGCCTGGGCGGGGTCCTGGGGGAGCCCGTGGATTCTGCACCCCAAATCCACAGTCAGACGTGACTCTCAGCCAGCCAGCAGAATAGACTGTTTATTTAAGATGTTAGGAACACCATCCAACTCACAGCTTCTTAGTCCAAACAGGGTCCCTCAGTCAGGCCTTTCTGGGGTGCCAGGAGGTGAGACCCAGATTCTGGGCTCCTGCTTCCTCCCCAGGTTTATTCGATGACTTCCACCTGGTCCAACACAGACCATGCAGCGAGCGAGCGTGAGCCCTCAGCTGGATCCATCCTGGGCCAGAGAGCGAGTTCGCTGCTCTCCCTCTTCCCAGCTAGACCCAGACCAGACTACCCCCTCTAGCCACTCCCTGATCTTTGTCCCTTATCTGGTTTCCCGGGCTTGGAGGCATCACCTGACCTCCCTCCAACAGGTTCAGCTGACCTCCCTCCCCCACTTGGGGTCAGGTTACAGCTTTCAGGGATGCACACCTTGAGAGGGGAGGGCGTTGCCTCCTTGCTTCCAGCGTCAGCCCCTATCCCTTCACATAGACACTTAAGAAATGCATAGGGGAAACTGAGGCACACACACACACAGTGCTCCCACTTCGTCACAGATGGTTCCTGTCTCCACGGGGGTGCTGGCCACGTCTCTCAGCGGGGCCCCAGGGGAGATGGTTCGTGTCCCCGAGGGGCCTGGCCACGTCTCTCAGCTGGGCCCCGGGGGAGATGGTTCGTTTCTCCGAGGGGCCTGGCCACGTCTCTCAGCTGGGCCCCAGGGGAGATGGTTCATGTCCCCGAGGGGCTGGCCACGTCTCTCAGCTGGGTCCCGGGGGAGATGGTTCGTGTCTCCACAGGGTGCTGGCCACGTCTCTCAGCTGGGCCCCGGGGGAGATGGCTCCCATCTCTGCCTGGGGCAGGCCCTTCCCCTCAGCCTGTCACGTTGCTGGGTGGGGCTGGCCTTGTTTATTCACGGTTCCTCTTTTCGCACACAGCACGACTTTCAGCTCAGGCTCAGCGTGAGAGAGCAGGGCCGCCCCTCCCGCTTCTGCCTGGGCACCATTCATGCCAGCAGCCCCTCATGACACACCCGAGGGGAGATGGTCCTGGCTGCTGGGGTGCCGGGACGGGACCTGCCCTGCTCCCTCGGGCTCCTGGCCCGCGCACTGCCGCGAGTCTGCTGTCTGTGAGGGAGTCGGTGCCACCGTGGGTACCATGACCCCGGGGCACCGTCTCTCAGGCTGTGCCTGAGTTTTACTCAATACAGCACCGCTAGCCGGACCCCCGGGACAGGAAGCCTCTGTTCCTCCTCGGGGAACTGGAGACCGGGCAGCGCCAGCCTCCCCGAACGCTGCCTCGCCTGCCCCGAGCTAGAGGAAGCGACCGCGGGGGAGGGGAGCTGAGCCCCCATGGCACAGGCAGCTGGCTCCCGGCGGAGGTGGATGCTGTGTGTCCGCTAGGAACCTGACTGAGACCAGCTCGCTCCACACGAGCCCGAGAGCTGCCGGGTCAGGCCTCGGCCGCCTCTGGTGAATGAAAGCCAGGAGCCTGCGGGTCACAGGCCCATCGCCGTGCCCCTGAGCCAACCCGCAGGCCCTTCAATCACCAGCGCTCTTAACCCGAACCCAGAGCCAGCTGCGATGAAACTGCTCCTAGTTCCCCTGGCCTCAGCGCTTTCCAGACAGAAACAACTGATCTCAGAAGGGGCCTGTCTGAAGGGGTTGAGCGGCGGGGGAGGGGGGATGGGGGGTGCTCCAGCCTCCAGGGGACACACACGCTAAGGAACAGAGCCTGAGGCCGCGCCACCCACTCAAACCCAAGCACCCGCGCAGAGCCACGTTTCCACTGACCAAGGACTGGCTGGCACAACAAGGCAGGACACAAGCCTGGCGCGAGCCACGCTCCCTGCCAGGCTCACACCTGCCCTCACTCTGCCCTGCGGAGGAAGATGAAAGGGGAGGGTCCCCACGGTGAACAGAGATGGGTATCGCAGGCCGTGTGCGCAGGGGTATTGTTATGGCAAGACACCTCTGTCCCACATTTTCCACCACAGAGAGTGACTCATAGTTCAGGCTCCCCTGGCAGAGAGGGGTGCTCACTGGGGCACCCCACGGCTCTCTGTACAGCGCCTGTGTCAACATGCATCTGCTATGGAAACGAATCCCTGCCGCATGGTCCCATCGCTCACACAAGGTACCCCCCTCCCGTGGGCGCTGGGAACACAACAAACTCGTTACAGGAGTGAGCCCACTGTGCTGGGGGCTCAGGGGAGTCTGCCTGGCTCAGAGGGAGCAGGGGGCACAGGGCGGCTGGCTGGCCTCCTGCTGCTGGTACCGGAGTGGTTCGCGGAAGAGAAACCGAACCCACAGGTTCCCCCACACGCACCATGTGTGGGACTCACACCCGTCCCCGGGAACTGGTGATACTATTTCTGTGGTAGCGTAAGGGCCACGTCCCTGGGCTTCTTATCCCCAGTCCAGAGACAGCCGCTGACCTGTCTGCGCTCCCAGGGGAGGGGCCTGCTTCCCAGAGGGGCTCACGGCTGCAGCTCTCACTGCTCCCCCCAGGGGAACGTGGTTTCCTGCCCCGGCCTCACCCCCGACTGCCTTTCACCCCGTCTCTCTGCGGGGTGTTTGGTGCTGAGCCCCCCCTCCCGCCCCCCGGCTCTGGCGCGGACGCGGAGGGCAGCCCCCGCCCGGGACAACTGCAGCAAGACTGGCAGGGTGAAGCTGGCAGCCCCCTGCCCAGGGGAGCAGCAGAGCCTGAGTCGGGTCCTACCTGGAGTCTTGGGGCGGCTGGAACTGGTCGGTCCCACTCCCTGGGCAGACAGCAGGGGGGGAAGGGCCAGGAGAAGGGCCAGAGCTGGCACCTGCAGGGCCATGTTCCCCCCAGTCCCCGGAGCTCTCCTCTCCGCTCAGCGCCCCGGTGAACTCAGCGTGACAGAGACCGGCCAAGAAAGGAAACCGCCGCACACAGCAATTGTATGTGGTGCAAGAGCTTCCTCGTTGGAGATGGAAACTCCCGTCAGAGCAACTCTTGTTCCCCTCCAGCTGTGCTGGGCACCGTGCAACGCCAGGCCTGTTCTGTAACCTCGCTGCTCCGAGCGGTCAGACTCCAGAGGGGAACACACAATCTGCCCCTCATCACTGGGCCAGGACTCCTGGGTCCCTTTGGCCCACACCCAGCTTGTGTGGCTGGGACAGGGGAAGTCAGGGGACCTGAGAGCAGCTGCTCCTTAGCGTTATAATGCAAGCCCTGGACCAGGGTTCCAGGAAGGGTGTGGGCTTCCAGGGTGCCAGCGGCTGTCAGGTCATGGTACAGCCGGTGAATCCTTGAGTCCATAGAGCAGGACTGTGACGAAGTGGGAATGTTCTTAATGTTCTCTCTGGATACTGTGTGAGTGCCTCAGTTTCCCCTGTGCATTTCTTAAGTCTCTCTAGGTGGTGGGATAAGGACTGAGATTATTACAGGGCAAAGGACCAGTGGAGAAGAGTGGCCAATGCCCTGTCTCCGGGCAACTGATGGCCTGGCCTTTCCCTCCTGTAAGGTGCTAGCTGAAGGTGTTGGAGAACAAAGGGATCAGGTGACCTCCTGGCCCGGGAAGGAGACAGAGGCAGAGGAGGGCAGGGTAGTTTCAGTCTGGAGCTGGCTGGGGAAAGGCCGGGAGGCACAGACCTGGTTTGGCCTCCTGGCCCCCTAAAATGGATCCAGATCTTTGTACCTGCAAGCTCTGCTTTAGATCATGTTCCTGTCATCTAATAAACCTCTGTGTTACTGGCTGGCTCAGAGTTACATCTGACTGTGGATTTGGGGTGCAGACCCGCGGGCTTCCCCAGGACCCCACCTGGGCGGGTTCGCTGGGGGAAGCGCACAGAGGGGCAGAAGGTGCTGAATGCTCCAAGGTCAGACCCAGGAAGGTGGAAGCTGGAACCTGTGAAGCTCCTAGCCCTGGGGACAGGCTGTTCACAGAGAGGAAGCTTCCCCCGGAGTCCTGACTGGCTTCATAGGGAGCAGTTCCAGAGCATCGCCCCGGGGACTCCGTGACAAGGACTGACAAGGGTTTTAGAACCTCTCCCTAATCAGACGAGATGTCTAGGCTGTGCTAGGCTGTGCTAGGGAGCTGGTTTAGGATGGGTGCTCTGGAGAGCCCCATGGAGTCACTGCTCAGATGGTGTGGTGCCCTTGGAGTAAAGTGTCTCCCTTCCGCCCTAGAGCCCATAGAGAGAACCCCATGATTTAGGGGTCTAAAGCTCTCCAAACTCAGGAACAAAGTTCTCCTCCTGTTTACTGCCGCGAAGTGCTGGGCTGAAGATACTCCTTCCCCCTGGCATGGATGATGATCTTCATCAGTGAGTGAAATCGGAGCCTGTGTCCCACGGGACCGGGCTAGGAAAAGCTAAAGTACAAGCAGATATTGACATGGAGGACAGTCACAGGACAGCTGACCCTGGACTCCATCATTGGCTGAGTCTTCTGAGAGCCAGGAAGACACTGGCCAGAGAGCTGTGGGGAGCAGGAGTCCCTGGGGGACAGTTCTCCTGAACTGGTTCAGTCCCGGGCGTGGGGACAGGCATGAACACAGGTGTGTGCTTAACGCACAGGGCGCTTTGAAGAGAGCTTTGCCAAGAACCTGCTCCCAGTGGGTCTGCGGGGCCATGGGGCGGCCTCGGGGTGACCCCTCAGCGCCCCCTGCCACGTCCAGCGTCCAGAGGCTTGAGGAAGAGGCGGCACTCAAGCCCAGCGTTCCCAGGAGGAGAGTGGACGAGGGACAATGCTCAGGATGAAGGCGGCGGAGTGACAGCTGAGCAGAGGGAATGTGGAATTTCCCAGCCCTCTTCTCTCTCGGGCTGGTGAGTCTGGAAACACTGGCAACCCAGCCCCCTAGAGCCAGCCGCTGGCGGAGGTGGAGTAACTCATCCAGGCAGGGGGCCGGCCTCGCTGGAGCCGGAGCAGCCTATGGTCCTCTCCTCCCGTCTCTCCCTCTCACACCCCACTGCAACGTGCATCTGGGACCCGGAGAGGAAGTGAAACTCCTCAGCATCTGGAGCCCCGAACTGCCTCCCTGTCATTCCCAGCCCAGACTCTGAGCCTTGCGCTCGGCTTCCTCTTTCCCACACCATCAGGGGGCTGGCTGGGACTCCCCAGCCTGGAGCCTGCCCTCGCCTTCCGCTGATCCCCACGTGCTGTGAGCTCCCTGCCATGCACCTGCCTCCCTTGGGTCCAGACGGGGGAGGGGGAACTCGGCGCGCCTGACAGAAATTGACTTTTCCATAAAAAACTGACTAAAAGTAGTTGTATTTGGACGGGCTGCTGCAAAGCCTCATGGGAGCTGTTCTCATCGAGTCATGAATTCCAAGGCCAGAAAGGACCACTGTGACCATCTTCTCTGACCTGCATAGCACGTGCTTCTCTATAGCCTGGGCTCCCCAGTCATTACATGGCCCATGATTAAGGCTCCGGGTTTGTACTGGAGGTCATGGATTCCGTGAATTTCCGTGACCCCCGTGACTCTGCAGCAGCCCATGTTGCTGGCCTGGGAGCCATCCGTGATGGACTGGGAATGTCCTTAATGTTCTCTCTAGATACTGTGTGAGTGCCTCAGTTTCCCCTATGCATTTCTTAAGTGTCTTGGGGCTGAGATTGTTGCAGAGCAAAGGACCAGTGGAGAGGAGTGGCCAACGCCCTGTCTCCGGGCAAATGATGGCCTGGGCCCTTCCCCCCTCTAAGGTGTTAGCTGGAAGTGTTGGAGAACAAAGGGATCAGGTGACCTCCTGGCCCGGGAAGGAGACAGAGGTAGAGGAGGGCTGAGGAGTTTCAGTCTGGAGCTGGCTGGGGAAAGGCCAGGAGGCACAGACATGGTCTGGCCTCCCTGGCCCCCCAAAATGGACCCCAAAGCTCTGTTTTAAACAAGCTCTGTTTTAAACCATGTTCCTGTTGTCTAATAACCCTCTGTTTTACTGGCTGACTGAGAGTCACGTCTGACTGTGGAACTGGGGTGCAGAATCCACGGGCTTCCCCAGGGCCCCGCCCGGGCGGGTTCGCTGGGGGAAGCACACGGAGGGGCAGAAGGTGCTGAATGCTCCGAGGTCAGACCCAGGAAGGTGGAAGCTGTAACCTGTGAAGCTCCTAGGCTGGGAGACAGGCTGTGTACAGAGAGGAAGCTTCACCCCAGAGTCCTGACTGGCTTTGTGGGGAGCAGAGCTAAACCATCGCCCCAGGGACTCCATCTGAGCAGCTTGAGCAGCCCCAGGCAGGGTTAGTCGCAGTGGCGGCTGCTGGGGCAGTATCAGGCCTCCCCATCCCCCACCCCCCAACAGCAGGAGTTTGGGTGTGAGGGGGCTCAAGACTGGGGGTTGGTGGGGGGGGGGGGCAGTGCTTACCTGCAAGGGGGCTCCCCAGAAGGGTGAAAGGAACTCGCTTCCCCCAGCTCCTAGCTGCACATGCTGCCTCTCTCCGCACGCCAGCTCCGCCAGCTGCCTCTGCATGCTGGTGGCTGAGTGATCACAGCACCTGGAGGGGTTTGCTGCTCGTCGCTGGCAAAACATGATGAGAGACAGCCCAGGCTGGAGGGTTAAGGGGGCCCAGGGATTCCGCAGTTCCAGGTTGTACCCTGGGGATCCCATCACACTTATCAGTTAAAAAGTGGGTGTTTAGCTGGGTTCCTGGAAAGCAGCTCTGTGTACCTCTGCATTGCTGTGAACACTTCTGCTCTCCCCACTGCTATGCACTCAGTGTAGATATTAATGCTTTCCACTAGGTAGGCATCTTGGATTCCAGGCAGCAAAGCAATGAGGTGGTGGGCCTCAGGTCTAACAGGAATACCAGTTGTTTTCTAGCAGACTGGCATTTCTTTATCCCACCCACCGTCTGTTGAGATGAGTTTGGTCATGTAGTGGGACGGCTTCCCCACTCTGACAGGCAGGGGTTAAAAGCAGTCAAGCTAGGTGAGTGGGGAGCAGCCACAGCTGTGGCCAGGTCAATTAGGGCCCAGCTGGCCCTTATAATAGGGCTGGGGCCCAGCCCTCCTTTTTCCCAGGAGTGAAAACAGGAACCTCCCTTCCCCCCAGGTTTAAACTCCTTTCTGTGGTTTGCTTTCACAGGCATCAGCTAGAGAGGCCCTCTCCTCCGGTCTTCATGGTTTTATCCCACAGACACTGTCTTACATCACCTTTACATATGCTTAAGAAATGAACTCGACCAATGAGATCAGTCATTGGCTCAGGGTTTTCAATGTCTTTTCCCCTCACCCATTTCCTTACCAGGTCATTCATCCTGTCGACATTCTCACCATCACCCAGACCAGCACCCCCTTCCCATTTCTCAATTTCACTGCACAGGTCTGTGACGAAGTGGGAGTACTGTGTGTGTGCCTCAGTTTCCCCAATGCATTTCTTAAGGGTCTATGTGAAGGGATGGGGACTAACGCTAGAAGCAAGGAGGCAATGCCCTCCCCTCTGTGCATCCCTGGAAGCTGTAACCTGACCCCAGGTGGGGGAGGGAGGTCAGCTGAACCTGTTGAAGGGAAGCCCGGGAAAACAGAAAAAGAGACAAAGGAGCAGGAAGTGGGTAGAGGGGGTTTGAGACAGTCTGGGGCTGGGTCGAGCTGGGAGAGGGAGAGAAGCCAACTCGCTCTCTGGCCCCAAGATGGATCCAGCTGAAGGCTCACGCTCACTGTATGGTCTGTGATTAGCAGTCATCGAATAAACCTGGGGGAGAAGCAGGAGCCCAGAATTTGGGTTTCACCTCCTGGCACACCCCAGAAAGGCCTGACTGAGGGACCCTGTTTGGACTGAGAAGCTGTGAGTTGGATGGTTCCTGACATCTCAAATAAACCGTCTATTCTGCTGGCTGGCTGAGAGTCACGTCTGACTGTGGATTTGGGGTGCAGAACCCATGGGCTCCCCCAGGACCCCGCCCAGGCGGGCTTGCTGGGGGAAGCACACGGAGGGGCAGAAGGTGCTGAATGCTCCGAGGACAGACCCAGGAAGGTGGAAGTGGGGACCCCTGAAGCTCCTGGCCTGGGACACAGGCTGTGTACGGAGAAGGGGCCCTCCACCCGGAGTCCGGTCTGGCTTCCTAGGGAGCGGTTCCAGACCCTCGCCCGGGCGCTCCGTGACACCTGGTGGCACAGCGGTGGGATGTGCGGCATCCCGTGGACCCTGTGGACGGCGCACCCTGCAGTAAGTGACTGGGGGATCGCTGGGGAGCAGGCATGTTGAAGGCCCAGAGAATGCCAGTTACAGGGGGTGGAAAAGCTGCAGCTTAACCCCTGAGAATGTGTGACCAGAGAGAAGGACTGTTGCGGATCCAGGGTCCCCCTGAAAACTGCAAGGAGCAGTCAGGGGCAGAGAAGCATGTGGCTTGGCCCTAGGAGGGAGAAGGATTTTTGCAGTATCAGGGTACCCCTGGGGTTTGCAGTGAGCCGTCCCAGGGGCGCAGGAGCAGACGCTCAACCCTGGCAAAGAGGCGGTGACCTGGAAAGAGCTGGCACACAAGGGAGTTCCCCCTGGACACTGTGGGGCAAAGAGCACACAGGCCTGTGAGTCCAGAGCGAAGTGATGAGACTTCGTGACCCTGTGCTTTGGGAAGCACAGGTTAATCGTGCAGCTAGGAGAAGCTGGAGGATTATGGCTGCTCAGAGACAGATGCAAGATTCCTGATGCAGGATGGGGTTACAGGAGAATCTGGGAGCAACTGGAGTGGTCATGGCGCATCCCCAAGACTCCTGTCCCTGACCAGACGGGGGTCTTCACGATTGGGTTCCCCATCCGGGGACCGGAGACGGAGGAGAGTGGAGCAGAGTCCAAGAGAGAAATTGGACTGTGAGAGGCGACAAGGGCCTGGAAGTGCTGCAGCGGAGCAGCAGTGTGAACTGGGAAGGGTGATGCCAAGGGACCCAAGGGACTTCTGAAGGGTGAGTGGGGATAGACCCCTGGATGCCAGTTCCGCAGGGAGCCTCATTACTAAATTGGGGTCCCTGGGTAAGGGATGGGGGAAAGGGAACGTCCACCTCACTGCTGTTGAGCAGGCTGGCAATTCGAACCAGGGGAACCCTGCGGACAAGCCCTGGTGTCTAGCTCCCCGCTGGGTCCCAAGGCTGAGGACGCCATTCGCCAGATGGGTGGGGTGGTGGACAGACTCCCACCCCTGTCCCTGACCTGTATGTCTGTGTGGAGTCCCCTGGGTTCAAGTCGTGTGGACACCCAGAGGGAGCAGAGAGAAGTGGTGAATGGGGAGACAGTCCTGGGGTAGCAAAGCCCTGGGACGGGGAGAAGTGTTGGTTGGCCCCGATGGTGCAGTGTCACTGGATGCTGGGGGGCGGTGTGACCTGGGTGAGGGTCACAGGGAGGAAGATATTCGCCCTGCCTAGAGCCCAGACCCCTGTGCAGACACAGGAGGGGTCAGGCTGGCAGGATGCTGGGGATCTGCAGGATATTGCCTGTGAAATCCTGTTGGGGGGAGAAAGGTGTCTTCCTGGGGGCAGGATGCAAACCCTGCTCCTGTAACAGCCGAGGGTTTGAATTTGAATCCAGGGAACCAATCGGTGGAGAGGAAGATGGGCATTGAAATCAACTGACCTGACTGGCAGATGGAAGCAAAATACCTGCCTGCCTGTTAGCAGAGCCCTGGGGCGGGGTGGGACAAAGTGATCTTCCCCTCCCCCCTACACACCGGAGAAAAGTCTGTTTCTGTCTCTGAGGCTGTAATCAGAGCAGAGAGCTCACAGCCTGGTAATTGTTCAGCAAGAGGTGGAGAGAATCAAAGATTGGCCAGTCTCCAGGCCTCTCTCGAGATAGCGAGGTACCACCGGCGGGTTGTACCCCAGGTTAGCTACCTAGCTGCCCCAATTTCAGAGCTAGGGAAGGAGAGTGACCCAGACAAGGTGGTCTGGGAATAGGGGTGACAGAGGGCTCTCTGTGCCCCGAGGGAGGCGCTAATCCAGGGCCTGGTGTGACTCCTACCAAGGAGTGGGAAAGATAATGGGGCACCCACAAACCATTGGTGAGGTCGAACTTCCCCAGGTCACTGGCTAAAGTGACCATTGCTCAGTTCGTTCTCGAAAAGGGGAGATGTGTGACGAAGTGGGAGTACTGTGTGTGTGTGCCTCAGTTTCCCCAATGCATTTCTTAAGGGTCTATGTGAAGGGATGGGGACTAACGCTAGAAGCAAGGAGGCAATGCCCTCCCCTCTGTGCATCCCTGGAAGCTGTAACCTGACCCCAGGTGGGGGAGGGAGGTCAGCTGAACCTGTTGAAGGGAAGCCCGGGAAAACAGAAAAAGAGACAAAGGAGCAGGAAGTGGGTAGAGGGGGTTTGAGACAGTCTGGGGCTGGGTCGAGCTGGGAGAGGGAGAGAAGCCAACTCGCTCTCTGGCCCCAAGATGGATCCAGCTGAAGGCTCACGCTTACTGTATGGTCTGTGATTAGCAGTCATCGAATAAACCTGGGGGAGAAGCAGGAGCCCAGAATTTGGGTTTCACCTCCTGGCACACCCCAGAAAGGCCTGACTGAGGGACCCTGTTTGGACTGAGAAGCTGTGAGTTGGATGGTTCCTGACATCTCAAATAAACCGTCTATTCTGCTGGCTGGCTGAGAGTCACGTCTGACTGTGGATTTGGGGTGCAGAACCCATGGGCTCCCCCAGGACCCCGCCCAGGCGGGCTTGCTGGGGGAAGCACACGGAGGGGCAGAAGGTGCTGAATGCTCCGAGGACAGACCCAGGAAGGTGGAAGTGGGGACCCCTGAAGCTCCTGGCCTGGGACACAGGCTGTGTACGGAGAAGGGGCCCTCCACCCGGAGTCCGGTCTGGCTTCCTAGGGAGCGGTTCCAGACCCTCGCCCGGGCGCTCCGTGACAAGGTCTCACAGCTCATTTGAAACCTTTGCAAAAACCGGTGTTTAAAACTTCCCATGGTTTAAAGCATCTTCAGTTGCTGCTTTATCTCCAGCTTTACTTTCCAGCGCACGCTCCTGGTCTCTCTCTTTTCAGCTGCCTGCATTTGGTACATCTCTAACTGTTCCCTCTGGTTCATCTTTAGGCCTTTCTGTCCCTACTTCCTTCCGCCGAAATGAGCAAACAAACTAACAAACCTTCCCTTTGACTGTTCTCAGCTCCCACACTTCAAATCATGACACCAGTGAATAAAGTGTAAATCTCACTCACCCTGTTCGCTGGGCCACTCTGATGGAATCCCAGGGGTACAACCTGTGCCCCTAACTCGCCAGCCTGGGCGGTCTCTCTCAAAGCTATGCCAGCAAGAAACAGCAAACGGCTGCAGGCACTGTGATCACTCAGCCACCAGCTAAGTTGCATGAATTCTTTACAAGCCACTCATGGGATTGAACTAGATGGTCCCTTCCGGTCCTAGGCTCAGGAAATCTTCCAAGCCCCAGACTTGCACCCCAGTAATATCCTGTCTTCCGCTGCTCAAAACCTTCCCTTGAACAGTGGGAGCTTCTTCACTGGCTCACCGGTTCAGCGAAGGGAAGTGGGCAGGCACCAGCCTTTGTAATCGGCACAGATTTCCCGAGCTCTCCGGTAAAGAGAAAACGTGCCCAGATTTCCAGTGACTATCGGGGGAGGCGGAAAGCTCAGAGATTGTGACCTTAAGAAAGTGAAACGGAAACGCCTTCGAAATCCGAAACGTTCAGACGAAGCAAGTGTTGAATCAAACAGCTTCTCTCCCCCTGGACACCGCAGGCCGCTGACAGCTCTTCACGCTCAGCAGGGGACCAGGCTCCCCAGTTCAAGTCTTTGTCTTGCAGCCTCCAGCACAGGTGGGAGAGGAGACGGAAGTTCTCAGGAAGCCACTGTCCTTTATTTGATACTCTTAACCCCTGTTCTTGGTGGCCAGTGGTTGTTTAACACCTGCCTCCGGGTGGGTCACCTTCTTCCCCCCCCCCCCCTTTTCCCATTTCTCTCTCTTTGCTCCCCCTCCTGGTGACTTGGTCTAAGGCCTGGCCCACCCATGCACTCAAAGCACAGAGGAGGCTCCCCCTCCTCGGGGTAGGAAGGGTTGCCTAGGGGTTGGGGGCCAGGTGTTCTGGGTTTGGTTCTCTGCTCTGCCACAGACTCCCTGCTTAGCCTTGGGAAAGTCACTTCACCTCTGTCTCTAGACCCAGGGGCTCTAGACCCAGGGGCTGCGGCAGGACGGCGAGGAGCAGCAGCAGCAGGGCCATAGAGGGGACTGGTGTCTGAGGCGCTGCTGTGTGGGGCCCGTGTCCCGCTCTCTGGGGCTCCACTCCCCCCTGGCAGCTCCCTCTGGGGCTGCCCTGCCCCAGCTCCTCCTGCCAGGGCAGTCCCCCCGGCTCTGCCCTCCTGATTCCCAGCCGGTCCTGGAGGCGGGAGCCCCAGCTGGAGGGACTCTGGGCTGAGGTGCGGCCCGGGAGCTCTACTGCTTACCCCGACCCTGCCAGCACTGGACCGGCAGGAGGTGAGGGGGGAGTGGGCGGAGGTGCCAGGAAAGAGTCGGGTGGATGCAGCTTCGGTCCCTGCTAGTGTCATGAGCAGGATGCTGATGACCCACCCTGGGAGTGAGTTACCGGTGACCCAGGGCTAGGGCGGCAGGGGGGTGGTGGGTGGGTGGGTGGGAAGAGCCCAGGGATGGGGTGGCAGGGGGGTGGGGGGTGGGTGGGAAGAGCCCAGGGCTGGGGCGGCAGGGGGGTGAGGGTGGGGTGGGAAGAGCCCAGGGATGGGGTGGCAGGGGGGTGGGGGGGGTGGGAAGAGCCCAGGACTGGGGTGGCAGGGTGTGTGTGGGGGGGGGTGGGGGGGTGGGAAGAGCCCAGGGCTGGAGCGGCAGGGGGGTGAGGGTGGGGTGGGAAGAGCCCAGGACTGGGGTGGCAGGGGGGTGTGGGGTGGGGGGGAAGAGCCCAGGGATGGGGTGGCAGGGGGGTGAGGGTGGGGTGGGAAGAGCCCAGGACTGGGGTGGCAGGGTGTGGGGGGGTGGGGTGGGTGGGAAGAGCCCAGGGCTGGAGCGGCAGGGGGGTGGGGGGTGGGTGGGAAGAGCCCAGGACTGGGGTGCGGGGTGGGTGGGTGGGAAGAGCCCAGGGCTGGAGCGGCAGGGGGGTGTGGGTGGTGCGGAGGGCACTGGTGGGGGAGCAGCCAGACCGAACCCGAGCAGTGCTGCGACCCATGTGCCAGGTCCCAGTGTCTGGGCAGGGGAGTGGGGTGGGCTCACTCTCCCTCAGCCCACCGAGAACCTTCTCGTGGAGATGCTGACTAGCTGGCACGTCCTAGACCTGGCACTGGGAGGCAGGTTTCCAGGCCTTGTCGCTCTCTTCTGAACCCTTCTCGATTTGTCTGTGTCCTTCTGAAGTGTGGCCGCCGGAAGGAGACCCTCGATTCCAGGCGCACTAATGCCAGGGAGAGAGGTGACGTCACCTCCCCACTCTGGCTTGATAGTCCCTCCTTTACCCAGCCAGTGATCACGTTAGCTCTCGGGCACAACAGCCCCCTGGCCACTCAGGGTCCTACCATGATCCTCAGCCTGTTTCACTCTCTGCTCCCCAGATAGTCTCCCACCCTGGCTATGTGGCCTCCAGGCTTTGTCCCTAGACATATAATGATGTTAGATGTTTGGGCTGTTAATTAAGAACATAAAAACCGAGCCACGCTGGCTCAGACCAAGAGTCCACCTAGCCCAGTCTCCTGTCTTCTGACAGTGGCCAATACCAGGTGCCCCGGAGGGAATGAACCGAACAGGAAATCATCCAGTGATCCATCCCCTCTTGCCCATTCCCAGGTTCTGGCAGCGAGAGGATAGTGACACCCAGAGCATGGGGTCACATCCCTGCCCATCCTGGCTAATAGCCATCGACGGAATTATCCTCCATGAATTTACCTAGTTCTTTTTTGAACCCTGTCATACTTGTCTTCACAACAAATCCCCTGGCAACGATTTCCTCACATTCACTATGCGTTGTGTGAAGAAATACTTCCTTTTGTTTGCTTTAGACCTGCTGCCTGTTAATTTCATTGGCTGACCCTAGTTCTTGTGTTATGAGAATAACACTTCCGTATTTTCTTTTTCCACATCAGTCATGATTTTATAGCCCTCAATCATATCCCCCTGTGACACGGCTGTTCCTGGACCCAACTGAGAGTGCCAAGTCAGGACAAATTGCTTCAAACAGGGAAGTTACAGCCCAGAGCTGGGGTTTCTCCACCACTAAGGCACCAAACCAGCCAAACAGAAAAGACTTTGGTTTCACCCCACTGGCTAACCACAAGTCACACAAGCAATCCCCTTAGACCAGGGTTTCTTGAACCCGGGGTCGCAATCCTCTTTGGGGTCACCGAGCACTCCCGGGGGGTCGCGAGCTCCCGGGACCGCTTAAAAGCCGCCGAATAAATTACTTCCACATTTGGCGGCTTTTCAGCGGACATGCCGAGCTATTTCGGGAGTGCTCAGCTTGTCCACCGAAAATAGCCGCCGAATGCGGAAGTAATTCATTCAGCGGCTTTTCGGCGGACATACAAGGATCCACCATGGCAGCCGACAAATGAAAAAGGGGTCGCGGTTCTCAGAAGTTTGAGAACCGCTGCCTTAGACACTCCAGATTCCCAGTATCACCACCAGCAGCCACCTGTCCTGGGGACCAATGGTTATGAAAACCAATCCCCCAAATAAAGAAAACAGTTCTCCCCAATTCCAAAGAATCAGGCCCCAGACCCAGGTCAATATACAAATCAGATCTTCCCACAAATCACGCTGTAGCCAATCCTCTAGAATCTAAAATCTCAATGTTTATTATACAAGGAAAAAGGTCTAGGTGTGACCGGAAAAGGTGAGGCTGGGATGTAACCTGACCCCAGCCAGGTGATGGGAGGCTCAGGAAGCTCGCTGTCTGTGTGTTTCTAACAAAGGCTTGGGGGGAGGGGAGGCAGGAAGGAGGCAGGAAAACAGTTTGGCTGGGCTTTTGGTTAGGGTACTAGGGAGAAAGAAGACTGGGAACAAGGCCGGGAGCCCAAAACCCTGGGCCTCATCTCCCGGCCCCCCAGAACGACCTGACTGAGGGGTCCTGTCTAGACTAAGAAGCTCTGAGTTGGATGGTGTTCCTGTCATCTCAATAAACCTTCTGATCTACTGGCTGGCTGAGAGTCACTGTGAATCCCAGGAAGCGGGGGTGCAGGGACCGGACTCCCCACACTCCGTGACACTAGGTGAGGGTTAAGAATGGTTAAAGGAAATCAGTTAGATGCAGTGATGGCAAATCTCTTGGTTCAGGCTTGCATCAGAGGTAGAATAAACTGCAGGTTAGAATCAAGTCTCTGGAGTACAAACATCCCCAGGAAGGATGGGTCATCAGTCCTTTGTTGAAAGCTTCCATGTGTAGCAAAAGTTTCTCCAGAGTAAGAATAATGACTGAAGAGAAGATGAAGGGGGGCGGGGGGGGGGGGGGGAGCTGCAGCAGTGTTTTATCGTCTTTCCCAGGTGCAAGAACCTGTTTGTTCCTGCTGTGAAAGTCCAGCCCCATGGAGTTCTGGAGTCACATGGGCCACATGGGCACATCACATGACCAGGCAGGACTCAGGATTTGCAGGAGGCAGCCATTACCCACAGGCTGCCTGGCATGTCCTCCGATAGACTTCTCATGGGGATTGGAGCTTTCCAGGCTCTCAATGGGTCCATTGTATAGCCCAGTGCTCTTCAAAGTGGGGTGCGTGAGACCCTGGCGTCGCTGCTGATCCCGCGTGGGTGACCGCCGAACTCGGCAGCGGTCTATTTTTTGAACTGTCAAAATGCCGCCGAAGAAAGCGGAAGCTTTCTATTCGGTGGCATTTCAGCAGACATACCTTGGCGGGGGGGGTGGCGAGCGGACAAAAATCTTTGAGGACCGCTGGTATAGCCGATGGTCCTTAATGGGCCATCAAGCAGGCTAGGTGGAGATAAAACCAAATTGTCTGGAATGTTACCCAGAAGCAAAGCACACGTTTGAGATACAGACAGTGTAGAGCCAACATTCATAACTTTCACTACAAAATTGATACCCACCTACCGCTAGTATAATCATAATCAGCAAACCATCACCTGGTTGTACACACCTTATATGACCCCTTTGCACAAGATTTGGGGCCCTCACCGGACCTTGGTTGCACCAATGATCTATAGGATCCCAGATTATTTCAGTAACGTGACACCCCCCTTAGTCACCTCTTTTCCAAGATGAAAAGTCCCTAATAATTTTTGTTGCCCTTTTCTGAACCTTTTCCAATCCCAATAGATCTTTTTTGAGATGGGGCGACCACATCTGCACCCAGTACTCAAGGTGTCGGTGACCATGGATTCATACAGTGCCATTAGGATATTTACTGTCTTCTTCTCTCTCCCTTTCCTAATGGGTCCTAACATTCTCTTCGCTTTCTAATGGCTGCTGTACATTGAGTGGATGTTTTCAGAGAACTCTCCAAAATCTTTCTTGAGTGGTAAGAGCGAATTCAGACCCCAGCATTGCATATGCACGGTTGGGATTATGTTTTCCCATGTGCATTGCTTTACATTTATTGACATTCAAATTCATCTGCCAGTTTGTTGCCCAGTTTTGTGAAATTCCTTTGAAATGCATCGCAGTCTCCTTTGGACTTAATTACCCTGAGCAATTTTGTATCGTCTGCAAATTTTGCCATCTGACTGTTGACCCCTTTTTCACTCATTTCTGAATGTGTTGAATAGACTGGTCCCAGTACAGACTCTGGGAGACACCACTATTTACCCCCTCTCCATTCTGAAAACTGACCATTTATTCCTACCCTTTGTTTCCTGCCTTTTAATCAGTTACTGATCCCGGAGAGGACCTTCCCTCTTATCCCATGACAGCTTACCTTGCTTAAGAGCCTCTGATGAGGGACCTTGTCTCACAGACTTCAAGGTCAGAAGGGACCATTATGATCATCTAGTCCGACCTCCTGCACAACGCAGGCCACAGAATCTCACCCACCCACTCCTGCAATGAACCTCTCACCTATGTCTGAGTGATTGAAGTCCACCAATCATGGTTTAAAGACTTCAAGATGCAGAGAATCCTCCAGCCAGTGACCCGGGCCCCACGCTGCAGAGGAAGGTGAAAACCCTGCGGGGCCTCTGTCAATCTGCCCTGGGGGAAATTCCTTCCCGACCCCAAATACAGTGATCAGCTAAACCCTGAGCACGTGGGCAAGACTCACCAGCCAGACACCCAGGAAAGAATTCTCTGTAGTAACTCAGATCCCACCCCATCCAATATCCCATCACAGGCCATTGGGCGTATTTACTGCTAATCAAGTTAATTGCTAAAATTAGGCTAGCCAATCAAACCATCCCCTCCATAAACTTATCAAGCTTAATCTTGAAGCCAGATAGGTCTTCTACCCCCACTGCTCCCTGGGAAGGCGGTTCCAGAACTTCACTCCTCTGATGGTTAGAAACCTTCGTCAAAGGCTGAGACCTTGAACGTGGCCCGAGATTCTAGGACAGGGTTGGCGACAGAAATTTGGGGGCCCCCTACTCTAATAGTTTGGGGGCCCCCCCAGCCCAGCCGGGGCCCCCCAGCCCAGCCGACAGCGGCTGGGGGGCCCCCAGCCCAGCCGCCCCGCTTCCCCAGCCCAGCTGGCGCTCCCCCCCCCCCCAGCTGTCAGCAGCGAGAGCCGGGGAGCAGCGAGAGCCTCCCTTGCTGCTCCCTCCCTTCCCCCACCCCCGACTGAGCCGCTGCCGCTGGCCGGGCTCTGCTCCGGCCGGGGACAGGCGCTCGTCCGGGGGAGAGCCATGCCGGATGACTATGGGTAGAGCTGTACCGGGGCCCCCCTAAAGTCGGGGGGCCCAGTACAGCTCTACCCGTAGTACCCCCCTGTCGCCGGCCCTGTTCTAGGACAGCCAGTGCAGTGAGTGGAGTACATGGCCCCGAGTGCTCCCACCCTGCGATGAAGTGGGAACAATTGTAAGAATAATATAGTTTAAAAGTAACTGTATTCGGAATGCTGGGTAGTACTGTTTTAAAACAGCCTTAAAACCTTTTTTGCCTTTCTCTGTCTTATCTTGGCATATGCACTCCTGACCCCCTCATGTATGTATTTCAAATTCCCCTGCCTTGCCTCACACCTTCCTGTCCCCATTGTCTTTCACAAAGCTGAGAGCCATAATGTCTGCATGTCCTGCCATTAAAAACCTCAGACAGGTAAACGGAATAGATTAATTCGAGACAATGGTTATAACAAGCCCATAAGCTTTTTCCATTTGCCTAAATGTTTTGGAAACCTCCTCCCTTATCTGAACTAAGGTATAAAGGAGGCCTCCCCGTTGTATGAAGTTGAGCCATTTGCTTTGAGTTTTAACTCCCTGGCTCCTTGTTTCCTAGCAAATAAACTTGTATTTCAGAAACCTACTGAGTTTGCCTGTCCTTTGAAGGTAAATTGGGACAGGCCTCCAAAGGAACGAAGCAGTTTTTGCAACACTGTCAGATCACAAAAATATAACGATCTGTGTGTCTGTCCTTTGCGAGCCGGTGGGGACAGAAGGGTTCAGTGCTGCCCCTGGGGCAAAGCAGGAGACGCTGGGGGTTTGGCCCATATCACTGGAAGACCCCTCAGAGACCATGGAAACAGAGAGACCGAGTGTCATGGAGCGCCTGGGCGATGGTCTGGAACCGCTCCCTAGGAAGCCAGACCGGACTCCAGGTGAAGGGCCCCTTCTCCGTACACAGCCTGTTTCCCAGGCCAGGAGCTTCAGGGGTCCCCACTTCCACCTTCCTGGGTCTGACCTTGGAGCATTCAGCATCTTCTGCCCCTCCGTGTGCTTCCCCCAGCAAGCCCGCCTGGGCGGGGTCCTGGGGGAGCCCATGGGTTCTGCACCCCAAATTCTCAGCCAGCCAGTAAAACAGGTTTATTCGATGACTTCTAATCACAGACCATACAGCGAGCGTGAGCCCTCAGCTGGAGCCAGAGAGAGAGATCGCTGCTCTCCCCTCTCCTGCCTGGCTCCAGCTAAAAACCAGACTGACCACCCCCTCCCCAGCCCATCTGTGCTTTCCTTTGTCTGTTTCCTGAGCTGGAGATATCACCTGACCTCCCTTCTCCTCCTGGGGTCAGATTACAGCATCAGGGATGCACACCTTCCGAGGGGAGGGGTTCCCTCCTTGCTTCCAAGGTCAGTCCCTACTCTTTAAGAAATGCATAGGGGAAACTGAGGCACACACACAGTATTCCTACTTCGTCACACCGAGGGAGGCTCCCAGGAGGCTGAGCAGTGAACTCGGTGTGGCCATGCCGCAGGAGAGCAAGAGGCAGAGCTGACGGGGCCGAGATAGGAACTGCCTGGGGACACCGCTGGTCTCTGGCCTGGGACTAGCCACAAGGATGGAGACAGCGAAGAGGAGCCAAGATGGTTCCCACAACAGGGTGGCTGACAGGAGCCCGAGCTTGGCTTCTCGGCACTGCCCTCTGGCCCTCCCCGTGCTGGGTACCAGCTGATGACTAAACCCCACTCAAAAGGCTCCCTGGGGGAGTAGAAATGTCTGCGCAGGGATCTGCCTCGTGGGGCAGAGCTCATGGGGAGAAGCCCTGGAGCTCAAGGCTCAGCTGCACAGCAGGGTGTGACCCCTTGGGGGGCTGGGCACCGCCAGCTCCTCCCACGGGCACAGCCCAGGGCCTGTCAAAGGGAGGGGAGGGAAGTGACAAGGCAGGCGAGGGGCAGGGAGAGGAATTCATGGTGCACCAGGGAGTCCTTGGCAGGGCCTGAGACTGGGCCCAGATCTCCTGAGCCCTGCAAAGCGCCTGCCCCACAGGGCTGCCCGTCCTCTCTAGGCAGCCGGAAAGGAACCGGCAGCCATTCCCCGAGCGCCCGTTTCCGAGCACGCCCCGCTGTGTTCCTCGCTGAGCAATCCCACGTGCCCGGCTCGTACGATAAGCCATGGCAGCACTCCAGGGACGTGAGGATCTTTGAGTTCCTAGGCTGGGTGAGACTGGAGCTGGGGTTACCACTGGGGAAGGGGGGGTCAGTTACTGCACAGCCCAGCGGCACCGTCCGAGAGGTGGCCCTGCCCGCGCTCCGTGCAGTGCCTGGGCTCTGTCACCCAGTGGGCGTGCGCCGTCCCCTTGCCCGGAGCCCCACGCTGGTATCCGCGCACCCTGGATACAATCTCAAGAGGGTGGGAGTGGGGCCGTCGCCCAGAGCCTGCGACTGGCGTTCTCTCCCCGCTCTGGCTGGGGCAGCCTCCCACGCCAGGCTGGGGGCACCGTTGCCTCGTGAGCTATTTGCGGGGTGCTGGTAGTCTCTGCTCTTGCTCTGGCCCTGCTGGGCCACACGGCATTTGGTTCTATGCTCTCAGGTGCACAGAGGGCCAAGGCCCAGGCTGGGCTTCGACTTTCCAGACTACAGCCGCGTGCCCTAACAGAGCACCCCAGCCTCACCCGGTCCAGCCCTCCCGGGAGCGCCTGCTGCAGGGTGCTGTGCTGCCCCCCGGAGGCCAGCGTCCTGCAGCAACCCACAGCCAGACACCCGGACGCTGAACAGTCCGGCTAAGGGACCCACCACTACACCCAAACAATGAGCCCTTGGTGAAAATGCTTTAAATTGCCCCACTAACCGTACTCAGGACCCTCCACTCAGGTGGGTCTGACCGTTCGGGTGGGCTCAGAGAGGATGCAAAATCCAGCTTGAAACAGAAACTTAGCTGCAGCTTAACTACGGTGTGACAAGAGTGTCTCCGAATGAAAGCAAGACAAGTCCGCCAGCAAAACAGGCTCCCCAGAGAGCACTTCCAATCCTTGTCTCTTTCTCCGGACACGCGCCTCCTGCCGGAGCCGGCCGCACGGCGAGCAGACACAGGGTCAGTGGCATTAGTGATCCCGGGAAGCACTTTCCCCTCTGTGCAAACTGGCGTGTGCCATTAGCAGGGCTCCCTGAGACCTGAGCCGTTTATTTCGATGCCTGTGCTCCTGGCCTTGCAGCACCAGCGGCTTGACACCTTTAAAACCGATCCCTGGCCAGGGATAAAGACTCAGCCTCACCCCACCAGCCTGGCTGAACTAACGCCCACAAGCATTACCAGCCTTTCCTGCCGCTCCGCACAGCCCACAGAGAGCCTTGCCGGGTGCCCTAAAGGTGAAAAGTCTGGGCGCCGGCCAACCAAGGCAAAGCAGCTTCCTCATGGGCCTGGTTTGGCCCTGCTGGGAAGGAGCATTTCTAGGTCTTAGAGCCGGTTCCTGGGCTCGTAGCCATGCCCGGGGAGGAGCGGGGGCGGAGTGAGGGGTGGGGAGAGGGGGTCCGGCTTGCTCCAGAGTCTGACCCCTTGGCTCTGCTGTGTATTCTCAGAACCAGTCACCGGTACCGAGAACAGGGGCTAAGACTGGTTCCCAGCGGGAAGAGGAGCTGCAGCAGCCAGCTGTGAAATGGCTGCTTGAGGGCGGCAGTTGTGAGGCAGCAGCCCCCGAAAGGCATCTGGGGAAAAGGGCCTAGAAAAGTGCAACCCCCCTGTGATGATATTGACACGAACTGGGACCTTATAGACCAGGGCTGCAGCGAAGGTCCTATAGGGTGTACAGAGGGGAGGGGGGTCCCGTGAGGTGTCTAAGGGAGGCTGTGATTGGCTGGTTATGACGACGCTGGCTGGACGCAGGTATCATTTTGTATGTAAAGTGACACGTGTTGGCTCCATCCTGTCTGTAGTTCACACTTGGGCTCTGCTCTGGGGGACACCCAGACAAGTCGTGTCAGATCCGCCTGGCCTGGGTGATGGCCCGTTGAGGATCATCAGCTGCCCAGTGGACCATTGAGAGGGCGGATACACCTGGGGACTCAGCACGAGGGACCTGCCCAGAGACAGAGCTCCCTGGCTGGCTGGTTTGGTGCCCTAGTAGTGAAGGACCCCGACCCCCACCCCCTGGTTCAGGCTTTTTTATGCCCCAAGAAGAAAACAAAATCAAGGCGCAGAGCAAGGAACCAAACCCCCCAGGGCCAGCGGTGAAAGGAAGCTGGTGCCTCTGGGCAGGAGCCGGTGAGCTGTCCCGGGCAGCCCGGCTCTCCCAGGGGCACTTTAAAGGGCCTGGGGCTCCCAGCAGTGGCACCGCCTGGGCCAGCAGCCTGCTCTGGGGCTGGCTCCCAGCCCAGACCCCCGCTCGGGTCTCAAGCAGCCAGGGCGGGCAGCTGCTTCTCTCCGCCCCTCCCCCCATGGTAAGCCCCCCCCAGCCCCCGAGGTCTCCACCCCTCCCCCCATGGCAAGGGGGCCCCCGAGCTCTCCGCCCCTCCCCCCACGGCAAGGGGGCCCCCCAGCCCCCGAGCTCTCCGCCCCTCCCCCCATGGAAAGCCCCCCCCTCCCCCAGTCCCCGAGCTCCCCCCCCCCTCCAGCCCCAGAGTCCCCCCGCAGCCGGGGCAGGTCGGGCCGGGCACCCTGGGCAGGGTCCGGTCGCTCCTCTGCCCCCAGCTCCGGCCCCGCCCGCTGTGTCCGGCCCCGCGGGGCTGTCCCGGGCCGGCCCCCCGAGGGGCGGGCGCTGTCCCCGGCCTGTGGCCCCCGCCCGAGCACCCAGCGCGGCGCCCGCGGGCCATGGCCGCTGCCCCCGTCCCCTCGCCGGGCCGGAGCCGGGGGAGCCGCGACCCGCGCCACGGCCCCGGGTAACGGGGGCGCCCGGGATCGGCGCCGGTCCGCGCCCTGCGGGGGGGGGGGGGTCGCTGCGGGGAGGCGGGGCGGGGGGGTCCACTCACCGGGAGGGGGGAGCCGGGGGGCGGGTGCCGGGGGGGGGTCCCGACGGGGGGGGGTTGCAGGGAGGCGGGTCCCGGCGCTGTGTGCAGGGGTTGCCATGGCAACACGACGCTGAGCCCAGCTGGCCGGAGGGGGAGGGAGAAGCCGGCGAGCAGCAGGAGGGGGAGGGGCGAGCAGAGTGGGTGGGGGAGGGGAGGAGGCGGGGGGCGTGGGAGCAGAGTGGGGGGCGGGGGCAGGAAGGGAAGTGGAGCAGAGTGGGGGGAGGGGAATGGGGGGATTGGAGCAGAGTGGGGGGAGGGAGCAGGAAGGGAAGTGGAGCAGAGTGGGGGGAGGGGAATGGGGGGATTGGAGCAGAGTGGGGGGAGGGAGCAGGAAGGGAAGTGGAGCAGAGTGGGGGGAGGGGAATGGGGGGATTGGAGCAGAGTGGGGGGCGGGGGCAGGAAGGGAAGTGGAGCAGAGTGGGGGGAGGGGAATGGGGGGATTGGAGCAGAGTGGGGGGCGGGGGCAGGAAGGGAAGTGGAGCAGAGTGGGGGGAGGGGAATGGGGGGATTGGAGCAGAGTGGGGGGAGGGAGCAGGAAGGGAAGTGGAGCAGAGTGGGGGGAGGGGAATGGGGGGATTGGAGCAGAGTGGGGGAGGGGAATGGGGGGATTGGAGCAGAGTGGGGGGCGGGGGCAGGAAGGGAAGTGGAGCAGAGTGGGGGTACCGGGGGGTTGCAGTTTCCCCTCGCAGCTCCCACCTCCCTCCCAGGGCAGGGTCGCTGCCGCACACAATCTCTCCCCACACAGCCGGGCCCCTGGCACACAGACCCCCTGGCACAGAGGCCTGGGCAGGCTGCGCCCGGCCCCACCCACTGCCAGGGCCACTGACGCCTCGTGCCCAGAGAGATCCCAACCCCCCGTCTGTCCCCAGGGCCGGGCCCAGCCCCTTGGGGGAAGGCAGGGGAGAGCCCCCTGTGCCCCGCACCTAGGTCCAGCTTCCCTGTGCTGTGTCTCATGGGGGGCCTGCCCTGTCACCACTGCATCCTGCACAGCCCTCGGTGCCCCCAAGCCCGCCGTGGGGCGGAGGGTCGGCCCCGCTCCTGGTGCTGTATCTAGCTGGTCCAGGGCGAGTCGCTCGGCCCGGCTTGGCAGGCTGCAGCGGGATGCCGGGGTCGGTGCCTGGGATTAGCTCTGGGATGTTGGGATGTTAGCCCAGTGGCTCTGGGTTGGAGGGTCGCTCTGGTCCTGCCCCTGCCTGAGCCCTGCTGCTGCCTCTGCCCCCTTTGCAGCTACGCCGGTTACCGCCCTGAGTACGAGCGGGGCCCGGGGAAGAGCTACGGGCACCTGACCTCACAGCTCCAGAGCAGCCCGCTGCCCACCCGCTGGCCCTGCGACGGTGCCCAGCCCATGCAGCAGGGAGAGGAGCTGCTGGGGCCGAGGCCGGGCTGTTGGGGGGCAGGAGCTCCCCCCCTGGGATGCTGCATGATCCCGGGCTACACAGGTGGGAGACGGGGCAGCTGCTCCCCACGCTCGCTGGGCAGTCCGGGGCGGGGGGGGAAGGGGGGGGTGCTGGCCACTCCCCTCACCTCTCCCAGGGCATCCATCCATCCGTGCCATGAGTCCGTCCCCCCCAGACCATACCGGGCACCAGGGATCCCCCCTCAGGGTGGAGCATGACCTAGCGGGCTCTGGCCAAGGGCCCCTGCTCACACCTGGTTCCCTGCACCCTCCCCGGCCGGGGCCACAGGAGGGATGAGTGGGTCTGGGAGCCCTTGGTCAGGGGCACGCCGTGGGCATGGGGGAGCCGCAAGCAGCCCCCTCTGGTGCGTCTCTCTCTGGGGCCCCAGGCTGGGCTCCGCCAGCAGGAGGCGCCGCTCAGCAGAGGGGCCAGTCCCCTCACCACGTTGCCTGCAGGATGCCCCCACGTGCCACGCTGCCAGCACCCTGGGCCTTTCACCTGGTTACAGTGAAGAGAAAGGGGGGGCCCTGCCATTTCCCCCTGCGGCCCGGATTGCATTGAGAGAATTACATCGTAGCCACCGACACCCCGAAAACCTCCAGGACCCCCGGAGAGCCCCCCCAGAGCACCCGCTGGGCAGATTCCAGCTCTGTGCCTTTCCCTCGGGTCCTCCTCAGTGCCCAGCATGGGCTCTGCAAGGCTGGGCCCGGGAACGCCCCCCCCCCAGCTGGCATCACTCCCCTTTCCCCCTGCCTCAGCCCTCAGGACCCCCGCCACCCCCGAGCCCAGCTCTCCCCTGCCCCATTCCCCCTCCCCCAGCCCTGCAGCAGGGCTTGCGGGGCGACTAACCTGCCTCTCCTCTCGCCTGCTTCTCCGGGCACCGGGGCCGCCGCGCTCCCAGGATTCATCCCCAGGGCCCAGAACCTCTTCGCCAAGACCTTCTCCGAGATCTGCAGGGAGGCCGGGCGCGACTTTGCCAGGCAGCAGCTGAGAGCCGCAGGCCAGGAGCAGAAGCTGCAGAGCGCCAGGCGGCTGCCCCAGGGCACCAGGGGCAAAGTGAGTCACCAGAGCGACTTGGCATCTCGCTGCTGCCCCCTGGAGCCTGCCCCCAGGGCACACACAGCCCGTCCCCTGCCAGGCCAGGAACTGCCCCTGCCCCCAGGGCACACACAGCCCGTCCCCTGCCAGGCCAGGAACTGCCCCTGCCCCCAGGGCACACACAGCCCGTCCCCTGCCAGGCCAGGAACTGCCCCTGCCCCCAGGGCACACACAGCCCGTCCCCTGCCAGGCCAGGAACTGCCCCTGCCCCCAGGGCACACACAGCCCGTCCCCTGCCAGGCCAGGAACTGCCCCTGCCCCCAGGGCACACACAGCCCGTCCCCTGCCAGGCCAGGAACTGCCCCTACCCCCAGGGCACACACAGCCCGTCCCCTGCCAGGCCAGGAACTGCCGCTGCCCCCAGGGCACACACAGCCCGTCCCCTGCCAGGCCAGGAACTGCCCCTGCCCCCAGGGCACACACAGCCCGTCCCCTGCCAGGCCAGGAACTGCCCCTGCCCCCAGGGCACACACAGCCCGTCCCCTGCCAGGCCAGGAACTGCCCCCAGGGCACACACAGCATGTCCGCAGCCATGCCAGGAACTGCCCCCTGCCCACGGGGGTCACAGCCCATCCCCTGCCACACCAGGAACTGCCCCTGGCCTCCTGAACGCGCAGCCCTGGACAGGGCAGTAGGACCAGCCCTGACTGCCAGGGGAGAGCGCCCCCTGCAGACTCCCCCCAACACTGCTCCCTGCAGGACAATGCCCCCTAGCGTCGCTCTGGGGCCAGCCCTGTCTGCCAGGGGAGAGCGCCCCCTACTGAGCCCCCCACTGCTCTCTGCAGCACCTGGGGTTTCCTTAGAAGTCTGCCCGCCAAGGGCGGCTCTGCCTTGCCGGGGGGGGGAGGGAGGGGGGGCTCTGCTGAGCTCAGCCCCGGGGGGTTGGTTATGGAGCTGCTCCTGTTGTGCCGGTGTCTGCTCCAGCCTGGGGTGGCACAGGGAGCTCTCTGGGTGGTTCCTCTACCCGCGAGAGCATTGCCACGTGCCACGTGCCCGGCCCACTCCGCTGGGGCAGGGCTCCCTGATCCCTCCCCCCAGGGGGAGCCCGTCTGATCCCCCCATTCTGCACCCCCAGCTCCTCACCGCCCAGTACAGGACTCCGGGCCTGGCAGCAGCCTCCCCGTACGTCTCCCCCTTCGCCTTCCAACCGCAGGGCTCCCCCTACTCCATGCAGGACGACAACCCCCACAAGTGCTTCATCTCCGGTGAGCCGGCGGGGGAGGGGGACAGGGCATGTGGGCGGGGATTCGGGGAGCAGAAGGGGGGGGTCCTTAGAGCCCCCTCTTCATCCCTTAATCCAGAGCCCTGCAAGGACCAGCCAGCCTCTGCAGTGCCCACCACACCCAGGGCCTGAGCAGAGAGCATGCCCCCCCCCCCAATCTGGGGGGAGGGGCTGCTGCCCCAAGTTGGGATGCTGGTTTGGTAGGAACATGCTGCCCCTGGAGGGGCCCTGGCACGACCCACACGGTCTGGCCCCCAGCTGTGCCGATGGCTGCAGGGGCTGGAGGGGCCGGGGCTGCGGGGAGGGGGCTGGGCTGGGCTGGGGCCGGGTTTGCTTCCAGGCATCAGGGCTGTTTATCCTCCTGTGACCCGGGCAGGTTTCACCGGCTTCATGCCCCGCGCCCGCTTCCTGATCGGGGCAGGCTACCCGCTGACCACCCACCGCGCCCTGGTGGAGTTTGGCCAGCACAGAGGGTGCAGGCCTGAGGCCGGGAAAGGCAGCAGGGTCCTTCCTCCGCTGCTGAAGTCGTACCCCACGGACATGGGGCTGCTGCCCCACTACGCAGGCTACGTCCCAGGTGAGCGGCGGGGGCTGGGGAAACGGGCACTCACCTCCAGCGGGCTCCTGCAAGTCTAGTGGAAGGAAAGACCAGCAAGGACTCACCGCAGATCCCACAAACCCCCTTAATTTGGGGGGCCCCCAAGCTCTCCCCAGCTCCAGCCTGACGCACAGCCCCTCCCCATCCCACTGCAGTTACAACTACAGCCGCACCCCACTCAACATCCGCCCACGGCCACCTGTGACACCTCTCTCCCGATTCATACAGCCCTGGGTCACAGCCTTCCGCTGCGATGCAGCAACCCCTGAACGCCACCAGGTGGGGACAGCGGGCCGGGACACCGGTCAGAGTTAAGGGGCTTTGGGACTGGATTGAACTTCCAGGTGTTGACGTTTGCTGGTTAACACTCTCCGCGGCTCTGCCTCTGCAGGGCTGACCCTTTGCCTTGCCAGAGCCCAGTGGGCTCCGCACACAGCATCCCTGGAGCTCACGGTGCTTCGCCTGGATCAAGCCAGCAGTTAAATGAAGGGGGGCAGGCTCCCAGCTGGCTGTTCCCGCACCCCTCCCCCGGGACTTCTCCAGCGCTGCCGAGCCCAAGGGACCGGGGGCTGCAGGCAGAGACTCCGACAGCCCATTGGCGGGGGGCAGTGCCAGGCTGGGGCAGGGGCTTTATGCAGATGCGAGTTAAAGGCCCCACGTGACGGGTGCCCAGCCCTGCCCATGCTGGTGGCTCCCCCGCCGGGTAGGTGTTTCATGTTGTCCAGCCCACGTTGGCCCTTCCGTAGCTGCAGCTCCAGGGACCGGGCCGCCCCAGGTGGGTCCCCCAGCGCCGCGGCCTCTCACTGGCTCCTTCTTGCCCGCAGGCTACAAGTTCCAGTTTGGCCACACCTACGGCCAGCTTACCCACAACGCCCTGGGGCTGAGCACGCTGGAGAAGCAGATGGCTGACTAGCGGCCGGGGCTGGCCCGGTTCCTTCCCGGCGCTGTTTGCAGCCCGTCCCGCCGGGCGCGTGAGCAATAAAGAGGAGGAGCCACAACCGCTGTTGCCGTTCATCACCCGGCCGTGCTGCAAACCATCGGGCTGGGCAGAGCAGTGCTTGGGGCAGGGTCTGGGCAGAGCAGTGCTTGGGGCAGGGCCCGGGCAGAGCAGTGCTTGGGGCAGGGTCTGGGCAGAGCAGTGCTTGGGGCAGGGCCCGGCTGGGCAGAGCAGTGCTTGGGGCAGGGCCCGGCTGGGCAGAGCAGTGCTGTGGGGCAGGGCCCGGGCAGAGCAGTGCTTGGGGCAGGGGCTGGGCAGAGCAGTGCTGTGGGGCAGGGCCCGGGCAGAGCAGTGCTTGGGGCAGGGCCCGGGCAGAGCAGTGCTTGGGGCAGGGCCCGGCTGGGCAGAGCAGTGCTTGGGGCAGGGCCCGGCTGGGCAGAGCAGTGCTTGGGGCAGGGCCCGGCTGGGCAGAGCAGTGCTTGGGGCAGGGCCCGGCTGGGCAGAGCAGTGCTTGGGGCAGGGCCCGGCTGGGCAGAGCAGTGCTGTGGGGCAGGGCCCGGGCAGAGCAGTGCTTTGGGGCAGGGGCCGGGCAGAGCAGTGCTGTGGGGCAGGGCCCGGGCAGAGCAGTGCTTGGGGCAGGGCCCGGGCAGAGCAGTGCTTGGGGCAGGGCCCGGCTGGGCAGAGCAGTGCTTGGGGCAGGGCCCGGCTGGGCAGAGCAATGCTTGGGGCAGGGCCCGGCTGGGCAGAGCAGTGCTGTGGGGCAGGGCCCGGCTGGGCAGAGCAGTGCTTGGGGCAGGGCCTGCAGGGGGTGACGTCAGGAGGCGGGGGCTGCGGGGAGCTGGGTCAGCACCTTTTTTATTAATATGCCTCATAAATAAAGAAATAAATAAAGGCGGCCCAGCCCCCGCCCCCGCCGGGACTGGCCGCAGCGCGCAGGGCACACGGCCACGAGCGATGTACAAGCAGGCGGGCCCCTGGCGCGACACGCAGACACCAAATACTGGCACGGCCTTGCACTAATACTGCCCTCTGCCTGGCACTGCCCACTCTGGGAGCGGGGGGAGCATGGCCAGACAAGGGTTAACTGACAGCGGAGCCTCCTGCTGGGGTCCCAGGCCCTGCTCCCCCGCAGGGCCCTGCCTGAACCATACAGCCCCTTCCGAGACTGGACCCTTCAGCCTGCCCCCCAACCGCCCCTGCTGGGGCACGGCCCCTCCCCCACTCCCTGCTTGGAATGCCCCCTCCCCCACTGCTGGGGCACGGCCCCTCCTCCACCTCCCTGCTGGGAACACCCCCAACTGCCCCTGCTGGGGGCACAGCCCCTCCCCCACCTCCCTGCTGGGAATGTCCCCTCCCCCACTCCCTGCTGGGAATACCCCCTCCCCCACTGCTGGGGGCACTGCCCCCCCCCTGGGAATGGCCTTGTGCCACTGCCCCTCCCCACGCAGTGCCCCCATGGCTGGCACAGCCGATGTGTCTGCACGGGGCAGGAACGCCCCCCACTCCACCCCCGCTCTAACACTGAATGGCTCTAACACTCATTTAGTGCCCGGCGGGCAGGCGGCCCGTGGGGTGACCATGCCAGGCCTGTGGCTGGGTACAACACATGCTGCGGGATTCACACACGCCAGCCCCCGACCCGGGCTGGTGCCACACAATACAGCCTGTATGGCCCCGAGGCTGGCAAGTGGGCCGCATGCAGCCCGCGGGCCTCTGCTCTAGAGCCAGGGGGGTGAGCTCAGCAGTGCAGCCTGACGCCACAAGGGGGCAGCCTGCAGAGCAGAGGGGCTGACCCAGCCGGAGCAGTGCATGCTGGGGGCTGTAGTCTCCTGCGGCCAGTCCCTGTCCAGTCTAGGAGCCAGCGCGCCCCCTGCCCAGCGGGGTACTTGGCCGGGCGGCCCCCGCTGCAGAGTGCCTGGCGTCCTGCTGCACCCGAGGCCCTGGCGTCCGGTGCTGGAGATGGAGCGCGGGGCGGGAGTCCCTGGGGTGGCTGCACGCACGGCGGTGCCCGGCGCGAGGTCCTCGGGGTGCGGAGCATGGGGCGGGCGCGGCGCCCCGGGGTCACGGGATGGCGGCACGGTGCGGACTAGCGAGAAGCTGCGTCTGTCCCCCAGCCGGGCGGCCTCGCGGCGCAGCCCGGGGTCCTGTGCGCGGCGTCCCGGCGCCGTCAATCGTCCTGCTCCGCCGGGTGGGCGACGTACGTGACGGGCACCAGCCCGCTCTGCGAGCCCAGCCCGCACCGCAGCCAGTCGCCGTCCACCTGGGCCAGCACGCGCAGGACGGCGCCCTTGGTGAAGCTCAGCTGGCCGGCCTCGGTGGCAATGTGATGGCAAAGGGCTGTCACCTCGCTGCGGGAGAGCGGGGGGCACGTCACAGCCGGGCAGGGCCGGCACCGCTCACAGCACAGGGACCCTCTGCCCCTTGGGTAGCGGGCGCCACGCCGCCCGGGGGGGGGGACGAGACCCCCCCCAGGCCGGGCACCTGCACCCAGAACCCTCCTCCCCTGCCACCCCCCCATCACCGTCCCTCTATCACCCCCACTGCAATGATTCCCAGACCGGCGGCCCCCGGGGCAGTGCTGGGGCGGAGCTTGGGGCAGGGTGTGTGTGTCTCAGCCGTGGGGCAGGGGCGCTGGGACAGGGTTCAGGGGGTGGGGCAGGGTGTTTCTCAGCCGTGGGGCAGGGGCGCTGGGACGGGGTTTAGGGGGTGGGGCAGGGTGTTTCTCAGCCGTGGGGCAGGGGGCACTGGGACAGGGTTCAGGGGGTGGGGCAGGGTGTGTGTCTCTCAGCTATGGGGCAGGGGGCTGCCCTGACGGGGTTCGGGGGGTGGGGCAGGGGGCACTGGGACAGGGTTCAGGGGGTGGGGCAGGGTGTGTGTCTCTCAGCTATGGGGCAGGGGGCTGCCTTGACGGGGTTTGGGGGGTGGGGCAGGGGGCACTGGGACAGGGTTCAGGGGGTGGGGCAGGGTGTGTGTCTCTCAGCTATGGGGCAGGGGGCTGCCCTGACGGGGTTCGGGGGGTGGGACAGGGTGTGTCTCAGCCATGGGGCAGGGGGCTGCCCTGACGGGGTTTGGGGGGTGGGGCAGGGGGCACTGGGACAGGGTTTAGGGGGTGGGGCAGGGTGTGTCTCAGCCATGGGGCAGGGGGCGCTGGGACAGGATTCAGGGGGTGGGACAGGGTGTGTCTCTCTCAGCTATGGGGCAGGGGGCTGCCCTGACGGGGTTCGGGGGGTGGGACAGGGTGTGTTTCAGCCCCGGGGCAGGGGGCTGCCCTGACGGGGTTCGGGGGTGTCTCTCACTGAGCGGAGAACGTACCAAGTGCAGCCCAGCCCCCGGGGTGAGTTTGGGGGGCAGCAAAGCCTGCGGCTCCCCTCGTGGGGCGTGGCCAGCTGCCAGCTCCATGGTGGCGAGGCGGGAGGGACGTGTCTCTGCCTGGCACGGTTGCCCGGGGTGGTCCTGGCTCTTGACTGAGCTCCCCTAACCCAGGGGCTGGGGGGGAGGAAGGGGCCCAACCAATCCCTTCTCAGTCTGAGCTCCCCACCCGCCCCGGGTCCTGCCCCCCCACAGGCCAGCGCCGCTCACCAGGAGGTTTGGGGGGGGAGCCCCCCCGCCAGCTGCTGTTCAGGGGGCTCGCTGGGCAGCTCCCCCTGCGGCCGCTCGGGCTCGGGGGCCGCCTCTCTCCACATTCCTGCCCCCACCGTCTGGGCCACGAGCTGGAACACGGACCTGTCCAGGGTCAGCCAGCCGGAGGGTGACCTGAAAGGAAGGGAGCGGAGTCAGCCGGGGACATGGGGGGAGCTGGGCCCCCCGGGCGGCTCGGGCCCTGCCGGGGCGGGACGGGATCGACCCCACCGGGCCCTGCCGGGGTGGGACGGGATCGACCCCACCGGGCCCTGCCGGGGCGGGGACGGGATCTGCCCTGCCGGGGCGGGGACGGGATCGACCCCACCGGGCCCTGCCGGGGCGGGACGGGATCGACCCCACCGGGCCCTGCCGGGGCGGAGACGGGATCGACCCCACCGGGCCCTGCCGGGGCGGGACGGGATCGACCCCACCGGGCCCTGCCGGGGTGGGACGGGATCTACCCCACCGGGCCCTGCCGGGGCGGGACGGGATCGACCCCACCGGGCCCTGCTCCCACAGCGCATCGCTTCTCCCCAAGTGCAGCCACCTCTGGGGAAGGCAGCTGCCTGGGGTGCAGCTCAGCTCAGACAGCCCCCCCGCCGGATCCGTTCTGCCCCACACCGCGTGAGCTCAGCTCAGACAGCCGCCCCGCCGGAGCCGTTCTGCCCCACACCGCGTGAGCTCAGCTCAGACAGCCGCCCCGCCGGAGCCGTTCTGCCCCACACCGCGTGAGCTCAGCTCAGACAGCCGCCCCGCCGGAGCCCTTCTGCCCCACACCGCGTGAGCTCAGCTCAGACAGCCGCCCCGCCGGAGCCGTTCTGCCCCACACCGCGTGAGCTCAGCTCAGACAGCCGCCCCGCCGGAGCCGTTCTGCCCCACACCGCGTGAGCTCAGCTCAGACAGCCGCCCCGCCGGAGCCGTTCTGCCCCACACCGCGTGAGCTCAGCTCAGACAGCCGCCCCGCCGGAGCCCTTCTGCCCCACACCGCGTGAGCTCAGCTCAGACAGCCGCCCCGCCGGAGCCGTTCTGCCCCACACCACGTGAGCTCAGCTCAGACAGCCGCCCCGCCGGAGCCGTTCTGCCCCACACCGCGTGAGCTCAGCTCAGACAGCCCCCCCCGCCGGAGCCCTTCTGCCCCACACCGCGTGAGCTCAGCTCAGACAGCCCCCCCGCCGGAGCCGTTCTGCCCCACACCGCGTGAGCTCAGCTCAGACAGCCCCCCCCGCCGGAGCCGTTCTGCCCCACACCGCGTGAGCTCAGCTCAGACAGCCGCCCCGCCGGAGCTGTTCTGCCCCACACCACGTGAGCTCAGCTCAGACAGCCGCCCCGCCGGAGCCCTTCTGCCCTACACCACGTGAGCTCAGCTCAGACAGCCGCCCCGCCGGAGCCCTTCTGCCCCACACCGCGTGAGCTCAGCTCAGACAGCCGCCCCGCCGGAGCCCTTCTGCCCCACACCGCGTGAGCTCAGCTCAGACAGCCGTCCCGCCGGAGCCGTTCTGCCCCACACCACGTGAGCTCAGCTCAGACAGCCGCCCCGCCGGAGCCCTTCTGCCCCACACCGCGTGAGCTCAGCTCAGACAGCCCCCCCGCCGGATCCGTTCTGCCCCACACCGCGTGAGCTCAGCTCAGACAGCCCCCCCCGCCGGAGCCGTTCTGCCCCACACCGCGTGAGCTCAGCTCAGACAGCCGCCCCGCCGGAGCCGTTCTGCCCCACACCACGTGAGCTCAGCTCAGACAGCCGCCCCGCCGGAGCCGTTCTGCCCCACACCACGTGAGCTCAGCTCAGACAGCCGCCCCGCCGGAGCCCTTCTGCCCCACACCGCGTGAGCTCAGCTCAGACAGCCGCCCCGCCGGAGCCCTTCTGCCCCACACCGCGTGAGCTCAGCTCAGACAGCCGCCCCGCCGGAGCCCTTCTGCCCCACACCGCGTGAGCTCAGCTCCTCCTGCTACCTCGGGGACGGGGGGCTCAGGTGAGCCATCTCCTGTGGGGCGGCCCCTGGCCTGTGCCCGAGGCTCTGGGAGGTGAGTGGGCCCAGAACCACCCCCCGCCTGTTCCTCCCGTCTAGGGTGACCCGATGTCTCGATCTCATAGGGACAGTCCCGATTTTGGGGTCCTTTTCGTACCGAGGCTCCTACTTCCCCCCCTTCCCCCATGTCTGTCTGGTCCCTACCTGTTGGGCTGCCTGGCCTCCTTCTGCACCTTCCTGGCCCCGAACAGGTGTCCCCACTTGATGGGTGGGCTGCTCTCGGGGGCCCCAGGGCCGCTCTCTTCCACGGGGGGCACGGCCTCCCCCTTGCTCTGGGGAGCCCCATTTTCCTTCTCCTTGCTGCGCCTCAGCTCTGTGAGCACCGAGTCCGGGGGGCTCCCCATCCAGGAGGGCCGGCTCCGCTCGACGGCCTTCTCCCCAGGCCGGGCCGCAGCTCTGGGCTTCTCCTCCACAGCCCCCTCGGGGCCGGGGCCGGCCTCCGCCCCCTCCACCACGCCCTCGCGGGGCGGGGGCGCCTTCCCGCCCTCGGCCGGCCTGGGCCCCGCGCCCGGCGCCTTCGGCTTCTTCTTCTCGGGGCGGACGAACTTGGAGGCCTCGGGCGAGCCCTCGATGTACACCTGGGAGCTCTGCATGAGCTGGTACCACCAGCCGGCCTGCTTCTCCCGTCTCCCCTCCTTGGCCCTCCTCGGCTCCTCGGCTCCGCAGGCGGCGCCCACCCCCTTGGCCCGTTCCCACGCCGCTGCCTCCTGGCCCCCCCCTGCAGCCGGCCCCCGGGCCCCGGCACTCCAGCCCTCCGGCTCCTCGGGGCTGCCCCGGGTGCGCATCAGCTGCAGGGTGGAGTGCACGGAGAGCAGCAGGTCCTGCTTCACCTGCAGCAGCTCCTTCTGCTGCTGCTGCTCCCGGCCCATCTGCAGCAGGCGGGGCTGGAAGAGCAGGTCCAGGCTGAAGGGCAGCAGGGACAGGGGCTGGAGGAGGAGCAGCAGCTCTTCGAACAGGGCCTGGCACACGCCGTGGGACAGGCACAGGAAGCCCGCCGGCTGGTAGTGCGCCAGGACGATGTCTGCAGGGCAGAGGGAAGGGGTCAGAGCCCGGCGCCCCCACCACTGCCCCGTTACCCCCGGGGTGCCCTTCCCAGGGGTCAGAGCCCGGCACCCCCGCCCCCACCCCGTTACCCCCACCACTGCCCCGTTACCCCCGGGGTGCCCTTCCCAGGGGTCAGAGCCTGGCGCCCCCACCCCCGTCCCGTTACCCCCACCACTGCCCCGTTACCCCTGGGGTGCCCTTCCCAGGGGTCAGAGCCCGGCACCCCCGCCCCCACCCCGTTACCCCCGGGGCGCCCTTCCCAGGGGTCAGAGCCCGGCGCCCCCACCCCCGCCCCGTTACCCCCGGGGTGCCCTTCCCAGGGGTCAGAGCCCGGCACCCCCGCCCTCACCCCGTTACCCCCACCACCGCCCCGTTACCCCTGGGGTGCCCTTCCCAGGGGTCAGAGCCCGGCACCCCCGCCCCCACCCCGTTACCCCCGGGGCGCCCTTCCCAGGGGTCAGAGCCCGGCGCCCCCACCCCCGCCCCGTTACCCCCGGGGTGCCCTTCCCAGGGGTCAGAGCCCGGCACCCCCGCCCCCACCCCGTTACCCCCACCACCGCCCCGTTACCTCCGGGGCGCCCTTCCCAGGGGTCAGAGCCCGGCACCCCCGCCCCCACCCCCTTACCTCCGGCCCCGGGGCGCCCTTCCCAGGGGGCAGAGCCCGGCGCCCCCACCACCGCCCCGTTACCCCCAGGGCGCCCTTCCCAGGGGGCAGAGCCCGGCGCCCCCACCACTGCCCCGTTACCCCCACCACTGCCCCGTTACCCCCGGGGTGCCCTTCCCAGGGGTCAGAGCCCGGCACCCCCGCCCCCACCCCCTTACCTCTGGCCCCGGGGCGCCCTTCCCAGGGGTCAGGGCCGGGAGGGCCTGGGGGAGGGTCCAGCCCGGGCAGGGAGCTGGGTGCAGCCCAGCAGCACCGGGGACCCCCGTCAGGCTCCCGCATCACACTCGGACGGGCCCAACGCAGCAGCCAAGTCCCCCCTTCCCCCCACAGCCACAGCCCCAGCCCCGGCCCCCTTCTCCACTCAGCACCCTCCCACATCCGAGGGCCAGCCAGGGCCCCACCCGTCCCTCCATGCTCAGGGTGCCCAGGTGCCCTCCAGAGGTGAGCCCTGCCTGCCCCACAGGCCCCTCCACCCAGCGCGGGGCGGAAGATCCAGGGCCCGGCAAGGCTGCCTCAGCAGGCCAGGCAAGGGGGCGCCTGGGACGCTCCGCTCCAGGTGGCCAGGCTGGAACTAGGGGCCAATTCCCGGGGTGCTGCTGAAATCCCACGGCCCAGAGGAACGTTAACGGGCCTCGTTCAGTATCTCACAGGTGGTGCTTCCAGCCCCTCCCCCCCCCGGTCTCCGTTATGACCCTTTGGGGAGGGGGGATTTGTGTGCGGCTGCATTTCGGGGGCTGGACAGGTGGGGGCAGGTAGCGATTTCTCTAGCACAGGGCTCTGGGCACAATCCCGCTGGCCCGGGGGGGGGCACTTGCCAGGCAGTCAGTGCTCTGGGTCCAGATCCCTGCATTATACCTGTCGGCTGTGCCCGCCCCCCGCTCTGCCCGGCCCCCCCAGGCACTCACCTTCATGGTTATACAGGTGATTGAACCAGAACTCCAGGGACCGGACACTGCAGAAAGGAAACACAAGCAGTGAAGGTGAGACCCCGGGACACCCAGTTCCTTCCAGATGTTCTGTAGGAAGAAGCACAGCTGGAGGGGGCATCTTCGCAGCCGGGCCTGCTGGGTGCAGTACGGGGGTGCAGAACAAGCCCAGCCGCTGTGCTGAGAAGGGGCCCAGCGCCTCCATTGCTGCGGGGTCCTGGGCGT
This sequence comes from Sternotherus odoratus, assembly GCA_032164245.1. Taxonomy (NCBI): domain Eukaryota; kingdom Metazoa; phylum Chordata; order Testudines; family Kinosternidae; genus Sternotherus; species Sternotherus odoratus. Next base: position 105,283,128 of record JAVMKO010000007.1, read on the forward strand.
TCCGCGTGCAGAGCAGCGCCAGAGTCAGGATGTGTCCGGACGGAGAACTCCCTCTGCCTGTGAGCCGCCAACCCCTGAGGAGCTGGACTGAGCTGTCTGGGCCGTGGCTCCCCCCGAGCCTGGCAGAGGGGCTGGGAGACGACTCCAGCAGGTTTTATTCCCTAACTCCAGGTGTTCCCATCTCTGTGGGGGTGGGGAGCTCTGGGACTGCTCCTCCTTCTCCCAGTTCCAGCGCTTGCCCAGTTCCCCTTTGGCGAGTGCCCAGGGAGCAGGGTGTCACGTTACTGAAATAATCGGAGATCATATATAGATCATTGGTGCAACCAAGGTCCTGTAGTGGCCCCAAATCTTGTGTAAAGGGGTCATATGAGGGGTCTACGACCAGGTGATGGGGTGCTGATTAGGACTATGCGATCGGTATGTGGGGATCAGTTTTGTATGTGAAGTTGTGAATTGCTGCTGGGTAACATTCCAGACAACTTGGTTTTAGCTCCGCCTGGCCTGCTTGGTGGCCCATTAAGAACCATCAGCTACGCAATGGACCCATTAGGGGAAGGCAACACATCCTGTGTCTTCACAAGGGGGCAGAGACTTGCCCATAGGACTCCAAACTCCATTTTGCTGTTGAAGTTTCCACAGCAAAGGACAAAGAGAATTCCTGCACCTGGGAAAGACTATCAAAGGCTGATGTCTGTGTCACGGAGTCCCCGGGGCGATGCTCTGGCGCTGCCCCCTATGAAGCCAGTCAGGATTCTGGGGGAAGCTTCCTCTCTGTGAACAGCCTGTCTCCAAGGCTAGGAGCGTTTGAGGTTCCCGCTTCCACCTTCCTGGGTCTGACCTCGGAGCATTCAGCACCTTCTGCCCCTCCGTGTGCTTCCCCCAGCGAACCTGCCCTGGGGGAGCCCGTGGGTCCTGCACCCCAACTCCACAGTCAGACGTGACTCTCAGCCAGCCAGTAAAACAGAGGTTTATTAGATGACAGGTGATCTAAGCCAGAGCCTGTAGGTAGCGCAAACGTGACCCCTCTGCTGGGTCCATTTTGGGAGCCAGAGGGCTCTAGGCCAGCTTGCCTGTACCTCTCTGCCTCTTCCCAGCCAGACCCAGACTGAAACCCACTCACCAGCCCCTCCTCCCCTTTTCCTTTGTCTCTTTCCCCGGGCAGGCCAGGTCAGGTGACCTCTCTCCCACCTGGAGTCAAATTACAGTTTCAGATACGGACACCTTCACACAAGAGTCAGAGGAAACTTAAGAGCATTCCTCCTCCCTCAGGCTGATCCCCATCTTCTCTTCATTTCCTGCTATTTACTCGGGAGGAACTTTTGCTACAAACAAGCTCTGAACAAAGGACTGAAGGACCCATCCCAGCTGTGGATGTTTGTTCTCCAGAGACTAGATTTGAATCTGCAGTTTATTCTACCTCTGATGCAAACCTGAACCAAGAGATGTGCCATCACTGCATGTAATTGATTTCCTTTAACCATTCCTAACCCTCACCTAGACCTTTTTCCTTGTACAATAAACCTTTAGATTTTAGATTCTAAAGGATTGGCTACAGCGTGATTTGTGGGAAGATCTGATTTGTATATTGACCTGGGTCTGGGACCTGATTCTTTGGAATTGGGGAGAACCGTTTTCTTTATTTGGGGGATTGGTTTTCATAACCATTGATCCCCGGGACAGGTGGCTGCTGCTGGTGATACTGGGAAGCTGGAGTGTCTAAGGGGATTGCTTGTGTGACTTGTGGTTAGCCAGTGGGGTGAGACCAAAGTCTTTTCTGTCTGGCTGGTTTGGTGCCTTAGAGGTGGAGAGACCCCAGCTCTGGGCTGTAACTGTCCTGTTTGGAGCAATCTGTCCTGTCTTGGCCCTCGCAGTTGGTCCCGCTGGGAACAGCCCGTCACACAGGGCCGGTGCACAGCGGCTAGGCAGGCGGGGAGCGGCGCTGGCGCTGGTGCTGGTGCTGGCGCGGCGCACGGGGACCCACTTACTTGAGCAGGCCGAAGATGAAGGCGTTGAACCTCATGGTGTGGCTGGTCAGCTCGGCGAACTGGCTGATCTTGCTGTGGAGGCCGTGCAGCGCCTTGGTGGAGGGGCCTGCGAGACACGGGCCAGGCTGGGGATTAGTCCGGGACAGGGGCAGGGGCAGCCCCGGTCCCCTGGCCCCCCTGGGGCACGCACAGACCAACGGGCCTCGCTCCCTCCCCTGCGCCCCAAAGCGCCTGGGCCGGGTGAAATTCACCAGCCGAGCAGCCTGCGCCGGGGGGTGCAGAGCTAGCGGGGTTCTTGGCCCCGGAGCGAGCCCCCGCCCAGGGCCCAGCCCAGCGGTACCTAGCTGGGTGGACGCCTCCACCACGCTCCAGGGGGTGTTCTTCCGCTGGCCGATGATCACGTCCAGGACGTAGGCCTTGAGCCCGTCGCTCAGGACGTCCCGGATGGCCGGGCACAGGTATTTCAGGACCAGGTGCCCCACGTTGGGGCTCACCGAGCTGTTCCCGAGCTTGGCCTGGGGGAGGGAGAGGGATAGTCACTGCGCTGCCGAGTGCTCAGCCTCCTGCTGCAGGGAGTTCCAGGGGTGAGGGACGGAGGCTGGCCTGCCTGTCACTGCAGGGAGCTGTGTAACGCGGAGCCCCGGCAGCTCCCCACAGCCAGGGGGCTGGGCAGACTGGGGCCCAGTGGGCCTGGCCGCGAGCGAGTTTATCGTTCCTCTCCTGGGAGCAGGAAGCGCCGTGTAAGTCGCAAACCCCGAAGCGCTCCCAGCGCCCCAGGGCTCAGGGAGGCCGACGTCAGCTCCGAGTCCGGCTCTTGAGCCAGCCTGGGGCGCTGGCAGCTCTGTGCGGGGCTCAGTCATGGAGCTGGAGGGGCTGAGCCGGGCTCTCGGCCTCGGGTGCCTGCCCGACGTTGGAGGGGCTCCTGGCAGACGGGGTTCGGAGAGCAGAGGCCGCGGGTTGAGCTGGAACGACACCAGCGGCAGGGAAGAGACGCTCGGAGCTCAGCTGGGCTCTGGCTGGCTTGGCACGGCACCCGGGGCTCACGCTGAAATCCAGCTTCACGGCCGCGCCCCGGGGTGCTTCCCACATGTAGGGACCCTGTTCCTTATTGCAGGCCCCAGGAGGCAGCGACACCCTGGCACGCCACCAGTGCCAGCCCGGAGCCTGCCCAGCCCGGAGCCCGCCCAGCCTGGAGCCTGCCCAGCCCAGACCCCATCGCCATGTCCAGGCCTCCAGCACGGCCGGGCGGAGGCGAGAGCTGGCCAGCCGCCGGGCTGCGCTGATGGGCACAGGGCTAAGCAGCCTGGCCCAATGGGCAGGACTGAGGAACGACCCGAGTGGTTCCCGCCCAGGGCACGCTGAGTCCCATGGTCCGCGGGAGGCTGCAGGACTGAGGGTCCCGACTGCCAGGAGCTGCGTGTTTGCACCTCAGCCCCCCGTCGCTGCAGACCAGCTCGCTGAGCTGGGTCCGACTGGGGGGGTAACGGGAGACCTATCCTGGCCGAGCAGGGGGTGTACGTGAGCAGGGCAGCAGGTGGGTCCCCGGAGAGCTGGGGTCAGTTATACCCCCGGGGGGCAGAGGTGGTTTTCCCGCCGGCGAATGCCCGGAGCTGGCTCAGTCCATCGCCAGGAGCGAGGTGCCGTTATCTCCCCAAACAGGAACCAGTCTTGCAATGCGGCTGGGGCCCAAACAGCCTTAACTCTGCCCCCCATTGGTGCCTGCACTGCCTGTGATTGGTAGCCCGGTCCTGTCATGGAAGGGAACGCAAAGGCCGATAGCAGGGGCGGCCTGCGGGGTCATGGTGGAGACCGGCTGTGACCAGCCGGGGCAGTGGCAGCGGGGGAGCCCACTGCAGGGCAGGCGGGGCCAGCAGCAGACCCGGGCCGGCAGAGGGCACAGCAGGTCACAGAGCCAGCGCAGGCGCGGGTCCGAGCCCTGGCACCCGGCACGGGGAGGCCAGTCACGGCCTCGACAGCTGCGATGTCACAGGACGGAGCCGAGGGCTCCGGTCTCGCCGCTCGCGCTGCAGCTCCCCGGGGCCGGGGGGCGCTGAGGGAGGTTTAACAAATTGCACATTTTGTACCGTTGTGGAAATATTACGATCCCCACGGGTGTGAGCCCCGGGGCCAAGAGCAGCCCTGCCCCGCCCCACCTCCATCACCCAGCCCTAGGGCCTGGCCCCCAGCACCGCTGGAAGGAGGTGGGGAGGGTCAGGACAGGCAGCCCCGTGACGGTCAGTGGGGCAGGGCGGGGGGGGGAGCACTGCTTTACCTTCACCCCCGGATCCCGGCTCGTTCCGAAGTGAGCCACAATCAGATCCACGGCCGTGTTGATGGCCTTCACCAGCCCTAGGGGAGAGAGACGGTGTCAGAGAGGGGGCTGGCGGGGGAGCCAGGCTGCGGGCCAGCTCCAGCCCCAGCGTGTTCCCAAGGACTCCGGCTGACGCCCCGGGTTGGCTAGGAGCAGAGTCGGTGCCCCTCACCCCTGTGCCTGCGGTTGGCTCTGTGGGGGCAGCACACTGGGAACGGGCTCAGGTTATCACCCAGGTGGTGAAGGTTCACCCGGCGCTAGCTGTTGGCTCCTGGGGCAACATGCTGCTGCTGCTGGCGCCGAGGGCTGTGCCCAGGAAGGGGCGACGGCCCCTGGGGGCCAGGCCGGGGGTTGGGCAGACGCCGTGCCAGGCTCTGTCCCTGGGGCAGGGCTCTATTCAGAACGCGGCGATGTGACCTCCCCACGGTTGTGGCTGCGCTGGCGCTGGCGAGCAGGGAACAGGACATGGGCTGGCCCCGACGGGGACCTAGCCAGGGTGCCCTTTGCATGGACGGGGCAGAGGTAGGGGGCGCGGCCCAGGGCCCGGGGGCGGGTTCAAAGCACTGTTTGCTCGGGGTTGGCGGTGCCGCCTCCCGCTGGGGGCAGGACTCTACCTTTCTTCTGCAGCAGGTCGATGGAGATGGACTCCGTGGTGCCGTCCGGGGAGAGGCAGAACTCGGCCGGCGGCTTCTCCGCCAGCGAGAAGTACTCGGGGAAGAAGTCGGCGTAGCCCAGCTGGAGCTGCCTCACGGGCTGGCCTGCAGGAGACGGGAAGCGCAATGAGACCCCCGCATGCGAAGGGAGCCCCAGGCCTGGCCGGGAATGTGGGGACCAGCGCCAGAGGAGCCTCCCAGCCAGCCAGGCCTGGCCCAGGGACAGTGGGGCATGGCTGGGCCCCGGGTCGGACAGTGACTCGATGGGCCTCCTGCCCCGTGTCCGTCCCCCTCGGCTCTCACAGCTGCAGCAGCCCCAGCCCCATAGGACGCTGAACCCGGCCCCTCTGCTCACAGGCTGGGGGGTGCCAGGCCTCCAGGGCCGTACCCAGAATAACACCCCCGCCGGGCCCCGCAGCTGCTTCTCACTGTGGCTAGTGGCACGTGCCCCTCTCCCCCCCTCAAGGTCCAAGGGGAAAACGGTGCCAGGGCTCGTTAGTGTATTTCCCCTCTGCCCTGTCCTGGCAGTGGGGCGAGTATATTTGTCAAGCAGGCCAGGGGGGCGGCCCTAGAGCCTGGAGCCCCCAGGAAGCTCTGCCCATGGGGACGCTGGGCGGGGGAGTCGTTCTGCTTTGGCCGGACGCTCCTAGGCACAGGGCATCTGCCTCTCCCGTCTTTCAGGACGGTGTCTGGGGGTGGGGGGTGGGGGACGACTGACACACACCCTGCAGCACGGGGCAGCCCAAGCACCTGCTGCTCTTCCCCAGAGGGGCCCTGGGAAGCTAGCGCCCCCCGCAGGCTGTGCCCCGCCGGGATCTGAGCCGACGGACAGCGCTGTGCACCCTGTCAGCAGCTCCAGGGGCCGGGGAAATGGAGGTGGCTACCACAGGCTCCTTTCTGGCCCAGGGGCTCCTGGCCGGTTCTGATGTGGTACCGAGGGCGCCTGTCCTAGGACCGTCTCTGCCTGTCCCGCGCTCAGAGCGGCTCCCTGCCTGCTGTGCAGAGTGGGGTGGCCGGCTGGGCCTGTCGGGGGGATAAGCTCCCCCCTCCCCTTCGCCACATGCCCCCGGGACGGGCACCGTGTCCAGGCCCCGCGGAGGACAGGGCCATGTGGCCTGGCCCGTGGGGCGGAAGCAGGGGCGTGTCACCCGGTGAGGAGAGGCGCACCATTCAGCCTGCCGTGAGCGTGGCCAGTGTTGAGGGAAGCGGGGAACTCAAAGATGGGGTTCCTCCGGGCGAGCTGGGGCTCCTGCTGCCTCCTGTCCAGGCTGCCTGCTAACCCAGGCCCCCCCGAGCCGCGGTCCAGGCCCAGGGGGTTCCTCCGCCTGTACTCCCGCCACTTCAGTGCTTGAGGGGAGAGGTGGTTTGCTAGCAGGGGAGGGTGACGGGGAGAGACAGGGAGAGGGACAGGGACAGAGACAGAGACACAGCACATTAGTGACAGTCCAGCAGCGCTTCGGAGACGTGAGGAGGGAACAGGACCCGGAGCTGAGCAGTGAGGACCGGACCGGACCGACCTTTGCGGAGAAGTCTCCCAGCCGGGGGCAGAGGGTGCACACAGGCTGCAGCCAGTGGGGCGAAGGAGCCCAGGCGCCGGAGGCTCAGAGCCGGAGTGGGGAAAGGGGGGTCTAGCAACGGGGCGGCTCTGGCACAGCCCGGGCGCTCAGCTCCAGGCACCGGGAGGGGGGTTCTGGCTGGGGCTGACCCCCACTCAGTGCCCAGCAGCGGGGACCTACCATTGAGGGGCCGTGTGGCCACACTGGTCAGCGACCCCGAACTTCCGGCCTCACTGCTGCCTCTCCACTGGGGCTCCCCGGGCCCCCCCGCGTGGCTCGCACTCGCCTCCTCGGACGCCAGAGGCGGGAGGGAGCTGCCGTGGAGCCGGTACTCGGAGAGCTGCGCGCTCTGCTCCACCGGCGCCTCCTTGCTGGGGCCCGGGCGGGGGCTCTCCTGGCAGTGCGGGGCATCGGCCTGGGCGCCCACCGAGGGGGAGGCCCGGGTGGGAAGCAGGTTGGCGGAGAGCGGGCAGGACCTGCTGCGGGGAGGGTGGCTCTCGCCGGCTCTCTCCGGGGCGGGCGAGCAGGAGGAGTCCAGGCTGGGGAAGAAAGGGGCAGCGCTGCGCACCGGAGAATAGCTCCCCAGGGGGGACGGCCGGGTGCTCTCCGGGGCCGGCTTCTTGGCGCAGCCGTCGCCGAGGGAGGCGGCTCCGTCCGCCAAGCGCTGGGCCAGGAGCGCGCCGTGCGCCGGGCCCCCCGCGGCCCCGGGCGGCTCCGCCGAGGTGGCCGAGGCGGAGGACTGGGAGGTGCAGGAGGGCTGCTGGCTGGCGGGCCGGCTGGCGCTGTAGAGCTGCGACAGGCTGGCGGTGAAGTGGCTGTGCAGGGCCCGGGCCTTGGGCTGCTTGCTGAAGTGGTGCTGGAAGACGAAGGGCTGGATGGGCAGGGTGGTGGGGCGCTGCTCCTTGCTGTAGCGCACCACGGCCTTGCTGTCCGCACCGCCGCCTGCGGAGAGACGGGGGGCGTGAGGGGAGCCCAGCCCAGCCGGGGGAGGACGGGGGCCCTGGGCGGGCGTGTGGGGCTCCTGGCATGAGGCTGGCCGGGGCAGGCCCCTTGCTGACATCGCTGCTGTGACAATGGTCAACGGACCGACCCCCTCAGGGGCTGCGGCACCAATCCCCACCCTGCCCTGCGCCCCCACCACCCCACAGGGCTCCCACCCGCTCACCTCCTCCCTTGCAGGCCCCCAACCACCCCACTTCCACCCAGCCTGGGGCGCAGAAGAGCCTCACCCCAAGCTCCTGCAATTCCACCCGTGGGCCCCCACAACCCCCTCCTCCGCCCCACGCCAGGCTCAGGATAGAGCAGTCACCCCACCAGCCTGCTCCTGCCCGTCCCCTCCGCCACCATCGGCACCCTCAGCCCGGGAGCCCTCAGGGCAGGGCCCACAGCCTGGCACACCCCCGGGGGGGGGGGATCTGGCAGGGGCAGGAGAGCTCTGGGGAGGGAGGGGGAAGCCCCGGACAGAGACAGGTGCAATTGCTAAGACACATTGCAGGGATAACAGGGAAAAGGCAGGGCTGGGTCTGACCGTGGAAGGCCAGGACTTTGCCAGGGAGACCCCAGAACACGGGCAGCTCCGGGGTGGAAGGAGGAAGGTTGCCTCCAATACGAAACCTAAGGAAGGGAGGGAAGAGCATCTTTGCAGACAGGCTGCTAACCCAGTGAGGAGGGTTTTAAACAAGGTTCGCCGGGGGATGAGACCTAAGCCTAGAGGGGGGGCGGGGAGAGTGGGATGCCAGGAAGAAACACAAGGAGGAGGGGGCAACAGGGGAGACTCCTGACTCGCATGGAGAGAGTAGGGCGATCGGCTAGTTAGCTTAGGTACCTGGACACGAATACAAAAAGCCTGGGAAACAAGCAGGGAGAACTGGAAGTCAGGGGACTATGATGTGATTGGAATAACAGAGACTTGGTGGGATAACTCACAGGACTGGAGCACGGTCGTGGCTGGGTATAAACTGTTCAGGAAGGACAGGCGGGGGAGAAAAGGTGGAGGAGCTGCACTGTATGTAAGAGTAGGATTGCTCAGAGCTCCAATAGGAAACCAGAGAAAAGCCTGTGGAGAGTCTTTGGGTTAAGTTTAGAGGCGAGAGCAACAAGAGTGAGGTCATCTGCTATAGACCAGCGGATCAGAAGGAGGAGGTAGACGAGGCTTCTTTGGACAATTAACTGAAGTCTCCAGACCACAGGCCCTGGTTCTCGTGGGGGACTTCAATCACCCCGACATCTGCTGGGAGAGCAAGACAGCCGGGCAGACAATCCAGGAAGTTTTTGGAGAGTGTTGGGGACAATTTCCTGGTGCAAGTGCTAGAGGAACCAACGAGGGACCATGCTCCTCTTGACCTGCTGCTCCCAAACAGGGAAGAATTGGCAGGGGAAGTAGACATGGGTGGAAACCTCCTGGGCAGCAGTGACCATGAGATGGTCGAGTTCAGGATCCTCACAAACAGAAGAAAAGATGGCAGCAAAACACGGACCCTAGAGATCAGAGAAGCAGACAGACTCCCTCCGGGAAGTGATGGGCAGGATCCCCTGGGCAGCTAATCTGCGGGGGCACGGAGTCCAGGAGAGCCGGGTGTATTTTAAAGAATCCTTATTGAGGGCCCAGGAACAAACCATCCCGAAGTGCAAAGGAATAGTAAACATGGCAGGCGACCAGCTTGGCCTAACAGTGAAATCTTCAGTCAGTTTAAACCCAAAAAGGAAGCTCACCAGAAGTGGACACTTGGGGTACGTCTACACTGGAAACTCCACAGCGCTGTCATGGGAACGCTCCCGCGGCAGCGCTTTGTAGTGCGAGTGTGGTCGCGCCCCAGGGCTGGAAGAGACTCTCCACGCGGGGATTAGCTCCCAGTGTGCGGCGCCTGTCCACACTGCAGCTTTACAGCAGTGGTCGCCAACCCCCGGTCCGCGGACCGGTACCGGTCCGTGGAGCATTTGGTACCGGGCCGCGGCCGCGTTCCCCTCCGGGCCGCCTTCCCTTCCGCATCCGGCGGCTTCCCACTCCGCATCGGCCACCTTCCCTTCCGGTCCGTCAGCACTTCCGCATCTGGCGGCTTTCCCGCCGTTTGTGGCGGCTTTTCGGCGGACATACAAGAGCCCGCCGCGCCGAATTAAACAAATCTAACGTGAGCAATTGAATTCTGCGGGTTTTCAGCGGACATTCATGACTGAAAAATTAAAATCACCCCCCGGGCCGCAAGCATTGACTCGCCCGCGTTGACCGGTCCGCGGCGATCAAAAGGTTGGGGTCCACTGCTTTACAGCACTCAGACTTGCTGCACTCAGGGGGGTGAGTTTTCCAGCGAGTTAGGGCGCTGTCAAATGTCAGGGTAGGCAAGTCCTTGAGATGACCAGGGAGAAGTTTAAAAATATTGCTCGAGCATGGAGGGGCATAACCAGGAAGGCCAAATCACACTTGGAGTTGCAGCTACCAAGGGATGTGAAGGGTAACAAGAAGGGTTTCTTCAGGTATGTTAGCAACAAGAAGAAAGTCAAGGAAAGTGTGGGCCCCGTAATGAACGAGGGAGGCAATCTCGTGACAGAGGAAGTGGAAAAAGCAAATGTACTCAATGCTTTCTATGCCTCTGTCTTCATGAACAAGGTCAGCTCCCAGACTCCTGCACTGGGCAGCACAGCATGGGGAGGAGGTGACCAGCCGTCTGTGGAGAAAGAAGTGGTTCAGGACTATTTAGAAAAGCTGGACGAGCACAAGTCCATGGGGCTGGATGCGCTGCATGCGAGGGTGCTAAAGGAGTTGGCGGATGTGATTGCAGAGCCATTGGCCATTGTATCTGAAAATTTGTGGTGGTCGTGGGAGGTCCCAGATGACTGGAAAAAGGCAAATATAGCGCCCATCTTTTAAAAAGGGAAGGAGAACCAGGGAAAATATAGATTGGTCAGCCTCACCTCAGTCCCTGGAAAAATCATGGAGCAGGTCCTCAAGGAATCCATTTTGAAGCACTTGGAGGAGAGGAAAGTGATCAGCAACAGTCAACATGGATTCACCAAGGTCAAGTCATGCCTGACCAACCCGATTTCCTTTTATGATGAGATAACTGGCTCTGTGGATGAGGGGAAAGTGGTGGACATGATATATCTTGACTTTAGCAAAGCTTTTGATACGGTCTCCCACAGTATTCTTGCCAGCAAGTTCAAGAAGTCTGGGCTGGATGAATGGACCATAAGGGGAATAGAAAGCTGGCTGGATCGTCGGGCTCAAAGGGTAGAGATCAACAGCTTGATGTATAGCTGACAGCTGGTATCCTGGGGCTGGTTTTGTTCAATATCTTCATTAATGATCTGGGGGATGGGATGGACCGCACCCTCTGCAAGTTTGCACTAAACTGGGAGGAGTGGTAGATACACTGGAGGGTAGGGATCGGATACAGAGGGACCTAGACAAATTAGAGGACTGGGCCAAAAGAAATCTGATGAGGTTCAACAAGGACAAGTGCAGAGTCCTGCTCTTAGGACGGAAGAATCCCATGCACTGCTACAGACTAGGGACCGAATGGCTAGGCAGCAGTTCTGCAGAAAAGGACCTAGGGGATACAGTGGATGAGAAGCTGGACATGAGTCAACAGTGTGTCCTTGGTGCCATGAAGGCTAATGGCATATTGGGCTATATTAGTAGGAGCATGGCCAGCAGATTGAGGGATGTGATTATTCCCCTCTATTTGGCGTTGGTGAGGTGTCATCTGGAGTACTGTGTCCAGTTTTGGGGCCCACACTACAAGAAGGATGTGGAAAAATTGGAAAGAGTCCAGAGGAGGGAAACAAAAAGTATTGGGAGCCTGGAGCACATGACTTATGAGGAGAGGCTGAGAGAACTGGGATTGTTTAGTCTACAGAAGAGAAGACTGAGGGGGGATTTGATAGCTGCTTTCAACTACCTGAAAGGGGGTTCCAAAGAGGATGGATCTAGACTGTTCTCAGTGGTAGCAGATGACAGAACAAGGAGTAATGGTCTCAAGTTGCAGTTGGGAAGGTTTAGGTTGGATATTAGGAAAAACTTTTTCCCTAGGCGGGTGGTGAAGCACTGGAATGGGTTACCTAGGGAGGTGGTGGAATCTCCTTCCTTAGAGGTTTTTAAGGTCAGGCTTGACCAAGCCCTGGCTGGGATGATTTAGTTGGGGTTGGTCCTGCTTTGAGCAGGGGGTTGGAGTAGAACCTCCTGAGGTCCCTCCCAGCCCTGAGATTCTGTGATTCGAAGCACGAGCGAGCCCTGGCTATGGTCAAACCACCAGGCCAGGCTCTATACTGCCTCTCCTCCCACTCAGCTCAGACTGAAACTAGTCCGGGAGATTTTCTTCCCCAACAGGACATAATGTCGTTGTCTTAAACTATCCCGGTAAAATCTCCGGATGCTTTCACCGGTCACCGGGAGATCGATGCCGATTCCGGGGGACTCCAGGTCAATCCTGGGGGGCTGAGAACCCTCGGTACTGGATCAGGCCTTTGGGGCAGGGCCCTCCTGACAGAGCTGCATAGAACCTACCACCAGGGTGCAGTGGGGGTGGTGGGATTGCGTGGCCCAGAGGGGCCCAGCTTCAGAGGCCCAGGAAGAGCCCCCTCCGTGCTGGGCCCCTGTTGCTTGGGTGGGGCCTCGGGCCTTCACCTCAGGGTGATTTGAACAAGGCTCTTAGTCCTGCTCACTGGGAGGCCCGTGCAGGGTTTGTTGCCTTCGCACGACGTGGGCGGGAAACAGGGCTCAGGGCTGGACATGCAGAAAGAGGCCACGTGGACATTCACGCCTGCAAATCACCAGCAGGCACAACCCACAGGCCTCACGCCCGAGAGGTGCCACACGCGAGTGTGCAAAAGCTTGGTAGAGATGTGCCCCCTCACTCAGAGGCCATGTGTTCACTATCCCGCCCTTGGGGCTTTGCACTTTCATGCACTCTTAGGCCACCGTGCCTGACAACAGTGCCACGGGGATCAGGCTCTGCACACCCACTCTACAGGGCGTTGCTCACTGCCCACCAGCTAGGGCCAGACAGAAACCGACCCCCCACCCCTCCATGGGACAGCACGGGCCAGGTGCCAGGGTTTAACATCGCCCCCGAGACAGGCTATGGAGTATCGGGCCGGTTAGAGAGAATATCGAAATCCTAACGGCCCATGGGCCCGGCCCCTGCTGGGGAGGTTTAGTTCTCTCAGCACGTAGAAGCCTAGGACAGGAAGGGGTCTCCGGGGGTCTCACCAGCAGAGTCAGAAATCCCCGGCAGATAGGGAGCCGGCTCTGGCCTGGGGGTGGGGGCGTTACATGTCCTGGGAGCTCCGAATGATGGCCCAGCCCTAACCCACCCTCCCCACAGAGCCTCCCTCCGGGGGCCAAAGGGAGCATTTGCTGGTCTATTTTCATTTGGATTTGGTTCCTTACCATCTGCTCTGGCTCTAACATCTCGCTGTCCTGAGACGCTGGCACCAGCCTCCATCAGCAGAGAGAGCGAGGCCTGCTCGGCTGCGCCCGAGTCTTTGGTGGAGCACGGCCTCAGGCCATCCCCGAACCGGTGCTCCACCCGGCAGCCCTCGCAGCTCCGGTTCAGGCAGTGCCCGAAAGGCATGGGCGGGAGACTCTGGCAGCGTCGCGCTCGGTCCTCCAGAAGCCCTGGGCAGTCCCGCTGGAACTCGGGGATGGGCGAGAACTCCAAGGAGGAGTCGCCGCTGGTTCGGAGCGGGGGGGAGGAGCCGTTCTTTCTCCTGCCTTTGGCCAGCTCGGCGAAGGAGGTCACCCGCTTGGGGGGCGAGCTCTGGATCGCGAGCGCCGGGCTCTCGCTCAGCTTGACCGGACAGCTCAGCATGCGCTCCAGGGAGCCCAGCCGGCCGGTGGGGCTCCGGTCCAGGTTCCGATCGTAGCTCCTGGAGCGCGGCCGGCCGGCGTTTAGGTTAGGCGGGGATATGTTGACGTAGACTTGCCCCTCGATCCTGTTTTTCACAGCTTCGCCCTTGGTCTCCCCCATGAAGCATTCCCCATCCCCCCCCTCCAGGTGAGCGTCGGGCCTGCTGAACAGGTAGTACTCCGAGGGCTGCACAGGGCTCCCTTTGGTGTGGTCTTCAGAGCAGCTGGTTATGGACGAGCCCGCGGGGCTCGGCGACGACTGGGAAGACAAGTCACATGTCACTAATTTGTAGTAGTTCTGGGTGGCCACCACGAGCCGGGCTTGGCTCTGGAAGCAAGCGGTGAGGTCTGAGCTCTCCGAACCGCACGGCTCGCAGTGCAGGTGGTAGGAGTTGCAGTTGGCATCTAAGACGGGCGAAGAGGGGTGGTGGCATCCGCACACCTTCCCCGCGCTGTCCAGGTTGTGGGATTCACAGGACATCTTGGACTCCGTGGGGGACGAGTGCAGGTCCAGGTAAAAGGCGCCGGTGTCCGAGTGGCTGCAGAAGGAGGAGTCACAGGACAAGTTGGCCGAGTTCAAGTTGGAGCGGGAATGGCCGTTCATCTTGTTGTAGAGGGCACTGAAGTTCACCAGAACCCCGTCCGAGCTGTTGCAGGAAGAGTCGCTGACGTAGCCCATCTGCTGGTCCCCGGTCTCAGACTGGCTGGACGTGCTGTAGCACCGGCAGGGCCGGGGCTCGGTGCTGGAACAGCTGCAGGTCCGGCTGTGCAGGGCGCCCGGGTTCCTCCCCGACTCGTCGGAGCTATTGTTCCAGTCCTGGTCCCCGGCCTCGAAGGAGAAGCTCCCGCGCGGGTAGCTGCTCTCGTCCAGCTCCATGCACTCCGAGGCCAGCAGGCAGCAGTCGACGCTGTTCCTCTTCTGGACATCGGCGCTTGGGAGCTTGTCCTCTTGCCCGTCCACCACGCCGGACCTGCTGGCCGTGCTCCAGGGCTTCACCCCGTGGCCGGCGTCGTGGAGGTGGAAGGGCGGCAGCGGCAGCTCGTGCAGCTGGAAGGCCGGCGTGCCGGCCACCATGGAGCTGTGCAGGTGGAAGGACGTCTGGCCCGGGCAGTCGCTGAGGAGACCATGGCCCTCGCTCTCGCCCGGGAGGAAGGGATTGGGCCGGGTCGTGACGCCGGGGATGACTGAGTCTCGCGCTTTGCTCTCCTTGTGCTCTGCCGGCGCCTCCGAGGCCTGCAGCAAGCCGCTGTACACCAGCGAGTCCGTCTGGGACAGGTCCCTCTCGGGCAGGGAGGCCACCCGCGCGAGGCCCAGGTCCGGCTGGCAGAAGGGATTGGTCCGCTTGCTCCCGCCGCAGCACTGTCGGTCGGGGACCTGGCAATGGACCAGGGGAATGTGATGGACAATCAGGGTTTCTCCTGCCAGCTTGGGTGGACTATCCATGCTTGAGAGTCTTCTCCAGGAACTCAGCCAGGCGGGTGCTACCCATGGACGGTCGATGGGCGGCGGGCGGGGCTGGGAGGACGCATCTCAGGAGGGGAGCCAGAGACCTGAAGGCAGAAAACAAAGGGAGTCAGGAGCAATCGCTTAGGTCATTCCAGGCTCATCTGCACAGCCCAGGGTCGCCAGCGCTGGGTCACCACTGCCTGCTTAGCACCAGTGCCCCAGAGCGCAGGGCAAAGCTCTCCGGCTCCCCTTCGGTCGGGCTCTGCCAGGGCACCTGTGCTGCTAGCTGCCCCTCCTGATGAACATGTGACCCTGGGACCGGGCAGTCCTGGGCGGCTGCCCAGCAACAATTCCGAGCGCCCCCGTCCCACAATGCAATTCTCCATTTATTGGCCTTTCTGGGAGCCCCCAGGGCTCCCACCCTCAGCCTGACCCCGCTGCCAGGCCTCCCCATGGAGCAGGCAGAACAAGACCTCCCCTCCCCCTGCCCAAAACTCGGGAGAAAGGAGCAAGCCCGGATCCCAGCTGTCACGTTACTGGAATAATTGGGTACCATATAGATCATTGGGGTACCAAATATATGTGAAGGGGTCATAACAGGTGTCTATGACCATATGTGTGTATCTATTTTGGAACTGAAGTTATGGATATTGGATAAAAGGTGCCTGTACTTCAAACTTAGGCTTGGCTCCTGTGAAATCTCAGACACGCTGGTGCTAACTTGAGCCATTAAGGGGCCATCAACTGCACAGTGAACTGTGTCCACACCCGAGGAGAGGAGCCTCCCCAGGAATGGGACATGCCTGGCCACAAACTGAATCATTGAGAGTCTGGTAATTGGACCATGTGGCTGTGAACCTTCAGTTTGCAGCCAGACTCTGCATAAGGAGGAGAAGGGTCTTCACCCACAGGAGGAAGTCTATAAAGCCTGGAAGAACATTCTCCATTTTCGTCTTCTACCTTCAGCCTGTCTTGCTTCCAGCTCTGAATGGACTTTGCTACACAGGTGAACTCTGGACTAAGGTGCTGACCCATCCCAAAAAGGGGATGCTTTCTAAAGACTTTGATTTGAACCTTTATTCTACCTTTGCTGCAAGCCTGAACCAAGAGAAGTGTCATTACTGCATGTAATTGATTTCTTTTAACCATTCTTAACCCTCACCTAGACCTTTTTCCTTGTATAATAAACCGTTAGATTTTAGATGCTAAAGGATTGGCAACAGCGTGATTTGTGGGAAGATCTGATTTGTATATTGACCTGGGTCTGGGGCCTGATTCTTTGGAATTGGGGAGAACCGTTTTCTTTATTTGGGGGATTGGTTTTCATAACCATTGGTCCCCAGGACAGGTGGCTGCTGGTGGTGATACTGGGAAGCTGGAGTGTCTAAGGGGATTGCTTGTGTGACTTGTGGTTAGCCAGTGGGGCGAAACCAAAGTCTTTTCTGTTTGGCTGGTTTGGTTTACCTTAGTGTGGAAAAACCCCAGCTTTGGGCTGTAGTTGCCCCTTTGGAAGCAATCTGTCCTGATCTGACACTCACAGTTGGACCCCACCAGGAACAGCCCCGTCACACCAGCAAACCCCAGCTCCAGTGCTGGGCAGAGCTCACCAGCCACAGCCTCCTCACGGACCAGGGGCTCCGCTCAGGCAGCGAGGCATGCGGAGGGGGAGGTCTCAGCTTGCGTACCCTGAGCTGGCCCCACATTTGAGGGTTTTACAGGGCAAAGCCAGCCCCTCACCCAGGTAATTTACCGCTGAAGCAGCCCTTGGGCCGGGCTGGCTGAATGACCCTGCTCTGTTTTCTGCACATCACCAGCACAAACGCCCGGGTTTCTATCGTGTTTCTGCCTGTCCCATCAGCGCTGCCACTGTGGGCTCCTAGGCGCTCGGGGCTGCACATTCCTGCAGCGCACGGCATGGGGCACAGGCTAGAGGGAGAACGTGGTGGATGTTTGTCTTTCTCCGCCGTTCACATTTGGGATGTGCCAAAGCCAGAGCAGAGAGCGGCGTGGGAGGGCGCGGGAAGGGGTAGGGCCACCAACCGGACATGAGCCAACTCCAATCAAAGCAAAACAAACCCACCGGCCTTCGTCTGGGGACCTGAGCGTTAGAGCTTCTGGCGGGCCAGGGGGATGGGACTTCATGATGCCCGCAGTCAGCACTGGGCATGCCTCCTGGGACTGCAGAGGGCCAGGCAGTCCCGCCACCCTCGCTGCGCCACCCAGCAGGCAGCCTGCCCCTCCCCGGACCCCATCGCGGGCACACTGGCTTCTCCATCCTGCCACCCCCGCACGCCGAACAGCCTCCGCAGGACCTGCCTCTCTCTGGCTCCCAACTGCCCGGCTTCTCCTCCCCAGCTCCCAGCAGCCTCAGAAAGGGTGCGCAGGACACAGGGGTGCAGAGTGGGGAGATGAGACCCAGGGCCCAGCAAAACTCCCGTCTGGAGCGAGACTGGAGCATGGAGATTGCTACGGTAGAGAGGGGCCAGGCATGGTAAACATCTGTCATCTAATGGGTTCTTCTGTTCTTCCCGTCTCGGAGCACAAGAACAAGGGGACGTTCCACGAGATTAAAAGGTGGAGAAGTCGAACCAGATGACAAACTATCCTTTCCCACATAATATGTGATTAGCCTGTGGAACTCATTGCCACAAGATGCTACTGAGGCCAAGAGATTAGCAAGCTTGTGAAGGGATTGGATGTTTATGGGGACAGCCTGGCTCTGGAGCTAGAGCAGTTAATAATAAACATTTGTGACGGAGTAGGAATGTTCTTAATGGTTCCTCTGACTATTGTGTGAAGGTGGCCAGACCTGAAGTGTATATAAACGCATCTTACTTCTGTTCCATTCTATGCATCCGATGAAGTGGGTTATAGCCCACGAAAGCTTATGCTGGTTAGTCTCTAAGGTGCTACAAAGTCTTCCTCATCTTATTTACAGATACAGACTAACACAGCTGCTAATCTTAAACATACCTGAAGTTGTAACTTGACTCCAGGTGGGGGAGGGAGGTCACCTGACCTAGCCCAGGAAAGAGACAAAGCAGGGGAGGGGCTGGAGAGTGAATTTCACTCTGGCTGGGGAAAGGCCAGGGAGGCCCAGGCAGGGTCTAGCTTCCCTGGGCCCCCAAAATGGATCCAGCTGAGGGGTTTGGGCACCTACAAGCTCAGTTTTAGACCAGGTACCTGTCGACGAATAAACCTCTGTTTTACTGGCTGGCTGAGAGTCACGTTTGACTGTGGATTTGGGGTGCAGATCCACAGGCTTCCTCAGGACCCCTCCTGGGCGGGCTTGCTGGGGGAAGCACACAGAGGGGCAGAAGGTGCTGAATGCTCCGAGGTCAGACCCAGGAAGGTGGAAGTGGGGACCCCTGAAGCTCCTAGCCTTGGAAACAGGCTGTGTACGGAGAGGAAGCTTTCCCCTGGAGTCGTGACTGGCTTCGTAGGGAGCAGTTCCAGACCATCGCCCCAGGGACTCCATGACAACTTTCTGGCAGGGTTTTAAACTTCTCTTTCAGGGCTTAACCTGTTCTCCACTCGCAACCAAGGTGAGACCTCCTGAAGCGTAGGAGGCAGGAGGAAGATTCTGTCACATCTGCTAGTGCAGGGTTCCCAATACATCCAGTGCTGGCCACCATCACGGACAGGAGACCGGCCTAGACGGACCCTGGGGTTGATCCAGTCTGGCAATTCCTTTGTTGCTAACCGCCTCTCATCTCTGGGCTCTCTGACACCCACATCCCCCACTGCACCGGTCCCCCCGCTCACAGACTGAGCAGCACCGGTCCCCCCGCTCACAGACCGAGCAGATCTCCCCGCCACTGCAAGCACTGCAATGAGCCCCCCCACTCACAGACTGAGCAGATCTCCCCGCCACTGCAATGAGCCCCCCCACTCACAGACTAAGCACATCCCCGCCACTGCAGGCACTGCAATGAGCCCCCCCACTCACAGACTAAGCACATCCCCGCCACTGCAGGCACTGCAATGAGCCCCCCCGCTCACAGACCGAGCAGATCTCCCCGCCACTGCAAGCACTGCAATGAGCCCCCCCACTCACAGACCGAGCAGATCTCCCCGCCACTGCAAGCACTGCAATGAGCCCCCCCACTCACAGACCGAGCAGATCTCCCCGCCACTGCAATGAGCCCCCCCCCCCCCCCCCCCCGCTCACAGACTAAGCACATCCCCGCCACTGCACCAATTCCCTGGCTCACAGACTGAGCATGTCACCCACTGGCTCCCCTTTTACCGGGGCATCAAATGTAAATGACTCCTCCTAGACTACCAGGTCCTGTAGCTCTGCCCATCCTTCTCTTGTGACCCTGCCCCCTCCAGCCCATCAGAGAATCACAGAATATCAGGGTTGGAAGGGACCTCAGGAGGTTCTAGTCCACCCCGCTGCTCAGAGCAGGACCAACCCCAACTAAATCATCCCAGCCAGGGCTTTGTGAAGTTGGGCCTTAAAAACCTCTAAGGAAGGAGATTCCCCCACCTCCCTAGGGAACCCATTCCAGTGCTTCACCACCCGCCTAGGGAAAAAGTTTTTCCTAACATCCAACCTAAACCTCCCCCACTGCAACTTGAGACCATTACTCCTTGTCCGATCATCTGGTACCACTGAGAACAGTCTAGATCCATCCTCTTTAGAACCCCCTTTCATGTAGTTGAGAGCAGCTATCAAATCTCCCCTCAGTCTTCTCTTCTGTAGACTAAACAATCCCAGTTCTCTCAGCCTCTCCTCATATGTCATGTGCTCCAGGCCCCTAATCGTTTTTGTTGCCCTTCTCTGGACTCTTCCACATCCTTCTTGTAGTGTGGGCCCCAAAACTGGACTCAGTACTCCAGATGAGGCCTCACCAATGTCGATAGAGGAGAATGATCATGTCCCTCGATCTGCTGACAATGCCCCTAAAATTATATCCTGATGCAATTCCCTGTCTCCCTTCAGGCAGGCCCCTATTGCTCGAGCCCCCATCCTGGGCTGGTCCTCCAGGACACCAGCCTCGGCCCGTTTCATCCCTCCTTCAGCCCCATTTCTTCTGGGAAGCCCGTCCGAAGGGATTCCATTTAAGACCCATTTGTCAGGAGATAATTTATACTGACCTCAAACTCCCCAGGGCTCCCCAAGCCCTGAGCCACTCACCCCTGGGCTCCGTCCCTGAGGCTTGGCATGTCGAGTCCCTGTTTCCCCAGTGGGGGGTTGATACACCCCATCACAGGATCACCCCGTTTGTGTGCCGTTACCGTCTCCCTTCCCATCCCCTGCTTTGTCTTTCACTGTAAGGCAGAGCCCCCCTCTCTCCGTCAGCCCCCCCAGGCCCGGCACATGACAGGTGCCACAGCACCAGTGACCATGTCAGTCTGGGAACAGGGCGTCCCCACAACCTCCTGGCACCAGGAGTCCCCACAGCCTCCTTTGACGAGGCTGCTCTGAATATGCTCACAGCCCCGGTAGGGCGTTGCTAGCAAACCTGGCTGAGCTGCCTGGGCTTCTCCTTTGCACGGCTCCTGTGGTGCGAGTGTGCAGTTTGCACGTCTGCCAGAGAAACACGGGAGACAGGCTACTTGCAGCCATCTCCCTGCAGCACACGGCTCTGCCCTGCTCCCAAGTGTCAGCAACGACTCCCTTGTGATCCCACTGACCCCCCAGACACTGGAACCGAGGGGCTCCTGGGGGCAGCTGCCCTCCTGCCGGCATGGCCAGCTCCTGCCGGAAGCCATGTCACCAGCCTCCCCAGTGCCCGGCAGGATGTCCTGCGTGCCCCTGCCCAGCCCCCAGGGGCGCCACGGGTTCCTCCTGCTGCAGCTGGCATGGCCGACAGCCAGCAGCATTCCCCTCACCACGAGAGCCTGTCCCCAGCCACTCAGCGCGGTGCCATCCGGCCCTGTCCCCGTGCGAGACGTTCCCCCCACTCTCCTGCAGCTGGGGAGTGGTGGGCTGCGTGCACTGGAAGGGGGGGAAGTATCAATACCCAGGCAGGCAGGCACTGCCCTGTAGCGCCCCGCGGAGCAAGGAACCAACGAGCCAAGCCGGAACGAGCAGGACCCGTGTCCCTAGGGCCAAGCTGGAGCTGGCAGAAGAAAGCGTGGGCAGCAAGCAACGTGCGATCGCGTGACCCGCTCGTGAGCTCGCCAGGGACTGACCACAACACTGAGTAGACGAATCAGAGACACACACAGCACACGGGATGTGCCGCATTCACCAGCAGCGTCCTGCTCACTGTGTACAAGAGCGGACTCGGGGGATGTTCCGGGGATGGGCCCTGGGCCCGGCGCAACCCAAGTCTGGCTCCATGGTGGGCCAGTAAAGCTGAGTGTCGCCGGAGTCCAGCCAAGCTCTTGGGAGCCGAGTGGAGAAGCCTCCCAGGCCACCCCAAGGGCCACGGACACTTTTCACTGAGTCAAGGGTTCGTTTTACCAGCCTGAGACAATCTCCCCTTTCCTGCCAGCTGCGTCCAGGGGACAAGCGTCTCCTCTAGCGTGTGCCCCGGTGTGGCACGCTAAGGGTTAACGAAACCGGGGGTCACATTACTAGCTGTGTAGGCACCGCTCTGGCAGGGGCCCCTTGCCCAGGCATCAGGCACGTGGCAGCCCTTGGCAAGCTGCACACCCACGGGAAGCGCCCACGGAAAGGCAGCTGCATCGGGGGTGGGAGACAGTAGCCGCTTGGCAGCACCCAGCAACTCTCTGCCCAGTGGGGCCAGGAAGTGAGATAAATACCGTACCCGCTGGAAACGGAGCAGGACTTCAGAGAGGCTGAAGGCCTTGAAACAGGAGAAATATCCCCCACTTCCACCCCACCCCAGCACACTGCCCTGGCTGGAACGTGGCGGGACACGGGGACTGGTGCCTAGGGTGAGGCCAGAGTGATCTTGTAACGCCAGGGGGGTGATTTTCAGCCCTGCTGCCCCCGGGAGGGGAGAGAGGAGCAGGCAGGAGCAACACAGGGAGCCATTAAGCGCCACTCTGCGGAGTTCTCTCTGGTAAGGATGATGCAACACTGCACGAAGCTTAGTGAGCACAGCCGGGGGAGAGCCGCACGCCCCAGCCCTGCAGGAAAACATCCCAGCAGCCGGCTCTTCGCTGGACGTTTCCCTTTCCACTGCCTCCCTCACGGGTCTTTCCAACCGCAGGATTCCTGCCAGGGCTGCAGACTGCGTTAACCCTTTGTAGGGCAGGCTGCACCCAGGGGAGACTCTGTATCCTGCAGCAAACCCTTCAGCCATCTGTGCCCACGCCCAGGAGACCCCAGCGCGGGAAGGAAAGGCCTGTAGAAAGCAGGACCGCTCAGCAACGGCCCCTCACACCTGCCTCTGCGTCGAACCCGGCACGGGCAATACAAGGGCCTGACCCAGGTCTTCTGCTGAAGCCCTTTTTGATCTGGGTCCCGGAGCTGTGGCCTGTGAAGGCTGCTGGGGCAGACGGTGTGACGGAGTAGAAATGCTCTTTACTGTTTCCTCTGACTCTGGGGTGAAGGGGCCATACCTGAAATGGTAACTCGACCCATGAGGGGGAGGGAGGTCACCTGACCTGCCGGGGAAGGAAAGACAAAGGGAAGCAGGGGTGTGGCGGGAGAGAGGAAGTTGGAGTCTGGATCTGGCAGGGAAGAGGCAGGGAGCTCCAGGCAAGCTGGCCTAGCTCTCTGGCCCCCCAAATGGATCCAGCTGAGGGGTCACGCTCGCTGTCTGGTCTGTGTCAGACCAGGTACAGGTCATCGAATAAACCTCTGTTTTAGTGGCTGGCTGAGAGTCACGTCTGACTGTGGATTTGGGGTGCAGACCACGGGCTCCCCCAGGGCCCCGCCCTGGCGGGCTCGCTGGGGGAAGCGCACGGAGGGGCAGAAGGTGCTGAATGCTCCGAGGTCAGACCCAGGAAGGTGGAAGCGGGAACCTGTGAAGCTCCTAGCCTTGGAAACAGGCTGTTTACAGAGAGGAAGCTTCGCGCCCCCCCTCCCCCCCTGGCTTCCTGGGGAGCGGTTCCCGACCATCGCCCGGGCGCTCCGTGACAGACGGGTTTGGTCCCCTGGCTGGGATAAGGCCTGGACGGAGGGTGCGCTGTCCTCTGAGCACCTGGAGGGGGGGCCAGGTCGGCTGCTGGGCGCACCCCCGAGACGCCAGGGGCCGCACAGGGAGATTTCTGGAGTGACGTAGAAGGGCGCTCCGCCGGGGGAAGGAAGTCCAGGGCTGGGCTGAGAACAGCTTTAGCCTAGTGGTTCCTTCCAAGAGATGGCCGCTGTCTCTGCACCTTCCCTGGACAAAGCCCTTTCAAAAGAGAGGAAGTCTAGGGTGATAGTTGCCCTTGGCTCACAAGGGGGGGAAGGAGCAGGAAGGAACAAAGACGCTAAGACATTGAACCTCCCGGGAGCAACCAGAGGGCAAAACTTTGGTTTCAGGTGCAGGACCTGCCAGACTGGATCAGAGCCATGGCCCAGCCAGTCCACGGTTCTGGACCCAGCATGGCCAGTGCCACATGCTTTACGGGAAGGTACAAGACTCCTCCCAGTAGGCAGATGGGGGGTAAACTGCCCCCCACTGGAGCCTCCTTTTAGCCCCAGGTGTTAGAAATTGCCTTAAGCCTTGAAGCAGATGGTTTAGATCTCTTCTAAAATTTGTTGGCATTAACTATTATAAGTGGCTAGTGAGTCTGTCCATATAAGTGTCCAATCCCTTGTTGAATCTTGCCAGGTTTTTGGCCTCAACATCATCTTGTGGCAGTGAGTTCCACTGGCTAATCACACATTGTGTGACGATATTTCCTTGTATGAGTTGTTAATGTCATTGATTGACCCTTTGTTCTGGAGTTACAGGACAGGGAGGACATCACCCAGGCTCCCTTGTTCCTCTCCTCCTCCAATCTTGTCAATCTCTTCTCTTAACCGAGTTCTTCCAGGCCCTTCACTCCCCCTGCCAGTCTCTGATCCGCCTTGAATGCTGTTCTCCCCTTTCGGGGGCAGGAGGCAAGGGGGGACATGACCAGGCTGCATTCAGATGATATCCATAATGGCATCACAGCCCAAATCAAAGACCACCTAGAGCCTTCAGAAAATGCCTGCTACAGGGACGGGCCCCCACTAGCAAACCCACCTGCTCTCCCTCCCATTGCCTGAGAGCAGAAATTCTTCCCAAGAAGGAGCTCGCACCCCACGTGAGGGAGCGGTTTCTGTCCGGACACATCCCAGAAGATGGCCCCTCACGCTCCACCCTGGCTCTACTGGACGTCCACTGGCTGGAGGGGTCCCGACGACTCCCTCTGAGAACCCCACACCCACCAGGGGCTGCCGCTCACCAAGGCTCTTCTGGCTGGGGAGGAAGGCTGGGCCCTGAGATCGCGCCAAGGGACTCAGAGGGATGATCCGAGGAGCAGGTTAGAGCACCAAGGCCCTGAGGTCACAGTGAGCGGATGAGAACCACGCCCGCTCGTTTTAATCTATCGACTCGGGGGGGAACCATGGTCCACACACAGGCTCCCAGCCCAGCCTATGGAGAGGCCATTTGTGCTCCTGGCAACTGCTGCATAGAAACTGCCAGGTGGGCTCAGCCCCCCAGACCACCCAGGCCTGTATCTTGTCTACGGCAGGAGCCAGCACCTGATGCTTCAGAGGAAGACGCCAGAACATAAAAACGACCGTAGTGAGTCAGACCAAAGGTCCATCCAGCCCAGTGTCCTGTCTACTGACAGCGGCCAGTGCCAGGTGCCCCGGAGGGAATGAAGCGAACAGGGAATCATCCAGTGATCCATCCCCTGCCACCCATTCCCAGCTTCTGGCAAACAGAGGCGAGGGACACCCTCCCTGCCCATCCTGGCTAATAGCCACTGATGGACCCATCCTCCATGAAAACAGTGACGGGATAACGAGACACCTAAGGGTCTGGTGGAGCTTGATGTAAACCCAGAGGCAGGAGATTTTAGAATCCTTCTACAAGCACGAACAGCTCTCGTTATTCACATAAATGTCAAACCCTCCTTGGAATGCTGCTATATTCCGGCCTCACTGGCATCATGTGGCAGTTAGTTCCACAAGTCAAATACACAATGTGTGAAACGGTATTTCAGCATATTTAGCCATATTAGAATGCATATTGTTTGCTGCTCTCAGTTTACCAAATGATCCCTCTTGCTCTGTATCAGAGACCTGTCCTTTTCCCTATTTCCCACTCCCCCAATACCTGTGTCATCTGCAAACTTCAGCAGTGACCATTTTATGTTTTCTTCCAGGACATTCAGAAAAATGTTAGTTTAGGGTCAAGAACTGATCCTTGCAGGACCTCCACTAGAAACACAATGGTGATGATTCCCCATTTACAGTTACATTCTGAGACCTAACAGTTAGCCAGTTTTTAATCCAATTAATGTGTGCCATGTTAATTTTCTATCGTTCTAGATTTTTAATCAAAATGCCCTGCAGTACCTAGTCAAACACCTTTACAGAAGTCTAAGTATCTTACATCAATATTATCATCTAAACTTGTAATCTCACCCAAAAAAGATATCAAGTTTGTTTGATAGGATCTATGTTCTATAAACCCATGTTGATTGGCATTAATGATAGCACCTCCTTTAATTTTTTTATTAATCAAATCCAATATCAGACACTCCCTCATCTATGTCAGTCAAGCCGCCCTATAATTACCTAAATCACCCCATTCCATTTTTAAACACTGGCACAACATTAGCTTTCTTCCAGTCTTCTGGATCTTCCCCAGTGTTCCAAGACATAATGAAAATCAACATTAATGGTCCGATGAGCTCCTCGGTCAGCTCTTTTAAAACTCTTGGATGCAAGTTATTTGGACCAGCTGATTTAACTTTAGTAGCTGCTGTTTAACATCTTCCAGCGATGCCAATGGAATGGCAAGTGCTATCCTCATGCGCCAGGACATCATCTGACTGCATCAAAACCCTGAACAGACAGTAAGATCTTTCTGAGAGCACAGCAGGACCTTTATAAGACAGGCAGACGCCACCATTATGGGCATGGAACCGAAACCCACAGACATCAGTAATTACTAGTGGAAGCCAAGCACTGCGATGGCACATGCCTACACTGAGTACCCACACAACCATAGCGCAGTGGCCTTTGTATTCCCAACAAACACATGACGACACGCGACAGGGGCTGCAGGACAGCCGGGCCGGCAGGAAAAGAACAAGATACTAGGAAGACGATTTGGTTTAGGGTGCTAAGCAGCAAGTGCTGAAGAAATAAATGATAATTAGCAAGTGTCTTGTGAAAGGTAAATTGGGGCAATGGAAGGCAGTGAAACCAAGGAGACAGCTGGGAAGGGAAGAGGTCGACTCTCAGCGGCCATTGCAAATTCTCAAACAGCAGCTCTGGTACCTGGGCACCATGTTCCAACCCATCTGGCCCCAGGCCTGGCAGCGGGCAGAGCTCAGTGATGGGTTGGCTGCGGAGGCCCTGAACAGAGCGAGAGGAAACATGTCGCTGAAGAGACAAAGGGCTGGGCTACACTCGGGGGGAGGGGTCGACCTAAGAGATGGGAATAGCGAATAGCGTACCTGAAGTTGCAGTATCTTAGGTCGACTTACCTGGGTTGACCGCGGCCGCTCCCCCGCCGATTCCGCTTATTCCTCCTGCCTAGAAGGACAAGGAGCGGGGGGGAGGGGTTGGAGATTCTGAGGGGGGAGTCAGGGGGCAGGAAGTGGGAGGGGGTCAGATAGGGGGCGGGGCCAGGCTGTTTGGGGAGGTACAGCCTTCCGTACCCGACCCTCCGCACAATTTTGAACCTCGATGTGGCCCTCGGGCCAAAAGGTTTGCCACCCCTCCCCTAGAGTCTCTCTCGGAAGCAGGAACCTCCAGTTGCTCCCCTCTCCCCAGTGCCCTACAACACCAGCCCCACGGAGCCCAGCTGGGCCAGCGGCAGTGCCGGCACTTCACTGCACGCCAACGGCCAGGACCCAGGCACACGGTTAAGTACCGAGCCTGGCTGGGAGGGTCGGGCCCAGCTCCTGAGTGAGGGGGGGGGGGGGGAAATCACCCACCCCTCCCCCGCTTCGGTTCTAACGGGCGCTGCAGGACAGGACACACGCTGGGCCAGGTCAGACCTGGGACCGGACCAAGACCTGCTGTGAAGGAGACACGCTTGGGCCCTGCGGGTCTCTGTGGAGCAGGAGCTGTCAGAGCCTGAGTCTGGGTGGATGGACGGCCCTGGGGCTTCCAGACCAAGCGGAGTAATCCACAGAGCTGGAACCGTGACGGTCTCTCCCTAGACACACACGGGGGAGAGATTTCCCGATTATCGGTACCTCACCACGTGCGGGCCCCTCCCAGCTGCATCACTTACTGGTCTATCCACTGGCCAAGCCCCCTTTCCAGCTAGTCGCCATCTGTCTGAACGCTGCCATCGACTACAAAGGGTTAGCACCGTCACTGTCCACCCCAGCCCTCCCTGTCCCCTGGCCTGGGGTCTGCCCCCATTGCTCTGACTAGGTGGAAGGTGAGATCTTTGGGGCAGGATCTCGGTCGGCACACTGATGCTTAGTGACCGTTAGCACACCCCCCTCCAGAGGAAGGCCGGCCCTGCGGCAAAGGCTCAGCTCTGGGACGTTGGAGAGTGGCCGGCCCTATGGGGAACGCTAGGCTCTGGGACGTTGGAGAGCGGCCGGCCCTATGGGGAACGCTAGGCTCGGGGACGTTGGAGAGAGGCTGGTTGCCAGTTCTCACAAGCTTGGGTCTTTTTCTTAAATCCCCAGCTCCTGGAGTCATGTGAGTAGGTGGGAATCTTGGCTTCCAATAGCAAAAGTTGGGGGGCATGACATCTGGTCTTTCCTGAAACCCAGCTTCCAGCTGAAGGCTTGGAGCAGTTTGGTGTGTTTGGGAGCCTCCCCTGGGCGTGTTAATGTTAATTAACTTCACACCTTTCAGGCAGGTTAATGAACGAAGCCTGCAGGAGGGGGGGGGGGGCTCTGAGCCTGGGAGGCTCCCAGGTGCAGACTTGGGCTTGCCATGGCAGGTGGACATGCTGGGGGCAGGGTTACACCAGGTGGCCATGCTGAGGGGCGGGGTTACAGCAGGTGTGCATGTGGGGAGGGTGGGGTCACACCAGGTGGGTGTGCTGGGGGCGGGGTCACACCAGGTGGGCGTGGCAGCTGGGTGCAAAGGTGGTTTAATGTTTGCTCTCTAGAAAGCAGAGTGCATGCGAAGTGGGGGCTGGGGAAAAGAGCCCCCCGTGCCCTGCTCTCGGCACGACAATCTGAACATTCCCTGACTGTCCCCAACGCTCCAGCCTGGGCTAAGGGGACTGGGGGGAGTCGGGGCGGCTGGACTCTCTCAGGGGGAGCTGGGATGAGAGGTAAACAAAACCCCCAGAATGAGATTCTGGCTTCAACCCGAGCCCCACAGCCAGCGCTGCCCCATTCCAGAAAAGCTGCATTCTCCCAAGGAGCAATATCTCCCTCCCACTGGTTACTGTCGGCTTTCCGACCCCTCCCTGGCCCTGCCCAGACATGGTCCTTCCTGCCAAACCTGGCTCTAAGCGAGACTATAAGAGCCCCGGGGTAGGGACCCGGCTCTGAAGGACCCAGGAGATCACCCGCAAAGGACAGTGATACCGGCACGGGCAGACTGCACTGCACACGGTCTGCAGTCACTGACACAGGCCTCGCCCGGAGACCCGGCTGCACAGACTCAGAAAGGCCAGAAGGGACCAGCCTGATCCTCTGACCTCCTGCACATCGCAGGCCACAGAACCTCGCCCGCCCTGTCCGGTAACAGACCCCAACCTCTGGCTGCCACTGACCTCCTCAAACCATGGGTTCAAGGGACAGAGAACCCACCATGGACACCCGTTCAAACCGGCCAGGGACCCATTCTCCCTCCAGGCACTACCGAGACTGGGTGCAGCAGGAATGGCATCTCCTACACCAGGGCCTAGGCGCTATCTGCAGGATTTCTTTAACGCTAATGATTCCTACAGTCTCTGCTCCCCACCTGACCTTGCCTCTTTGAGACCTCAGGCAGGGACTGGGGCTTGGGGCTGTCTCCATGCCTAACACACAGTGCAGCCCAAGCAGTGACTACAAACAAGGCCCAGCCAGCCTGTGTGGCAGGGTGCATCCCCTTGCCAGTGCGGGCACCACTGCAGGTACCTGCCTCAATTTCCCCAGCACCTTCATGCAGAGAATAGTGAACTGTCCCCAGTCCCTGAGCCGGGGCTGTGCTCTGTGGCAGGTATTGCTGCCTCCTCCAGGCAGACAGACGCTGTGTGTCCTGCTGTATGTTCTCTCTAGCTCCCGCCGGCAGTGCATGGTCCCCCGGGGTTGTGAAGAGGATGGGGACACACCGCGTTCTGGGTTCCCTGGGATGGGGGTTCAGGTTTTCGATGTTCGCAGGCCAGGAGGTTAAATGCCCTGATGCCACTTGGGACAAGGGAGAGACTGCAAGGGCATGCAGAAGTACATAGGAGAGACTATATGGGTCTACAGCTTTGGGGAGAACTAATGCTCTCCCATGTACTTCGGC
This sequence comes from Sternotherus odoratus, assembly GCA_032164245.1. Classification (NCBI taxonomy): domain Eukaryota; kingdom Metazoa; phylum Chordata; order Testudines; family Kinosternidae; genus Sternotherus; species Sternotherus odoratus. Next base: position 105,312,403 of record JAVMKO010000007.1, read on the forward strand.
ACGAATCCCTGTTCTCCCCTCTGCTGTCCTGAACAGATGCTCTGGCCTTGTCTTGCTCCCCGGTTTAAAAGACAGGCCCACATGGGACGAGCGAGGGACTGACCAAGGACTTGCAGAAATAAAATGGTCCTCCCAGAAAACTGCTGCACAACAGGTTGTGCTGAGGACAATTCCAGCCACAACCGAACCGTGTTCACGCTGGGGGAGTCCTGACACACTAACAGTGAGACGCGCTGGCGGGAGTCAAACTTGGGATTTAATATTTAAATTCCCCTGCTCTTCCAGTGCCGAATTCCCCCACCCCCACCGCCGCCAGTGCTCCTCAAGCCCCCACTCCAGTGCAGCGCCCCCTGCTCTTCCAGTGCTGAATTCCCCCACCCCCACCTCCCCCAGTGCTCCTCAAGCCCCCACTCCAGTGCAGCGCCCCCCTGCTCTTCCAGTGCTGAATTCTATAGACATGCTATAGACACAACACTCCACTAGAGCCCCTGCCACTGCACCCCCCACGGACACAACACCCCACTGGAGCCCCTGCCACTGCACCCCCCACGGACACAACATCCCACTGGAGCCCCTGCCACTGCACCCCCCACGGACACAACACCCCACTGGAGCCCCTGCCACTGCACCCCCCACGGACACAACACCCCACTGGAGCCCCTGCCACTGCACCCCCCACGGACACAACACCCCACTGGAACCCCTAGAGACACAACACCCCACTGGAGCCCCTGCCACTGCACCCCCCACGGACACAACATCCCACTGGAGCCCCTGCCACTGCACCCCCCACGGACACAACACCCCACTGGAGCCCCTGCCACTGCACCCCCCACGGACACAACACCCCACTGGATCCCCTGCCACTGCACCCCTATAGGTATGTCCTCCTCCCTGTCATACTCTCTAGCACTGTCTCATCCCCTGCTCTCCTGACTGACCTCAGATCTCAACATCCCTCCACCCCATCCCTCTACCGCATACCTAGGAGGGGAGCCGCCTTCTTGTCTGGAGCTCTGGTCTCCAGTGGCTGGGGGGTGCCTGGCTGGGTGAAGGGGGTGCGGGCAGAGCCACACCTGCTCACTGTGAGCTCCAGTAGCTGGTCCCGGCCCTGCAGGGCCAGTCTCGACTGTTAGCGATGGAGGACTGCCCCTTTTCCCGGCCAGGAGAGAGCAGCCACTGACAGGCGTCAGACCCTCTCCGGGCAGCACAAAGGACCCCGGCCCACGGAGCTGGCTGTATTCGGGGAACAGGGCTCCATCCACTGACCACCCTGCAAAGCAGGCCCAGCCTAGCGGACAGCAGCCCCCCCTCTCCCTCCCTCCGGCTGTGTCCTTTGTCTGGCGCTGCCTGTCAGAGTGGCTTTCCCGCTGCACAGCAGCCTCCCTCCGGGGACGCCCGGCCCGCATGGCAACGCTCCGCACCACACAACCTGCCCCAGCCGCGCTGGCACGGCAGACAATGGGGCGCTGGGTGACTGCAGCAGGGAGACCACCGCTCGCCTCCGCAGGCCTGGCCCGCCGGGGAGCCCGGAGCCTGACAACCTGCCGTGTCATGGCTCCAGCCGACACAAGCCTGGGACAGCGACCGCCCAGCCTCCCCCCATGCAGCAGCAAAGGGACAAAGCAAAGCCGACGCCTCTGGGCTCCAGCACACCCCACAGCAGCAAGCCAGCCGCCCGGCAGGAAAACGTCTGACCCCAAACCCGTCTGCAAGCAAGACAAGCGCCCCCCACTCCTCTCCCCAGCTCACCTTCCCGAGGCCCCTTCTCATCCCGCCGCCCGCCAGGGCAGCCGGCCCTGCTGAGGGGCCAGACTCCAGCCGGCGCCGAGCTCCCTCAATCCCGATTTCTTTTACAGCTGCATCCCTGGCAATGCAGAGGGGCTGCGCAATCCCATCTCCAATCTGCCTGCTGCTGTGACGTGGTGCTGTGTGAGGACCAGGCCTGCCCACTGCTCAGCCGCTCCGGCTCCCAGCCCTGCGGGACCGGGGGAGGGGTGTGCAGAGAACAAGCCCAGCTGGAAGATGGAGGCTGGTTCTGATCAGCCCTGGGAAGGGAGGAGCAGCAGCTCGGGGTCACCTGCAGCCTCCCACATCCAGCTCAAGCCTCCGCAGTGAAAGATGCTGCAGTTCCTGCTCGGGCTCACCCCTCCCGCTCTCCTGGCGAGGACAGAGGGGAGCCGGGATTGCTGGGTGCACGCGGAACAATTCCTTGGGCAGCCCCGGCCCGGGGAGAGAAGCCGCTGGCTGCCCAAGGCGGGGAGCAGAGGAAGCTACCAGGGCCCAGAGGGGCTGAGAGGGAAGATTTGTGGTTCTCCACGGAGCCTCCACAAGCACCATCCAAACAGCCGCCGTGAAATGCAGCCACCTCGGGGGTGGAGAGCAGCAGCCAGGCACTCAGCCAGGGCAGGCATCACACGGGCAAAGGCCGAAGCACAGACACGCTGCGAATCTGAACCCACGGCGGAGTCGGCAGCTCAAGTGGGGGGGTCCCCTGGTGCTGCCATTAGGCCCAGCCAAGCCCCGTCAGTGCTGCCATGCAGCCTAGCGCCCCCCCCCCCCCGCCCCCCGCTCTAACACAAACATGTGGCCATGCAGGCCAGGGCTCCTCTCCATCCCCGTGCTGGGACAGGCTGTGTCCCTGTCAGCACGGGGTGGCTGTGTTGCCGCGGCCGGCAGGCTGAGCCAGGGCCGGCTCAAGGCTTTTTCCACCCCAAGCAAAAAAATGTCATCCCCCCCCCCCCCCGTTTTTTTGGCTTTTACACATTTGCACTTTGCAATGTTTTTTTTAAAACTTTACAATTTGAAAAAAGGATGAAAACAGAGAATGTGTCGTTAGACTAAGTAAATCGGTCAATGCCGTCCTCCCCTTTACCGGGGTTTGATCACTTTGAAAGTTGGAACGATTTAAAACACGTTCAAACACAAGCAAAATATCCAATACCACACACTACACCATTGGCACCGACACATGGAAATTGGCGCTGATCGGGTGGCACAGTGCACGCAAGTCATCGTGATTCCTGATGTAATTATTCAATAACCGTTACCGTTACATTGACACACGTTCACATTATGAGTGAGCGTGTCACGACGGGACACACTATTTTTCACGTCAGGCTCCTATCGCACTACTGGGGATTTTTTTGAAATTCACGTATTATTATTTTTCGTACATTGGTGGATTTTCCAAGACAAGGGCTGCCCGGCGCCGGAATGCCGCTCCTGGAAACGGACCGCCCCACGCACGTGGTTACTTTGCTGGTGCCTAGAGTCGGCCCTGGGCTGAGGGGATGCAGGGTGAGCGGCTCTCCTGAAGGGCTTCTAGTGCCCATCGCTGTGTATTGGAGTTCTCCCCACCCCTCCTGTGGGACTCCTCTCCTGGGGAGGCGCCCGCTGCAACCCTGGAGGTGTGGGCTCAGCTGATGGCACCGGTAGCTCCCCAGGACACCAGCTGAGGGCAACTGGGAGGTTTCAGAAAAGCTCTGTGTTGGCAACGCCGAGGAGTCTGGTCTGGAGCCCGGCAGCACATCACGGAGGCAGCGACGAGACCTCACGGAGCCCCCGAGCGCCGGCATTTAAACTCTTTCCAGCTGGGACATACCACACAGGCCGGGCCTGGCACCGCTCCCAGGGTCTAGAACCACCACGCTGGGCATGAGCCGCCAGCGGCTTTCTGAGCAGGGCAGGGTCACAGGGATGATTTCCAAAGGCCCGGGGCTGGGGGCCCTTCGCACGGCTCCCCTCTGCTCTCGCCGTGTGCCTGCATCTCCCTGCGGAATGACGGGAGACGGCCCCTCAGCAGCGCCCATCCCGGGAGCAGGGCCCAGCCTCCTGCACCGAGGCGCATGTCGCTCCAGAGGGGCCGCGGGGTGGGAGCTCAGGTGGGCTCTCAGCCCCGGAGCGAGTGGCCCTGCTCTCTGGCAGGTGAGGGGAGCAGAGAGCCGGCCCTGGAGGACTTTCTGTTCCCCCCGAACGAGCGGCAGTAAGCGAGACTATTCAGAGACTCTCAGCTAAGCCTTCCCCTTGAGCAGCCCCCCCCGCCCCGCTGGGCTCTCAGCAGGGATTAAGGCAGACTGGGCTGGCCGTGCTGAGGACTGGTCAGCCGGGACAGTGGCCGCGCCGAGGCCTAGCCAGGATCTGCTCCGTACAGCGCAAGGCGTTACCCCGGAGACTCATTCCCGCCGTGGGGAGCAGACTGGAAAATATTCCGCTGCCCTCCCTGCTCTCCTGGGAGCCCTGCCAACCCAGACGCTACATGGTCCCAATGCCACCGGCCAAGCAGCTGCCCCTGCCCACAGACACTGACACTAACCAGCTCCCTGCCAGGAACTGCAGCCTCGCGTGGGGGACGCCATGCCGATAAACTAACCCCTCCCAGCCAGCATCCCACCCGGCCTGGCCGCGACTGGCCCCCCAGGGGGCTGCGACTGACAGATACACTCCTCCCAGGGGTCGGGGAGTAGACACCACGCTGACCTGATGAACGAACCTAACATGGCCAGGATCCCATGGGGCTCGGCCCGGCCTGGCTTGGCCCTGCAGCGGGCTGCAACTGACAGGCCATAGGTGCAGCTCTGCCTGGAGCCGCCCTCCCTTCTGATGGTAACCAGGCTTCAGCGAAAACAGCTGAGAAGAAGGACTCGCTACCACGGCTGTGAAGATCCTGCTCACCCACCTGCCCCATCTGAGCTAGCAGCAGCGGCTGGTGCAAGAGAAGGAGCAGGGAGCCATGGGGCTTGACTGCTGTGGCTTTCCGTCGAGTTTATCCCCTTGGGCAGGAGAAGCCCAGGCCATGGCCCTCTGGCACCCAAGTGCAGCTGCTGTAAAGCGGCCCAGGTGACCTGTGGAATGGAAATGTCACCCTGAAATCCCAGGTGGTTCTCCAAGCTGCTGTCTGCCCTGAACACCGTGAACCGTTCACGAGAGGAGCGTGTGACAGAACACACCCGTATTCACACCCTGCTGCAATAATCCTTGGATCACGTCTGCCTTGTGAGGGCTCATTTGAAAACTCAGACTTTGCTGATCAGTATCCTCCGGATAAAACACCTCTGGCAACACTGCATGTCAAGTTTTACAATTCCACTGTGTGGAGTTATTAGCACATGTTCCAAACGAGGTTGGCACACAAGTCTGTCTCAAACAAAGGAATGTGTGCTGTGCTTCATTTGCATTTAAGTGGCAGAGTCATCAAGCAGGAAGGAAAACAAAGGAAGCTCCAACCGTTGGAAAAAAAGCAGCAGGGAACATCCTTCCCCATTGGGTTTTCGACTCCTGGAGCCCAGCTGGAAATGGTTTTCAAGAGGGAGTCTGAAACTATCGAAATGAGGGACAAACACCCCAAGGTCCCCCTTTCACTTTCTCTGCCCATCAACTGTCTGCCCCTGAAAGGACAAAGGAAGCAGCCGATGGGCATGGGGAGGGGTTGGGCAGAGAGCTAAGAGCATGTAGCAAGAAAATGTTGCTTTGTTACGTTAGGCACCAGCAGCGCTTTAGCTTTATTTTTCTTGTAGCCATTTCTGACTTTTATGCCTCATGACTTGTGTTCACTTAACATCTCTCTCTGTAGCTAATAAACTCCTCTGATCTATCCCAGTCTCTTTCCACTGATGTGTCTGGGAAACTCCATTTGGGGTAGCAAGCTGTGTGCATGTTATTCCTCTGAATGAGATAATGGCCCTAGGATAGCGTGTACAGTACTGTCCAAGGGGAGGGCTGGGCAGAGCAGGACAGACACTTCTGGGGGAAGATCTAGTCTAGGGGGTGTTGGGGTCACTGCGCAGTACAACCAAGGCTGGTAAGGGCCAGCGTGCAACACAAGCATTGCTGGCAGGCTGCAGTCACACTCAGGGTGTGGCTCACATGCGGAGAGGCTGTTTGTGAGAGGCTCAGGTGGGAGCTACTTCAGCAAGGCATGGCAAGGCACCCCAGGGTGCAGGGCAGGGTGCCAACTGCTCATTAGTCTGGATTGCGCCCTGGTATGTCACAGAGGGTCCCTCGTCTCTTAATAGCCATGCAGCCGGAGCGCTCTAACGACAGCTCCAAACCAGGCAGCTGATTGGCTCCTGCTGCGGGCTCACAGAGGCACGTTTTAGTCGATTTGTTGGTGCCCCAGACGCACCAATGTAATTAATACTGAATATCCGAGTAACCCGGCACGTGTTAAATGGATCCCAAGCTGGCGGCTAGGTCTTCAGCTGTGACGGCAAATGGGGAACCGCAAGCAGGTGTGTTTCTAGTCGGGTCCCGCAGGGATCAGTTCTTGACCCCGGGCTAGTCAACATTTTTATCAATGGCCTGAAAACACAAAATCACAACTAAGGCTAAGATTTTGCCACGGATAGTTTTAGAAAAAGTTACAGACAGATCACGGGAAATAAAGAAAAACTCACGGAAGCCCGTGTGACTTTTACTAAAAATATGCATGACAAAATGGGGAGCTGTGGGGTCCCCACACTGCCCACGGTGGCTCGGCTGCTGTGGGGGTCCTGGCTCAGAGCCCCAGAATCTCCCATCACCTCTGGCCCCCCGCCAGAGCTCCAGAGGCCCCCCCGCTGCCCACAACAGCTGGGAGCTGCGGGGTGCCACCCCTGCCCACAATGGCTCGGAGCTCAGTGTTGGACCTGCTGCTCGCGGCAGCTGGGAACTATGGGGTATCTCAGAGGCCCCCGCCACCCATAGCGGCTGGGAGCTGCGGGGTACCCCCACCGCCCGTGGCATTTCAGAGCTCGGGGGTCCCTCGATGCATTGTGGGCATTGGGGAGAACTTGCAGCCATGGGCTGAAGGCACAGAGGGCTCTGGAAGGCGCGGATTCCATGACCTCCATGACAAAATCGTAGCCTTAGTCGTGACTGATCAAGTTTGCAGAGGACACAAAAATTGGGGGAGTGGGAATTAAGGAGGAGGGCAGGTCACTGACAGAGAGCGACTTGGATCGCTGGGTGAATGGGTGCAAGCAAACAACTTGTATTTCCATATGGCTCAAGGTAAAGGTCTAAAGAGCGCAGGCCCTACGTACAGGATGCGGGCCTCTGTCCTGGGACTCTGAAAAAGAGCCGAGGGTCGAGGTGGAAAATCAGCAGAACGTGAGCGCCCCGAGTGACGCTGTGGCCAAAAAGTCCGATGCGACCCGGGATGTACGAACAGGGGACTCTGGAGAATGAGTGGGGAGGGGATTTTCCCTCTGGACCTGGCACTGGTGCGACCCCGTGTCCAGTTCTGGCGCCCACAAGTCAAGGAGGATGCTGATAAATTGGAGGAGGACAGGGAAGAGCCACGAGAAGGATTAAAGGATGGAAGACCTGCTTTAGGCCTCAAGGAGCTCCGTTTACCGCACCAAAGAGAAAGTTACGGGGAGACTTGATCCCAAGAACCTACGTGGGGAACAGAACATCTAATCATGGGCTCTGCAGTCTAGCAGCGAAAGGTCTAAACACGTTCCAGTGGCTGGACCTTGAAGCTAGACACATTCAGACTGAAAACAAGGCCCATTTTTAGCCGTGGGCGTAATGACCCATGAGAACAGTTTACCAAGGGGCGCGGTGGATTCTCCGGCTCTGACAACTTTGACATCAGGATTGGCTGCGTTTCTAGCAGATCGGCTCCAGGGATAATTCCAGGGCAGGTCTCTGGCCGGGGCTATGCAGGAGGTCAGACCGGATGATCACAACGGTCCCTTCTGGCTCTGGAACCTCTGACCCCGCGCATCTATTCCAAGGCACAAATCCGCCAGCTGGCTTTGGATGAGTCAGCAGGGAGGCCACGTGACCAGAGGCCACTGGAGTGACCCACTGCAACCCCCCTTCCCAGCAGTGCCTTGAGGAAGGAGCGCTGAGTGACTGGCTCTGGACTATGGAAGGAACATGTGTACACAGGCTCCAGAGCCGATCACTTCCTTCTCAGTCACCCCTGAGCTGCCCATGGGTCAGCGCCCAGCCGCCCCCAGGCCGGTCTGTCCATCAGTGGTTGCCTGGAAGGTGCACTACAGAAACGGCCCCATGTCTCAGCCGGTGGGACGTGACAGGCAATGGGCTGGTTGCAGGCACTGGAAATTCAATTCCAGTCTAACGCACAGAACCTCTCGTTCCCTCCATCCCCAGCCCCTTCGAGGTCAGATGTTCTCTGCTGCCTTCCGCCTCGCGCACACAGCTAACCAGCCAGGCTCAGCACTGCTCGGACTGGTCCCGTTTTAGTCTCACTTCTATCAGGAGTTTGAGGGGGGCGCAAAAACGTGTCTCTTCAGATAAGGAGTCGTCAACCTGCAAAACCTTGAGAAACTCGGCGAGTGAATGAGCGACGTTGCTGGGATTTCCTGGGCCGCCTCCCGGCCAGGCACACATCCGGTTCACATCCCCGGGCAATGAGTGCTAATGAGAGCACAGCCGCAGAGGGGCCAGCCAAGGGGCAGATCACTCACCCACACACAGTAACGTTACCTGCCCAGAGTTTACCAGGCCTCTCACGGTGAGGCCTAGCTCCAGGAGGCCGCACTTCCACTACAGAGAGGTGTCAGCACAATACCAGCCCTCAAAACCCAGGAGTCGGGGCCCCCAGACATCATGAGATGGTCTTGAAAAACACGGCAGTGAAGGCTAGGAGAGTCCTACTCCAGTGGAAACTAGGCCAAATCACAAAGGATGAATATAACTACATAACACAAGCAAGCAGGGACAAAATTTGAGAGCCCACAACACAAAATGGGATTAAACTAGCTAGAGACAAGAAAAGGAAGCCCAAGGACGCGGGGGCAGGAGGGGCAGAAACAATAATGGAAAATGTGGAAATGGCCAACATGCTAAATAACATTTTTGCTTCAAGAATCCGAGAGGTAGCCGTGTTAGTCTGGAATAGCAGAGGTAACAAAGTCCTGTGGCACCTTAAAGACTAACTAAAGTATTGAAGCATAAGCTTTTGTGGGCTAATACCCACTTCGTCAGACTGCTTGCATCCGACGTGGGTTTAGCCCACGAAAGCTTATGCTTCAATACTTTAGTTAGTCTTTAAGGTGCCACAGGACTCTTTATTTGTGCTTCAGTTTTCACCAAAAGGGTTAGCAGCAATGGGAGTCCAACAGTGAATTCCAGTGAAAATTAGGTAGCAGGGCCTAAAATAGGGAAAGAACAAGTAAAGAGTTACATAGGCAACTTAGATGTCTTCAAGTTACCAAGAGCTGATGAAATGCATCCTAGAATACTCAAGGAGCTGACTGAGGAGGTCTCTGAGCCATTGGTAATGATCATCGACAAGTCCTGGAAGACGGGAGAGATTCCAGAGGACTGGAAAAGAGCAAATCTAGAGCCCGTCTATAAAAGGGAATAAGGACAAACCGAGGAATTACAGACCAGGCACCTTAACGTTAATACCTGGGAAGATAATGGAGCAAATAATTAAGCAATCAATTTGCAAACACCTAGAAGATAATAAGGTGATAAGTCAGTATGGATTTGTCAAAAACAAATAGTGTCAAACCAGCCTGGTAGCTTTCTTTGACAGGGGAACAAGTCTTGTGGATGGGGGGAAGCGGTGGACGTGGTATATCTTGACTCAAGTAAAGCATAAACAAACGAGGGAAATACAACCTAGATGGAGTTATTCTAAGGTGGGTGCAGAACTGGTTGGAAAACCGTCCCCAGAGAGTAGTTCTCAGTGGTTCAGTCATGCTGGAAGGGCAGAACGAGTGAGGTCCCACAGGGATCAGTTCTGGGTCCGGTTCTGTTCGATAGATAATGGCAGAGAGAGACACTTATAAAGTCTGTGGACGATCCCCAGCTGGGATGACAAGTGCCTTGGAGGATAGGAGTAAAATTCAAAATGATCTAGGCAAACTGGAGAAATGGTCTGAATAAAACAGGAGCTGAACCGCGCTCTCTCTAGCTTTAATACACCACAGCACACACCCCCCCACCACCAGAGAGATTCCCATGGTCCACAGGCTTGTGTCTGCTAACAGCGACAGAGAGAGCACACGGCCTTACCCGACGCCGAGTGGTGAGAAAGGAGAGCCCTTCGGAGGAGCGGAGAGACCCCGTGCTGGGTGTCAGTAGTGGCTAGGCCGGCAGATGCAGGGTTTAAAGGCTGGGACGGGTTATCCTGCCTCCCAGTCACCCCCCAGCAGAATCCGACACAAAGATATTTTACATTTCCATGGTGGACTTTCATCTCAGTTACTTTACAAACCTTAGCGAAGCTTCACAGCTGGCTGGGGAAGCAGGTCAGGGACACATAAGGAACAGAAAACCCAACGCCAACCTGAAATGCAGCCACCTCTAGGGTGGAGCCCTGCAGGTGTTTCACAACGCACAGCAACACGGCCGCTCAGTTCAGGCCAGGAAGTGACTACGGTACCCAGCTGAAACCGCAGGGGAAATGTATGGAATTGCTCATGCTGGAATATGGCCAGGCCATCAGGATTCACATCTGCCCTGGGATCTTTAATCACAGCACCAGGAAATCACAACAGGAGGGGCAGAGGGCACGAGAGAGCCGGGAGGGGGAGCCAGACACATGGGTGGGATGTCACTGGGCCAGGGCTTAGGGACAATTAGAGTTATAAACATTGATGCTTTTAGGGCTGCAGCTCCCTAGGGCGTGTCAATGGGGCCCCTGCGGCACACACGGCACCAGGGAGTCCAGAGGCGTTTAGAGCAATGTCCAGCCCTGTTAATGTCACCCAGTGTCACCCTTCCAGTTCAGAGCCACTTCCGATAGCAAGCGCCTTTCTGAATCCGCCATGTTCCGAGACCGCAGCCGAACCTGGCCCGCTCTGCAGCAAAGCCGCCACCTGACCCCGCCCGGCTGGAACGTCCCACACGAGCTGCCCCGGGTCTGAACCACGGGGTCACAATGGAAGTGCTGACGCGCCTCTCACTGCAGTCACATGCAAACACAGGCCCCAAACTCTGCCCTGCCTGTGCTGACAACCGGGCCCGGCCTCACTTGTGCAGGACAATTAGCAGCCACCCTCATCACTAATGAAGTGCGGCCAGCAGAGAATACACCTCCCAGCATGCAATGCTCCTCTTGAGCCCCACAGCATGGAAAAGTCAGCCAGAGCGAGGGACCCTGACCCTTGGCAGGGTTTCACGGTTAACCCTTTGCTCTCTGGACTGTGCGTGTCTATGGCTAGCAAGACTATCCAGCGCTATAAAGTGACTTCAAAGAAAGTCTCGTGGGGGTGTTAATGCTCAGATGTCAGGTTCTCTAACTATTGGGGATCGGGGGAGACAGATTCTCCCCAGTCTCTGCTGCAGGGTTCTTGCCCCTTCCTCGGCAGCATCGGGGTGCACTGCCAGAGACAGGACAGTGCTGGGTGGAGGCTGGGCCTGATCCTTCCTAGAGACTCCCACGTCTCCCGTCAGGGCTCGGAAATAAACCCGGGCCAGGGCCTTCGCTTTTTAGCAAATTCTCCCAGTCCCACGGGCCAGCGCTGGGCCCGGCGAGCGATGCCATTGGTAGCCCCATAGGAAGGCTGACCAGTCAGAGCAGGAAAGCCCCTGAGGTCCCGCCTGGTCCCCCGTGCCCAGGGCCCAGATCTGCTGCCTGTGGAGCGGTGGCCGGGGTTTGCCCAGTCGGCAGGGCGTGGGGTGTTATTTTTAACACTTGTTCACATAACTCTGGGGAGGCGAGAACTGAAATAGTATCTGGTGGGCACTATTTATACAGAGTGGGGGAGGGGGAGCAGGGGGGCCAGAGACCCCCCGCTCCCGACGCCTGGGGGGCGGGGATGGAGCAGACGCTGCACAATGCTTTGGTGTTTGGAGCTGGTCCCACACTGCAGCAGACTCGGTCTCCTTGGACTGCCAGCTAGAGCGGGGAGCTGGGCAGAGGCGCGTGGCGGCTGGGGGCGGCCTGAGTGGGCGGGGTGGTGGGAGGAAGGCAGGCATGGCCCCCATCCCAGGTGGGGCAGGGGAGCGTGCCATCTGCCCCTCACTTTACCCCCCCTCCCCCCCGGGTGCTGTGCTGTGACTGGAGCTGGGGCTGGGACAGGTTGCTAAATACGACTCCTCCTTGTGTGAACGCTGTCGTGTTTAAAACACGCCTTGAGCTGGGGGGAAGATGCCAGCCCCAGAGCCGCTATCCAGACACCCAGGAACCTCCCTTATGGGAATGGCCTAGAGGAGCTAGGAAAATGGGAACCTTTCCGACCCCTGCTAACGGGAGATGGGCCCCAGTCCTGTCTGGTGGGGTTTGGAGTCATTTCCCTAGGGTCGGTTTCAGCCCTGTAACATCTCCATAAAACCCCCCGCTCCCCGCCTGAAATGAGCCGTATCCCGTTCTCGCCCACGCTGCGCCGGCATCAACAACTCGGGGCACGGAGCCCTGCAGACCGGAGCCAGGTTAGAACAGGGAACTGGGGAGGAAAGCTCTGTGCCCCACTGCAACGCAGCCCCGTCCGCTCGGCCCATAGCACGCCCCGTTCCGGCAGTGCTGTGCAGAACACGGACACACGTCACACCGGTCATCCCTGGGTGGGGACACGGGGGTCACACTGCCAGCACTGAGACCTCTAGCCGTGCAAAGAGATGGTTTCAGCTCCTACCTGGCTGGGTGCGGTCCCTGTACCGGCTCCCCGCCCTGGTCACGGCTCGCTGCAGCCGGACACCGATTAGCTTCTCACAAGGCCTGGCGCATTAGAGGGCTGGAGAATCCACGCTGCAGGGCCAGTGATAATCCACAGGAAAACCAGCTTGTCCCAGCGTCGGCTCAGCGATCAGCTGGCTCTGGGCTGTAATCGGGTGTCAGGAGGAGGCTACACAGCAGCTGCTGGAGAGTAGGCGGCATGACAGGGCACTTCTCAGACAGGGATCTGGCCTCAGCCCGTCCTATGGCTGGGCTGGGCACAGCAGAGCGACTGTGTTCCCAGCGAGCGGGGGGGGACGTGGGCTGCTGGCTGGCAACGCCAGACCCAGCCTGCTAATGAAAAGCCCAGTGTCCAAGCAGAGGCCTCTCCCAGGGCATGGCAGAAATGCAGCTCGGGTTACAAGAGCCATTTCCAGAGCACAGACTGCAAAGACACGCACCGCTCCCCAGACGTCGCGGGGGAGGAGGGGACACCCCAGGGGGGACCGTGACTGGACTCCCATGAGCCCCCCCGAAGGGAGAGAGGCCCCTGGACACAGCCCCTCCCAGGGCTTCTACGTGGTCCCCCCCTCGCCCCATCCTGAGCAACTGGTGAATATTCAATAACTCCGAGACTCACCCAACTCTCTAGATGGGACCCACTAAAGATCAAGTGACCCCCCAGCCCGATCCACGGAGCAGAGCTGGACCAAACAGTCCCATCTGGGAGACCAAAGGGCCCCTCACTTGAATGCAAGGGGCGAGCTGCTCAGCTCCCTTTCTGCCCCCTCTGCTGCCTGGTCCCTCTCCTGAGCACAGAGCTTCACAGGCACCGAGCCCCCCCGGCCGCCTGCAGCCCCGCGGCTCTAGGGGGACCAGATGTCCCCATTTGATAGGGACAGTCCCGATTTTTCACCCTGTTCTACTGGGGCACCAGAGCTAGAGCCAGTGACCCTGCTGATCACGGGCACATACAGCAGGGATGCCCAGGAACTACAGAACCCAGCATGCAACATTCCTTCACAGAGAGCCGCACTGCATGCTGGGGCTTGTAGTCTTCACAGGCTGCATCTCCCATTAAACACTCTCCTCCAGTGGCAATGGGGACCTGGTCCAAGTCCCAAACTTCCTGGGCTGGGCTGGTGGGAGGGACAACCGCTAGCTCCACCTGCTCGCTCGGCTTCCCACGTTCCCCCAGTGAGATGCACTGGCCCCAACACCGCCCCCCTCGGTCACGGCTCTCAGAGCAACAGGGGGGCTCCCTACCCCAGGGCCATGTCCCGAGGCTGCCAGTCCCTGCAGCGAGGGAGTCAAAGCTTCCATGGGCCCTGGCTGGGACAGACCGTTCCGTCTGCAGCAGCGACAGGGGCAGGCCTGGCTCCCCACCCTGCCGGGCAGCCCACTGCCAGCGCCCCCGGCTCCAGGCACTGAGACAGCAGGGTGGGGAGTGGGGTCTGTGCACACACCCGGAGCTGGAGCCCTCCCAGCTCAGCCCTGCACATGGGAGACTCCAGCCAGGCTCCCCTTCGACGCCAACAGGTCCTAGCCCAGCTGAGCAAGACAACGCTGGGGCTGCGTCTACACTGGGGCTAGGCGGGGCTCAGACAGCAGCGACCGGCCGCGCAGGCAGAAACCAGGAGCTTTAATGGGTTCTCAGAACAGCCCAGGCTCCCGCCTGCTCTTCAGGCCTTTGGCTCTGCCCTCGTGCCCATCTCCAGCTGAAACCGAGATCAAGCAAGCCTAGAACCCGGCATCGGGAGGGGCCCTGCTCAGTGCCCGTGGGGGCCTGTGGCTGCAGTAGAGGCAGCTCAGAGGCAACCAGTGCTGTGCAGGGCTCGTAAGAACAGCTTCTTACACTGCAGAGATCTCAGCACAGGGCAGCATGGACACTGAGGGCCAGTGGCAGAGCTGGAAACAGACCCCAGGTCTCCTGAATCCCCATCCAGAGCTTTAGCCACTAGGTCACACTGCCTCCCTTCCCCTCTAGCCCTTCTCACAGACCCTGGAGTGCACGGGAACGTCACAGCCCATAACACAATGGGGCCAGGGACAGGACTTGCACAAGGGTGCTGGAGCGAGGCGCCCTGAGGCGGAGCACACGGCACTGGCGCACAGGGCAGTTCTCATACCAAACCAGGGCACTTTGGGTTCAACCCACCACTAGATACCGACACTGGATCCCAGCCCAGGATGTACCGCGCCCCGCGCCCCAGGCTACAGCACTGACCTTCCGTTCCCCAGACAGCTTGGGAACACAACGGTGCCGCCGCGCTCGGTCCGTGCCTCCATCTCAGCCCACGTCCCGCTCCCTGGATCTTGCCGGAATCTCTGCCTGCTGCTCTCCCTGCCCCTGTGCCTCCCCCAACCCCTTCCCCCCTTAACCCCACCTCAGCACCATCCGCTCCCAGGCTACGCTGGGGTGGCCCATGGGGTCAACACGGCCTGGGACTGCCCCCATCTTCATTAAGGAGACACAGCCCAGGGAGACTACAGCTCCCAGCATGCAGTGCTCCATCTCCGCCCGAGCCACACGCCGGGCCGGTGCATCGTCCACTGGTTGTACTTGCCCGTTACAGGGAAGACGGGCGCACTCTGAATCTCTTCATGGTACTTTCCATTGCAAGCTCTGCCAGGTGCCTATGTGAGCCTAGGCAAGTCCCAGCCAGTCTGTGCCTCAGTTTCTCCACCTGTGAAATGGGGATAATGACCCTGACCTACCTCCGAGGGCACGAGGGTAAATTCATTAACAGTTAATATCTGCGTGATGAGTATCCCAGAGAACAGCCTCGCTTCCTGCCCAGGGCCCGCCTAGCTAGGATCTCACCCACCGGGGAAGCGCTCACCCTGGACTCCGCCACTGCAGCTCTGCTCTCGCTGAAGACAGCATTCCCCACCGCTCTCCGGCTCCGGACACACGCTGGCAGGACCACACAGGGCCGGGGCCGCGCTGCTCAGGAATGTCAGCAATGCACAACCCGGCCGCGGGAATGACTTCACCCCACCCAAGAGCAGGCTGGGTCACCGGGAATAGCACCCCACCAGGAGTTCCGCGTCTCCCAGGCGAGGCGCGCCCGGCAGCCGGCCGGATTTAGCAGCACAGCGGAGAGCAAACCCTGGCTGTGTTTATAAAGAGCAGGGCGCTTGCAGAGGATGGGGGATGGGACACTGTGAAACTCCTTCTCAAATCACAGCTTCCGGGCGGCTGGATTCTGGGTCGGCCCGTTACAGAGACAGGAGCCTGCGGCAAAATTCTGGTGGGGCTCAGAGGTCACATGAACTGCCCAGCTCTGGGGCTCCGGTTGCAGATTAACCCCCTCCCTGCCATGCCAGCCATTCCCCATCTCCCCTGCTGCGCCAGCAAGGGCAGAGCCAAGCCCGGGAAGGAACAGGCTCCACTGGCTTCGCCCGTCCTCCGCCCAGATGCTACTCCTGTGACTTTCCTTGGGAACAGCCCTCAACGGACCACGGAGCAGCCAGGGGACGCAGCTCCCAGTGGACAGGCTCCGACAGATGGAGCCTCGGTAGTTCAGGGAGGAGGAAGGGGCACAAAGGAATCGGTGGCAGATCGGGCACTGCTCCGTGTCTCCTCCCGACATTTGGGGGGTAACAAGAATGTCCACCGTTACCGTGGAGAACAGTTGGCTCCAGAGGCTGAGCCCTGCTGTGTCAGCGTGAGCCAGCAGCCGCTGAGCTCTGCTGGGATGATCCTCGGAGCCCCTGGGCAGCGTCCGGCATGGCCAGCTTGTTCTGTCTGCTCCGTCTGCACCGGCCTCTTCCTTCTGCAGACGGGCCCAGGGGGGCTACTAAAGTGAGACTTTGGGGGTGAGGTCAAGACGTGACCCCAGCCAGGCGGTGCCCTCTCGAGGGCTGAGAACAAGCCAGGTCTCCCGGGCCTGCAATCCGCTTCTGGGCGTGCATCCTCCATGACCAGCTTTGGGGTGTTCCCGACGCTGCACGTGGAGCGGGCGCTGGCTGCGGTGAGCGTGACAATCCCCCCGGGGACAGCTGCCATCCGACGGGGCCGACATGCTGGTGACTCAGGGCTTCAATGAACACCAACATTAGCCTCGCTGCTCTTCACTTTTCTTTGCAGTGCCGGGAGAGGGGGGAGAACCAAGCAGAGGGGGGAGCTTGGTCCTGGAGGGGGGAGGTGACCGGGCAGGCAGCAGAAACTGAACGAGACCAGAGCACAGAGTAGCAGGAGCTGCAGCGGACTGGCTAGTGGGGGAGGAGCAAGACAAGCCTGGGGCAGGACGGGGCAGGCAGAGCCAGGGCCGCTGGACAGGCAGCCGGCCAGAAGATCCAGAGCTGTGGCTTGCAGGAAGGGACGCTCAGGCCCTGGGCGGAGGGGAGCTGAAGCAGAGGGTCCACGGGTTACAGTGCACCACACCCCGTGACAACTACAGGCCCGAACGCGTCGCCTGGGTTAAGGCACCACTCGGGGGAACGGGGCCCGGCTGAGATGGGCGAGTGGCCCCAGAGAACCGCTCCAGGCCCCGGAGCACAGGCCAGGATCAGCGCATCAAGGAGGAGCTGGGTCGGGGGTACCCCATCTGCACTGGTGCCCCCTGCCATCCCCCCCTTTCCCCGGCTCCCTGTTAGGCAGGAAGTTCTGCTCCTGCGTTCCCACGACAGGGAAGGGCGTGCACCGCCACTCCCCTTCCTCTGAAGAGCTGAGACGCCGCAGGGGAAGTCGGGCGCGGGGCAGCCTGGCTCGCTGTCTGGGCACCGCTCGCTATCTGCTGCCCTCCCCCCGCGGGGCCGCCTGGGCTATGTCGTCGATCCCGCCCTCCTGGCGAAACGGAGGCAGAAACTGCCCTGGTTCTTTGCCCAGCGCCCGCCGGCTCTCTGCCGTCGGAGTGCCCAGTACAGAGACCCAGGGGCCAGGGCGAAGCCGCACTGCCTGGAGTCAGCCCTTTGGTCAGGGGGGCTCAGGGGTCCCAACTCTGAGCAGGGGCTGGCCCGGGCCGTCCTCGGATTCCTGGGCACAAACCAGCCACTACAGCGGGGTCATTTCACAGCCCCTGGATCCAGGTGCACAGACACACACACCCACCCCCGCCTACAGCCTTCCCCTCCGCGGCTCAGCCGGAGTGCAGAGCTCACAGGGACTGATCCCCCCTAACCCCCACTGCCAGCCCTGCCCGCCAGTCGTCACCATGGGACTTTGCCAGGACAGTAAAGGGGGGAATCGGGGCTGACCTTCGGGAAAATGGCGCCCTGGGTGAACTTGTACTTTGGCCTCCATGAGCACAGTGCCCCCCCCCAAGCCCTGGCTAGAAGCCCTGGCAGGGAGCAGCCCTTGGATCTCGCTGGTCATATGTGCGCACTGCGGGACTGGCACTACCTGAGCATTGGGCTGGAGTCACGGCCCAGCAGGAGAGCAGGCGGCTTGCACCGCCGAGAGCAGGCGGCTTGCACCGCCGGAGCGGGGTCTCTGCCGCAGGGGGCCTGGGCGGGCTCCACTGGCAGAGGCTGCAGAGATCACTACGGAGCCAGCTGTTGGGAGAATGACTGTCCCCAGGTGCAGGATGGGTGCTCTCCGAGGGCAACGCACAAGAGAACCGCAGTGAGCACAGTCCAGATGCAGGCTGGGGGAAGGGGACAATCTGCAGGAACGAGCACCAGCAGCGCACCAGGAGCAGCGGGGGGATAAGGGTGGCCCAGCGGTGGGAGCAGTGCCCTCGAATTCCCCGCGGTGACTCCCCAGCACAGGTGAGAATAGGCCAGGGCAGCCCCAGAGAGCTCCGTCCAGGGGAGGGGAGCAGAGCAGGAGGAAACAGCAACGGGGGAGAGTCCCTGGGTTCAAGGAAGCAGATGAGCAAACCCTCAAGTGGGCCAGGAGTGCCGGAAGAGAAGCAAGACGCACAGTCCTACTCAACCAGGCCAGACGTCAGGAGCGGAGCCTCCGGCTAACCCAGCCAGGCAGCTGCTCACGCCCCAGCAGTGGGTGTTCAGCGGGAGGCAGGTTGCACAAAGTGAAGCCGGTTTGGAATCCAGCCGCACTGCACATTGGGGGGGGGGGGGTGTACAGGCAGGAAACCCTCGTCCAGGCCAAGTTTCTAGTGGGACGTCCCATGAGTTCTGCTGGCAAATGGACAATGTCCCAGCCAGCTCCAGATGAGCTAATCCCGGGTGGAGCTGCAGGAAGCTCGGAGCCCACAGGGCCCCCAGCTCACCCACCCTCCGAGGCCGTCTGCTGGCAGCCAGAAGGACGAACCTCCCCCCCTCGTCCTTACCATGGGGCATGCAGCCTGCAGAGACGGCAGTGCCAGAAATGACAGCCAAGCCATGGGGACGGGGGGCAAACCCGCTGCTGGGATCTCCTGAGCGCAGAGGACAGCCAGCCAGGTGCCGTAGCATGCAGCCCATAGTGCCTCTTTAGTATCCCGAGGGGAGTCAATATTCCCGCATCCTTAGTCCTCCCCGATCGGGGCAGGGGACCCCAAAGCCAGCGGCGATCGAGGTGACTGTCTGTAGGGCCACACGATGAAATGACACCAGATGGGGCCTGACCTCCTGGCTTCAAATAATAATAATATGGAGATACGCCCATCTCATAGAACTGGAAAGACCTCGAAGGTCATCGAGTCCTGTCCCCTGTCTACACTAGCAGGACCGGCCCGCGAATGATATTATAAAGGTCCAAATGGCCCTTCGCAGAAAAAAGGTTCCCCACCCCTGATCTAGGACATCCCACAACAATCTGGTTCCTAGGTCTCCAGGCATAACCCGGCTGATTTAGACGCCTCTCCCACATCCTTTCCCAGTTCCTAGAGCTCCAGGGGAAAGGCACCAAACTTTACCCTTCCATCGACTCCAGGCTTTGCTCCTCCTTTGCAAACACCCTTTCCCCGTGGAGTCACTCTGGTGGGTTTCTGGGGTCTTTTACAGTGAAAGAGCCTTACCCAGGAATATCCTAGTTACCTCTATTTATTACCAATCACCAAACCAGACGGCACATGCTACACAGACTGTGCTCTCCACTCCCCATAGGACAGGGGAACGTATCCTGCTGGCCAGTCAGGATCGGGTCATCTGGGGGACTCCTATTTCGACACAATGTCTTTGGCAGAGTGTTGCGGTCTGGCAGCTCTGATCTCGGGGCTGTGTCCTGGAGTTCGTTCCCAAAGAACTTCCTTTTGGACCCCAGTTTAGAAAGCGAAACTTGAGTCCTGCTCAGCTAGACCTTAACCAATCATCATACTAACATTTGACTAACCAATCCTAACCTAGTGGAACAAAATTCTCTAACCAATCCTACCCCACCACCTTCATGAATTTACACCCCGCAAAATGAATTATGTGACAGACAGAAACCATCAACGAACCAGACAGAGACCCTACAGATAAACAATAGGGAAGTGGGGACCATAAAGATAAAACGAGAGAGAAGTGAGGATTTCACAATCACAACGGTTGATAAGTGGTTTCTTGACAGACAGATGCTATCAAACTACGTTTCTTTAACCATCTGAAGATCTGGTTCTTTAACTGGTGATGGCGGGGGCCACTAGAACAAGATTGTCATCGTAACAGTCGGATATTGTTTCAATATAATCTAGATGGAACGTGAGGATGCAACTTCCTGCTTCTCACCAATGGCTGCTGCTCTCCTAATTTGGCTGCAGACAAAGGCCTTAGGCCTTACAAGGTCAGCATCTGCCATCTTCACCTGTCTGAGGCAGCACTAAGCTCCGCCCACTTTTCTTCTTCTTTGACACAATCCATCCATTGCTTCCCCAGCTTTCCTTTCGGGTCTCTTTCCTATCTCTCTCTCCAGCCAGGCTGTCTTCACCAGGTCCCCTTCATTCCTCCTCAGCATAGGTCTGAACCAGCGAACTCGTGTTTCCTGGATTGTCGGCCACACCACGGGCCTTGGTGTCGTTTGAATGCTTTCATTTCGGATCTCTCCTCTCTCTGTGACTCCTCTTATGACACAAGGACAGCGCATCTCAAACACCTCTAGGCACGGAACCTGCTGTGACGGTGCTGTTCCTGGTGGGATCCAACTGTGAGTGTCAGATCAGGACAGATTGCTTCCAAAGGGGCAACTACAGCCCAAAGCTGGGGTTTTTCCACACTAAGGCAAACCAAACCAGCCAAACAGAAAAGACTTTGGTTTCACCCCACTGGCTAACCACAAGTCACACAAGCAATCCCCTTAAGACACTCTAGCTTCCCAGTATCACCACCAGCAGCCACCTGTCCTGGGGATCAATGGTTATGAAAACCAATATCCCAAATAAAGAAAACGGTTCTCCCCAATTCCAAAGAATCAGGCCCCAGACCCAGGTCAATATACCAATCAGATCTTACCACAAATCACGCTGAAGCCAATCCTTTAGAATCTAAAATCTAAAGGTTTATTATAAAAGGAAAAAGGTCTAGGTGAGGGTTAAGAATGGTTAAAAGGAAATCAATTACATGCAGTAATGGCACATTTCTTGGTTTAGGCTTGCAGCAGAGGTAGAATAAACTGCAGGTTTTAATCAAAGTCTTTGGAGAGCATCTCCTGCAGAGATGGGTCAGTACCATTGTCCAGAGTTCCCTGAGAAGCAAAGTTCCATCCAAAGCTGGAAACAAGGCAGGCTGAAGACTGGAGGTAAAAGACAAAAATGGAGGGGCTGTAGCAGCTTCATTTATAGTTTTTTTCCAGGTGCAAACACCTCTTTCTTCCTGCTGTGAAAAGTCCAGCCCCATGGAGTTCTGGAGCCACATGGGCAGATGACATGACCATGCATGACTCATTATTTGCAGGCAGCAGCCATTATGCCCAGGCTTCCTCTTGTAGACTTTTGTCTGGATTGGAGCATTCCAAGCTCCCAGAGTCCATTGTGTTGCTGATAGTCCCTTAATGGGCCATCAGGCAGCCCAAGTCAAGCTGACGCCCAGTATTCAGGAGTCTTCTTCCCCATCAGAGCACAATATTTGGAAAGACAGACAGTCCAGAGCCAATATTATAGCTCTAACTACAAAATTGATACACACACATCACTGGCATATTCATAATCAGCCATTCATAACCTGGTTGTAGGCACCCATTATGACCCCCTGTACATAAGATTTGGTGCCACTATAGGACCCTGGTTGCAGCAATGATTTATAGGGTCCCAAATTATTTCAGTAACGTGACACCTGCTTCCGCTCCATATAACATACCAGGGCGCACCATGGTCCTATAGCGGGGTTTTCAACCTTTTTTCATTTGTGGGCCCCTTAAACATTTCGAATGGAGGTGCGGACCCTGTCACGGAGTACCCGGGGCAATGGTCTGGAACTTGCTCCCTAGGAAGCCAGTCAGGACTCCAGGGGCGAAGCATCCTCTCCATAAACAGCCTGTCTCCAAGGCTAGGAGCTTCACCAGTTCCCGCCTCCACCTTCCTGGGTCTGACCTCGGAGCATTCAGCAACTTCTGCCCCTCCATGCACTTCCCCCAGCGAGCCCACCCGGGCAGGGTCCAGGGGGAGCCCATGGATCCTGCACCCCAACTCCACAGTCAGATGTGACTCTCAGCCAGCCAGTAAAACAGAGGTTTATTCGATGACCTGTCCCTGGTCTAACACAGACCATACAGCGAACGTGAGCCCTCAGCTGGATCCATTTTGGGGCCAGAGGGCTAGGCCAGCTTGCCTGGAGCTCTCTGTCTCCCAGCTCTCTGCCTCTTCCCTGCCAGATCCAGACTCCAACTTTCTCATCCGCCCCTCCCCTGCATTCCTTTGTCTCTCCTTCCAGGGGCAGGTCAGGTGACCTCCCTTCCCCCCCTGGGGTCAAATTACAGCTTCAGGTATGGCCACCTTCCCACAAGTCAGAGGAACCATTAAGCACATTCCTACTCCGTCACAGACCCCTTTGGAAATCTTACACAGTCTGGACACAGGTTCAACCCCCCTGTTGTATGGTAAGAACGTTTCGCGGGCCCCTTACACATAGTCTGGAGACCCCTGGGAGTCTGAGGAGCACAGGTTAAAAACCACAGTTCTATTCAGTTGGGCGTAGTCTCAGTGGCATACGCTTGTCATACACAACTCGGGAGATGTTATTCCACACTCCTCCACCACTCCCCAGTCTGGACTGCATCTCGGGGGAAAGCTCGCTGTGTTTGTAGCCTAACCACCAAGGTCAGGCTGGTTTAGTCTCACCCCATTCACCAGTAAGGCCAATGCCGTGTGGCACCTCTACTGACCCACAGGCCCCATGTTAATGATGCCCCTTTGCTCCACGCCAGCTTAGCTGCTCGTACCGCTGGTTTTCTCTTTCCTCTAGTTCTTTGGAGGATGCCCCTAGCGCTTGTCACCTGCATTCCGCAGCGTCTCCCCTTTCCCCCTCGGGCTCTTCCTGCGGACAGAGCCCATCGATATGATAAACAGCAGCGGACTGAGGGCTGACCCCATGTGTCCAACTTTCCCACCAAAGGCCTTGTCATTCCAAAACATGGGATCTGTACAGGCCACTCATCAGTTATTAGATCCCGAGACCCTCCATATTTCTTCAGCATCTTCTGTCTGCTTTAGCAGTCGCCTTTTCTAGGTCTAGGGCAGCCCAGAAGGTGCCCGGACGGTGCTGTAGGTGCTGCTCCAGCCCTTGCCGAACTACAGAACTGGCATGTGCTGCTCTTCATCCTCTCCTGAACCTGAACTCGTCGTGTTCAAAGTGCAGTTCTGCCTCCCAATCCGAGCACCCCAGACGTGCTCCGGCATCTTACTCCCATGCACCAATAGCTATATCCCTTGGCAGTTTCCACCTCACAGCAGCTCCCCTTGTTGTGTGTCGGGACCAGGAAAGACTTGAACCAGGCTGCAGGAATTCTGGTCTCCCCACCCCGTTGTAACCCCTCTGCTCAGCTGTTTTACGCCTCTCTCACCCAAGACTTACGGCAGGTCCCCCTTCACGTCCGGTCCCACAGCCTTACAGCTCCTCGGTCCCTGGACAGCACTTCTCACCTCCTCCTCTGTCACGGCAGGCTCGGGCAGTGCTTAGGGGTTGCATCGGGGCAGTTCCATCCGGAAGGGATGAGCCTCTCAAGGTATTGTGTCCCCCTCTCCGTCCCTTGTTCCGGGGTTACTAGCAGGCTCCCCAGTCATCCCCCTTACAAATGGTGCTACACGACTGTCCGCCTTTCCCTTCCAGCTCCTTGCTGCAAAGTTCTAGGTTCTGTCCAAGTGGATCATTCACACCAAGTGGATCATTCACTGGGACGATCCCTTTGGCCCTCCTCACTGCCTGCCGGGCAGGCACGTTGCTTCTTTACATTCCTTTTCATCGACACTCGATTGATTCGCTCCTTTTCCCGTTTCGGATCGCCACCTGCACTCTGCCGGTCCACCACCTCTCTCCCCCTCCCCTACGTGCCTGAGGGGCACTGGCCTGGCAGCAGTGCGGAGCACTGGCAGGAGGGGCTAATGGGGAGGGCACTGCACTGCACTGCACTGCCACCAGATTGTGTGTGAGACCCCAGACAAGTCCATCTTCCCGGGACCTGCTGCCTCCACTGCCCAATGGGTGAGAGCGTTCCCCCGCTGCACAGGACTGCGATAGCAACTGGGAGGTGCCCAGATGTCATGGTGATAAATTCCTAGGTAGAGCCACAGACCCCACTGAAGGCCGGGGGAGCCGGGGCCGCTCAGCCCGGAGGAAAGCCAGGCCACTTGCACATCGGTGCTGGTGGGAGCTCGCTGGCTGGGAGCCAGGACTGGAAGTTTTGGCCTTCGCTTGAGAGCACTTATCAGCTCAAAGAACGCTTGTTCGCGGTGTTATGTAACAGAGCGCTCAGGGTGTGCAGCACCTCAGTCCCCAGGGCTGGCAGCAGAGAGGAACCGGGAGCGATTCCTGCTCTCGGCCAGGCTGGCCAGAGACAGACCCCGGCAGGGGAACAGAAGGGCCGACGGGGCCTGTCGTGCTTTTCAAATGAAGAACAAGTCTGGCCACGATCCAGTTTCCAGCTGCATCCCACGGGCGGGGCCGATCCATTTATAGACTCTGGCAGGGGCTTGGCTCTGTTCAGGAAGGCAGGGAGCTGACAGCTCAGCACAGCCAGGGGCTCCACCCACCCCAACAGGCAGACGGGGTTATTAACCCCTCTGCCCGTCGCGCAGGGGGTGAGGGCATGCAGCAGGCTGAGCAAAATGGTCTTTATTGGTTGCAATTTGCCCTGAAGCAGAGACTCGCTGCCTGGCGCGCTGCACGCTAGACAAAGCCAGACGCACGGGGCTGCTGAACAAGCCGTAGGCACGAGGGTTTCACACCCACAGGCAGCCTCCAAACCAGAGCCAGCTACAGATGTACAGCTGAGGGGGGGGGGGCAGCCCCTTCCCCTCACAAAGCTCCCCAAGCACCTTACACCCTCTGTATCCACCTGCCACGGAAGAACGACTGCAGGAGGCTCCGCGATGGGGAGCGTAGCCTGGGCGAGACAGTCACCGTGCGACAACGCTGACCATGCTGTGGTGACCAATCCTGCCCTGGCCCCTGCCGGGGAGAGCCAAGCTCCCCAGGGCAAACGGGTCCAGAGAACACCCCTGGCGACTGGAGCCGCATGTGCCCCACCCCCGTCTCTACCTGATGATTCTCAGCATCACGCGGGAAGAAGAGACGCTTTGCCAGCCAACACTCAGACACTACAGGCCAGCCACAGCCCCCAAACTCCAGGCCTGGGGTAGGGGGCGGGTGAAGCAT
This sequence comes from Sternotherus odoratus, assembly GCA_032164245.1. NCBI lineage: Eukaryota > Metazoa > Chordata > Testudines > Kinosternidae > Sternotherus > Sternotherus odoratus. The sequence continues at coordinate 105,337,640 of JAVMKO010000007.1, forward strand.
TGAAATCTAGGCACCCTGGGGAAGCACAGCCAGGCAGGCTCAGAGCCGGGGTACCCGGCTGGAAAGGAGGCTGGATTGTGGGGTGGGGCCAGGATAGGACAAACCATGGGCCCAGCCATTTAAGATAGTTCCCCTGGGACCTGGAGCTCGGCTGGCTTGTTCCCTGTCGGGAGGGGGCGGGGGGAGAAATGAATGTCCAAAGGATTTTAATTTATTTATTGACACCCCCCCCCCCACCTGCGTCTTTTCCCTCTGACTGCTTCTGGCCTTTCTCTGCATCAGCTGATCGGCAGGAGAGGCTGACAGGGCACCTTGGCACCTGACGAGCCAATATACAGTGGGGGGGACAAAGACACAGCCCAGGAAAAATGGGAGTTTCTACCTCCCACCCGTATGGCCCACTCCAGGCACCTGATGAAGTGGGCGCCTCTCCTCTTCCACCGTCTGCAGCAAGTCGGCGGCTCCTCTCCGCCAACGGGATTTTTTTTTTTTTGGCTTCGCCGCCTAGGGTGGCAAAAAAGCCGGCGCCAGTCCCGGGCACCCCGGACTCCTGGCTGCGTCCGCGGACACGGACTAACACGGCTGCCGCTCTGGACCTTTCCCCAGGGTCGGTTACCAGCCCCTGGCCGCCCCCTTCCTGCAGATCGGTGGAAACCAGGCTGGGACCCGGGGGCGGAGCGGGCGGGACCGGGCTTGGCCCGGGCACTGGATTCTTTCCCGTGCACACGAGCCTGTCCCGGGCAAAACGGGGCCCGACTCCTGCCCTGTGCGCAGCGACCCCCGACCCGCAGCCGGGCATGGGCGGCTCGGATCCCCGGGAGCCTGGGCGGGCTGCGCGGACCAGACCTGCCCCCCCCGGAGACCCCGCCCCGGGCCCCGACCCCCGGCCGGGCCGCGAACCCCGATCCCCACCCCGCGGGGCTCTGCGCCCGGCCCCGCCCTTACCGGCTGCTCCGGCCCCGCCCTTACCGGCTGCTCCGGCCCCGGCTCCGTCCGCGGGCTGCGGCGAGGGGCGGGGCTCCGCACTGGCCCCGCCCCTGAGCGCTGAGAGACGGGGGCAGCCTGTGTCCCCGCCTGCCCCATGCCCCCCCTCTCCCCTCCCCCTACGTGTCCCCCATCCTGAAACCCATCGCCCCTCCCCCACCTGCCCTCATGACCCTCCCCTTCCCATCCCCACTCTGACCTCCATCACCTCTCTCCCAAGTACCCCCCCAGCTCCTCCCACTCTGACCCCCCACACCCCACAACCCCCCGATGACTCCCCCTTCAACCCCTGCCCTGACCCCTCTCACCTCCTCCAACTGCCCCCCATGGTGCCCCACCCGAGCACCTACGCCCCCAGCTGCCCCTCATAACCCTCCCCACTCGGATCCTCCATCACCGCCCCCCCCCCCCAACCGTCGAGACCTGACATCCGTGGGGGCAGGACAATCCCCCGGTTTAAGCCCTATCCGGGACATCCCAGCTTTATTGGCACAACTGGGCATTTGTCTGATCATCAGTCAGCAAGAGCAAAGGGGACAAATGCCCATGTGTGCCAAAAAGAAGTGGGGCACAGCCCCTAGGGGCCATGGAGGAGCATTCGGGAGGGGGGGGGGAAGTGGTGATACCGGACGGCAGGGCAGACTGGCAGCCCGGGCTGGGGGGAGGGTGCTCAGGCCAGCCCTGTGCCAGGCCCTGTTTTTCCTTTAGGAAATACAATTACTCTACCCAACTGCCTCTACGACCCTCCCCTCCCCAGCCTTGCTCTGATCACCCATCAATCCCTCTCTCAACTGCCCCACATAACCCCCACTCCAGCCCACTGTTACCCCCTCCCCAACCTTGCTCTGATCACCCATCAATCCCTCTCTCAACTGCCCCACATAACCCCCCTCCAACCCACTGTTACCCCCTCCCCAGCCTTGCTCTGATCACCCATCAATCCCTCTCTCAACTGCCCCGCATAACCCCCCTCCAGCCCACTGTTACCCCCTCCCCAGCCTTGCTCTGATCACCCATCAATCCCTCTCTCAACTGCCCCACATAACCCCCCCTCCAGCCCACTGTTACCCCCTCCCCAGCCTTGCTCTGATCACCCATCAATCCCTCTCTCAACTGCCCCACATAACCCCCCCTCCAGCCCACTGTTACCCCCTCCCCAGCCTTGCTCTGATCACCCATCAATCCCCCTCTCAACTGCCCCGCATAACCCCCCTCCAACCCACTATTACCCCCTCCCCAGCCTTGCTCTGATCACCCATCAATCCCTCTCTCAACTGCCCCGCATAACCCCCCCTCCAGCCCACTGTTATCCCCTCCCCAGCCTTGCTCTGATCACCCATCAATCCCCCTCTCAACTGCCCCACATAACCCCCCCTCCAACCCACTGTTATCCCCTTCCCAGCCTTGCTCTGATCACCCATCAATCCCTCTCTCAACTGCCCCACATAACCCCCCTCCAACCCACTGTTATCCCCTCCCCAGCCTTGCTCTGATCACCCTCTCTCAACTGCCCCACATAACCCCCCCTCCAACCCACTGTTATCCCCTTCCCAGCCTTGCTCTGATCACCCATCAATCCCTCTCTCAACTGCCCCACATAACCCCCCTCCAACCCACTGTTATCCCCTCCCCAGCCTTGCTCTGATCACCCATCAATCCCTCTCTCAACTGCCCCACATAACCCCCCTCCAACCCACTGTTATCCCCTCCCCCAGCTGTTCCCCTCCACTTTCCTCCAAAGCTGGGCTGGGTGGTTTGAGTCAGGATCCTGGATTAGATGGCTCACTGCTCTGATGCAATCGGCTCTCCCTGTGATCCAGGCAGTGAATAACGTGCACACACCTGCCGACGCTCCAAGGATCACGGAACAGATCACACACACGGGATTCATCCCATTGGCCACGATTTATATTAAAAAATTAATTTACAAAGCAAGGCGAGCTGCTTGGGGAACACCAGGGCCAATGTCAACACCTTAAACACAAACCCTGGTCTTGTCAAACTGCTGAAGTGTTTGCAGTCAGAGCAAGTTCACCAAGTGGCTCATCCCTTGCGTGTCTTATGCAGCCTTTGCAAGTCCCGCGGCCAAGTAGGGCGTGTCGTGTGCAAACCTAGCCAGGACCCGAGGGACCCTCACGGAGGGGTTTCCCAGCTTTACTCAAACTGAGCCGCTCTCCCATTTGAGGGATTCAGGAGCTGAGTGTTTTGGTGTTTTTATGGTTTAAGTCTAGAAGAAACTGCTGAGAACAGCAGGCTGGCTCTGCAGTGCAGCTCTGGGCGGGGCAGGGCGATTGCAGCCCCTTTTCCCTGGGTGTTGCCTGAGAGCCGAACCCCTGACTTGCAGCACATCCCAAAGGTCGGGGGGAGGGGGGGCTGCGCTTGGGGCACTGGCCATAAACCTGGACAGGGCTACACACCAGTTCGGACGGTCCTTTCCCACCACATACTCGCCAAATGCCCATGTACATTGCAGACAAATGGGTGCACAATTACTTAGATTGCTCAGTTTGGGGAGCTGGGGTTCGAGGTACCAGGCCCCAGTCACCCCTGGGAACGAATACAGCTCGGAATGGTTCATGGCGTAGTTCCTGGCAGACACAAGCCTTGGGCATGGGATGAACGTATCCAGCCCTGCCCTGGCGGTGCGGAGGTACGCGGGCGAGGGGACGAAGCAGTGGCATCTTGGTGCGTGGCATGGGCGTCCCCTGCACGTTCTCTCAGGCCACGGAGGGATGTGGGGGTTGCTTTGCTCTGTGCTTGCCCCTCTCAACGCATCAATGCCACACATTTAAGAACTTGGACTCATCCTCTTCTTTCCACCCTTCCCTGCCCCCCCTGGGAGCAGCGTGGGCCCTTCAGAGCAGGAGCTGGAGTCAGAGAGGGCGCCTGGGTGGAAAGAAAAGGCCCGAGTCTTCCCTGGAGTAGTCCGGGGCGGGCGCGGGCTGGGCCGCTGTGCAGGGCACTGTCTCTTTTCGGGCTGCCCCGGTTCTTCCATTCACTTGTGTCTGTTCTTCTCACTATTGGGGGAGAACGTCCCTGTGGTGGCGAAAGGCAGCTTAGGCCGCATGTTCCTCCCGGACATAATGAGCGCGCCGAAGCCGTGCTGGTGGGAGAAGGCGTAGCCGGAGCGGCGGGTGCTGGTACGGCGCAAGCGCATCTTGGGCATGGGAGGGGGCGGCCGCTTCTTGGCCTCTCTGATCTTGCGAAGGACCTGAAATCAGAAACACCCCACTCAGCTGCGTTGGACCCTCCTCCCGCTCAGGGGACAGTCCACCGTTAATGACGGCCACATCGACACCACCCTATACCGAAAACCTACCGACAGCTATGCCTACCTTCATGCCACCAGCTTCCATCCCGGACATACCACACGATCCATTGTCTACAGCCAAGCACTGAGGTACAATCGGATTTGCTCCAACCCCTCAGACAGAGACCAACACCTACGAGATCTTCACCAAGCTTTCTCAAAACTACAATACCCACACAAGGAAATAAGGACACAGATCAACAGAGCCAGACGTGTACCCAGAAGCCTACTGCTACAAGACAAGCCCAAGAAAGAAAACAACAGAACACCACTGGCCATCACCTACAGTCCTCAGTTAAAACCTCTGCAACGCATCATCAGTGACCTACAACCCATCCTGGACAATAATCCCTCACTTTCACAGGCCTTGGGAGGAAGGCCAGTCCTGGCACACAGACAACCTGCCAACCTTAAACAAATTCTCACCAGCAACAGCACACTGCACCACAATAACTCCAACTCAGGAACCAATCCATGCAACAAACCTCGATGCCAACTCTGCCCACATATCTACACCAGCAACAACATCACAGGACCTAACCAGATCAATCATACCATCACTGGTTCATTCACCTGCACATCAACCAATGTCATATATGCCATTATATGCCACCAGTGTCCCTCTGCTATGTACATCGGCCAAACTGGACAGTCCCTACGAAAAAGGATAAATGGACACAAATCAGATATTAGGAATGGCAATATACACAAACCTGTAGGGGAACACTTCAACCTGCCTGGACACACATTAGCAGATTTAAAAGTCACCATCCTGCAGCAAAAACACTTCAAGACCAGACTACAAAGGGAAACTGCAGAACTTCAATTCATTTGCAAATTCAGCACACACATTCTAGGATTGAACAAAGATCTAGAATGGCTGGCTCATTACAGACATTGTTTCTCCTCTCTCCATGTTCACACACCCCATTCAAATGCTAGAAGAATAATCCACACTCCCTGATCGGAGATAACAAACTGGTTCAGCTTATTTGGACTACCCTTTTCACCTCCCACCTGGTTCTTACCTACTTTCCCAGACCTGCCTCTAAACATTTCCACTGCTTGCATCCGACGAAGTGGGTATTAGCCCACGAAAGCTCATGCTTCAAAACTTTATAGTTAGTCTTTAAGGTGCCACAGGATTTTGTTTCCTCCACCGTCCTGTGCTTCCCAGGCAGAAGCAGGGACCCGCAGTGGCTTTAACTGGCCCGAAGGCAGGAACCAGGCTGTGTACAATGGCTCCTAGCAGCCCTTGCTCCTACCCAGCAGGGCTCTCCGATATCAGCCCTGGGGTGTCTTTTCAGAGCCTGACTGGCTGCAGGGCCCGTGTGAGCACCACAAAGATGAGGTCTGGCTGGGGCAGCAGTGGCAGGGTCTGGAGAAATGCTGACCCTCTGCACCTCCTGTTCGAGGCAATGGGGGCTGCAGGTCCTTGGGCCTCTCTCAGGGTCAGACGTTATCTGGGTCCCAGGTTGGCAGCCGGCCCAGACCCCTCCCCAGCCAGAACAGCCCTCTCAGTCGGCAGCTCACGTCCCACAGGAACTGCAGGCCTGGCCGAAAGTGAAGTGTGCTTGCTGTAAGGAGCCAGGCTGAAGCCATAGCCCGGAGCTGGGATTCTGAGCTCCCCCGCCAAGGACAGGACAGTGATCGGAAACCCGGGTCCAATGCTGGAGTCAGTAAACCCACCCCTGCCCCCAAACACCACCCATCCCATCCCGGGACTCCCCCTATCCAACCACCCCCTATCCAACCACCCCTGCTCCCCATCTGCCCTGACCCTTATCCGCACCCCCACCCTCTGGCAGGCCCCCCAGGACTCCCATGCGCTATCCAACCCCCTCCCCTATTCTCCATCTCCTAACCGCCCCCCCAGAACCTCCACCCCATTCGACCACCCCCTGAGCCAGCTAAACTCAGCAGGGAGGTTTGAACAGTCGCAACCTCAGCTCGGTGTGTCCGCGGGGACGGCACCCCTTCGGTCTCTCTAGCTGCCGATTGTCTGGGGAACCATCACCCTAAGGCCCTAGCGGCAGAGAATCTAGCTGTGTCTCCCCCCCCCCCCACCCTTCCCACAGCGCCTCTGGGGAGCCGTGCAGGGACCAAGGGCCCGGTGAAGTGCCGGCCGTACGGCGAGGCCCTTGCTCGGGGCTGTTGTGCCGTAATGCTGCTCTCCTCACTACTGCAGCCCTCCGGCAGGACCAGCCCCACCTCCGCTCCCTATCCCCTGGGGGTGGGCGGGCGGCTGGCTCTGGAGGAACGTGTGCACATCAGCAGAAGGGGAAGCGGGTGACTTCAGCCAGCAGAACCCAAGCAGAGGTGTATGTCCGGGGGGCGGGGGGGGGGGGGACTGCACACCTGTAGTGCACTGGCAGGGGGGCTCTCTTGGCTGCTTTGTACAAGCCACACCACTTAAACTCTGCACCTAAAAATAGCCCTGCTTCCCCAGTCCGTCCCGCCCAGGTCAGCCTAATCCACGGCTCAGTAATCTCAGGCTGCAGACGGGCTGAACTGCGCCAAACCCTCCTCCCGAACAGGGCTGCAGGGGAGAGTCTGGGGAGCCCTGGCACACTGAGCACTGCTGCTAAGTCACAGGTGGGCAAACTACGTCCTGCAGGCCACATCCAGCCCACAGGACCATCCTGCTTGGCCCCTGAGCTCCCGACTGGGGCGGCTACTCCCAGTCCCTCCCCGCAGCCTCAGCGCACCGCGCAGCCAGCGCTCTGGCCCCCCACTCCGGCCAGGCAGTATGGTGGTGTAGCTGGCTCTGGCCAGGCAGCGGGGCAGCGAGGTGCTGCTGCTCTGAGAGGCATGGTAAGGGGGTGGGGAGCTGGGGAGTCCCAAGGGGCAGTCAGGGGACAGGGAGCAGGGGGTGGTCGAATGGGGTGGAGGTTCTGGGGGGGCAGTTAGGAGATGGAGAATAGGGGAGGGGGTTGGGTAGCGCATGGGAGTCCTGGGGGGCCTGCCAGAGGGTGGGGGTGCGGATAAGGGTCAGGGCAGACAGGGAGCAGGGGTGGTTGGATAGGGGGTGGGATCCCAGGGGGGTTGGTTAGGGGCAGGGAATCCCGGGAGGTGGCGGTGAGAGGACAAGGAGCAGTGGGGGTTGGATGGGTCAATAGTTCTGAGGGGGGCAGTCAGGGGATGGAACGTGGGAGGGGGCACATAGGGGGCAGGAGCCAGGCTGTTTGGGGAGGCACCGCCTTCCCTACCGAGCCCTCGATACAATTTCGCAACCCCGATGTGGCCCTGAGGCCAAAACATTTGCCCACCCAGTGCTAAGCAAACCCAGGCCCCTGGACAGTGACTGGGAAGCGGCTGAGGGGGGCTATGACAGCAGAGGTCAGGCTCCCGCGCTGGTATCCCCCTTACTTTGTCACTGACGGTCGGCATTAGCTGAGCCTTCAGAAACCGGCCGCCAACCACCGGCAGCACACACAGGATGATGCTGAGGAAGATCGCCAGCCACACGTTGGGTTGACTGAGGGTGTTCCGGGCTGTCCCTGAGAAGCAAGAGCACAGTAAACGCCTGAGAGCAGCAGTAGCTGGCACCTCCATTCATACAGCACCTTCCCCGGGGAGGGACCCCAAAGCACTCTGCAAGCACACTGGAGCATGCAAATTACACCCAAAGATCACGTCCTCCACCGGTGACACCCAGCCCCCGCGGGAGGGAGAGGGGGGCTTGGCCGTGTTTAATAGCGCACAGCAACAACAATGCTCCAGTTTGAGACAGCAGGGGAAGAATAATCCTGTGTCCAAATCCAATGGCAGTGCGGGGTTAGGGAGGCCGGAACCGGAGTTTGCTGGGTGCCAGTGTTAACAGCAGGAGCTGTTTAATGACTGCCAGGGGTCGATGTGATCTCCTCCATAGATTACACCCTCCAGCAGCCCCTCCCCAGGGCATTAGCTTCGCAGGAACTCCTGGAGAGAGCACCCTCGACTGAATCTCTGGCACCAAACCACCTTAGCTTCCTTCTTTGACAAATGTACTGGACTAAGGGATGGGGGAAAGCAGTAAACAATATATAGCTTGATTTTAGTAAGGGTTTTGACACGGTCCCCCCATGACCTTCTCTTAAGCAAACTAGGGCAATGTGGTCTAGATGAATTTGCTATAAGGTGGATGCACAACCAGTTGAAAGATGGTGCTCAAAGAATAGCTACGATGGTTTGCTGTCAGACTGGGAGGGAGTATCTAGGGGGGTCAGTCCTGGGTCCAGAACTATTCAGTATTTTCATTAATGACTTGGACAATGGAATGGAGAGTGCACATCAAGTCTGCAGATGAGGGCAGGCCGGGAAGAGTTGCAGGCACTTGAAGGACGGGATTAGAATTTAGAACAACCTTGACAAATCAGAGAACTGGTCTGAATTTAACACGGTGAAATTCAATAAAGACAAGTGTAAAGCACTACGTGAAGGGAGGACAAATCTGATGTACATCTGCAAACTGGGGAATAATGGATGGGTGGTCGCAGCACTGAAAAGCATCTTGGGGCTATAATGGACCTGCCAGCAGATCGAGGGAAGTGACTATTCCCCTCTATTCGGCACAAGTGAGGCCACACCTGGAGTAGTGTGTCCAGTTTTGGGCCCCCCACTACAAAAAGGATGTGGACAAACTGAAGAGAGTCCACTAGAGCAGTGGTCCCCAACCCCCGGTCCACGGACCGGTGCCGGTCCGTGGAGCATTCGGTACCGGGCCGCGGCCGCGTTCCCCTCCGGGCCGCCTTCCCCTTCGGGCCGCGGCCGCGTTCCCCTCCGGGCCACCTTCCCCTTCGGGCCGCGGCCGCGTTCCCCTCCGGGCCGCGTTTCCCTCCAGGCCGCCTTCGCTTCCGCATCCGGCGGCTTCCCTTCCGGTGCGGTCCGGCTTCCCGCGGCTTTTCGGTGGACATGCAACGGTCCGCCGCACCGAGTGAAAAATTAAATCGCCCCCGGGCCGCAAGCATTGTCCGGTCCGCGTTGACCGGTCCGCGGCGATCAAAAGGTTGGGGACCACTGCACTAGAGGGCAACGGAAATGATCAGAGGGCTGAGGGACCTGGGATTGTTTAGTCTACAGAAGAGAAGACTGAGGGGAGATTTGATAGCTGCTTTCAACGACCTGAAAGGGGGTTCTAAAGAGGATGGATCTAGACTGTTCTCAGTGGTGTCAGATGACAGAACAAGGAGTAATGGTCTCAAGTTGCAGTGGGGGAGGTTTAGGGTGGATATTAGGAAAAACTTTTCCACTAGCAGGGTGGTGAAGCATTGGAATGGGTTAGCTTGGGAGATGGTGGAATCTCCTTCCATAGAGGTTTTTAAGGTCAGGCTTGACACAGCCCTGGCTGGGATGATTTAGTTGGGGACTGGTCCTGCTTTGAGCAGGGGGTTGGACTAGAACCTCCTGAGGTCCCTTCCCACCCTGATGTTCTGTGATTCTATGAAATTGAATATGGGTCAACAATGTGATGCCGTTGTGAAACAACGCTAATATCATTCCGGGTGTATTAACAGGAGTGTCTTATGGAAGACACAGGAGTAATTGTCCTGGTCTACTCGGCACTGGAGAGGCCTCAGAGGGATACTGTGTCCGGTTCTGCGCACCACACTTCAAGAAAGATGTGCACAAACTGGAGAAAGTCCAGAGGATAGCAACAAAAATAGTCAAAGGTTTAGAAAACCTGAACTGTGAGGAAAGGTTAAAAGACTGGGCACATCTAGTCTTGAGAAAAGAAGATTGAGGGGGTGGGGGAGGTAATAAACTTCAGATGTCTAATGGGGGCTGTTATAAAGAAGACTGTGATCAATTGTTTTCCACATCCACTGAGATTAGGCCAAGAAGTGTTAGGCTTAATCGGCAGCAAGAGGGAGTTCTGTTACATATATGGGGAAATGTTCTCCCTATAAGGCTACAGGCTTCCAAGAGAGGTTGTGGAATCCCCATCACGGGAGGTTTTGAAGACCCAGTTGGACAAACACTGTGAGGGATGAACTATGTTTACTTGGTCCTGCCTCAGTGCAAGGAGCTGGATTTGATGACGTCACCAGATCCCGTCTAGCCCCACATTTCTAGGAGATGGCTCCATTACAGATATCTGAGATCGAGAGGTCAGCTGGCATTGGGGTTGTCCAAACAGAACAGGGAATAGCCCCTATCCTCGGTCTACAAAATGGCTTCCAATGTCCAAGGTTCTGCATGACATGTAATCCTCGGTATGTCGGGGTTGCTCAGTTTCCCTAGCGAGCTCATAGCAGGCCTGCTAGGGAGGCGTCCACCCGCTTCTCAGTCAGTCCTACCGAGGTCTGGCAGAGGCAATGCTTGACTGTCTTCTATAAAAACACCAGCTCCAAGCCACTGGAACAAAGCCTGTCCCAAGATATTCCAAGAACTTTTGGGAAACTATGTTTTTTCGTGTGACTTTTCCAACAGATGTCAGGGTCGTTAAACTCCCCACAGTGCTGCCTGGTCCTGTGTTTGGATATTTCCCTTATTTGTTCCAGAAATGCTTCAGCCACATCCTCCTCCTGATTCGGGGTGTAGAACAGACTCTCCCTACCATGACATCATGCCTGTCTTCCCCCCTTTTATCTTCACCCAGAGACTTTCAACTGGTCTGCCTCTCTCCTCCGGCTGAACCTCAGAACAAGTGTATATAATGCAACCCCCCCCCATCCTTTTTCCCTGCCTGTCCTTCCTGAACAAGTTGTTCCCCTCTGTACTAATACTCCAGTCATGAGACTTTCCCCACCAAGTCTCCGTGATGCCAGCTGACTCATCATTCAGTTTATATCCTAATATTTCCAGTTCGTCCTGTTTATTCCCTAGAGTCCTGGAATTCAAGTGCAGAAATCTAAGACACTGAGCAGATCTCCCCACCCATTCCCTCTTGCTGTTCCTGTGACCCTAGTGAAATTTTCCATGTCGCCCTGTAGTATGCAGAAGATTACTGTGACGGCAATCGTTAGGGGGCGCAGTTACGCTTCTGAGTCGCCTCCAGGGTAATGCATAACTAAGGTTATCAGCCTGGGAATGGCCTTGTGTTCCTGTTATCTTGTGTGTGTGTCTGAGAAGAGCTTTGCAGCTGTGCGAGCTGTTTACTTGGTCTGTGTGAAACTCGGCTTGTGTGAAACCGAGGCAGGACTGAATAACATGTCATTAGTTATTCATGAGCTATGCATGAGATGCAAATGAGCATGAGTATTTCTGTGTCCGTGTGCCCATGTGTGTCGAGCTTCTTCCCTGGGCATAGCTCAGATGTGCCAGGTCCTCCAGTCTGCGGCCGCGCTGAGAGGGGCCCCCAGCGCCAAAGGGCCGGGACCTTCGATAAACTCATCACTTTTATTCATCTAGCCACTGTGTGTGAGCCTCATTTCTACGGGTCTCCCTAGGGTACCCTGCAACACGCCCCAATGCCCAGCTCTCTGTGACAGTCACCTGTCTAAGTGCAGACGGGCAGAATGGAGCCTGGCCTCAGCTCTCCTCCGAAGGACAGAGCCCAGAGGAGTTAAGGAGCTTGTGACACTACAATGTGTGTCAGCCAAAACGCTGACTGGAGGCTGGATCCAACAAACCTTGGGGCTTCCCAGACGAAAAGATGCTCCCAGCTGAGCTCTATTCACGTTGGATGCAGAGAGGTGGTGGAGCTGGTGGGATTATTTGAAGCAAATAACTTCATTCAGGCTCCAGTCCTCGCCTCCTGCTCACGATCAGTCCACAGACCGACTCAGTCCGATGTCGCTGTTCACTGGTTCCAGGTGCTTACAGGCACTTATGCGAACCAACGTCCGTCAGAGGGCTGCTCACCAATCATTTAGCACCAGCATTTGTTTGCTATTTTGATGGGTGACCGCGCACTAAAGTCACATAGCAGAGCTTCTCTCCCGGACTGGGTGACCACACTCCCATACCTTCCGGTACCAATACACACCCCTGGTCGCCTGGGAACAAACCTATTTGCACAGACAAACTTTCCCCAAACATTTGTGGGGCCCAAACTCCACCCAGGTGCACGTTGGAGAAGAGAGAGAAATGAGAGGCTGCATTAAATCCAATTCAATGGATGTATTTGGAGGAACGTTTGCAGATATGTACAGCATTCACCTGGCTATAGGGCGTGTGCATGAGTGTGCACCGTGTGCTGGTGAAAGCGCACATGGATCTGTATGCACGAGTGGGCACCAGAGAAAATGAGCGTGTGCTGTAGTGTGGTGAAAATACCTGAGGGTGATCTATAAGATCCACAGCGTGTTATTGCCTCTAGGGGCACTTCCTCTGTCCATACTGGACGTACTTCCACCAGGGTAAGTACAGCCCGCTCGGAGCCCCAGCCCTGCAGGAGATGTCCGCGTGCTTACCGATGAAAGGGAAGGCATCTGTGAAGATCAGGTACATGCCGTCACTGTACATGGTGAAGATGATGGCAAAGTAAACGGAGAGGCTGCCCCAGATGAAGAACTGGTTCACAGCTGTCCAGTAGGCCGTGTCCAACCCAATCTGAAAGGATAAACCAGTACAGCAGCGGTCAATGGCTTTAACAATCCCACATCCCAGTGCCAAACACAGGAAGAGGGGGCTGCTCCCCCGTGTTGTCCCTACCCACCAGGGTGGGACTTGTTCTGCCATCTGTCTCGTTTAGTCTGCAAATTGCTGTGGCGAGGTCCAGACCCAAGAAGAAAGGCTGTGTGCTCCTGGCCATTCACAGGTGACCAAGTGTTTGCTCCCTGTGGCTACTGGGCCATCAAGAAATAGGGGGAGGAGCCAGTAAGACCCCAATTTGCATAAGGTGGAGACCCTCAGGCTGAGGAGCGGAGAGCAATTCCACCATTTCTTCCAGCCATTTCAGCCATCCTATCAGCACTGCCTCCCCCGACCCAACTCAAGTCTCAGCAAGACAGTGGCTAAGCTGGCCACCTGGTCAGATAAGACCAACGTCACAGCACCCGAGACATGTCAGGCTGAAAGGGACCTCGAGAGGTCACCTAGTCGAGCTCTGTGCACTGACGGCAGGGCTCAGTATTATCTGGACCATCCCTGACAGGAGTTTGTCCAGCCTGCTCTTAAAAATCTCCAATAATAGAGATTCCACAACCTCCCTAGGCAATTTATTCCAACGCTTCTCCACCCTGACAGGAAGGAAGAATCACAGAACCACGGGATTAGAGGGGACCGCTAGGGGCATCCAGTCTAAGTGTTTCCTAATGTCCAACCTAAATCCCCCTTGCTGCAATTTCAGCTCATTGCTTCTTGTCCTGTCCTCAGTGGATAAGAACAATTTATCAAAACCCCCCCCCCCCTTTGTAACAACTTTTGACGTACTTGAACGCTGTTATGTCCCCCTCAGTCTTGTCTTCACCTGACTAAACAAACTCTGGGTTTTCAATCTTCACTCACAGGTCTTGTTTTCTAGATTTTTCATCATTTTTGTTGCTGTTCTCTGGACTTTCTCCTATTTGTCGACATATTTCACCAAGTGTGGTGCTCACAACTGGGCACAAGACTCCAGCTGAGGCCTTTATCAACGTGGAGTAGAGCAGAAGAATTTCTTCTCATGCCTCGTTTACAACACTCCTGCTAATACAGCCCAGAGCGATGTTGGGTTTGTGTAACAGCGTTACACTGCAAAAAGAACGAGGAGTCCTTGTGGCACCTCAGAGACTAACCCATTGATTTGGGCATAAACTTTTGTGGGCTAGATCCCACTTCCTGAGATGCATGGAGTGGAACATACAGTAGGAAGATAAGAGATAGATACGGAGAACATGAAAAGGTGGCGGTTGCCATACCAACCTCTATCTTTTCATGTTCGCTGTATGTAGATCTATCTATCTCTATATATATCTTCCTACTGCATGTTCCACTTTATGCACCTGATAAAGTAGGTTCTAGTCCACAAAAGCTCTGCCCAAATCAATGGGTTAGTGTCTAAGGTGCCACAAGGACTCCTCGTTGTTTTTGCAGTACAGACTAACATGGCTACTACTCTGAAGCATTACACTGGTGACTCATATTTAGCTTGTGATCCACGTTTACCCTGCAGATCCCTTTCCGCAGTGCTCCTTCCTAGGCAGTCAGTTCCCATTTTGACAGGTTTTGTGTCACCCATTGTGTGTGTGTAACTGATTGTTCCTTCGTAGTACTCTGAATTGTTCTTATTGGATTTCATCCTGTTTGTCAAAATCATTTTGAACTCTAATCCTGTCCTCCAAAGCGCTTCCCCGATCCCTCCCAGCTTGTTTTCTAGATCTGCAAACTTTATAAGTGAACTCTGTTTGCATTATCCAAATCACGGATGATGATATCAAACGGAACCGGACCCGTGACAGATCCCTGTGGGACCGCGCACAGTATCCCCGTCCAGTTTGATTGTGAACCATTGATAAATATTCTCTGAATACAATTTTCCAGCCAGTTGTGCACCCAACTGGTTAAATTCAATAAAGTAAGTTAATCGAGGCTGTTTCCCTAGTTGGCTTACGAGACGGTCACGAGAGACAGTATCAAAAGCCTTACTAAAGTCGAGATACATCACATCGACTTCTTCCCCCCATCCACGGGGCCTGTTTCTACGTCCACAGAACGTGGAAGTGAAAGGCATCCACCCAGTGCAGACACCACTGCCCATGTAAACAGACAGTAGATACACAGCTGTGTGCCTCAGTTCCCCACCAGTAAAATGGGGATAAAAATCCTCCTCCTCTCCCATGCCAGCCTGTGTCGTCCGCCTGTGCTGTAACCTCCCCCACACAGGACCTGTCCCTCACTATGTCCCTGTACCGAAAAGACTTCACACAAGCAGACATTGAGGAACTGAGCAGCTCATGTGTGTTGCAGGACTGGGGCCCGAGCGCACGTACAGCACCTAACACAACCCGATTGGGGCCCGAGGATACGTACAACAACTAACACAACCTGGTCACAATCCCAGCTGGGGCCTCCAGGCACTACTGTAATAAAATAACGAAGTAAATCCTAGTGAGACCAGTGAGGCATTACTTGCACAGAGACGACGATCAGCAGGCAGGTCTGGGCCATCAGTGCAAAGGACTGGTAGTCAGCAATGGCTTTCCCGTCGCTTCTCACGGTGTCGTACATGGCCCCGTAGGGGATGAAGAAGAGAATGAGGGAGCTGTAGATCCCGTGCATCACACACTTGACAAACTCGATCTTGTTGAAGTAGAGATTCTGCTGCCCGGGTTCGTAGAGGTGAGGGAATAGCATGCTCCAGCGGTCATCCACGTCCTGGGAACAGAGAGGAGATGCTGGCAGCCCCGCAGTGACATGGAGCCCCCCGCCCCCAGCTGTGACCTGCAGTCCCACGTGGGAGAGCCCCAGACACCACTCGGCAATGGAACGCAGGCTCTGAACGACTGAGACAAGGGCTCCGTAGGAAAGGGGGAAGCAGAGAGGGCCTGGCCTGGAGACCCCCATGAGCACTGGCTGTGGCCATCACACCAGAGGGCGATTGAGGGGACTCAGCGTTAACCCGTCTCTTTGGTCTGCATGGGGTCTAGTCCACACGTAGTATTGAGATCGCGAGCGCCAGGCGGCCCCAGGCCAGCGAGCGGGGGCTCAGGGGTTTTCCGGGTGAAGGACAGAAGGCACCAGGCGGAGAGAGGAAGAGGGAGAGTCACAGATCGAGGGCAAGGAGGAGAAGGGGGATCTGTGCCTTCTCCAGGAGACCAGACTAGCAAATCACAGTGATCCCTTCTGGCCTTGGAATCGATCAACGAATCTGTCTTGGCAGCAGGTTTAACTCGGTGCTGTCGTAGCTGGTGGGACGGATGGCTCCGCATTCTTATACCAAGGTTATTTTCTATTAATTTGTAAAGGACTTTTCCAGAAAGGATTAAAGAGCTCACAGCTCATGGAATCTACACCATGTCCCTGGCCAAAATTCCCCACCCCTACTGTTACATGTGCACTTGTTAGTCACCGGCCTTCACCCCAGAGGCAGTTACATGTACATGATTGTAAAGTGCTTACAAATAGCACTACAGAAGTACAGGACATGGGTTATCGGGCCAAATCTTGAAGCCATTGCTTAATCCCTAGTCAAGGAAGCCTAAGGACTGATCCAGGTGTCCGGTACAGGCCCAGCAGGATGTGAATACTCTCTTAATAGGCCCGGCTCGCAGAGGGCACCTTTTCCATGACTGTCGCTAACAGTACAACCCAGAGGGCTCCAGCCGTTCTCAAACCAGGGGCCGGACATTCATGACAAGACACTCTGCTCCCACGTGCGTCAGAACTGTGCTCTGCGCTCTACTCATTGCAAGGAAATTGCCTCCGTTTCTAGCACAGGTTTTATTCACCTAGTTCCTGTCCTAAAGGGATCAGGGAACTGGGCCAAAGAACTCAGGAATAAAACTCCTCCAAGTGAGCCTGGGTATTAGTAGCAAAGGTTACCTGGTCAAAGAGGCTCATCCCTAGCACCGGGAGGGAGGTGTACACCAGATTGTAGAGGGTGATGAACCACTGGTCATACACAGTCTAGAAAAGAGCAGAGAGGTCGGTTAGCAAAGGGATCCTCTGTACCGGCGACCCATGACCCCGCCGCCTGTCAGTCTCTCATCTCCATTCACAGAAGGTGCCATTCGCCCCTGAGCAGAGGACCGGCCTAAGGGCTGGGCCCGGGTCACTAAGCCTGGCATACAGGCTGGGGCACAACAATTCCTTCGCTGCTCACGTTTCAGAATTCAATCTGTGGCACAAACAGCACCTGTCCAGGCTGCTGCATGTGACTGAAAAGTAAATGACACCCCCGGGCCTCGGCCCAGCACTGAGAAAGAGCTGGGCAGGTCGGGAGTCTTGAGCCAGAACAAAAAAATAAAAGGCCCCAAAAATTGACATTGAAGAAAATATATAATAAATGAAATTCAACACAAAGGGGCTGAAACACAGAACTATCTGGGCTCTCTCAGATTCTGATGATTTATTACGAGTCATACCAGGATCGGTATGTATCTGAAGAAGTGATTTTTTACTCTCAAAAGCTTATGCCCAAATAAATCTGTCCGTTTTTAAGGTGTCAGCGGGACTCCTCATTGTTTAAGTACACTAGATCCTCCGGATCATCCCTGTCCGCATGTTCATTGATCCCCTCAAAGGATTCTAATAGATTTCCCTTTACAAAAGCCCCAACAGATTGTGTCAATCTCTGTGTCTGATCATTCTGTTCTTTACTATAGTTTCAACCAATTTACCTGGGACTGAAGTCCGGCTTACCGGCCTGTCATTTCCAGCATCGTCTTTGCAGCCTTTTTTAAAAATTGTCGTCACACTAGCTATTCTCCAGTCATCTGGTACAGAAGCGGATTTAAGTGATAGTTTGCATGCCAAAATTAGTAGCTTTGCAATTCCATCTTTGCGATCCATCAGAACCCTTGGGTGATCCCATCTGGGCATCGGAACTTATTATTGTTTAATTTATGAATTTGTTCAAAAACCTTCTCTAGTCACACCCCAACCTGAGGCAGTTCCTCAGATGTGTCACCTTCAAAAGAATGACTCAAGTTAGTGAATCTCCCCCAGACTCTCAACTGTGAGGACTAATACAAAGAATTTATTTCGTTTCTCTGTGTATCTTCCTTGAGTGCCCCTTTACCATGTTCAGTGTCCAGTGGCTCCATTGGTTGTTTGGCAGACTTCCCGCTTCTGATGTACTTTAAAAATGTTTGCTATTAGTTTTTGAGTCTTTGGCTAGTTGCTCTTCACATTCTTTTTTGCCTAGTTATACTTTTACCCACAACTTGCCGGAGCTGATGCTCCTGTCTGTTTTCCTCGGTAGGATTTGACTTCCCATGATTAAAGAACGTCGTTTTACTTCAAATCGCTTCTTTTACTGTGTTGGTTAGCCATGGTCCTCTGTGTCAGGGATTCTCAAACTTCATTGCGCTGTGACCCCCTTCGGACCACAAAAATTACTACAAGACCCCAGGAGGGGAGACCAAAGCGTGAGCCCACCCAAGCCCCACTGCCCCAGCCGAGAGGCCAAAACCCGAGTCCCGCAGCCCTGGGCCGGGTTCGGGGCTGAGAAAGTTGAACCCCACAGGCTTCAGCGACAGGGGAGGGGAGGCTGTAACCTGAGCCCTGAAGTCCTTGGGCTGTGGCCGCAGGTGGTGGGGCTCAGTCTTTGGCTTCGACCCCGGACCCCAGCAAGTCTAACACCAGCCCCGGCGAGCCCATTAAAATGGGGTCGCGATCCACAGTTTGAGAACGGCTGCGTATATTTTGTCTGAGTTGGCAGTAGGGTTGTAGGACAGTCACTAGGTGGCAGCAGTGATCCATCCCAGGCCCCCGCAGCAGTAGCAGACATGCCATCTGACACAGGCGGGGGATGCCACCTTCTGACGGTCTATGGGCACCGTGCTGGGAGGAATGCCAGCTGCTCTCTGCTCATTAGCAGCACACACCATGATGCTGCATGTCACCCCACGTTTTCACATTATCGGCATTTCCCTGTGCTGCTGTGAAGGACCCGCATGTTCCCCTGGGCCAGCACTAAGTGCACAGGACAGGGGAGGTGGGTCACAGCACACGGCTTTTCACGTGACAGACTTCCAGTCTGCGGGCGTCCTTCCCCCTTCTGGCAGGTTTTCCCACACGGTCCCCTCATGAAGGGAATGGCCTCCCCACCCCCGCTTCTGGATTTACCAAACAGGCGATAATTTTACATCAACATCAATTCACGAAATACAGGGGAGCATGGGAAATTCCATCACTGGGGGGCTGTGGGTGTGAAGCGGGACTTGTGCACCCCCTCGCGGTCACCAACAGAAGCAGGTGAATGGGTGAGAACATCAGCAAGGGAAATTCACTACCAGGGCCCGTGGGAAGAAGTAGTGTCCTGAGCAGAAACACTCGGAACGAGGAGGACAAATGAGTGACGTTTGCCCTGAGGAAGGAGCTGGCTCGTCTCATCATGGGCGTATTTTGCAGAGGAAGCTACTTTTGTGCACGGGACTGAGTGTCAGGAAAGCTGGCTCCCCCTGGCTCCCTGTGTGACCTCAGACAAGGCACTTGGACCACACTCGGAAAGTTTTATAGGCACCCAAAGCTGATGAGGAAAATATCTGGCCCATAGCCCTTGTATGCTTCAGTGAGTCCATCAGTAAAAGGGGGAGAACTGGACTTCCCCAGAGTACCTCCCAGCGGGGGGAGAAGGGGGATCTTCAGTCCTGTCTGTAAGTGCTTTGGGCTCCTCTGCTGGAAGACGTTAGGGGAGGAAAAGGGTTATTACCACGTCTAACATACAGTGTGACAGGAGCACAGAAACTGGCCCACCTGTGCAGAGAAGCCGGAGAAGAATCCATACCAGAAATGAACTAAGGTGAAGGCGAAGTTCTTATAGAAGAAGTATCTGAGGAACTTGCACATGCGGATGTAGGACCAGCGCCCGTGGACCAAGAGCAGGCGCTGCAGGTAACGGAACTGTGCGAAGGAAAAGTCGCTGGACAGCACGGCCTGCATCCCCTCCTGGCCACTGATACCGACCCCGATGTGGGCAGCTGCAACAAGAGAATCCAGATCATTACAATGGGAGCTCTGTGAGTGTTAGTGGTTATCAGGCTACCCACGGCATGCTGGGACATGTAGTCTTTGTGGGTCACACCCGCGCTTGGGCAGAGGGCATTCCTGTGGGGAACACCTCTGCCCCCGCGTCACACTGCAGGCTGCTGAGTAACAGATTGGTTTCCAAGTACTAATTTATATATGTCCAGGGGTGAAAGTAACTACAGACACTTACCGGCATGGCGCTGGGCTGGGGCCAGCTCTGGCTCCCAGAAGGGGCGGGGCCTTGGGTGGAAGGGGCGGGGCTGGGGCACTGTACTGGTAAGTGGCTGGGGAGTCAGCATCCCCCAGCCAACCCTTCCAGGCCACCTGGACTGTGCTGCCCGGGCCGGCTCCAGTGGTGATTTAAAGGGCCCGAGGCTTCGGCTGCTGCAGTAATGGTGACCAGAGTCCCAGGGTCCCTACCAGCAGGGCTGCCGATGGGGGAGGGGGCGCAGCAACGTTAAAGTGCTGCGGGGCAAAGGACTGTCCTTAAGGTGCTGCGGGGCAGCACTTCAATGTCCCTGCCCCTTTTGCCTCCCCTGTCGGCGGCCCTGCCGGTACAGACCCTTCCACAAGGGCCACCCACGGGGAAGGCAAAAGGGGCAGGGATGTTGAAGCACTGCTGCAACACTTTACTGTGGGCTGCATACAGTCCAGTACGGGTTCTTACCGGTACACCGGCCCGGCCCGCTTTCACCCCTGTATAGTTAATATGAGCTGCATACGGTCCAGTACGGGTTCTTACCAGTACGCCGGCCCGGCCCGCTTTCACCCCTGTATAGTTAATATGAGCTGCATACGGTCCAGTACGGGTTCTTACCGGTACGCCGGCCCGGCCCGCTTTCACCCCAGTATAGTTAATATGAGCTGCATACGGTCCAGTACGGGTTCTTACCGGTACACCGGCCCAGCCCGCTTTCACCCCTGTATAGTTAATGTGGGCTGCATACGGTCCAGTACGGGTTCTTACCGGTACGCCGGCCCGGCCCGCTTTCACCCCTGTATAGTTAATGTGGGCTGCATACGGTCCAGTACGGGTTCTTACCGGTATGCCGGCCCGGCCCGCTTTCACCCCTGTATAGTTAATATGGGCTGTATACGGTCGAGTACGGGTTCTTACCGGTATGCCGGCCTGGCCCGCTTTCACCCCAGTATAGTTAATGTGGGCTGCATACGGTCCAGTACGGGTTCTTACCGGTACGCCGGCCCGGCCCGCTTTCACCCCAGTATAGTTAATATGAGCTGCATACGGTCCAGTACGGGTTCTTACCGGTACACCGGCCCAGCCCGCTTTCACCCCTGTATAGTTAATGTGGGCTGCATACGGTCCAGTACGGGTTCTTACCGGTACGCCGGCCCGGCCCGCTTTCACCCCTGTATAGTTAATGTGGGCTGCATACGGTCCAGTACGGGTTCTTACCGGTATGCCGGCCCGGCCCGCTTTCACCCCTGTATAGTTAATGTGGGCTGCATACGGTCCAGTACGGGTTCTTACCGGTACGCCGGCCCGGCCCGCTTTCACCCCTGTATAGTTAATATGGGCTGTATACGGTCGAGTACGGGTTCTTACCGGTATGCCGGCCCGGCCCGCTTTCACCCCTGTATAGTTAATATGAGCTGCATACGGTCCAGTATGGGTTCTTACCGGTACGCCGGCCCGGCCCGCTTTCACCCCTGTATGTTTCCAACAGCTGAGTTCATTTCTGTGCTAATGACCAAGAATCTTTTCCTTGACTGTCAATGTTTTCCAGCAGCACAAACCAACTTTATCATACAGCCATGGCTAGAAAATGACCTTTGAGATGTGTTTAAATGCACCGAGTGTGTATGGCCGTCCCCACCCCCCAGCTGCGGACTATGCTGCTATACGCTGAACAGCCACACTGGGTCAGACCAAAAGTCTATCTAGTCCAAACCAGCCGGAGTCATCTTATCGTCTGTGGACATTATTAGTTCAAACATTTACAGAGAAAAGTCTAAATAATAACTAAACAGAGACGTACGTTTCATGTGACAGCTAACGATAGAGATTTAACTAATGACACTGTTCTTGCTGGCTGGGGGTTGATTGGATTTGGAGGTTCCGATGGAATGAGTCGAGTCCCCATCCTCTCGTGGTGGTGGGGGTGTTTTCTAATGATCACTGTAACATGCTTTTCTTTCCCTTTCCTGACTGGCTGCCTCTTGCCTCCCTTGAAGCTTCCGACTAGTCTTTTCTTTCTTAATTAAAAAGCCCTAGTTAATCAATTTATATAAATTAACGTGAGGAAGATTAGCAAGAGACTCTTTTGAATAATCTTACTTTAATTAAATCTAGCGTGAGGAATTGTTATAGTCCTAAAGCACCAAAGAAAGGCACGGCACTGCCAGAGAGTAGAAGACTGCGTTTTAGGGCTTGTCCGGGAGGACTGGGAGGTGTCCTCTGGGTTGCACGGGGATGCTAAGACAGTCACACAGAACTATACAGAAAATTTACAGGCGTCCAAGCTGTCTCCTTTCCCACTCCTCACAGGGCTATCAGCAGCTAGGAGTGCCCAGTGGCCCCAGTCAGGATCAAGCCCCCACCCCAGATGAGGGCTGTTGTACACTGTCCCACAGTAACACGTGGGAGTAGTAGACGGACAGGGTAACACTGACAGGCGCTCAGTGGACACAGACCCACACAGTCCCGAGTCTTTAAAAACAGGGGACTACCTAAAACAACCAACAAAGCTGGGGCTGTGGGGAAATAGTTTTAGTTTGTGTAATGGGGAAATAGTTTTAGTTTGTGGGTCATTACACAAACTAAAAACTATTTCCCCATGCTAATTTCCCCCCTACTGTTACTCCCACCTTCTTCTCAACTGTTTGAAATGGGCCATTCTGATTATCACTACAAAAGATTTTTTCTCCTGTTGATAATAGCTCACCTCAATTGATTAGTCTCTTTAGTGTTAAGAACATAAGAAAGGCAGTACTGGGTCAGACCAAAGGTCCATCTAGCCCAGTGTCCTGTCTACCGGGAGTGGCCAATGCCAGGTGCCCCGGAGTGAGTGAACCTAACAGGTAATGATCAAGTGATCTCTCTCCTGTCGTCCATCACCCCCTTTGACAAACAGAGGCCAGGGACACCATTCCTTACCCATCCTGGCCACTAGCCATTAATGGACTTAACCTCCATGAATTTATCCAGTTCTCTTTTAAACCCTGTTCTAGTCCTAGCCTTCACAGCCTGCTCAGGCAAGGAGTTCCCCAGGTTGACTGTGCACTGTGTGAAGAAGAACTTCCTTTTATTTGTTTTAAACCTGCTGCCCACTAATTTCATTGGGTGGCCCCTAGTTCTTATATTATGGGAACAAGTAAATAACTTTCCCTTATTCACTTTCTCCACCCCACTCATGATTTGATAGACCTCGATCATATCACCCCTTAGTCTCCTCTTTTTAAAAAGTCCTCGCCTCTTTAATCTCTCCTCAAATGGGACCCATTCCAAACCCCTAATCATTTTAGTTGCCCTTCTCTGAACCTTTTCTAATGCCAATAGATCCTTTTTGAGATGAGGAGACCACATCTGTACGCGGTATTCAAGATGTGGGCGCACCATGGATTTGTATAAGGGCAATAAGATATTCTCCGTCTTATTCTCTATCCCTTTTTTAATCATTCCTAACATCCTGTTTGCTTTTTTGACTGCCGCTGCACACTGCATGGACGTCTTCAGAGAACTATCCATGACGCCAACATCTTTTTCCTGATTAGTTGTAGCTAAATTAGCCCCTATCATACTGTCTATATAGTTGGGGTTATTTTTTCCAATGTGCATTACTTTACATTTATCCACATTAAATTTCATTTGCCATTTTGTTGCCCAATCACTTAGTTTTGAGAGATCTTTTTGAAGTACTTCACAGTCTGCTTGGGTCCTAACTATTTTGAGCAGTTTAGTATCATCTACAAACTGACACCTCACTGTTTACCCCTTCCTCCAAATCATTTAGTGTTGGTATGGCAACCCCCATTTTTTCATGTCCTCTGTATATATCTTCCTACTGTATTTTCCACTCCACGCATCTGATGAAGTGGGTTTTAGCCCCTGAAAGCTGATGCCCAAATAAATGTGTTAGTCTCTAAGGTGCCACAAGGACTCCTTGTCTTTTGAGACGGTCTGATTGCTCTGGCTGCTGGAAGCCGTCATGTGACCACAGCACAGAAGAATCTGGATCCAGGACAAGTTCCAGATTAGAGAGCCTTGTGCTAGCGTTTTGCAGTGGGCATTGCAGGGTGCCAGTGAGGAAGAACAGCTGGGCAGGGCGCCTCGACTTACTCTTGATCATGCTGACATCGTTTGCCCCGTCACCGATGGCCAGGGTCACGGCCTTCTTGTACTTCTTCACCAGCTCCACCACCTGGGCTTTCTGCAGGGGGGTCACCCGGCAGCAGATCACCACTTTGCACATGCAGGCTGTCCGCACCATCTCAAGCTCCAAGTTCCCTTCTAATGCGTAAGCCTGTGGAGCGGAGGAGAACATGCTCTGAAAGTGAGCTCAGTCCAGACACCACAGATCCAGCCGGAGGAAGAATAACTAACCCACTGTGTCAGAGACCGGGCCTGTGAGGCGTGATGCCCAAAGGAGCTCCTAGGCCAAGGATAAGAGCTGGGATGAGATTTTCAGAGCAGCAGCGACACCTGCCTCTAGCACCAAAGATTAGCAGTGACACTAGTGGAGCTTGCCTCTTGACCGTGGTGGGTGGGTCTCTGCTCACTCCTGACTTAGCTCCTAAGGTGGGAGTAGAGGGCTGTGTCCTGAGACGACCCTGCAGCACTGACTTTCTATTACAAGTATAAACATGCTGCAACTTACAATTAATCAACGCCCACGAACATTCCTTAATGGACCCTCCATCATTCCCTTTCCTGCCAAATCTGGGACCTATGTAAAGTTCATCTGGCTGATCTATAGGCTCCAAGTCCCCCCCCCCCCCCACAAAACCACGCCCCAAATGGGCTGATTTCCAATTTGGGAGTGTTCTAAAGAAGCCTAGTAGAGCTGGTCATAAGAAAAAGACAAACAAAATGAATCTTCCTACCCCGTGTTGACCTTTTACTTTATTCGGACGTGTTATTTCCATCCCTGAAATCAACAAAGATAAGCGGACGTCTGCTCAGAAACCCAGCCCTCCAACACTGCCTGGCAGGTAGGGACGTTTCACATTTCTTACGGAATGTGCTTCTGGTGCTTTGATGTCTCCTCTGCAGAGGGAATCCGCACGACTCCCTCCTCCCCAGAGCCAGAGAGCAGGCCAGCTGCCCTTTCCACTTAAGGCAGCAAATCAGCAGCTCAGATTTCCTTTCTTCCAAAAACAGTAAGCCGGGTGAGTCACCAGCGCCCCCGCGTCCCTCCCGTCAGCAGCGGGCAGGCTTGCTCAGCTGGAGAGACCTTTTCGTGATTCGGTTTTACAGTGCGACAGACAGCAAGAGTTTTACCACTTTCCAAAACAGCCTCCATGCACAAAAGCCTCATCTAACAAAATAGTATATGCAAGCCTGGACCACGTCCCTCCATGCACACAATCAACGTATCATGTGATGTTGTGCGTTTAGCCACAACAAACATGGTGCTGCTCTCCACTGTTGTTCCTTTTGTTCAAAGAGGATCACAGATGTGAACGTGGCAACACTGGGACTCTGTCTCCACCCTCCTGGAGCTGGTCCAGGCTCCGCGTGAGAAAAGCTAGTGCCTTTCCTGCATATCGGGGTCAGATTTTCCAGGGAACCCAGCACTCAGTTTGCTGCCAACTCTTTGACAAGCCTGGAGGCAGCAGGCACCATCTCCAAACCATCCTTACCAAACTATGGCCATTAATAACCAAGCCATACACCCCGTCCGCTTGCTCTTCAGGTAAGATCCTTGACTTCGTGGAAGGGTTTTCAAACTGGATGTTAATTTCATCACTGTCCAGGAAGGAATCCGGCTTCATTTTCTTCCTTGCGCTCCTTAAAAGGATCAGTCATTAAAAATACAGAAACAAATGTAAGTTATTTTCTTAAACCCAGGTTTTTTAAAGAAAAACATGTTCCCCCTTGTTAGCATCGTTCTCCTTGCAGAGGGTTTTGAAGGCCTCTGGCAGCACACAGGGCTGGAGGGGCCCTCGGAGAAATCCTCTAGTGACAGAGCCGTGTACGGCGAGGATACGGGGCCCTCGGATTCCCTGCCCTGAAGCGCCCAGTCTAGGGGCCAGCTGGGGCTGGGATGCAGAGCAGCCCGTAAGAAGCTGTGGGATGGCCACTGGAAGTGCTAGCACCTGGAGCTTGTACCAGCCTCTGGAGCACGCAGAATCCATGAGGCACAAAGGTGGCTTCAACCCACCTGTACCCCTCCCATCAGGCAGTGCCCTCTGAGACACCGGCCCCCCACCTAGGCCCCCATCATCAGCCTGGGATCGGACATCGAGCACAATCTCTCTATTCCTGGCCTGACCACCTCCTTCTCCTCCCCACGATCACAGGGCTCCACCTGAGTGATGGACCAGCTGACCTGGCTCTTCCCTACAGACGAGCCGAGAAAGGGACCAGAACCTTTTGGCGCAGTGAGAACCACTTTATGTCCACAACTGAAGGCATCGTGACCCCAGACTCCTGGCCCATGACGATCCAGAGTGGTCACCCGTGTCCTTTTTTACATCGATTTTAGGGCCAGAATTTATAGTGATCTAGTCAGACCTGCCTAGCACAGGCCACAGAATTTCACTCCGTGATTCGTGCATCAAGCCCATCTCCACTGGCTGAGTAAGACTGGACCTTTCAGAAAGGGCCAATCTAGAGCTACAGTTCCCTTTTGGTGAACTGTGGTAAATGAAAGAGGTGGACAAACTGGAAAAAGCCCAGAGAAAAGCAACAACAAGGAATAATGGCCTAGCAAACGTGACCTATGAGGGAAGATTGAAAACACTGGGTTTGCTTAGTCTGGAGAAGAGAAGACATGATAACAGCCTTCAAGAACATACTTATCCACTGAGGAAACGATAGGAAGCAACGGGCTTAAATTGCAGCCAGGGAAATTTAAGTTAGACATCAGGGTGGTTAAGTACTGGAACAAATTGCCTAGGGAAGTTGTGGAATCCCCATTATTGGAGGGTTTAAGAGCAGGTTAGAAAAACACCTCTCAGGGATGGTCTAGATAATACATAGTCCTGGGACTGGACTAGCCGGCTATCAAGGTCCCTTGTTCCAGTCCTACCTGTCTAGGATCCTATGAAGACAGAAGGCTAGAATGGCACAAACACCCTCCAGTTCTCTGTGCCAAACATACCCCATGGCGATGCACAATCTGGCTGTTTACCTGAGTTCTTCCAACACGTCCTCAGAGGTGTGGCCTTCAATAACGAAAACGTCCTTCATGTCATCATGCAGCATGTTGCAGGAGTAGCCGATATTCATGGCGGTCTCTGGAGAAATCAACAATTTCATTCAGACTCCGACAGGAAGGACGTCGGTTACCCAGCCACCCCGCACTCCCCTTGAGCCATTTCCATGACTGACAAGTACCATGCGTCTCATCGGAGAGAGGCCTGGACCACACGGATCTGTCTGTTCTAAAGGAACCAGAGAGTCTGGCTGGATGGTCTTAGCACCAGGCTCACAACCACCAGGCTTCCTAGGGCCACAGAGATGGATCTCTCAGCACAAGAGACTCAGCTCTCCCTGCTGCTGATCTGGATGTACTGACTTTCCCATGCAGTTTATTGCGTGTGGGTCGTCTGGTGTGCATGGACCCTGGTGATACAGGGACACTTCTGAGGAGACCAGGGCCCCTTTGCCTTCGCGTCCTTGGACGGCATTTCTCCCACCTGAACTGCTTTGCAATGTGCTGCCTTCAGCCCTTTGCCCGAGAACTGGCTGGATTTCAGCAGGACTGAAGGTAAAGAAGGACCAGATCCTGAGCTTGCTGACATCAAAGGAATGATGTCAATTTACAGCAGCTAAGGATCTGGCCCATGTCCCCAAAGCCATTTGGTCTCTTTGGGGAAGAAAGGTGTAATAGAAACAATCTCTCGCTCTCCAGATCCAGGGGGGAGGGTCGTGAGGACCGGGGGGGGGGGGGGGCTGATATAGGTTGTGGGTTCCATTTGTTGTTTAGTTCTTGTTGGGAAAACGAAGCTCCACAGAGAAATGCTGCTGTGAGACTGGCAGACCAGGTGCCAGCTCATGCCCAGACCAGCAGGCCTCACTGAAAACACTGACAAGTGCACAGCTGGAAACCCGTCTGGCTCACCTGGGTGCTAGCACTGCTAAAGCAGATGTTAAGTTTCCAAGAAAGTGTGTAGGGTTTGACCTTCTGAACTAGGTGTGAGTTGCTGCCAGCTTGGATCTCACCGGTAATAGCTGCACCCCATGCTATAGGGAACAGGGAAGGGTTTGCTCTGTAACTATAGAAGTGTTTGCTTGGGCCTTGGAAACCCCCCAGTCAGGAGAGGAGCGTTACCCAGTGTGCCATACCAGTGAACCACTAGTGGGTACCCCGAAAGGACAGATAGAGCTTGCACATTACAGCAGCTTCTGTTACTTTTTGGAACCCAAGGGCCGGTCTACCCTACAACTTTACATTGGCGCACGACGCCCCTGGAGCACGCCTGGTGAAGATGCTCTAAACCACCAGGAGAGAGCTCTCCCACCGGCTTCACTCCACCTCCACGAGAGGCGGAAGCCATGTTGGCAGGAGAGCTTCTCCCGCTGAAATATCACTGTTTACACGGGGGAGGGGGGGTAAGGTTGGAGTAACTGCATCACTCAGGGTGTGTGTGGAGTAGACCAAGCCTAGGGCTGTAACTCATTTCTGTGCGTATGTTACCTGCTTTAATCTTATAAACAACTCTCATTTCTTTTTCCTAGTTAATAAACCTTCAGTTAGTTTATTACAGGATTGGCTACAAGCACGGTCTTTGGTGAGCGATCTAAGGTACCACTGACCTGGGGTAAGTGACTGGTCCCTTGGAATGGGGAGTAACCTGAACAGCACTGTGATTTTTGGAGTGAGGCACCATCTATCACAAAGGCAGGCTCTCCTGGGGGGCAAGACAGACTGGAAGTGCCCAAGGGGACTGTCTGACTCCATGGTTAGGCTGATGTAGGGCCCAAGGAGTTCACACTTGGTAATTGGTGGGTGAAATCTAATGACACAACCAGTTTGGGGTTGGTGCCCGTTTGGAACAGTCTGCCATGGGGTTAGAACCCACCTTCGTGAGCCATTCCAGACAACCTGACAGCTGTGACCACAACCCTTCCCCACTTAGTGCTTTCTGCACATCTCTGTGACACGTGGTGGGTCCCCCTCCCTCACTGAGCCCCCTGCTCGGTGTTCAAAAGGAGGCAGAATCGGGATCCAGGCATAGAGGGAGCAGCCTGTGCAGAGGAGAGGAAAGTCAGAGACAGCAGCCCACAGCCCTGCGTGGCTGTCCCAGACCATCCCCTTTACCTTGCTTGTCTCCAGTAAGAACCCAGATTTTAATGTGGGCTTTGGACAGGGTTTCAATCGTCTGGGGGACTCCATCTTGTAACTTGTCCTCAATAGCCGTGGCACCTAGCAGCTTCAAAGACAGAGGGACACGTGTGAGCTCCCCAGTGGTCAGCATCAGAGGAGAGCGCAGTGGCTTCTGCTCCGTCCGGCAGCGCACACAGCCCAGGCTTGAGTCGACTCAGCTCTATTCATTGTACACACTAGGCCCTGGTCCCACAAAGCCTCGTGCACGTGAGTCACCCCACGGACCCGGCTGGCCGGCGCGTGGGCATAAATCACTCAGATACCTGGGCCTCTCTCCTTCTCCACCCACCCGGCACTCGCAGCAGCACAGTGCGGTGACTTACCGGAGGAATATTGTCTACCCAGACGTATCAGGACAGAAACATTTTTAAGAGTCTCTTTCTCTACGTGTTGGGAACAGCCATTGACCTCGAATCCTGGGGATACGTGGGCCAAGGAAAGTGATCATAGATTTTTCCAGGGACTGAGGTGAGGCTCCTTCTATAGGCCCCTGACTGCACAGAAACCTCCTGTCCTCAGCTCTCAGCAGGATCGTGAGACGGCATGACCCAGGACCCTCCTCCTTCCTCATGGCCTCCCTGCCAGTCTCCCACACCAGAGGCTATCCCTCCCCCAGTTCCTTCCTGCAAGGGAAGTCCTTTCTTCCCAGGGCGCGCACACAGGCCCACAGGAAACAGAAAACTTCTCGGCAAGGGTGACAAAGCAGCTGTAGAGTTTCCAAGATTTCATAAGAGCTGCTGTGATTGCAAAGCTGCCTCATGTCCATTCAGACCGGGCATGTCTCTTCTCTTCATTCCTTCCCCACAGCGAGCGCACACAGCTGAACCCCAGGGACATTCAAAAAGCAGCAGCACCACTCCCAGGAGGACCCTGCTTGCGGATCACAGTGTAGTCACTGCTTTCATTCACGTCAAGCGGACACAGACTGTTCTGCAGACACCCCTCTCTCCTCCCAGGCTGACAGAACAGAGTACAGGCTCCTCCAGAACCACAGAGAGACCCAGGAACTACGCGGCTCAGGGCGGTGACACTGGTCATTTAGAAGTCCAGAAGAATAACAGTTCAACTGCTTGAACATACAAGGGACAGCGAAGAAACACCTGTGCCAGTGTCACTTCCATCAAACTCTAGTGTGTTCGCCCATCACAAGTCAGCTAATCCGACATCCACGCGAGTTAATATAAAACTGTGCCCTGCCAGCTACTGGTACCCAGGTGCCAGTGAAAACCCAGGCCTGCCTCGATCAATCCATTTTAGTTACACAACCCATGTAAAGTCACAGCGATCCGCTTACTGAGGAACCAACCTCCCAGCTGCCCGCCCACGACTTGACCCAGATTTCATGAAAGACCAACCATTAAGTCTTTTTCAATCTCTTCGTATAACTCAGATAACTTCTCTTCCCGGTCATCCAGGGCAGTGCTGGCTTCATGGTGACGTTTGTGCCACTCCTCAAAGTAGTCCTCCTGCAGGTTTTTGTAAGCCAGAACCAGTGTCCTCAAGCCTTCACCTGCAAACTCCTGCAAGACATGGGTGGGATAGGTGAGGGCCAGGTGGTGGAACACCCTTCTAGCGTGATCTGCAAGGAGCACTATTTACAAACACCCTCTCATCCAAAAGATGCCAAACCCAACTTCTGCAATGAATAGGATGAAAATTTGCATCTAACACTTTAAACTCACCAACAACTGGAAGTCCAGATCTACTCCTGAACAGATCCCTTTTTAACTGCAGTCTATTGCCTATACAAGACCAAAGCCAAAGGATTTTCCTACACGTTGACTCAAGTTTTCCATTACCATGGCACCTGTGTCATGGGTATTGTAGGAGGCCAACGTAAAACACACACACAAGAGCTACTCCCAGAATTTCAGAATTGTGCCCTTGCAATTGCTCTGCAGAACTGTGGTGTGGCTGCAGGCTTTCCTTGCACTGAACAGGTCACTTCATGCACAATGTCAACGAGCGCCCGGATCTGCACCTTCACCACATACGTGACAAAGTCTGGACCCCAGTGCTTGTAACCAGCCCAACGACAAGGCTCCCTTTTGGACACTCAGATTGTCCCTCCGGGGAGGTCAGGTGCTATAGCCCCCATCCTCTTCCTGGGGTTATGCTGGGGAAGGGCAGCTTTCAGCGGCAGCTGCCTAGGGAATGTCCTGCATCCTCAGCACCTCCTCCCCTCCAGCCCGGGCCTGCTGTCTCACTGTGTTGGACTCTGCGGTCTCATTGCTGGACATCTGGCAGAGCAGGGCTTACAGACACTTGTGCCAGTGTAACCCCCAGTGGGGCCCTGAGTTCTGCACTGCACCGGCAGAGGCCAGTGTCATCTGGGGGTGAGCAGAGGACCCAACAGATAATATCATCTTGTTAATTGTATCGTATATACAAATGCAAGAAGTCTAAAGACTGAGATGGGTGAACTTGAGTGCCGGGTACTAATTGAGGATATAGATATAATAGGTGTCATGGAAACTTGGAATGATGATAATCAGTAGGACATGATAATACCAGGGTGCAAAATATACAGGAATGACAGCGTAGGTCACACAGAAGGGGGTGGGGGAGTGGCCCTATATGTGACAAAAAGCAGAGAGTCAAACACAGAAAGACTCTTAATTGAATCAGACTATACCACTGAATCTCCACGGATAGAAATCCCATGCTCCAAAACTAAGAGTGGAACAGTAGAAATGTCCTACCCACCACCTGACCAGGATGGTGACAGTGATTGCGAAACGCCCAGGGAGATTAGGGAGGCCACAAAAACAGAAAACCAAATAAAAATGGGGTATTTCAACTATCCTCATATTCATTAAGAATGTGTCACTCAGGAAGGGAGGCAGAAATAACATTTCTAGACACCATTAATGATGGCTTCTTGGACCAGAGCTGGTCCTGGCACCCAGCAGAGGAGAGGCAATTCTTCATTTAGTCCTAAGTAGGGCACAGGATCAGATCCAAGAGGTGTTTCTAGCTGAATAGCTAAGTCACTTTGACCCTAATGTTGCTAAATTTAACTTCCTTGTGAGGGGAAAATATCAAACCCACCACAGTAGCATTTAACTTCAAAAAGGGGAACTACACAAAAAGGAGGCTAGTAAAACGGAAGTTAAAAGGACAAAGAGTGAAATGCCTGGAAGCTGCATGGAAACTTTTAAAAACACCATAATAGAGGCTCAAACTCTGTGTTTACCCCACATAAAAATGTCCCCCTGGCTAAACAACACAGTAAAAGAGGTGGTTAGAGATGAACGCCATCTTTTAAAAATCGGAAGCCAAATACTACTGAAGAGCGACTAGCAAAAGACACAACTAAGAGCAACGGTTAGATCTGAGGTCACTGCTGACCTGGGTCGTATTGAGAAAGATGACAGGCTCAGTGGCCTGTTACCAATTGCCTGAACTATCGAGACCCCCAATGAAATGTAAAGAGCCGCTGAATATGTTTTTCAGGCAATGGCCGCCTGATTCTTCACAGGAGAACTCTCTCTTTTCCTCGGTAAGTTACCCATTATTTACCGATCTCCCAGGGAGATGCCTTTAGAGATCATCCACTTTTCACCTATGTCGGTTCCATTCCTAGTTCCAGTGGTGGCATCAGAGACGTTCACAGAGAACAAGGGTCTCCTACCCTGCCCGTTATCTGCGGAGGGGTTTCCCTGCAAGGGGCACTTACATTCAGGTGTTCCATGGTCTCTTCCTTGAGGGGTCCGCAGGAAGAATCCAGCAGTTCATAGACAATGGTGTCAGCACCCTTGCAATACAAGGTCAGGTCACCTTCCGGACTTCGCACTAAAAGCAATGGGAACAAAGGTTCAACA
Organism: Sternotherus odoratus; assembly: GCA_032164245.1. NCBI lineage: Eukaryota > Metazoa > Chordata > Testudines > Kinosternidae > Sternotherus > Sternotherus odoratus. The sequence goes on from JAVMKO010000007.1 coordinate 105,370,810, forward strand.
AAACTCAGACTAAGGCATTTGGCAGCCGTCACATTAAGTGTGTAGAGACACCCAAACTCTGCCTGCCCGGGGTGAGGGTCAGGCCTGCTCTGCACAGAATGGAGGAGAACGCAGCCAACTCCTCTCTTTCCGACGGAGGTGTGAGGGCACAGACTGCAGGCCCGACACACATTGCTCCCTCAAGATCTGAGCAGATGCACTGCTGAAGCCTGTCGTCGCATGTATGGGGGGGGGGGGGGAGGGGCAAGGACACGAATATCCAGATGCCAAGAGAAGTCTGCTGTCAAAGACCTGGCCCCACTCCCAGGGAATCCCCTTGTCACTTCCACTCTATACATTTACACCAGCCTAGTCCCTGCAGTGTCCGGCCACAGAAAAGGAGACCAGTTAGAGAGCCCGACCGAGCAGGAAAGTGAAGGGGAGTGACGGGAACGCACCAATGACCGACATCCTTTTGCGCACGTTGTTGAAGTCCAGAATAGCCAGGAGCTCGTAGACCTTTGTTTCTCCCATTTCCACCACAGTGATGGTCTCGGGGGTCCGAGCACGAAACACAAAGCCAAAGTTTCTGGCCGCAGTGACCAGGGCTCCTTCGTCTGGAGACTGGGCCTGATACACCAGGTTACCTGCCAGGCAAGGAAGAAAGAATGTTCATCTCGGTCGTGGGTATCATCACTCTGCTTCTGATGTGAATCAAACTCGAGGGCTGAGGTATTCGACCGCCACTGCTCAGCTCCTGTCCACCGGCACCCTAGAGCAGTGCCTCTGAACCAGGTCCCAGGGCTCAGTGCTCCAGGCATTAGCCCTGGGGGGCTCAGGGCTTTGTGGGGGGACCTCCTGAAACCACAGTCTCTCCCCCCCCCAAGGGCCATGGAAGCTCTGCGCACTACCCTCGCCCCGAGCACAGGCTCCACAGCTCCCATTGGCTGGGAACTGCAGCCAATGGGAGCTGCAGGGGTGGTGCCTGCAGGTGAGGGCAGCGCACACCACACAGAACCACTGACAGCCCCATGCCTAGGAGCTGGACATGCCGGCTGCTTCTGGGAGCCACGCAGAACCAGGGCAGGTAGGGAGCCTGCCTTAGCCCGGCTGGGCTGCCAACCAGGAGTCGCCTGAGGTAAGCGCCGTCTGGCTGGAGCCCGCATCCCACGCCCCCTTCCGCACCCCAACCCCCTGCCCCAAGTCACAGCCCTTCCTGCACCCTAACTCCCTCCCAGAACCCACACCCCTACCCCATGCCAAAGCTGAGCCCCCTCCACACTCTGAACCCCTCGGCCCCAGCCCAGAGCCCCATCCTCTACCCCAAACCCCACATTCCCCATCCCCCCCCAGAGCCCTGCCTCCCTCCCACACCCCAACCCTCTCCCCCAGCCCAGTGAGGGTGAGGGAGTGATGGAGGGAGGATGGATGGAGTGAATGGGGGGTGAAGCTGCAGGGAAGGGGCGGGGGCAGGGGCAGGGTAAGGGTGTTCAGTTTTGTGTAATTAGAAAGTTGACAACCCTACCACATCTGCCGCTGTGGCTATCCACAGATATCTGCAGATTTGCAGGGCTCTGCGGATGATTTCCCCGTGTCCGCAGACAAATGACGAGCAGCACAGTGCTAGGACGTTACAGGCCGTGACGGCTGTATTGGTGCCCTCCGCAATGCTCACCTTCCTTCTTCTCTTCTGGCATCACGGTGTGACACAGCGAGAGTAACCGGAAAAACCTGTGTGAGGCAGCATCCTCCAGCTTCACGGCTTCCACCAGACTGTGGTCGTAGAACACAAACTTTGGGTCGGCCAGTTGGTTGTACGAGAAATCAACCTTCTCGGTGTGCTGCAAAGGTGAGGCTCAGGGTCAGCTGGGAAACCGCTGCCTTGCTGCTCTCACAGGGATTTCACAACTGCTCCCCACTCGCAGTGATCCCCCTCCCCCAGACACTCGCAGTGATCCCCCTCCCCCCCAGACACTCGCAGTGATCCCCCTCCCCCAGACACTCGCAGTGATCCCCCTCCCCCAGACACTCGCAGTGATCCCCCTCCCCCAGACACTCGCAGTGATCCCCCTCCCCCAGACACTCGCAGTGATCCCCCTCCCCCCCACACTCGCAGTGATCCCCCTCCCCCAGACACTCGCAGTGATCCCCCTCCCCCAGACACTCGCAGTGATCCCCCTCCCCCAGACACTCGCAGTGATCCCCCTCCCCCAGACACTCGCAGTGATCCCCCTCCCCCACACACTCACAGTGATCCCCCTCCCCCACACACTCACAGTGATCCCCTGTCCCACAACTGCCCCCCGCAGTCCCAGGTTTGACTGTTCATTCCAATGACAGAAGGACCGGGAGTCCTCACCTAAACACAGAGGAAAACTCTGTGCCCTCGGCATGTTCCCCCAGGGCAGGGGAGAAACCCACATGGAAAAAGCTGAGGGCAACCCGAAGTAAAGTTTAAACTCTACCCACCCCTCGTCATCTCTGAAACAAAGACGCACTGAACGGAGCTCTCTCCCTTTGGGTTTTATCGCGTGATGCTTTGCAGAGGGGACACACCGCCCAGAGCGGAGTCCTGCCCCAGCTCCAGGGAGGTCACACGCCTAGAACGAGTCCTGTGTTTCGACCAGCCCAAGGGGACACTTGGCACTCACCAACGGAGCAAATCCCCCGCACTAATGTGTGCAGCGGAGCACAATGCGTGTGTGTGAGTGTCAAACCTCTGTGCTGCCCGGAGGGGCCGGGGGCTGGCAGATCTCCCACAGGGAGGTGGCTTGGCAAGAAACAGACATTTCTTCCACAACAAATACGTCCTCCCCCTTCTGCTGCCCGAGAGGGGGAACCGGCTGGAGCCTGGTTGCTCTTTTCCAAGCTCTCTAAGGTTTGGGGTTTTAGAAAAGGTGCAGACTTTGGAGGTGCCAGTGTCTGGGGTGCGGGCAGAGCCTCACTGTCACTCACCTGCTTCAATACGCAAATTTCCCACTTTAATTAACACCAAGGCCCTGCTGGTCACGTGGTGAGCACCTGTTCCAGGGAGCGAGTGGTGGGCACGCGGCAGCTCAGAAAGGGAGCCCCCCCCAGGTGGGGGGGGGGTGCATGTTATACCTGGCTGGGGTATGACATGTCCATTGGGGCCTACGCCAGCAGGGCGGCAGAGTACACAGAACCTGCTGGCAGCTAACCACGTACCTCCATGATCTCAGTCCTCTGCCCAGCCATGTCGTACACGTCACCTGCAGGTTACAAACACAGAGCGCGGTCGCACACACAGACTGCAACGGGGCACAAGCTTTGACAACGGTGTGCGCACATCCTGTGGGAGTGGGAAGCGGGGCCAGGAAGGAGACGTTGCTGTCTAGTACGAAATGCACAGCAGAGCACGCTCCGTCCCTGTCCCTGCTGGGAGCACAACTCCACAACATGGGGGCAATAAGCAACCCTCTGCTTGTTCCTACCCCGGTAAGGAACAGCCATCGCGGACACTGAGAAACTGCTGAAAATGCCCTAGGCAAAGGGTGGTTCTTCCGTGTTGTAGTAAGAGGCTGAAACACTGAGCCACTTCCTCGGCAGGTGTCAAAGGCTTCCCTGGCGGAGTTTGGTAGCTTTACTTCTCTTTCAGAGGCAGGGGGGTACTAATATAACTGCCCCCAGCCTTCCTGCAGCCAACTGATTTGCTCAAACCGCTTCTCTGTTAACCTGCCTGCAGCGTGACCTGGGGATTACGGAGCACATGAAAAACCCAAGCGACCAACAGGCTCATAAAGGGGACAGGAACCTGGGTGAAGACCCGCTGGCTCAGAGTGAACCCAGCAAGCACAGAGGAAGCCAGCTGGCAGAGGGGAATGATTGACACCACCTTTCTGAGGGGCTCTTCCCGCTGGCATTGGAGACAGTGCACAGCCCTGGAGTCATTCTAGGCTCACAAGACCCCTTTCCCCACTCCAGAGAACAATACTGCTCCATCCACTCCTCTTGGACAGTCACCTGGCCACAGGGGCCATGAATCCATCACCTCCCGCATGCACTACTGCAACTCATCCTAGCCAGATAAACTCCCCGGGAAGCTACAGCTGGTGTACAGCACAATGACCTCTCTTCAATGGTACACGCTGGAGAGAGCATATTACAGAGGTGATGCGCCCCTGCACTGGGACCCCAATCCCTGCCACGGCCCCTTCACAAAGTCTTAATGGACTAGGCCAACACTCAGGAGCCGCCCCGCCTTCTGAGATCTGCACCCCAGCTATGATCCTCTGGAGAGCACATCTAACAGAGCCCACGGGTCACCTCAAAGAGCTGTCTTCTCAGCAGCAGACCCTCGCTTCCAAGGGATAGCCCTAAGCCTAATACCCCCAGGTCACAATGCAGCACTCAACCTTTCTACTGTGGTCTTCTTCAAAGACCCAGAACAGAAGATGCCCCAGTAGCAAGATCCAAGGAAGAAGCCCACCATTAACTAAACCGTAGGAGAGAGACTTGAGTGTCCATCTTCCACACAGTTCCCACTGGTTCCTAGAATGCACATATAGTGCCTACCTACTGTGTGGCATGGTGGACAGTAAATAGACAGAGGATGGGCAGATGATGGAAAGAGAGACTAATGCTCAGGCTTTGATTAGTATAGTGTTAAAGTGGGTTAAGTAATTCCCCCCACGTCCCACAAGTCCTTTTCTTCTGGATATCGTATGGGATCCTATTTCTGTGACTCAGGAAGAGAGAAGAGTTCTGGCAGAAGGCTTAGGGAGGAAGATCAGAGAGGTTCGTACCATAGGATTTCCCATTAATGGAGCACTTGTTGAAAGCCATGATGTTCTGAGTGAGAGTTCCCGTTTTGTCCGAGAAGATGTACTTGATTTGTCCCAGCTCTTCATTGAGGGTGGTGGTGCGGGCCTGGGCTGGCGTATCGTTCAGCGGGTAATACATTTTACGGTCCCAGTCAATGTAGAAGCTGTTGCCCAGGCGTATGATCTCTACACTGGAGAAAAGGGAAAGAAAAGATGATGGAACATTCATTAGGTCAGGGGACAGGATCTTCTCGCTTCAGCTGCAGTTAGGCTCAGGATCCAAGCATCATGGTGGGCTGCTGTATCCATCAGACCATCCGGAGACGGCTGCAGGCCACATGCATTAAACAGCCTATCCAACCCCCACCCACTTCACGCCCCCTGACTGCCCCCCTCAGAATCTCCAACCCATCCAACCTCCCCTGCTCCCTGTTCCCTGACTGCCCCTAACCACCCCCCTGCACCCCACCCCCTATCAAAGCCCCTCTGCTCTGTGTCCCCTGACCGCTCCCTCCTGAGACCCCCCACCCTAACTGCTCTGCAGGACCTGACCCCCTATCCAATCCCCCCGTTCCCTGCCCCCTGACTGCCCCAACCCCTATCCACACCCCAGCCTTCTGAATCCCATGCCCTGACCGCCTCCCGGGACTCATCCTAGATCGGGGCACTTTTGCAAGGACACATGTCTGGGATCCCTGCTTAATCACAGATGGCCTTCGCTCCTGGTTTGCAGGAATTCTGAGAGGCCCAACCTCTGGGGCTCCTCTCTGCAGGGCTGTGGCAGAGTCCCACCCCCTGAAGGGACATCTCTAGGGTTCAGAGTTATTCTAATGAATCCATTGCAGTCTCTTAAGGAACGAACAAGGTGATTTCGGGGAGAGGAGGAAAGGGCTTGACTCGAGCACAGAAGGAACACATGGTGAAGTCCCTGCTCTTCCAGAGGACACTAACCAACACAGACCCACTGTGGGATCCAGTGGCCATCAGGTATTCTCACTAGATGGCGTCCGTATTCAGAGTTGACTTTGCCGAGTGAGCTCAGCTCTGTGATGCATTCAGACAATGGGAAAGCCCTGCTCTCTGCGCAGGTGAATACTGGAAACTCTTCCACCCAACGGGCATCACATACCTGACGTAGAGCGAAATCGGCACCACTGTGTTCAGAATGATCACGTAAGACCAGAACATGAGGAACCCAGAGTAGGGAGCCGAGGTTACGCCAGTTGCCCAGGGCAGGTAGACCTGGAAGTAGTAGCCCGTGTTGTATTCCCAGATGCCGTTTCCAATGGCCAGGATGAAACACATCAGGGCTAAAAATGCAAAAATCTGCAACGAGAAGATCTGCATTTCAGAAAACAAAGCGTCTTGTGTTTAGTGTGTACGGGCAACGCCCTGAATACACGGTACAGTGTGAGTCAGAGACACGGGGGGGGGGGGGGATCTGCTGGTATTAGGTTACCTGCTCTAGCCCCTGGCCAATGCAGGACCAACCGTTCCCTGCACATGCCTAGAACCTTTGTGCAGCCAGCGAGGGAGCTTCCAAAACTTCCCTTGGAGGACAGCCCTGGAGCGTCACCGATTTCACCACTATTGATTATTTGTATTAACGTAGCACCTAGGGGCCCGAGTCATGGCCCAGGACCCCACTGGGCAAACAGAACAAAAAGACAGGCCCTGCCCCAGAGCACGTACAAGACGAGAGCCAAGAGCTGGATACAGAGAGACAGGCGAGCACCAGGAAACGACGAGACAGGCGAGCACCAGGAAGCAACGAGCCAGGCGAGCACCAGGAAGCAACGAGCCAGGCGAGCACCAGGAAGCAACGAGCCAATACTGGTCAGCATGAGCAGCCTCATTTTTTCTGGTATCTTGTTAAAAAAATTTCTTTTCCAACATTTCACCCCCTGGCTCCCCGTCACTCCAAGTCATTCTCCCCTAGTGCGCACGTCTATGTTCACAGAGCAGGTACCCCTGGGAGCTGGCGCTGACGGGCTCATTGATCCAATAAATCCTCTCTCCAACCTTTATGAGCCTATATGCAGCGTGGACACTGCCAGGACCGTCCCCGGGGTCTCAGCCATTCCACATCAGGGCTAAGCTTTCAAGTCCTCTCCTCACCTGCTCAGTGTCTGTTCCTCTATTACCTGTGGCCCGTTTCTTGCACAAGCTAGGTATGTCGGTGGAGCATGAAGGTCTCAGTAGAGAATCCAACACTCACTTCCTGCAGCCACCAGGCCTGGACTCCCAAGGCAGGGGAGCTAAATACAGGCTGACGGGCATGGACTGTCTAGTGGAACGGCACAGGACTAGACCTCTGAAGAGCTGCGTTTATTTCCCAGATCAGCCATAGACTTTCTGATTGCTCACAGGAAAGTCACTTAACCCCAGTGTGTGTAAATTACCCCATCTGTCAATTGGAAATAATACTTCCCTAGCTCAGAGGGGTGCGGAGAGGGGCTCTGATACCATGGGGATGGGCACAGACCCTCCAGGCTGCCTGATCCAAAGAGGCTCATAAGAACGGCCCTACTGGGCAAGACCAAAGGTTCATCTAGTCCAGTGTCCTGTCTGCTGACAGTGGCCAATGCCAGGTGCCCCAGAGGGAATGAACAGAACAGAGAATCTGTGATCCATCCCCTCTCACTCATTCCCAGCTTCCGGCAAACAGGCTAGGGACACCATCCCTGTCCATCCTGGCTAATAGCCATTGATGGACCCATCCTCCATGGATTGATCTAGTTATTTTTTTAACTGTATTGTAGTCTTGGCCTTCACAGCATCCTCTGGCGAGGAGTTCCACAGGCTGACTGTGCGTTGTGTCAAGAAATACATCCTTTGGTTTGTTTTAAACCTGCTGCCTATTAATATCATTGGGTGACCCCTAGTTCTTGTGTTATGAGGAGGGGTAAATAACACTTATTTACTTTCTCCACACCAGTCAGGATTTTATAGACCTCTACAGCAGTGCTTCCCATGACCTCGGGGTAGGAGAGCTGATGCCTCCTAGTAAGTTCTTTGCAAAGCGGGCCCAAGCTGATTTCCGTGGGCTGACATGTAATGTCAGACTGTGACCTCCGGCCATCTCCGGGGGTTCTGCATCTATATTTGAAGCAAAAAGAAAAGGTCTCGGCAGCCAGCAGCAACTGCTCTATTGTTCAGAAAGTGCCTTTTCCTGAGTCTGCTAAGCAGGGCCTCCCTCCTGGGGCACAAAGACAGGCCTTGCACCTAGGTACCTCCTTCTGTGGGACGGTGTGTCCTAGCCACAGAACACTCACTTCTTTCTGCGCTTGCTAGGGAGTGATGGCTCGCCCTTGGCCCGCTTTCAAACAGGCAGCCTGCTGCAGATTCCCACAGAAGAAACTTTTCTAAACATGGAGAAAGGCCGGGGGTCAGTCTGGAGAGAGGGTTGTTTCCGCCTGACCTACTGGAGAGGCAAAGGGACTGCATGTAAACTGGACAGCGTTTCAAGGCCCTGTTTAAAAATTAATTTGTCACTGGGAGAGTTACAGACAATTAAGCACAAACAAGCTTTCCTGTGTTTACATTGTGCAAGCGTCATTTCACCTGAAGTGAGATATTTTTAGCTCTGTTTTTATTTAGCAAACGATGGCTTTTTGCATTCTTTTGGCTCAGTACGTCAGCAGTGGCCACACACTGCCTCTGGTTCCAGTCCTGTCTGGTCACCTTTCTGATCACCTGTGAGGAAGGAGACCCGGACCACATTCCCTTTCGAGCACGAAGAACCTGATCACAGGAGCAGAACTTTGAGAACGGGCGTGGGAAGGACCGAGCAGTACTTAGATACCCAAGTCCTCGGTGCCTCACAAATGCCTAGGAGCAGCAGACACCTGGCCCCATCGGCCATGGAGAACACACAGAGAGGATGATGCATTCAGCTCCAATTTGCTCAGCTCTCAAAAAAACCCAAGGAGCTAAACTGTGCTTGTCTGCACCAAGCCTAAAGTGGAGCAGAGCCCTGAGTGGATCTCAACATGGAAAGGAAGCTCCGTATGCGTGACACACGTAAATTCGGGGAGATGCTTTTAGCTCAGGGCAAAGGCCCTTGGGACGGAATCCCCAGGACTGATCCCTGCTGATGACTGTGGCATTCGTGTGAGCATCTGCGGTTTGTTACAACTGTCAAGAAGTTTCAATCCCAAATTCAATCTGCAGCATTTTAATTAGCGGAGAGTCGGAGCCTATCCCCCTGGAGTGTAAATATCTTCTTAGTGCGGTTAAATTTACCACTTGCTAAAACCCCCGTCTCCGGTTACGAACGAGCACCTAATATTTTCCTCCAACGAAGGAAAGCCAGACTAGCAGCCAGCAGAGAGCACCATGCAATTATTGAATGCTGTGCAGACAGACATTACTGCAGATATCAAGGGAGCCTGAAAGCGAGAAGGAAAAAATCAATGTTTAGTTAAATGGAAAACCACAAAAGATATTTGGGAAAATGTTACCCGCAGGCTTCAAAGTGGCCAAACAATGGAGAAAAGAAGCACAGCAAATGAAAAGCCAAGGAGAGAGGTCCTTGACGCTGTCAGGTTAATGGCCAAGTTCTGCAGAATGGGACTTGCAAAAGGGGCTGCAGAAATCCATATGCTAATGTACTTTTCTAGCAGTCTTCTTTTCCTCATTAGTCCCTTCTGATGTCCCCTCATTTGTCAGGACAGGGTGGAGCATGCTGAAATGATGAGTATGTCTGAAGGAGTGAAGTCAAATTAATCAGACTTACCACTAGCACGAGGACATTCATTAGCCGATCAATGCTGGTCCGTTTAAAGGTTGTTTTCCCACAGTTCTGCATTAATTTGGTGTCTGGGCCTAGTGGATCAAAAACAGCCATGACTTTTAAGAACATGGATCAATTCTAGAGCTGCTTCCCTTCCTGACGCCAAAGCATTTACAAATACATGTTAATCCTCACAACCCGCCTGTGAGGCAGGGTCACATTGGTATCTCTGTATTACAGATAGGGAAACTGAGGCCCAGAGAGGTAACGTGACTTGTCCGAGGTCAGAGAGTCAGACAGACACCAGAACTCCTGACTCTCGCTCCCTGCTCTCTCCTACAACCAGTGCACCCTCCCTTGTGGGTTTAATTTATTTTATGGGGAATAATGGATACAATATCAGCAGTGACCCGCATTCTGGAATGTCATGTATGTCTCCAGTGCTATAGAAATAATCCAAATCTCACCCCTATTAAAATGTAGATTCCCCCACCACCACCACACACACTAATACAGGAGGCAATTCTAGCACTCTGGTACAAGGGTGTAAACTAGAGCATAGCGTTTCTCTAAGCTAATTAGGTTGGCTTGGAGTTATAAAATATATGAAGATACCCCTCTCTCATAGAACTGGAAAGACCTTGAAAGGTCATTGAGTCCACTCCCCTGCCTACACTAGCAGGACCAAGTACTGTCCCCTGACAGATTTTTTGCCCCGAGCCCTAAACGGATCTTCCTCCAGGATTGAACTCACAACCTTGGGTTTAGCAGGCCAATGCTCAAAGCACTGAGCTCTCCCTCCCTGCTCCATTGGGACATGCCTGGAGAGATAGTGATCAAGATCTATTAGCTCACTGTGTCCTCAAACAGGGTCAGTATTTGAGGACTCTTTGCCCAGGTGGATGGGCCAAGATTTCCCCCCATGTTATTTGCTGATCCCAGCTCTGGGGGAAGAGAAGCTGTTCTTTATGTCAAAGAACCCCATCAAGGTGCACTGAGATTTTGCAACATAGGGTTCACTATTCCTCTCTCTTGTGGACTGGTCTAGAAAACTTCCAGTTAAAATCCCGCACACAGTGAGTTTGTGACGGTCCTGCCTTGGAGCTAAGAGGAAGGTTCAACATTCCACTTGTGTTCTTGTACCCAGTGGAAACCAAGCCTCCAAAGGGGAGAAAAGTGGTTCTTCTCTGCCCACTGGGAATTATATGCCCATCTGTTACAGCTTTTTCACTCGGCACCTCTGTGTATTCCACCTACCAGCATAAATAACTAGTCCAAAGCACCATTCTGTGTTCCTAATGGTGCAGCCCCTTAGCAGCATCTTCTCATTGTCCAGGGCAAATTTCTCCCCATGAAGAGTCAGGGTCCCCGTGAACTTATCCAGTTTGTTATTCGGCGCCTCACATTTGACTTCACCTGGAAATAGGGATCAGACAATGAAAACTTCTCTGGGACCAGCCCCCACACTGAGCAGCCCCCACATCCTCAGCTGTGCTCTGGACAGTGACCGCGTCAGGACCGTAGCTGTCCACCCGTACCACATTCTGCTGGATCCTGCAAGCGCTGCTCCGCATGGAGACGGCTCCCTACCCCACCTCCCCATGGCAACCCGATCGTCTGCACGGAATTACTTTCATAGTTAGGTTTTTCCTTTGCCATTGAACACAGGATGGCGCAGGTCACGTCCCTAGCTGATAAGTTCCACCAGCCCTCTCTCTCCCCCGGCAGAACCCAATGGAGATGTCCTTCTCCCTGCCAACCCCTCAGCCACAAACCGGCCTGCTCCAGCACCCAGAACAGCATTGCTAGAGACCTTCAACAAATACTGATGGACAGATGACCTGATGGAGACTTCCCAGCACACAAATAATCCCAAAGCAGCCTAAGACTCAGTTGCAAGCAGCAGAGTGCACTGGAGAGCAGTGGAACAGCTACATGCTGAGAACACACGTACATGCAGACAACAGTGTTGAGCAGAATCTCACACCAGCAACAGCCCTGACCTGGCACACACAGGCTGCACCACTGCCTCCGGCAGCAGCCTTTCTAGTGAGTTGAAGGCCCCCCCAGCCTAGACGTCCAAATGCCGTCACACGAGCAGCCCCCACTGATGGAACAGACTAGGGACAACAGGGGATGAGATTGCAAACAGTGAACATACCTGATGAGGTTTCTTTAGAGGCACTGTAACTCTGCCCATTACAACACTGGACTGATGCAGTCTACACCACTTGGGACGCCCCACTGACAGTGTGACTACAGACTGGCACCCAAAGAAATGAAGCAGGAAAGGGCTCATAAGAGAAGCAAGGAGAGCATCTGTGAAAAGGCAGGAAGAATTGCTGGGTGCAGAGGAATAAGCATGCTTCAGTGTAAGCGTTCTCTTCCCCCCCACAGCCCCTGCAAAGCAGTAGAGTAACCTCTGCTTCACCGGGCCTTAGAGACAGGTACCTTCGCGTGCCGCGGGGGCTGGGAGCACTGTGTGCAGGTGGGAGCACTTTAACAAGGACTTTGTAGCCCAAAGGCCGTAAGGTGGGGAGTTTTCAAAGTGTGCGTGTGTGTATCAATCCCCAAAGCCCTAGCGAGGATGCAGAGGAGCTTCAATAAGGAGGAGAAGAGCTATTTCAAGAACTTCACTCCTGTGCGCTCATGGTTTCCTCATGCTGCCCTAAACACAGTCCCTGCAAGTTGTAGCAGGTCAGAACTTAACCCCCTTTCATGGGGTATGGCTTATTAACAAAGCTCAAAACCACACAAAATCCAGCTGAAGTCCTCTCTGCAAGCTTAGGATTCCCAGAGTTCCCTCCCCAGGACTGCTCAGCCCACACTCTCGATCCCCCTGCCTCTGCCTCCCTTATATCTGGGGAGGTTAATGAGCTACTTCACACAGTGAGTCCAAACCATTGGTAGTCCTTTCCCATCAGCAGCATCCTGTGCTAGCAGCGTCAGGTTCCAGCTAACACTGTCAGCCTGGGCCATTCTCCTATTCACTTTTCTCTCAGACTCGAATAAGCACAACTGGGAAATTAATGTCTGATGACTGTACGCGTGGCCGTAATTAATGGTCAAGTATCCCTCTTTGGTCCACTATATTTTAGACTCTTCTGTTCCAACCCTTGAATTTCTGTGGAACCTGAAGGAAGACTCGCTTGTCGCTGGCCATGCAGCTAACTCCCACCAAATTCCCAATGGCTAGAAAGGAGGATTCTGCTTCCGTATTCTGTCATTATCTCTCGTTATAACACGTGCTCACCCACTACTCTAAGGCCCAGCTGAAATTAGTATAAATCTGTTATTCAAATCAACTAGGGCAAGGGTTCAGAAAAGAGCCAAGAGAATGGCTGGAGGATTAGAAAACATGCCAGCTACTGCCAGACTGCAAGAGCCCAATTGATTTAGCTTAACAAAGAGCCTTGATCTCACTCTTTAATTTAGGTCTAACAAGATCCTATTGCTGGAAGTTGAAGCTAGATAAATTCAGGCTGGAAATAAGACACATTTTTAATAGCGAGGGTCATTAACTGTAGGAACAGCTTACCAGGGGCCATGGCGGAGTCCCCATCATGAGCAATTTTTAAATCAAGATTGGATGTTTTTCTAAAAGCTCTGCTCTATTTCAACCACAGCTCTCGGACTTGAAACAGGAATTAACTCCGGGCAGTGCAGTGGCCTGTGCTATGCAGGAGATCTGACTAGATGATCCAACTGGCTCCTTTTAACGTTGGAATCTCTGGAACTCCCCCCCCCCCCATCCCAAATACTCGGGTAACCAGCTCTCTCTCACTATGACCTTCTCTCCACCCCTTTCTACCCACGAAGAGCCTGAGAGAAGCGAGAGGCTTTACAGGTGAACCAACAAGGGAAGTGAATTCTAGAGCTGAGGCTCCAGAGCCAAGAACGCCCTGACTAACATCTCCTGTTAAAACCAGGACGGTGGTGGGGTGATCTCCAGTAACTATGTTGTGTTGGTACTTACAGATGTACAGCTTGTAAGGCCAGAAGAGACCTTAGTGATCATCTCGCCTGACTGTACAAGAGAGGCCATAATATCTCACCCAGTGATCCTGCATTGAGTACAATTACTGGCGGGAAGTCATTGGACACCCACCGAATCCATTTCATCCAAAAGAGTTAAACTCCATGGACCTGGCCAATGGTAGCTAACTGATACCAGATTATTTTTTTCTCTCAGGTCTCCCACTTCCCCATGTCTAACAAGAAATAAAGTTCATCTCGTTGGAAAAATCCCCCGTACCTGACCCGGCATGGTACCAACTAATACCATGGTCTGAGATAAGCATTTTGCTTCACAGCCTTTGTGAATTAGCCATCAACCTTCTCCTCTCTTCCAGCCCCTGCTTAGAGACATTCCAAGATTTTTGAAAATGGAGCAGCTGATCACCATTTATCATGGAGATGACAGCAGAGTCATCCACTCATCTGAGTCATTTAGCTTTTACTTCCTATGAATCCGGTGCTCAAGAAATGTCCCCAGAGAACAGGGGGAGCAGCATTATAAGCTCAACTACACCACCGCTCTGCGCCATTCCATTCCATATGGGTTCTCTTATCACCCTCATGCCCAAGGTACTGAGCATTGTCTAGCTAGGCTCTGAGCGATGTGACTGGCATCTGTCACATGTTCTCTGCCTTGTCCTCTCCTAGCTGCGAACCATGAGCACAGTGGACTGTTTTGATTCTGTAAGGCTGGGCTGGGTTTTTTGTGAATGTTGCCAAGTGTTTAGGTAAGAGAAAAGCAAATCAGAAAAACTGGCCTTGAAGGTCCTTGCCTAAACTGTAGCTCTAGGAGGTTAGGAAAAAAATAAATCTAGTCTTTTGTCCTTGGCCCGTTATCATAGAATCATAAAATATCAGGGACTTCAGGAGGTATCTGGTCCAAACCCCTGCTCAAAGCAGGACCAACCCCAACGAAATCATCCCATCAAGAGCTTTCTCAAGCCTGACCTTAAAAACCTCTAAGGAAGGTGATTCTACCATCTCCCTAGGGACCCATTCCAGTGCTTCACCACCCTGCTAGGGAAAACATTTTTCCTAAAATCCAACCTAAACCTCCCCCACTGCAACTTGAGACCATTACTCCTTGTTCTGTCATCTGCTACCACTGAGAACAGTCTAGATCCATCCTCTTTGGAACCCCCTTTCAGGTAGTTGAAAGCAGCTATCAAATCTCCCCTCAGTCTTCTCTTCTGTAGACTAAACAATCCCAGTTCTCTCAGCCTCTCCTCATAAGTCATGCGCTCCAGTTCACTGATCATTTTTGTTGCCCTTCTCTGGACTCTTTCCAATTTTCCACATCCTTCTTGTAGTGTGGGTCCCAAAATTGGACACAGTACTCCAGATGAGACCTCACCAATGTCGAATAGAGGGGAACAATCACGTCCCTGCTGGCAATGCCCCTACTTATACAGCCCAAAATGCCATTAGCCTTCTTGGCAACAAGGGCACACTGCTGACTCATATCCAGCTTCTCATCCACTGTAACCCCTAGGTCCTTTTCTGCAGAACTGCTGCCTAGCCGTTCAGTCCCTAGTCTGTAGCAGTGCATGGGATTCTTCCGTCCTAAGTGCAGGACTCTTATGCTGTGGCTAGAGGAGGAAATAGCGCCAACTGTGATTTCTGAGACATGGACACCTATCTACCAGGCCCTGTCCCTCTCGTTCATTTGACATAAGGGACCGTGGAACACGTGATGTGGCAGGGATGCGTTTCGCAGCACACCTGGACTTTCAGCGCGTTAGCTACTAGGCAGTGACAGCAGAACATTCTCAGATTCGCCTTCTTAGTGAGGTTGAGAAAACAGGAAAAGGACAAAAGTGCAAAGCTCTAAACTGAGAAATCCAAGTAATCCCCCCGCCACGTGCAGAGGGGCTGGTTCTGCGCCGAACACTGGTGTAGATGAAGTGTAACTGCTCTGAAGTCAATGAATTTACATGGGTGTAAAACGGCTCAGATCAGAATCAAGTCCTCCCGGTGAATTCAAGGAAGCGACGACCTGTTTTGTTTCCCAGGGGCGGTTTGCAGGAGCCTTCCATGGAGGATTTGATGGGGTGTCAACAAGCCTAGTCAGACACTAAGCAACACCTCCCCATGTGACTGCCCTCCTCTTGTGGTCAGCAGCGGCACCCAAGATCTGACCTGCACCGTGTGCCGCTGCTATCCCTGGGAGGGCTGGGCAGGGACCCAGGGCAGAGTGGACACTAGGGGCCTGCAGCGAGGCTTGGAGAGGAGAATCCCAACTTCGGGGGAATTCAGGCCCTGGGGGAAATGCTTTGGGATTTGTGCGTTCCATGCACTCACCGTTGAAATCGCTCAGTTTCTGAAGGTTCTCTCCCAGCTCCGCAGTGACCGTCAGTGCCTGCTTCACTTTGAGGTTGGTTTCCCTAAAACATAAGCACGAGTCAAACTCCTACATGACTGGTCCCTCTTCTGTTCCTGGAGCTGATCTCATTCATTAGGGTCCGGATGGAGCTTGCGGGGCCTGCAGGCTGCATCTCCTAACTAAGAGTCAAACCAGGACCATTTTTACATGGCTACATAAGGAATATAGTCCTTTGCCACTCTATAAACTGGTTCCACACCACATCAGCTGATCCTGTGGAATGCTGGGAGGTCAGAGGGCTCTGGTCTCACACCATCACTGCAAAGCACCGAGCCGCTCATGTCAGTTCTGAGCAGCCCTTTGTCCAACTAAGTTCTACACCACACGCACCCCTGTGGTTTTTGAGCACCTCTGTGGGTTCTAGACTCTCTGTGACTGCACCCTGAGGCCTGCAGAAGTTATTGCAACCCTGGGGCAGCCGCTCTCCCACAGACCTCAGAGAAGCACAGCAACGTTCAGTGCCCCTGACATTATCCCCTAGAGCTCACATGGGGCAGCGGGAGGGCTTGGGTGGCCACACGGGCTCTATGCAGCCTTCCCTGAGGTGTGACATTCTCTCAGGTCTTGCTTAAACCTCTGAGCCCATGAAACCAGGCCGAATTCCACACCTGAGGCTGGCTCCATGCCACCGAGAACCAGTAGCACAGAATCTGGCCCTACAGATGAAGGTGGTGCCACCTTTTCCCAACTAACAGGAATCAAGTGTGGCCCTCAGACTCGTGGCAAGCCGGCCAGGGTGCAGGGTGATGGACTACAATGGTCACTAGGGCAATGCCGGGAGTGATCGATGTTCATATAGACAGAAGAACAGTCGGGGTGAACATAAAAACACCGAGCTGTCACTGCTGATGGGAGGGATTCCAGGGACATGCACTGTGAACCATCAGAATTGCCAGCATGAGTAAAAGAGGCCAAAGCCTCTGCAGGTGAGGCTCCTGCTGTTGTTGGGATACTGCTGGGGAAGCAGCCGTTGGTACTCTGCTCAGGACACGTCCCAGAAGATCACTCATCATGGGCAACTGATTGAGCCAAAAGCTGCCTCCCTCATCAGAGTGGTGAGAGCAATCTTTACCCAGAGCAAGTTTAAGGCAAAACATTATGCCTCCGTCTCGTGCTCAAATGTACTTAACAGGAAAGGTGAAATGAGAGGTGACCCTTTGGGAACTACAGGATCAGTGCACGGGGCAGGGGAACATGCCAGAGGCAGAAATCGCCCTTGACATGCAGTGTTCTCTAGCTAGAAAAGAGAAGATGCTTATATTGGAGGTGGTGCTGTAGGGTTAGAAAACACGATCCCCCTACACTTGATGTGTGCAGTCAGGGTCACGAGGCTCCTGGCCGGGACAATCAATCTCTGTGGATTCATCTCTCGACTAGGCAGCATGGAGAACACAGAAGCAGTTGAGCCTCACAGTATCAGGATTCACCATGCAAAAATTCGCCTTGTGTTTGCCGCCGCAGGGCCAGGCTCACTTACCCGTCCAGTTCAGCCGTCTCGATGTACGTCAGGCTGTGCGGTTCACTGCTTGAGAGCAACAGTAAATCTGCCTGAACACAAATAAAACCAGAGCAGTGTGAGCTTACACAGCGCCAGTGAGGTGACCTGGAGTTCTCAGGACAGAGGACACAACTACACTGCAAGTCCAACTGACTTCTGTGAACTGAAAATACATTGGAAAGTCTCGGAGCCACTTCGCGTCACTACTGAGTAACTGTCTGAAGAGTAAAACGAGGAAGACTTTGTAGCACCTTGGAGACTAACCAGTTTATTTCAGCATAAGCTTTCGTGGGCTATAGCTCACTTCATCGGATGCTATAGCTCACGAAAGCTTATGCTGAAATAAACTGGTTAGTCTCTAAGGCGCTACCAAGTCTTCCTCGTTTTATTTACAGATACAGACTAACACGGCTGCTAATCTTGAACCTGTTTGAAGAGTAACAGAGAGTCACAGTGGACGTGGCTACAACTAACCGCACTCACCGTCACAAAGTTGTTGTTCTCTAGTTTTATGACATCGCCCACTTGGACATTCATCCATTTATCGTCCTTCAATCTGCAAGAGAAAGATCCCTTCAATCAGTCGCAGAGTGCACCGACCCTGAGAGTCAGACAGGCTCTTAAAGCCCGTTCATCAGGAATATTAGGACTTGACTGGGAGTGTCGGGGGCAGGGACTGTCATTCTGTTCTGTGTCTGTCCAGCACATGGGTCCAGGACAGCTCCTAGCCACCACCAGTACAAACCAGTAATAAATGGGAGAGGTTCACGCAGTTGGCAGTAGGTTCCATAATATAAACATGGCACCTGTGCACTATTCTACGGACAGACACTGACTTTTCCTTCTCTTCTGCTACAAATCCAAAATCTAGGTGGGGTCCTGGAGAAGAGATTCCCTTCTATATTTTAAGCAGATGCTACTAAAATTACTTGGAAATTAGCCCAATTATTTAAGTTGTCTAAGTCCCCTAAAGAAGATTGGATGGTGCAAAGGCAGCCCTAACTCTCTGTAGGTCTAGCGGTCAAAAAGGGCAGGAACCCAGCTGCGAACGCTGCATGTACAGATACTCCGATCCATGCCGGTCATGGTCTCTTTTGAATGCACAAAGCAAGAGGTACAGGCATCCAGCTGCCTGTCTGCAACCTCCAGGTTGCATGAGGAAGTAAGAATTTCTACATATGCAAAAACTTAAGAGGTGAAAAATTGCCAGAATAGTTTTACAGGCAGCATTGGGTTGGGCCCTCCCAGATGATATGGACCTGATCTGGGTCTCCACAAAGTCCTTAGTAAAACTCCACTGGAGTTCAGTGATAGCAACACTGGAACCTGGGGCCGCTGGCTATTTGACAGGGGAAGTGAATTCTACATTTTGCGATATAAACGTGTGTTCAGTAGGGATGGTGGTGACAGTGTGACTGGTTTCAGATTTACTGGACTGAAAATGCTAACAACCACTGCAAATCACTGGCTTCCAGCTTTATCTAATGGCTTGTATCATTTGGTGTGTTTGTACTATACGCTGGTCTCTACAGTATTATGAAAAACATAGGACGACAAGCACTTCACCTTTGTCACCAGCAACACTTCAAGAGCAGGTGGGTCTTCATGGAGCAGTGAGTACAGAACTCATTTACTTGCCACAAAAGCCCAGGACACTACTGCTTGAGCAAAAGGAAAATCACTGCTACGGTAGCAGTAAAGTGCCCATAATAATACTAATAATAAATGGAGATATACCAATCTCCTAGAACTGGAAAGACCTTGAAGGTCATCGAGTCCAGTCCCCTGCCTACACTAGCAGGATCCCCCTGCCTACACTAGCAGGATCGAGTACTATCCCCTGACAGATTTTTTGCCCCAGATCCCTAAATGGCCCCCTCAAGGATTGAACTCACAACCCTGGGTTTAGCAGGCCAATGCTCAAACCACTGAGCTATCCCCCCACCCCCCTGACATACAGCCCATGACATACAGCTGAACTGGTGTGTGTGTGTGTGTGTGTGTATATATATATATATGTATATATATATATATATATATATATATATATATATATATATATATATATATATATATATATATATATATATATATATATATATATATATATATATATACAGGGAAGTTTATATATATATATATATATATATACAGGGAAGTTTCTTATAGTTAATTTAACATCCAAAATCTTTGCTGATTATGTCTAGTTCTGTCTGCTCAGAAGTTACTAAATAAAACAAATACACATGACAAGGGAATGCATCATGTCTGGTTTCTGTGGGATATTTTGTAAAATAATCCATCATTGTCAAAACATACAGTTGGCATCTCCTATTTAAAATCTACAGTCCAACTTTTTCTGTATGGGCTGATGGCTTTAGTACCTACACTGACAAAGTGACAGTACCTTTTGCTACTCATTAACCAGATACGTTAACCAAACAATAGCACACAGCACTGTCAGCAATGAACTTTCCTGGGATGTTTGTCATGCTGCTTGAACTGAAGACTGCATAGTGAAAACGAGTTGTCTTATACGGTGGGTGGGCATGAAGGAACAAAACTCTAGGGAAGCAGAGCACTCTTTGGGAACCCATACGGTAAAATAATACCTTCAAACACAGCTGCCAGTGGCAGTAGAAGGCAGACAAGAGACTGTACAGACAATGGAGCTTTGATAGTCACCTTCGTTGAATTTGTCAGAAATTTTGATTTTTTGCAGAGCGTCTCCTGGAGACAAACCTTCAGCCAAAATTTCCGTAAAGAAATAAGATTTACCTGCCATTAATCAGCACCTGGACGGGACGGTTATTGACATGATTGTCGCTTTTGTGTCGATTCTGAAAAACATAAAAGTTGATCAGGGTGTTAGAAGAAACTTCACAGACACCAAGTGAGTGTGATCGGAGGATAAAGCAATTTCCGGATTCCTGCCCAGCTGGGGAAATGCTGAGGGCAGAAAAGTGCCATAACTTTGTTTATGCTCTTACCCTCCTGTTTAGGGGAAACCTTGTTCAGAGAAATCAAAATGACTCTGAAAGACAGAAGAGGGGAAATACCCATAACCATTACCAGGGCCAACCCTGCACTTTAAGAGAACCAGCGCTCTTGGGAGCTCGCCATCAATAGGCATGAGTCAGACTCCATTCCACCACTCTGGGGATCTCTCCACCCAGCATTTTAGGCTGAATCGCCAAGTCCACGTTTAACTCGGGCAGTATCTGGTGCAGAGAGCTGGCTGGGGCAGAGACTGACAGGCAAGAAGGGTCCGGGTATGGATGGGCCCACTCTGAGGAGGAAGAGATAGACGGGCCCTGGTGTGTCCTTTAACCTGGAGCCCCACAAACCCTCAGGCTGGCCTGGACTGCCACAGTCCTGCGGATAAGGTGCTTGGAGGAATCCGTCTCACTGCTGATACATGAAATGACCATAAGGGTTTTGGGTGCATCCCCTGTTTTTTAAGAGGGCTCTTGGCTGCCCATACTTCAGAATGAGATTTCATTTGGTCCCGTTCAGCACTGTACCCACCGCTTGTGCGACGGGACTCAATGACCAGAGTGGTTCGACGGGGCACAGAAACCCACGTGCCAACACACACGCAATGGGGTTGGGGAAAGCACTCAGCAGCAGGCTGCACTCCGCTCCCACTGCAGCCAACAGGATTGTACCACCAACTCCAACGGCCTCAGAGGTAGGCTAGTGCCAACCTTTGAACGATCCGCCCCAACTCTCCCCTTTCTCCCACGTGGGTTCTAAGCTGAGCCAAGATTTTCCAGCACAGGTGCCTGAGATCAGACTCCTCCGTCCGTATTCAGGCATCTACATAAGCGGCCAATTTGCTGAGTGCTGCGGCCTCCATAGTTCCCATGAAAGTCAGCGGGAGCTTCTGAGAACCGAGGTGATTCAATGTGGATGTTGGGCCTAACTACAGTGCCCCATACTGGCCATAGACAAACTCTGCCACCGCACACCCCCAGCAGTCCTGGCTGTTTCCCTTTGCTCATGACACTGGGGAATCACAGGCACACTCGGGACTAAGAGTGGGAAATCCAATCATCTTACAAAATCATCGATGGCATCCTTGACGCCCGACACAGTCAGCACCAGCACCAGCGGCACCACCGTCGTGAACCAAGACAAGGAGGAAACCTCAGGAATGAGCTGCAGGGGAAGAAAGGCTGGGGTTAAACACTTGACAGCCAACACAGCAAACGAGGAAATGGACAGAAACAAAACACTGAGCCTAGGGAAGCTGCGAAAAGGCTTGGCAGATACCAGCAGCTTGTCTTTGAATAAGATTGAAGAGGATGGTTTCCCTAGGTGCTGCAGGAGGAAACCACCCGAGGGAACCCAACAGCAGTCGGCAGCACTTACCTGTAGAACGGGAGATGGAAAAATGGGCACAACATCTTGTAAACAATAAAACTTCCCTTCCCTGGGATCAAGCCAACGTGTCTACCAGGCACTCCCGCCAGAGAGGAACGGTACCACGTTTGCCAGACCTCGTCAGGACAAGTTTCTTTTTTTGCCCTGTTTTATGTCTCTGCTTTTGGGGTTTTAGGAGATGCTAATTCACATTATGGGCACAGCTAGTGCTTTATTCCAAGTCAGCCCACAGCCGGGCATTGAGAAGAGGCCAGATAGTCTATTAATAAGGAGAGTGAAATTCATACCTGCAGAATCAGCAGGAACAAAAAATAGGCATTGGCTATTCGCTGGAACTGCTCAAACAGGTTGAGAGGCAGGAAAGTGAAGAAATTGTATTTCGATGTTTTAATTGAATTGTTCTGTGGAAACAAAAAGCAAAGAAACTGATGGTAAAACAGGAAAAGAAATTGCAGCACAGCCCATTTCAGCAGTGTTTTACGGGTTTAAATTTAGCAATAACGTTCACAGCAGCCACTCAAAAACATTTCCTTTTTCCCCAACACACACACGCTTATACACATGCTTACACACACACACACACGCTTACACACACACGCTTACACACACACACACGCTTACACACACACACACACACACACACACACACGCTTTCCTGTATTATGTGAGATACATTTGTATTCAGCAAAGATTTTACCACTTTTTGTTTGTTTCTGGTAACATCCACAATATGCTAGCTGCATTCCAAACAGCAAACAGGGCTCAGCTGCTACCCAGCGGGGCTCCAAATGTAGACAGACACAACAGGCTGGGAGGCAGGCATTGGACGGGAGGCAGGAGTACAACTGAGGGGTAGTGTGTGCAAGGTATGTGGCCATCTCAAAGCAATCCAGGGTTAATGCAGTGTTCAAAGTACAGAAGCTCTATAAACTATCCATAATTATCCTCAGATTTGTCAGCATAGGTCAGCTGGATCCCTTCTAGGCATCACGGCAGGAGTGAGTCTGAACGAGGAGAGGGCCTTGTAAGTTCGCTCAATGAGAGAGTTTCATGCTCAGGTGCCATGGGAAAGGGGTCGCAGTGTCATGTTATAGGGGGAAGGAGACTGGCACTGCTGGCTGGGTGGAAGGGAAATGCAAGGCCAGGGTAGGGGTAATGCAGAACTGGGAAAAGCCAAATGAACTGAAGGTTGCCAGGCCCTGTACCAAGCTCAGAAGTCCCTGGGGCACTGACAGACCTGTCCACTGAGTCACTTGCTAGTGACATGCTGACGCAGACACCAATACAACATTCATTCCGACTTCGTGGATTTATTTCATACAATGGTTTCTGGATTTGTTATGCTGAAATAAACTAGCTAGTCTCTAAGGTGCTACAAGTATTCCTGGCTTTCTTTACGGATACAGACTAACACCGCTGCTATTCTTGAACCTGGATTTGCTAGTTTACCATAACAGGGCCCTGCAGGTTTTACCAAGCTCCAGGTCATTAGCTCGTAACGTGAGGATCTGAAAAGGTTGCTGGATCTGACGCATCTATAAAGATGATTCCGAAGATGTACCTAAGCAGCCATCCACTAAGACAGCAACACAATGTTCTCTTGGCAACTCACCATGTTATTGCCCTGGGGTCACATTTCCCATTTCCAGCTTCTCTCTTTGAATGACAGGCCTTCCATACAATAGCCACGCCTACCTCTAACCTCTTCAAACTAGAGAAAGGCCCAAGCTACTTAGTACAGATCTTGGTTTGAGTTTCCTCAAAGCTTCAGGGAGTTCCGATCCAGTGCTCTGATAAAATCCCACCCGGCCCATGAAGTTGGGATACAGAGACGAACTTCCCCAGACTACTCCTCCAGAACTTCCCCAGACTACAGATCTCTGCTTCGTAACCACACTAAACCACATAGTGCCAGCTGTCAATGCAGCCTGCACCTTGCTGGGCAGCCAGGGAGCGTGGTAACCAAAACAATCTCTGTCATGGTTTCCATAGGTCGGGCGTTATCTCACCTTGATGGAGAATATCAAGCAGCTCCCCACCCGAGAGAGAGCCAGGCCCGCATGCACGACTTCTCCCCAGGGAACTTCACCGTAGCGCAGGTGTTCTTTTAAAGAAGAGAGTCCGACGGGAGGGTGTTGGTAAACCACATTCAGGTGATAGTCAGCACACCTGGTAGTGGCTATTATCTATCGAAGCATGAACAGACACACTGGGAAAGACCAGTGAGATGGAGCCAATGGGGACTTCCCTGCACCAAGCACAGGTGTGAGAGAAGACTCAACCATTAGGGGACAGGGAGTGGCAAGAAGGCCCAGAATTGGCTTCCTTGGTCTGAGGAAACCAACCTTGGTATGAGAAGAGGCTGAGAGAACTGGGGTTGTTTAGTCTACAGAAGAGAAGACTGAGGGGAGATTTGATAGCTGCTTTCAACTACCTGAAAGGGGGTTCCAAAGAGGATGGATCTAGACTGTTCTCGGTGGTAGCAGATGACAGAACAAGGAGCAATGGTCTCAAGTTGCAGTTGGGAAGGTTTAGGTTGGATATTAGGAAAAACTTTTTCCCTAGGAGGGTGGTGAAGCACTGGAATGGGTTCCCTAGGGAGGTGGTAGAATCACCTTCCTTAGAGGTTTTTAAGGTCAGGCTTAACAAAGCCCTGGCTGGGATGATTTAGTTGGGATTGGTCCTGCTTTGAGCAGGGGGTTGGACTAGATACCTCCTGAGGTCCCTTCTAACCCTGATATTCCATGATTCTATGAAACACTTTACGAAATAGACTTTCAAGCAGAAGTCCAGTGGCTTCCCCCCCTTGCTATGGTTTAAAGGGTGCCCTGGATTTTCTTTTCATGTGATATTTTTCTTGGTGAAAGCCCTGGAGACTGAAATCTTCTCAAACAGGGTTGGTACTGGCAGCATGAACTCAAGGTCACTCCAAGGCATCAGAACCCATTCTGGAGAGGTCCCCTTTAAGGATGTCTCCATGGCCCATTCAGACCTTGGATTCTCAGTGGAGAAGCCAGCAAAGGGGCCAGTAATGGTTGCTGTGATGCGCACATCTCTCCGCTAGAAGGTGAACCGGCTCCACCCGGATGGGCAATTGACCAGATGTTGCACCGTAAGGGCTTTTCGACAGCGACAAGCGGGGAGGGATTTGAATTGGTGGCATGTAACTCCTTAGACTGAGCACAGTTGTTCCTAAGGTGAACGTAAGGGCACGGTCAATCAGCTCACTCATCCAGTCCCTCTCCTGTGCACACGGCATCCCCTTGGGAAGGGTCTATTGGCACGGCAGGGGGCCAGCGTCACCACACTGGCGTGGTGGTGGATAACACCGTTTCAGAGGCTACCTTCATTCTTCTCTGCGTCCAGACACAAAACAGGAGCAACTCTGAGCTCGGTTTTCCATCCTATTGTACAAGCCAATCTAAAGTGCTCAAGCCGTGCGGAGATGAAACCTTTCCCTCATGGGACTCCGAGCACACATCTCCCAGTCGGCGGCCCAGGGCTGCACTCCAGGAAGTCGGAGGAACGTTTATCTTTTTGTTTTCTTGAAACTATGCCATCAGGCAGCTGTCTGTGGGTGTGGCATGCTGGGAACTCATGTTCCCCGTCACCAGATCGTGTTCCCCGTCACCATTTTTAGGCTACTGTTAAGGCTGGTTTGTTAATTCAAAGTGCATCATTTCTAGGTTATGTGCATTGTGGCCCTTTAAGAGGGAGGAAAACCTCTGCAAACCTCCCCTAGCAGAGAAGGTTAATCAGCCACCTGGGCTGCAGCGGGCTCAGGGTTATGAGTTGCACCTGGCAGCCTCCTCGAGGGATAGAAGCCTGCCAGGCAGGAAGCCCAGGGTGGTGGTGTGTGGAGTGTGTGAGAGAGAAGGAGACAGAGAAAGGTACAGACACAGACAGCAGGGAAGTAGAGCTGAGGCTGGGAGCCCGTAAGAGCTGACTACTTCCAGGGACCAGCCAGGGCGAGGGCTGGGGCTCAGCTGAACTGTGTAAAGCTGTATTTCGGTGGTGGGGCTTGCACTGTGAATAAAGAGCACTGTTGGGAGCCACAGAAGAGTCTCCTGCCTGATTGTGACCTGGGGGAAGAGCGGATCTCCTACAGCATATTAAATGGGCTTCCTCCACATCACAGACCCAAAGCAATGGAATAACCTCATCCCCATCACACACCGAGGTTAAATGACCCACCCAGGGTCACACAGTGTGGCTGTGGCAGAGGTGGGAATAGGTTATCTTGAATGCCAGTCTTGAGCCTTCACCACGGAAGCATCTTTCCTCGGGCATTCACATCAGCCTCTAGAGAGGTCCCTTACCCACATGTCTGGCCAATATTATTGACCGTCACTTCCAACTACAAAGCAGACAATACGGGCCCCAAAATCAAGAGGACAGGATTGAGAACTGGGAAGTGGCTTCAGCGGTCAGCAGCCTTTAGTGGGAATCATGTACATTAAGGGAAAATCTGCTTCAAGGACACTCAAATTCAATTAAAATGGATTTGACACCAGAAATCTCCGAGGTGAGATGGGAAGCGAGCAGGAGCGGTGTCTTTCAATTCCTGCATTCTAGTCCTGTTTCTAAGTTACGCCAAGAAAACCGCAAGTGAATCACAGCCCTTCATTCCATTTCCTACAACCCTCAGGCCACGTGGCAGGAGCCAAATGCTGACCCGCAAGAATGTTTCCATCTGGGATTTTTTGCAAGCTGGTTATGATCAATCCATTGTTTATTGCACGTCACCCTTTGGTACATAGGAAAACTGTACATCAGACTTAGGACATGAAGACATAAATATCTGATCTCATTGGCTGTCCCGGAATGGACAGAGTGAACCTTGATTTGCATTATCAGTTGTGTGTGCTATTGGTGCAATTAAATTGCCTAATAACAAGTAAATTCTTAAGTAAACAGATACACCGCCTGGTGCCACATGGCACCATGGGCTCTACTGAGGGATCGTTTTCCAAAGTCTGTCTGGTAGAGGTGTTGTCACTAAAGGTTCTTCATGTTGCACGGGTCTGTTAATTCTGCAATGTTCATATGTGGATTCTTTATTCTTTATGGTCTTGTTGATGCTCGACTATCACACTTACTGGTTGGCCTGTTCATGGCATTTAGCCAATCCTCGACGTCCGTCATGGATGATGTTCAGGATTTCTTCTTCCATTTCATTTGGAATTGCAATGCAAATGCCTTTAATCGTGAGTCCATTTGATTCACTTGATAGTCCATGCTCTGCAAAGGAGTCTAGTGTCACTTCTTTATTGTCCTTGAGCTACTTGGACCAACGTAACGTAGAATTTCCTGAAGTTGCACGTCTGTCAAGGATGCTTTTTGTCACTGGACTAGTCTCTTTTCTGACATCGGTCTGTATGTGTCCACAGCATCCACATCCGCCTTTACATCATCTTTGAGCTCCCAGAGCGTGCGATGCTGGGCTCAGTAGCAGAGTGTCTGCTCCTCCCGGGAACGTACAGATAGGGTTCTATAAGTCCGGATTCTCCTGGACATGTCTGGGTTGTTGAGTTATAGTGTCCAGGTGGAAACTGGAAAAGGTCTGGATTTCCCTCCCCTGCATTCTCAGATCGCCGGCTGACCGGGTCAAGCTGAGCTCCTCCCCTCCCCTCCTCTTCCCCTGCAGCCTCAGACTGCTGGCCTGGCCCTACTATCGGGGGGAAGCTGTAGAGATCCTCCCCTGCTCCCCAGCATGCCACTCTAAAGCACTTTGCGGGGGCGAGGACCTGGGACCGGGCTATGTGCATTGCACTGGGGAGCGAGGCAAAACGTCGGGCTCCATGCGGAGCCGGACACACTGTTTTGAGCAGCACGGTAAGGGGGCCAGGGGGTTTCTGGACGGGACAGTCAAGGGAATGGGGGGATTGGATGGATCTGGGGTTCGGGGGGGGGGTCTTTCAGGGATCGGGGAGTGGTTGGATGGGGTGTGGGAGTCCTGGGAGTCTTTCTGGGGGCAGGGGTGTGGATAAGGGTCGGAGCAGTCGGGACAGGTAAGTGGCAGGGTCCTAGGGGGGCATTCAGGGTGGGGGGGGGGGGTCTCAGGAGGGCGCAGTCTGGGACAAGGAGCTGCAGGGAAGCTTAGATAGGGGGTGGAATCCTGGGGGGCAGTTAGGGGCAGGGGTCCCAGGAGGGGGCAGTCAGGGGACAAGGAGGAGGTTATTTTTTTTGAGGATTCTGAGGGGGGGGCGAGAAGTGGGAGGGAGAGGATGGGGCAGGGGTGGGACTAGGATGTGGGTGGGGCTATGGTGGTCCCCGCCCCATGTCCTTTTTTATTGTTGAAATATGGTAACCCTATAACAGGGCAGTCAGGTTAAATCATATCAGCCTTAGCAATGGATGCTGGCATCTCAGCAGTGCTAGGTTCAGGTCTTCTCTGTTAATGAGGATAACAAGTGATTTATGGTCTGCTAACAGTGTAAATGAATCCTGTCCACACGCAGATAGCTGTCGAAGTTCTCATGTCCACACTCTTGCCAGGCATTCCTTCTCAATCTGTGCATGTCATTTTTCTGCTTCTTTGAGTGAGTGAGAGCAAAATACAGCTGGATTGCACTCTGAGCCATGTTGCTGGAACAAGACACTAGATCTGCTTGCATCTGCACCTACCATTGTGGGTTTGTTCACATCGTAGTAGTCGAGAACAGGAGCTGTTGAGATAATTTCTTTTACCTTTTTAAGGCAATTTATTGATTTGGCCCCCAGAGTCAAAGTGTGTTGGACTTTAACAGTTTATACAGTGGTTTTGTCTATGTAGAATGGTCTTGTAGGTATCGACCACGGTAATTCCCTCCCCCCCCCCCAGAATACATCTCCGTTCTGTTACGATAGTTGGTGCATTCAATTCTCAAATTGCTTTTACTTTCTCAAGGCTAGGACTGATTCTATCTGTTTATTAATCTCTGATCCCAGAAAATATGGCTCTTGGTTTCCTGTAATACGAGTCAACTCCCTCGCTGCTTTGGTGCAGCAAACAGCTGCAAAATGTCCATGTTTCATGCATTTATTACACCATGTGCCTTGGCTGCTCTTGGGATATGACTTTTTCCATACCTTATAAGTGTAGACTGGAATTTGTTCCTCTTAGCCTGGGAATTCTCTCTCCTTGCCTAAGGGGTTTTTTGAACACTTTTAATAGTTCAGTGTCTGTTTCCAGTTTCTAAACTAGTTTCAGGTTTTTCAAATCTGTCAAGTTTCTGAACAGGTGAAACAGCAAAACTTAGAGAATGTTTTGCTATCTTTATAGCTGCAACTAAGCTTAAATTTCACTTCAGCTGAAGCTGCCAGGAAAGGTTTTTTCCTATTAACCCCATAATCAGCCTGTCTCTGATATTTTCATGTTTTGCATTCCTCAAATCACAGTTTTCAGCCAATGTATGAAGACCTCGTATACAATTTTCAATATTTTCCTCTGCTCCATGAATTCTCTGTTGAAAACATGCTCTTTCATAAACCATACTTCTCTGGGGTATGAAGTATGAATCAAAAATAGCCAGAACCTTTTCATAGTCATCTTTGTGACTGTCTTCATTAAAGTCAAAGGATTTAAAGATATACCCTACTTCCCCATAGCATAAATTAAGCAAGATACCTGTATATCTCCAGTGTGTTGTGGAGTTTGATTGCAATTTGAAATCTTGCAAAATATTGCATCTAGCCTGTCCATTGTGAAGGTGTGTCGAAGCTGAAGGTTTCTGGGGCACTGAAGAGTAGCATGTTGATGAGATCCTGCAATCTTTTTTTCCTTCTGTTTCTGCTCTTAGTTTACACCTGACATCATGTTGTATACTTCTGTACCAGATATGGGCTGGCTATAGAGTTTGCTTCTAAATGAGAAACACACCAGCTGTGTTCATCATACCATCCTTCAATGCTCTGTCAGGTATGGGTGAGGTTCATTTAAATTTTACACATAATAGTACTAAGTAGTAGCTAAACAGAATAATATAGTTTAGTATTCCATTACACTATCTTCAACAAGAGGATCTCACAAAGGACTATGTCAGGGTGTAACCCCAAGCAAATATATTAGCAAGACTACAGAGAGGAGACCGCTTGTGCAGAATCAAATCATTGCGATGAGGCTCATTTATGCCCCCATTCAGTTCACCTGTACAGCCACCAATATTCAAGAACTTTGAACAGCTACAAAAGCAGCACGATCCAGAGGGAGGGGACACCTGCCAGCTCAGGCATGCCACTGACTTGCAGTGTGAACTTGGGCAAGTCAGCTCCCTGCTCTGTGCCTCAGTTTCCCCTGATGTTGAATAGGAATAACAGCAGCTACACACTGTAGTCAAGTGCTTTGAGATCTACAGATGGGAAGCAGGCTATGACAGCGACAGCACCAGTATTTTATTTTTTTTACTAATCCCCTTTTGCAATTGGCTAGATTCAGATCTACTGGGAATGAGCGTGACTCCCCTGAAATCAACCCAGAACATTAAATGTGAACAGCATCCCTCATGCTCATGCTGTTCCTAAAACCAGCTCAGGACCATGGCTAAACGAATCCGGCTTTCACGGAGGAAATGTTATAGCAGGCGAGTTTTCAGAAGCCTTCTGCTTGTGATGTCAGGCCATCGGCAAACACTCCGCAGATGGCTTCTGCCTTTGTTCTCTGGACAAACAAGCTAATAGTGCCTCCCTATAAGAGTGACTGGAAACAGGAGACGCATTTAGCTGCTGTTATGGTTCCGATTAGATGAGCTAAAGGCTGAATCTCAGAAAGGGCAGGCTGTGGCCGATGGGAGATCCGCCAGAAGAGCGACTCCTCTGTATTTACAATACCAGCGCTGAGGTTCCTTTATGATATTTGGAAAATTGTGTCACAACAGCAGCTCTGCTACAGCTGTAGCGGACATGCAGCTAGGAGCTGCCCCATGACTGGCAGGCTCCCTGCAATGCATGGGCATCAACACAGCTGAGCTGTCACAGTGGCCTTCCCGGCGTGCCAGGCTGCAAGATAGCTGGAGACGAATTTCACTGTTTTCCTTTTAGCTGCAGGAACCCAGGACTAAGGGACGACTCCCCAAGTAGAGCGCTCATCCCTAATCACACAAACGCAGGGTGCACGAAAAAACCAGAAGGGCCTAAAGAGCAGGGTGCATTGAACCCCGCATATGGCACAGAGGGGTAGAATCCAGGAGGCCCTGGTCTGCACTGGGGGGAAGGGGATCGACCCAAGATATGCAACTTCAGCTACGCACTGAGTTGACTGCTGCCACTCCCCCGTCAACTCTGCCTGCGTCTCTCCAGCGGTGAAGTTCCAGAGTCAACGGGAGAGCGCTCAGAGATCGATTTATCACGTCTAGACTAGATGCGATAAACTGATCCTCAAAAGATCAATTGCTACCCACCGATGCAGCAGGTAGACCTGGCCACAGACTGGCGGACTGAATAGACCCAAGGTCCATCTAGGCCAGCCCCTGAGAATGTCCAGCACCAGACATGTCAAAGGAAGGTTTAGGAAACCTTGCTGTGGGTCGATTTGGGATAATCTGCCCCATGAAGGTCTCATCCTAATTCATAACAGAGATTGGCCTACAACCTGAAGTAGTAGGTTTTATCTCCCTTCCAACAAGTCTCTTAGCATTAACTTTTATAACTCTGGGAATTTTTGTTATAATGTAACCATCCAAAAGCTCTTTCAATTTTGCTAAATTCTTTGCTTTCCTGTCATCCTACAGCAGTGTGTTCTACAGTCCAGGAAAATCCTTAGGAAAATATATTCCCTACACTTTGTATTTATATAGGACCTTTCACACCAGTTAACCTGTGCAATCACCCAAAGAGGTATTGTATTATCTTCATTTTACAGAGGGGAAACTGAGGCACAAAGTGATATTTGTCCAAGGTCACAAAATACGCCAGTGACGTGGCCAGGAGTAGAAC
The DNA here is from genome assembly GCA_032164245.1 of Sternotherus odoratus. NCBI lineage: Eukaryota > Metazoa > Chordata > Testudines > Kinosternidae > Sternotherus > Sternotherus odoratus. Next base: position 105,402,501 of record JAVMKO010000007.1, read on the forward strand.
ACAGGAGCCTGGTCTCTAAGTCACCTGTTCTAACTATGAGGCCACATACCCCTGACCCATCCCAGCACCACAAACAAATCCCAAGGGTGCCCCGTTTCCTGGGCTCCTGCAGTGACAACTAGACTCCTTCCTAGACGTGGAAAGCAATGTCTGCCCTCCGCTGTACCTGCTAGGTAGCCTGCCCTTCCAGAGCAAAGTGCGCCAGAAGCCTTGGCTTCCCGGCCACTTTCCCCACTGCTAGTCCTGGGGGGTGTGGGTGTCACAGACGCGGCGCCCATATCTCCGCAGCATTCTCTGCCTCGGTGCTGGGCCCGAGGGCCCAAGGTGTGGCCAAGCTTCCACACGCTGACAGTGGCCCATGTGGAAATCACAGCACAGGGGCACAGGAAGCAGCGTTCCAGCTGTGTGGCTCTTCTCCTCCTTCCCACGGCAGCGCACAGAGATGAGACACTCCAGCTGCGCCTTAGGCCCCGTGCCACATGTCGTTCTTACAGGCAGTTCAAGGCTCCCGCGGACGTCTCTCGAGGCCTTATCAGGTGATGTAGGAATATGAAAACAGAGGGACAGATGGCCAGACACTGGCTGCAGCGCGTACGTTGAGGGATCCATGCTTGTTACTGATCTGACATTAGAATCGGTTCCTGATCCAAGCTGAAGTTCGCCTTTGCCTCAGGGCCCCTGCATTTCCTTTCCAGTTCCTGGATACCCAATTTCAGAGCTGTTTTTGCAGCCCCAGTGACGTCTCCACACAGCTGTGCTGAATTCCAGCGTGAAGCCCGAGAACTGGAAGGAGAATTGAGTCAGAGCAAACACTACAATCCTGCAAAGCAGATTTCCTCCTCCGCCCGCTCTGTACAGCCAAGTCACAACAGGCAGGAGGCAGGTCCCATAGCTGGTACTCAAAGGGGGCGTGTGGGGAATCCAGACTCACGTTGTACCGGGGAAGTGGCAGTGGGACTAAGCTGCCTCCAAAATGAACCCTAATAAAGTGTCTTGAATCTCACTGGATCAAGCCCTGAGCGCTTTACTTCATTTTCACTCAATCCTTACGCAAGCAAAACACTTTCTGCTGTCAGTGGGAATCGGCCCATGTGAGAACTGAGTAAACGTGGCATCAGGTTCTGAGGCTTTCTGCAGATCAGAGACACATTTCTCTATTTTTAACTCCCGTCTGTTTCATTCAGGCTAATTTCTCCCTCATCACCTGGATTTTGAACTCAGGTGGGATCAAACGTAGCATTGCGGGTCCCCTAGGTGGTGCCAGGATCACGCATGTCAGTTGTTTTAATTCGGCAATTGACACAGCACACAATTTGGTTTGTTTTAGTTATTTCAAGCCACTGATCTCTCATTGTCAGCATGAGGCCTGGGCCAGTTTGGGGGCACAAATCTCGTGATGAACCTGTGTCTTCACAATGAATCCCACAAGCCACTGCCATGCTCCACCGTGTCCAGAGCCAGCCCCGTCCCTCTAAATGACTTTGTTTGCAGGAACCTCCAGCTCTGGACAGCAGCAAACAGCTTCCCGCTGTTGGTAACATTAGGCCTTCTTTCCTGGGTGTGGGGAAGGGGCACTATACTATCTGGATAAGACGTACTTTGTCGTCTCCTCCTCCAGTGGGTACCATCACCATTCCTCCAGCCCACGTCCCTGAAGTCAACACAGGACAGTCCCTACAACACATAAAAAAAGAACAACATGCTGGGCCAGACCAAGAGTCAATCTACCCAGTATCCAGTCTTCCGACAGTGTTCAGTGCCAGGTGCCTCCAAGGGAATGGAAAGAACAGGGCAATTTACCGAGTGGTCCATCCTTCTGGCAATCAGACTCAGTATATCTTAAACCATCTCTGGTATCACCCAGGCTTGAGGGATCCTTTTGTAGCTCTTCGCAGTCTGCCTGGGACTTAACTATCTTGAGCAGTTTTGTATCATCTGCAAATGTTGCCACCTCACAGGTTACCCCTTTGTCCAAATCATTTATGAATCTGTTGAATAGGACTGGGCCCAGTACCGATCGCTGGGAACACCACTATTTACCTCTCTCCATTCTGAACACTGGCCATTTATTCCTGCCCTTTGTTTCCTAACTTTTAACCAGTTACCAATACACGAGGAGACTTTCCCTCTTATCCCATGACAGCTTACTTTGATTACGAGCCTTTGGTGAGGGACCTTGTCAAAGGCTTTCTGAAAACCTAAATACACAATATCCATTGGATCCCCCTTGTCCACGTTTGTTGACCCCCTCAAAGAATTCTAACGGATTGGTGAGGCATGATTTCTGTTTATAGAAGTTGTGTTGACTCTTCCTCAACATATTCATCTCTGTGTCTGATCATTCTGTTCTTTATGATAGATTCAAACAGTTTGCCCAGGACTGAAGTGAGGCTTACAGGCCTGTAATTGTTAGGATCACCTCTGGTAACTTCTTTAAAAATCGGCATTACATTAGCTATCCACCAGTCAGCTGTAGGGCCAGGCCAAATTCACGGCCATGAAAAACAGGTCACGGACTGTGAAATCAGATCTTCCCAGTGAAATCTAGATGGGGCAGGTAGGGAAGGGGCAGGATGGGAAGTACCCCAGCCAGGAGCTCCTACTGGGCACTGGGCTTCAGCCGCTAGTCTCAGCAGGGCTGGAGCAGGACAGGGTTCCTCTTCACCTGCACAGGCTGCTCCCGAGGGGAAATCACACCCACCGCCAGGTACCCTGCCCAACTGCTCTGAAGGCAGCGCAGAAGTGAGGGTGGCAATCCCGCAAGCCCCCTACAACTTAGTGACCCCCCATGACACCCTTTTGGGTTGGGAATCAGAGAGGTAGCCGTGTTAGTCTGGAATAGCAGAGGTAACAAAGTCCTGTGGCACCTTAAAGACTAACTATAAAGTTTTGAAGCATAAGCTTTCGTGGGCTAATACCCACTTCGTCGGATGCAAGCTTCAAAACTTTATAGTTAGTCTTTAAGGTGCCACAGGACTTTGTTACTTTTGGGTTGGGACTCTCATGGTTACACCACCATGAAATTTCAGATGTGAACACCTGAAGCCATAAAACTGGCTAATTTTAAAATCCTCTGACCATGAAATTGACCACAATGGATGGTGAAATTGATTGGGCCCTAGTCATTTGGTCCAGAGGGCGATGAAAGCGATAGGTTACATCCCACAGTTAGTACTTCTAAAATTCCACATCTGAGTCCCTGCAGAACTCTTGGGTGAATATCGTCTAGGCCTGGTGACTAATCACTGTGTAATCTGTCAATTTGTCCTCAAACCGCCTCTAATGACACCCCAATCTGGGACAGTTCCTCTGATCTGTCACTTAGACTGGCTCAGATGTGGTAATCTCCCTCCCATCCTCCGCTGCGGAGACCGATACAAAGAATTCTGTTAGCTTCTGCGCAAAGGCCTCATCTTCCAGGACGCTCCTTTCGCACCTCCACCGTCCGGTTGCCCCATTGACAGTTTGGTGGAATTCCTGCTTCCAATAGTTTGAAATAAAACTGTTCTTAGTTTTTGTATCTTTTGCTAGCTACTAAGTGCGAGAGGGTTATTCAAGGTCAGAGCGTTCCCGTGGGAGTGTTAATGGGGCCTGTCTGAAGCGGTGGGAAGTCCAAGTCCTCGCAGCTCTTCTGAGAATACGGAGGAGTCTTGACTGATGTCAGGATGGCCCAGTGTTAAGACTCTGCGAACAGTCGGTGTCTTGCCCCATACACAGCTGAATCTCTCACCCTCCTCAGCTCCGCGCTCACATGAATGTTCCCAAGTATGGAGGAGGACACGCTACGGAAGGGTGATAACTACCAGGATACCCACCTCAGGCTTGGCTTTGCAGCACAGCTCAGCTGCCCAGCCCTCAGTAAGTCTAAACAAGGACAAGGCAATACCACGCGTTGCTCAGTCTTTGTCCTGGGGATGTCAGGCCAGAAGAAACCACTCCATTTGATGAAGGGCTTAAACCCACAGGCCGCCATCTGCCCCCATACAACTCGGGTGTTTCTCTGGAATACAATAATCCCTCCAATCCATATTGGTACAGTTCCTCCCCTCCCCTCTCTCAACTCCTTGGGGAGAACTCACTGCCCCGAGGAAACCATTCCACTCTCGCTGGCTGTGCTCCCAGATCAGACACAGAACCTATTCTATAACTCTAATTTATGGCCCTATCAAGCTATAAAATAGTCAAATGAACCCTGCCCATGGCTGCAAACTTCAAAGAGGAAGCACACTGCTCTACAACTCTTACGCTCTTTGCTGAATTACCAGGTTTCATTCTAGTCTGTCTTGCTGTCCCTTCTACCACGCAGGAGCTACCAGTGCAACTTTTCTTGTGCCCAGAGAGCTGCTAAAACTCCTGGCTCAAGAGCCTACACCAGAGCCAGCCAATATGGGCCTCAGAGAGGAATGGCTACTACCCCCTGGTCCTCCCTGAAGATGCCCTTGTCAGGTGTGGAGAAAGTGAATAAGGAAAAGTTATTTACTTGTTTCCATAATATAAGAACTAGGGGCCACCCAATGAAATTAGTGGGCAGCAGGTTTAAAACAAATGAAAGGAAGTTCTTCTTCACACAGCGCATAGTCAACCTGTGGAACTCCTTGCCTGAGGAGGTTGTGAAGGCTAGGACTATAAGAGGGTTTAAAAGAGAACTGGATAAATTCATGGAGGTTAAGTCCATTAATGGCTATTAGCCAGGATGGGTGAGGAATGGTGTCCCTAGCCTCTGTTTGTCAGAGGGGGTGATGGATGGCAGGAGAGAGATCACTTGATCATTACCTGTTAGGGTCATTCACTCACCTGGCATTGGCCACTGTCAGCAGACAGGATCCTGGGCTGGATGGACCGTTGGTCTGACCCAGTATGGCCATTCTTAGGTTCTTATGGACATACAGACACACTTCTGAACTTGGGGTGGGGGTGGAGGAAAAGGAGGATTGGGCCGGCAAAAGTCACCTTCTCATCAGACCAGGTGGGGGAGGCCATCAGGACAGGCTCCCTCCCTCCCACATCCTCATCCCAGCCCCCAGAGCACAGTGTCCTTTCCCAGCCCAGCACCCTTCCAATCCTGGATCGCCATGCCCTGTGTGCTGGGAACACACATCCCGTCCTGCACTGCCAGGCCCCACAGGCATACAAGGCACCTTCCCAATCCCACAGCACCAAGACCCAAGGGCTGAAGTGGTATAAAGGCCTCGCACTTCCCCTGCACATTTCACCCTCTGTGCACATTGGGTGTGCGATGGGCGTGCAGCGGTCGAGTCCCAGGCGAGTCTCCCAAGTGTTTGACTTGGTCCAGACGGGAAAAAGAACGACTGAAAACCATCCAGTTCCTGCTGCCGCAAGCAGAAACTTATTGTGGAGTCTTGGGGCCCGGCCCTACGAACACGCACTGAGTGAGCGCGGTGATCCTGGCTGCGGGTACGAAGTCACTAGGGTCTGGTTCTGCAGGATCAGGGCCCTGCTTGCAGAACAGATGCCCAAGATGAACCTCCCAGGGCCTGACTCTAATGACCAGCCAGGCTCCCTGTGCACCCATATCCTCACTGGCAGGCTGCCGGGGACAGACCCTGACCCGCCTCATCTAGAGCTATTGATAAAGTCCAAGAAATGTTTCTACAAAAAAATTTTTCTAAACAGACTTCGGCACGTTGTTTACAGAGCGCTCCCCAGCACGCGCAGGAGTGACCCTACAATAACAAATCCACATGCCCACAATACACTTCCGATTGGAAGGAAACTTACAAGTGAGCTGGTGCCCCCGGAAGCAGCCCTGGCAATTGCGCTGCATTCAACATATGACTGTTACTTACAGCATACTCGAACTCCAGATTAAAGTCCCGGTTGTTTGCCTGAAGGTGCCTCTCATCCTCTGTGGAGAAGAACACACACGGTAGATTTCACAAAGGAGAATTGAATAGCCATTTGAAGAGGAGGAGGAGGTGGTTAATGAATAATTTCAAGATGTGACGAAGTAGGAATACTGTGTGTGTGTGCCTCAGTTTCCCCTTTGCATTTCTTAAGTGTCTATGTGAAGGAATAGGGGCTGACACTGGAAGCAGGGAGGCAACGTCCTCTCCCCTCTCAAGGTGTGTATCCCAAGGGGGGGAGGGAGGTCAGCTGAACCTGTTGGGAGAGAGGTCAGGTGATACCTCCTGCCCAGGAGGGAGACAAAGGAAGGAAAAGGAGGGGCTGGAGAGGGGGTTTGGGAAGTCTGAAGTGGCTGGAGTCAGGCGGGGAGGCAGAGGAGCTATCTCGCTCTCTGGCCCCCAAAATGGATCCAGCCGAGGGCTCACACTTGCTGTATGGTCTGGGTTAGACCAGACAGAAGTCATCTAATAAACCTCTGTTTTACTACCTGGCTGAGAGTCACATTTGACTGTGGATTTGGGGTGCAGAATCCACGGACTCCCCCAGGACCCTGCCCAGGCGGGCTTGCTGGGGGAAGCACACGGAGGGGCAGAAGGTGCTGAATGCTCCGAGGTCAGCCCCAGGAAGGTGGAACCCCTGAAGCTCCTGGCCTGGGAAACAGGCTGTGTACGGAGAAGGGGCCCTTCACCCGGAGTCCGGTCTGGCTTCCTAGGGAGCGGTTCCAGACCATCGCCCGGGCGCTCCGAGGGAGCAGCGGGAAGAGGGGACTTTTAGGAGAGTAATGCCAGGGGGATCCATGCTGTGTACCAGAACCCCAGTAGCCAGGCTTAGTGGTGTGCGGCAGACACCCACCTGCCATGACGCTAATGCTGAGCAGTGGTATCACAGTGTGTGGTGTTCATTCACCAACACGTTCTGATCGCATACCTCGCTGTGGGCCTAGCATCAGCACCGGTGTGACAGGCTGACCTCCTACCCATCACATGAGCTTCCCTGGAGGCTCCGGGTTAGTTCCAGACAAGCGGGACTCAAGCTCCCAACCTCCCTCCACACAAATGTCCACAAGCTGGTGGCCTGGGTCTATTGTTAATTCTGCACCACTACTGGAGCGCGTACCAGGGCGGGGCAGCAGCAGTGTCTCAACAATCAGCTCGCAGAGGTGTTGTCATTCAAGGAACCCAAATGCTTTCCAGAGTAATTCATTCATCCTTACACCCCCTTTTGTGAGACAGAAACATTCTTTCGCCTCAGTTCACAATGGGAAACCGAGGCACAGAGCCGTCAGCATGACTCTCTCAAGCTCACAGAGGGAGTTGGAGGCAGAGCTAGGAATAGAAAACAGGCGTCCCGGTTTCCGCTCCCCTCCTCTAACCACTAAGAGTCCCCTCTCTAAAACGCTCCCCATTACTCACTGGGCAGATCTAAGCAACATGCCTAGAGAAGGCTAGTTCAGAACACTTGCTGCATTCCTTTTATACAGTGAGGGCTGCTCTGACCCCCCCCTGGGGGATCCTGAGCCGAGTCCCACAGTAAATGTCACAAAGAAAATAAGAGATGGTAAAACCTTAAGAAAATCACCAATCCCCAGAAATGCAGTAGCAGAGCGTGGGCAGGGCAGGGCCTGGGACGTTCAACCAAACCCCGCGTGTTTAGACAGCCAGGCTCCAACGAGCCTGGTGCACAGAGCAGAGAGTGTTGCTAGAGGACGTTACGAAGGAAATCCAGCCTATGCATGGGCCGTACACCTAGGAACCTGGGCAGCATCACGGATGTTGGCCACAGCCAGCAGCACCCTACACAGAGGGCAGGGCTGCCTAGCTGGATGCCAGGTGAGAATCTATGGGGAGGATGCTGCAAGATGGGGAGTGGCTCAGAGAGTTCGGGGAGTGGGTTGATATCCCCACAACGGGACCGTTCGAGCGGGAATGGGGCAATATGGAGCAGGGAGTACGGCAAAAACTGACACCTCCTGACGTTTCTGAGAGGCTGAGAACAAGCTCTGAGTTCCTTGACTCCTCTCTCTCCTTAGTAGCCTGCCTGAGCACTGCAAAGGGGAGGAAAGAGCCAGTCTGCAGAGAGCTAAATGGGAGCATGGAGAGCTCCTTCGCTGGATCCTGATCACAGGGCGGCTAAGAAGCCGGGCTGCATTTCTTACACTGCCAACTTGGCCATCATCAAGGTCAAAAGCCAGTCAGAGAACACTTCAGTCTCCCTGGTCACTCAATGACAGACTTAAAAGTGGCAATTCTTCAACCAAAAAACTCCTAAAGCAGACTCCAAGGAGAAACTGCAGAACCGGAATTAATTTGCAAACTGGACCCCATAAAAGTAGGCCTGAAAAAAGACTGAGAGCAGATGAGCACTACAAAAGTAATTTTCCCTCCCTTGGTATTCACTCCTTCTTGTCAACTGTTGAGAATAGGCTACTTCCACCTTAATTGAATCGGCTCGTTAGCACTGACCCCCCACGTGGTAAGACAACTCCCATCTTCACATGTGCTATAATATATACTGTTTATTGTATTTTTCACTCTAGGCATCTGATGAAGTGGGTTCTAGCCCACGAAAGCTTCTGCCCAAATCAATGTGCTAGTCTCTAAGGTACCACAAGGACCCCTTGCTGGTTTTGCTGATACAAACACATCTCCCACTCTGAAACCATTCCTCAGGCAGAAGCTCACTAGGAGACAGCTCCAGAAGCTGGCAACAGTTGTTGTTTGGCTTGTGCTTTCTTTGGTGTGAGGTAGAAATAGAAACCAGCAGAGCTTTGTCAACCGGAAACAACAGCAGTGGCCACCCGAACTTCAGACTGGAAGGACAGTTGAGTCTAGGTCCCACACTACACCCCCACCCTCTCCTCCGGACACAGCACCGACGGGTCAGCCTGGGCCCAAAGCAGACAAAGCTTCCTGGGTTGCCATAGGAACTTTAACATCATCATGGCTATTTCTACAGGCCAGGGTTGAACAGTGATCGCTGTTTTGAGGACCCCAAGATGTTGTTCCCAAAAACAAAGGCAGCCAAAATCAAAGGCTGCTTTTGAAAATGGCCCAAACGGTTACGGTCGTTACTGGAAATACTTGGACGGGTGGAGTAGAGGGGTGCAGACACTGCAGGCACAACTGCAAAAGTTAAAAGACAAACAGGCACCTCACCCATCTCCACCATTCCGTCTGAAAGCAGAGACCTCTCGGGCAAAGAGAGAATCTCCATTAGCTGTATAGTGTCTAGGACATGCAGGTGAACAGTTCCTATTTTACCAGCACAGGGGAGCAATGCCCACCAACCAGTGTGTTCCGTGCTATTGCGTTCCACAAGCCAATGTGGCCTGTTGGTAACCATAACACAATGACTCTCACGGAGATAAGGACAAGGCTAAAGAGCTGGAAGTTGTGTGTTATCTTTTGCCTAAGAGGTGTGGCTCCTAAAGCAAACTAGCTCTGCCGCTCCCAGCAACGACCTTTTCCCAGGCTGAACGGAGAGCGATGCTCCTGAACTGGCGTTGCACATTGTTCTGTGGAGTAAGGAACATCCTCCACAGTTCTTCAAATTCCTCTCTCGGGAGTTCCAGACTTGTCACTGCCTAGAGACAGCAGCTACCACCAAATCACACAGCAAATCACAACACTCTCTGGGACAAGATACTCCGGCCGGGACAGTGTTAGGCCCGCTGGGCACCCCTGACTCTCTCCTCTCTTGCCCCTGCTTGCTGGGAGCCGATCAAAAACAAAGCAACAAGCAACAACACGCTACAACAAACAAGCCACAAACTAGCCAACAAGCAACTCACAAGCCAATTAAGCCAAAAACAAGCCCAATTTCTGCATTTTTCTGCAGGTTTGGCATGTCAGTCCCAGGGGACCCCTTTGTCTTCACCCCTTAGCTCAAGGTTGAAGTTCTCAGGGCCTCTCTCTCCCAGCTTCAGCAAATGCAGCCAAGTCCTATGCCTGGAGAGGAGAGCCGCACCCTGTCATGCCATATGCTGCTCGTCGGATCCCAGCCAGAAACAACCCTCTAACGCTAAGGCCATGCCGCTCCTCTTAGCTGAGCTGCTGGCCTCTGATTGGCTGCTTTCATCAGGCCTCGCTAGGCTTCCTTTCCTGAGTAGGTTGTCGTAGGACTGCAGGGTCTCCAGCAGGGGCCACAAAGGGACCATACACCCCACCACCTTCCCCCAACTAGGCATGGAACTCACCACTTGGAATAACTCACTCCAGGGCTGACCCCCGCTTATCACGCAGACGTCAATTCCGGAAACCTGGGCGAGGACTAAAGCCTCGTCGGATGGGAGGTGTTTTGTGCTGGGAAGCCCGGTCATCTCTAACCCACTTTCTGCTCATAGGAACAGCAGCCACAAGCCACTGGATAGAAAGAATGAGAGTCAGTGCTGGGGTCTGTGCTTCAGGTTACCCGGTCGTTGCTGCTGAAAACAACGACAAACAATCCACCCTAGCATTTCACTCACTGGAAACTAACCCCGTGGAACTGTGGCCCCGGGCCCGGGCCCTGGTCTAACCACAGCAACCGAGTCTCTGGGAAAGTGGCTGCTTTTTCAGGTGGAGAGATTTAGGAGCTAAGCCACAGAAGAACATCTGGAGTGAATAACATTAAGCTCATGCCAAAGAGCAGCTATAAATATAATTGTCCATCCAGGCTTCTGACTGCAGGGCTGTTGCATGGAAAAGTCTGATGAAAGCTCACATTCAAGACCCGGCTGAGGTCCAAGTTATAAATGGAAGCGCAGAGAGCAGTGCCTTACACAGGCCAACGGGCGGAATTTGCAGATATTCATAGAACCTCAGGGTGGGAAGGGACCTCAGGAGGTTCTAGTCCAACCCCCTGCTCAAAGCAGGACCAGCCCCAACTAAATCACATTAGTTTCTGTGGCTGCCGTGGGGGGAGCGAGAGTGTAGAGAAGTGAACGGTTTCGCCGAGTTTTACTCAAATGAAGGCCTGACACTGGGTGCACGACGAGAGACACATCTCAGCCCTGAGAGTGCTGCACCGAGCGAGCCTGACAGCGGAACAGAGACGACACCGACTCTGCAAGAAGTCCGGGCTCCACCCGCCCAACAAACCAGCCTCCGGAACCCTCGCATGAGATTGGACGAGTGCAGCCAGCCACGGCGGGGGGCTGGATCGTCTCCTGCGATCTGCGTGGGGGGGACTCAGTGCCAATGCACGGGGGTGAGGGGCAAGCTGGAGGCACCGTCCCCCACCCCCAGCACTGCAGGAATACCCCATTGGTGGCTGGGGCAGGATGCAGACTGGCCTCTCTCCACTGCATCCTCCCAGGGGCAGTAACCTCTGTGAGGGCCCATCCCCCGTGCTCAGCTGTGACAATCGTCTCGAGGACAGACAGTTGCAGCACATCTCCCTCTGGAGCCGTGGACATACGCCATCCACAAAGATGGCTCCTGCTGCCGCAGCCCAGGGTCGCTGCAGCCCAGGTCCCTATGGACAGGGTTAGAAAAGGGCCCAGCTCACCTTTGGAGAGGTGAATGGACAATAATAAAACAAGCGCTAAGTGTTATTCATTCATGATCCTTTGATACGGAAGGTGTTTGGAGTAGATGAGAATACTGGCTGAAACCCCACAAGAATCACTGACCCTGGCCCCCCGACCCACCCCTCCCGTCTGCAGACAGTCACATTCTTTGGGCACCTCATAACCTGCCGGTTCTGTTCACACAGAGAGGCAGCGCTGCATCCGACTAATCCAGCCCCCAGAGGACACTACCATGTTACCTGGGTAGGACACTCACAGCCCCTAGTCCAGACTGATGATGGGGTAGTATTGCCTGAGGGAGATGAGCCTGGGTCAGTTGCTAATTGACAGCTCCATCCCTGAAACAACAGCTCAGGACCGCAGCCCGAGGGCAGCTCCAGGGCAGAATATTAATCATCAAAGAACCACAGTCTCAGGGGATGAGAGAGACCCGAGTTATCGCCTGTGGAAAGGTTATTACAGTAAACCAACAGGCAAACTTCCTCCTTGGTGCAACAGTAGTGACCCCAGGTTACACCATCCGATGAATCTCCCCATTATGTACCAGCCACAAGTGCCAAAGAAACCAGGCCACATGTTTGCCCGGTTGGCAGGTGTCTCAGCTGATTACAGCATCCCCGGGCCAGTTGGGGAGAAGATAAGGGGATCTGTGATGGTAACAGTACGATTGGGATGTATTATCTGTACTAGGGCAGCACCTGTAGACATCACTGCACAAGCCCATGCTTAGAAAGTCCCCTGCCCCAAGGCGCTCACAGGCCAAGTATAGAGCAGATAAGTGTGGCAGGAAGGGTTGTTCGGGACCAGTTTACAGCCGGGAAGCTGAGGCACAAAAGGGTTAAATGACTGACGAACTCCCGCAGGCGGCCTGTGTCAGTCAGCATTGAACCCAGACTTCCAGAGTCTCAGGCCAACATCTTAAGCACAAGTCCACCCTTCCCTCTGTGATGGCACATTCGTGTGTTGCTCCAACACCCGCTGGGTGCTTCACACAGTCGCCAGAACGCCAGCCCCTGTCCTGAAAGGCTGGCAGTGCAAGTGTGCCGGGCTGCAAGGAGTGGGAGTAAGAGTCAGCTGGGAGGACACTGGGAACGGAAAAGGTCACAGCCATAAAATCAGGGGCTGTTGGGAGCAGGCACACCATTAAATTAAGCTTGAACAAAGACTGGGAGTGGATGGGTCATTACACAAACTGGAAGCGATTTGCCCATGCTAATTTCCTCCCTTCCCCCTCCACCGTTACTCCCACCTTCTTGTCAACTGTTTGAAATGGGCCATTCTGATTATCGCTACAAAAGCTTTTTTCCTCCTGCTGACCAGGGCCGGCTCCAGGCACCAGCGCAGCAAGCGTGTCCCTGGGGCGGCAAGTCGCAGGGCGCTGTCAGGGGGGCTTCGGTGGCATGGCTGCAGGAGATCTGCGGGTGCCGTGGTAAACCGAACCCGCAGGACCCACAGACCTCGACCGAATCGGCAGGGACAGTGAACTTCCCACAGGCATGCTGCCGAAAGCCACCTGACTGCCACGCTTGGGGCAGCAAAAACCCTAGAGCCGCCCTTGCTGCTGAGAATAGCCCACCTTTATTGATTAGTCTCGTTAGAGTTTGTATGGCAACCCCCAGCTTTTCATGTTCTCTCTGTCTGTGTTAATCCATTTCAAAACGTATTTTTTTCTCCTACTGATAATGGCCTATCTACATTTAACAGCCCTCTTAGAATTGGTATGCTAATGTACAATTTTTTTTTCTTTCTTTCTTTCTCTCTTTCTGTGTATATAAATGCATCTTACTTCTGTTCCATTCTATGCATCCGATGAAGTGAGCTATAGTCCACGAAAGCTTATGCTGAAATAAACTAGTTAGTCTCTAAGGTGCTACAAGTATTCCTCGCTTTCTTTATGGATACAGACTAACACGGCTGCTATTTTTGAACCTATCTTCCTATTGTACTTTCCACTCCATGCATCTGATGAAGTGGGTTTTAGTGCACGAAAGCTTCTGCCCAAATAAATGTTAGTCTCTAAGGTGCCACAAGTCCTCCTTGTTCTTTTTCTGATACAGACGAACACTACTACCCTGTTTCCCCGAAAGTAAGACATCCCCCGAAAATAAGACGTACTTCAAGTTTTGCCTCTCGCTGTAATATAATGTAATGTAATTTTGGGAGCAAAAATTAATATAAGACGCTGTCTTTTTTTCGGGGAAACACGGTACCACTCTGAAGTATTCCCTGTAACAGCTTATGCTTTGCTCATATGGGGAATATTAACTTATTTCCCTGGCATTGATTAATCAAGGCCAAATTCTGTTCTCATTTACATCATTAACTCTGGAATAGCTCTCTTGGTATCAGTATTTACACTGGTGCAACTGAGATCACAACTTTGCCACTGTTTTCTTCCATTCTCTGTGAGTCTGGGAGCCCCACCCTGCCAAAGCATGGCTGGCTGCAGATCAGAAAAGCTCTCCCCTCACCATCCCTCGCAGCACTGCTGATTGTTTCCTACCTAAGCAGCGCATCTCTCTCTGCTCCACTCCATCAGCTTTGTCAACCAATCTCCCCAAAGCTTTTTGTGCAACTGTTTGAAATAATATCAAATGTAAAAATCATGTTTCAGAAAGGTTAGTTTTAAACCCTTTACAAATACCTCTCCCCTCTTGTTTGTATAAATAACCCCAACGTACAAATTCTCATTCAGAGCATCTGCTTCGGTCGCGCATCTAGTTACTATTTAGCAGGACTGCAGTGACATGTAAAAGAAAACTCCACTCCATTTGCTTAGGCCACAGCTCATAAGGCAAAGTAGGTCTTTCACAAAGGAGAAACCATGAAATGGGATGACCCCAGTTATACCAGTGTAACCACTGAAGCAGTCCCCTTGCTGAGAACAGACACCATTTATGACAAGAGTCCAAGTGAGACACTTTGAAAAATTCTTTCTCCTTTGACCATCCTGCTTCATTAATTCTACAGCTTTCTGACGAAATCCTGCATCCCATAGCTTACACTCCCAATGACATCGGGGAAGTTTGCCAGATTCAGAGCTGTGCGATTTGAATGTTAGGGTCAAATTCCATTCCCTTTTACATTTGTGTGATCACGGGTGACTTTTCATTGTCACGGGATTGCATTGAGGCCAATAATTAAGCAAGATTCAAAGAGGAACAAGACAGTCGTCATAGAATCATAGAATATCAGGGTGGGAAGGGACCTTAGGAGGTATCTAGTCCAACCCCCTGCTCAAAGCAGGACCAACCCCAACTAAATCATCCCAGCCAGGGCTTTGTTAAGCCTGACCTTAAAAACCTCTAAGAAAGGAGATTCCACCACCTCCCTGGGTAACCCATTCCAGTGCTTTACCACCCTCCTACTGAAAAAGTTTTTCCTAATATCCAACCTAGACCTCCCCCACTGCAACTTGAGACCATTGGTCCTCGTTCTGTCATCTGGTACCACTGAGAACAGTCTAGAACCATCCTCTTTAGAACCCCCTTTCAGGTAGTTGAAAGCAGCTATCAAATCTCTCCTCAGTCTTCTCTTCTGTAGACTAAACAATCCCAGTTCTCTCAGCCTCTCCTCATAAGTTATGTGCCTCAGCCCCCTAATCATTTTCGTTTCCCTCTGCTGGACTCTCTCCAATTTGTCCACATCCTTTCTGTAGTGGGAGGACCAAAACTGGATGCAATACTCCAGGTGTGGCCTCACCAGTGCCAAATAGAGGGGAATAATCATGTCCCTCGATCTGCTGGCAATATCCCTACTTAGACAACCCAAAATGTTGTTAGCCTTCTTGGCAACAAGGCCACACTGTTGACTCATATCCAGGTTCTTGTCCATTGTAACCCCTAGGTCCTTTTCTCCAGACTGCATTCGGTCCCTAGTCTGTATTAGTGCCTGGGATTCTTCCATCCTAAATGCAGGACTTTGCATTTGTCCTTGTTGAACTTCATCAGATTTCTTTTAGCCCAATCCTCTAATTTGTCTAGGTCCCTCTGTATCCGATCCCTACCCTCCAGTGTATCTACCACTCCTCCCAGTTTAGTGTCATCTGCAAACTTGCTGAGGTTGCAGTCCAAATCATCCTCCAGATCATGAATGAAGATATTGAACAAAACCGACCCCAGGATAGACCTTTGGGGCACTCCGCTTGATACCAGTGGACAACAACATAAAATTAGTTGGCTACCACCAATATAAAAGCTAATGCTCTCTTTGGAAGGGATATCAAACACTCACAATTAAAAACCAGTCTCTAACTCTTAGGGATTAGGATGAAACCTTCATGGGGGGCAGATTATCCCATAGATGCCTATTATGGGGTTACTTGCACCTTCCTCTCAACCAGCTGCTGTTGGCCCTGCTTGGAGACAGCACCCTGGACTGGAGGGACCCTAAGCCTGCTCCAATCTGGTATCCCTGTAGCCTATGTTCATCGACTTCAGTGGCATTACACTGGTGAGAGCAAAGGGGGAATCAGACCCATATTGCTTAAAAAGTAAATGCGGTATTTAAATATTCGTTTTTCTACTGATGAAGCCATTACTGAAGCAGGATGAAAACTAGTCTCCAAGATCTGATCAGGGGCTTTCTTATTGTCAATTTCCAGCTAAATGCTCCTGCAATAAGAGGCACAAAAACTTTATTGGTGAGTCACAAAAAATTCACCCCTGATGAGAGGGTCCTTTACCTTCTGACCTTCTAATGCAGGGGGGGAGGGGGAGGGGGGGCATATGAGGTGGGAAGTGGCAGATGGAGTTTTCTGCTAGCCCCAGCAATAACCTTTAACGTAGATTGGTTTGGGGGTAAAAGTAAACATGTTTCATTCTCTTGAAAGTTTTAGTTTCACTCTTTATTTCCCATAAATTTGGTGAGAATCGCTGAGCTGAACCAAGCATGAACAAAAACAGGAAGCTGTAAAGAAACAAATCCCATTCATTCTACAGAGTTACACATTAACTTTCAGGAAGTTGTTAAACCTCTTTTGAACTGTAAGGCCTAAATTTGGGAATACAGTGAAACCTCGATTTAACGGACTAATTCGGGCGAGGGGGTGTCCGTTAAATCCGAAAGTCCGTTATTTAATAATTTTTTAAAATTATTAAATAACAGGACTTTTCGTATTTAACGGACACCCCCTCGCCCGAATTAATCCGTTATATCACGGTTTTACCGTCAGCCCGCCCGCCCCCAGCTCAAACGGTGGCGGCTGCGGCGCGCGGGCTGAGAGCCCGCAGGGTCCCGGCTCCCGGGACCCTTCACGAACCGAGCATGGTGCCGGGGGCCGGGCAGCAGCCCGCCCCCGGCTCAATCCAAGGCGCGTGGGCTGAGAGCCCCGCAGGGTCCCGGCTCCCGGGACCCTGCAGGGAGGGTGAGTGCTGCTGGGGGCCAGGCAGCAGCCCGCCCCGGCTCAATCCGCGGCAGCTGCCGCGCGCGGGCTGAGAGCCCCGCAGGGTCCCGGCTCCCGGGACCCTGCAGGGAGGGTGAGTGCTGCCGGGGGCCAGGCAGCAGCCCGCCCCCGGCTCAATCCGCGGCAGCTGCCGCGCGCGGGCTGAGAGCCCCGCAGGGTCCCGGCTCCCGGGACCCTGCAGGGAGGGTGAGTGCTGCCGGGGGCCAGGCAGCAGCCCGCCCCCGGCTCAATCCGCGGCGGCTGCCGCGCGCGTGCACGGTCCCGGCTCCCAGGACCCGCCAGCAAGTCCAGCTGCTGTGGGGAGCCGGGCGGCAGCCCCCCCCCCCCCCCCCCGCAGCTTCCACCTCCGGCAGCACAAAGCGGACACTGTCCGCACGGGTCCCGGCTCCCGGGACCCGCCAGCAAGCCTAGCTGCTGTGGGGAGCCTGGCGGCAAGCCCCCCCCCCCCCCGCTTCAGCCTCGGGCAGCAGCAGGGAGCCCACAGCCAGCCCTCCAGAAACGGACTTCGGATGCATCAGACTCTGAAAAATTTTGTCCGTTGCATCCGAAGTCCGTTAAATGGAGGTCCGTTAAATCGAGGTTTCACTGTAATATTGAATCTACACCAAAGAGTAAAGAAAGAAACTGACCTAGCTTTTTGAGTGTCCATTGTCTGTATAAACCCTTTAAAATGTGGAAATAAATTCTCTTTCCCTCTTAACTATGCTCTGTTAGAGCTAGCAACCTCTGATTTGTCCAGTATTGTGCAGAACACAAGAAACAACAGACGGTCTGAATGTCCCTCTGAAGTCAAGACACTGGACTGGAAAACTCCTCATTATAGTTCAGAGAAACAGAGTCTCAGTGAAAAATCAAAAGCTAGGAAGCCTTCGATTTGGCTGGGAGCCAAGCAGTGCAGTTATCCAAGTCCAGGTGCTCCAAAGGACAGTGGGATCACAGACCGACAGGGTTACCATCTTTCAGGTTCCTCAAAAGAGGACACTGCTGGGGAGGGGGGAGCTTGGGGGGGTACATAGTTGGGGGAGCTGAAGAGGGTACCTGTAGCAGGGGTACTCACTGGAGGTGGGGAGATACCTACAGCGGGGGTACTCACTGGAGGTAGGGAGATACCTGCAGCGGGGGTGCTCACTGGAGGTGGGGAGATACCTACAGCGGGGGTACTCACTGGAGGTGGGGAGATACCTACAGCGGGGGTGCTCACTGGAGGTGGGGAGATACCTACAGCGGGGGTACTCACTGGAGGGGGGGAGATACCTGCAGCGGGGGTACTCACTGGAGGTGGGGAGATACCTGCAGCGGGGGTGCTCACTGGAGGTGGGGAGATACCTACAGCGGGGGTACTCACTGGAGGTGGGGAGATATCTACAGCGGGGGTACTCACTGGAGGTGGGGAGATACCTACAGCGGGGGTGCTCAATGGAGGTGGGGGATAGTGTCACTCCCTGTCACAAGCCCAGGACTCAGCAACAGCCATTCGTCAGTGCCTCCCTGCGGGATCACCTCCCCAGGGCTGGGAGCCAGGGCCTGAGTGGGTGGGATCCAGCTGCTCTGGCTGCCGGGGAATGGACCAATCAGCTACAGATGCAATGGAGGGACCAGTCATGAAGCAGACCAATCGGGGCTCTTTCTGAGCTGCAGCTTGCCTGCTCTGCAAAACCCCCAGACATTGCCTGTAATTTGAAAAATCCACCTGGACAGAGAAAAGAGGCTCAGAAATGAGGCCGTGTGTGGGAACACCCGGATGTATGGTGACCCCACACAGACAGCCCCGCCGTATAAATACCCCGGTGCCAAAGTCAAACTGGCCCGGCTTGGAAGAGAGCCTTCCCACCAGAGACCACAGCCCAGTCCCTGTAAGATTCCGAGTGACGTGTGGATGCCCCTGTTCTTTCACTTAAATGCCCAGAGCCCCTGGGTGAGGGGATATAGCAGCACTGATCGAAAATAAAGGAACTCTGTTGGTCTCCCAAGATCCAGGAGAAAGTACCATCATTCTTTTCCATATTAAAATACAAACAGACTAACCACCATGTTAGTCCCAATTACATCGTGTGAAGGCAGACAACTAAATAGTGACACATTTTTAAGTATCTTGTATAACAATGCTAGGAGTCTAAATACGAAGATGGGTGAACTTCAGTGCCTGGTATTAAATGAAGAGATAGATATAATGGGTGACAGAAACTTGATAGAATGATGATAATCAATGGGACACAGTAATACCAGAGTACAAAATAGATAGGAATGACAGAGTAGGTCATTCTGGTGGGGGAGTGGCACTATATAGGAAAGAAAGCATAGCATTAAATAGAGTAAAAATCTTAAATGACTCCAATTGTACCAAAGAATCGCTATGGACAGAAATTCCATGCTTGAATAATAAGAGTATAACAGTAAGAATATACTACCGACCAACCGAGCAGGCTGGTGATGGTAATTGTGAAATGCTCAGGGAGATTAGGTGGTTAGAAGACTAGAAAACTCAATAATAATGGGGGATTTCAGCTATCCCCATATTGACTGGGTGCATGTCACCTCAGAATAGGATGCAGAGTTCAAATTTCTAGACACCATTAATGACTGCTTCGTGGAGCAGCCAGACCTGGACCCCATATGGGAAAGGGCAATTGTTGACTTAGTCCTAAAAAGCACAGGATCTGATCCAAGAGGGGATTATACCAGAACTACTTGGTAATCGGAACAATAACAATTAAATTAAACATCCTTTGGTGGTGGTGGGTGTCACGGAGTGTCCGGGGCAATGCTCTGGCGCTGCTCCCTATGAAGCCAGATAGGACTCTGGGGCGAAGCTTCCTCTCCATACACAGCTGTCTCCAAGGCTAGGAGATTCACAGGCACAGCTTCTACCTTCCTGGGTCTGACCTCGGAGCATTCAGCACCTTCTGCCCCTCCGTGCGTTTCCCCCAATGAGTCTGCCCAGGCGGGGTCCTGGGGGAGCCCGTGGATCCTGCACCCCAACTCCACAGTCAGACGTGACTCTCAGCCAGCCAGTAAAACAGAGGTTTATTATATGACAGGTACCTGGTCTAACACAGACCATACAACGAACGTGACCCCTCCGCTGGGTCCATTTTGGGGGCCAAAGAGCCAGTCAGAGTTTGCCTGCAGCTCTTCGCCAGCCCCCAGCCAGATCCAGACTCAAACTGCCTCTCCAGCCCCTCCCCTGCATTCCTTTGTCTTTCCTTCCCCAGGCAGGTCAGGTGACCTCCCTCCCCCCCATGGGTCAAGTTACAGCTTCAGGTATGGCCACCTTCACACAAGAGAGTCAGAGGAACCATTAAAAGCATTCCTACTCCGTCACAGGGATACCAAAGAAACCCATCACAGTAGCATTTAACTTCAGAAAGGGGAATTACACAAAAATGAGGAGGCTAGTTAAATGGAAATTAAAAGGAACAATCACAAGAGTGAAATGCCTGCAACCTGCATGAAAACTTTAAATACAGCACAAGAGTGGCTCAAACTTAATGTACGCCCCAAATAAAAAAATATATCAGATGATCAAGAAATGCCACCACGGCTAAACAGAGTGAAAGAGGTGGTTAGAGGCAAAAACAAACAAACAAACAAAAAACACCTGTTAAAATTTGGAAGTCAAATTCCTATTGAGGAAAATAGAAAGGAACAAACTCTGGCAAGTCGAGTGTAGAAGTGTAATGAGGCAGGCCAAAAAATAATTTCAAGAGCAACTAGCAAAAGACACCAAAACGAACAGCATTTTTTTAAAGTACATCTGAATGATGAAGGTACTAAAGGAGCATTCAAGGAAGACAAGGCTATTGCAGAGAAGCTAACAGAATTTTTTGCTTCGGTCTTCACTGCAGAGGATGAGAGAGATTCCCACATTCAAGCTATTCTTTTTAGGTGACAGATCTGACGAACTTTCCCAGATTGAAGTGTCATTAGAGGAGATTTTGGAACAAACTGATAAATTAAACAGTAATGAGTCACCAGGCCCAGAGGGTATTCACATAGAATTTGGAAGGAATGCTTATGAAATTTCAGAAGGACTAACTGTGGTATGCAAACTATTCTTTAATCAGCCTCTGTACCTGATGACTGGCGGCTAGTTAATGTAACACTGGATTTTTAAAGACACCTCTGCAGACAATCCTGGAAACTACAGGCACCGATAAGCCTCATTTCAGTGCTAGGCAAATGAAGAACAGAATGAGCGGATGCATAGATGAACACGATTTGCTGGGGAAGAATCAACATAGCTTCTGTAAAGGGAAATCATGCCTCACCAATCTACTAGAATTCTTTGAGGGGGGTCAACAAATATGTGGACAAGGAGGATCCAGTGGATATAGTGTACTTGGACTTTGAGAAAGCTTTTGACAAGATACCTCAGCAAAGGCTCTTAAGCAAAGTAAGCTGTCATGGGATAAGAGTGACGGTCCTCTCAGGGATCAGTAACTCGTTAAAAGACAGGAAACAAAGGGTAGGAATAAATGGTCAATTTTCACAGTAGAAAGGGGTAAATAACAGAGTACTCCAAGGATCTGTGTTGGGACCAGAGCTGTTCAGCATATTCATAAATGATCTGGAAAAAGGAGTAAACACTGAGGTGGTATAATTTACAAACAATACAAAATTATTCAATATAGTTAAGTTCAAATCGGACAGTGACGTGTTACAAAGTGATCTAGGTGATGGCAATAAAATGGCCGATGAAATCCAGTGTCGAGAAGTGAAAAGTAATGCATTTTGGGAAACATAATTCCAACTACACAAACAAAATGATGGGGTCTAAATTAGCTGTTACCACTCAGGAAAGATCTTGGAGTTATCTTGGATAATTCTCTGAAAACAGCTGCTCAATGTGCAGCAGCAGTCTAAAAGCCTAACAATGTTAGGAATCATTAGAAAAGGGATAGATAAGACCGATACTATCATAATGACAATATATAACTCCATGGTACACCCATGTCCTGAATATTGCATGCGGTGCAGCTCCATTTGCCACATCTCAGAAAAGATGGAAAAAATACGGAGGAAGACAACAAAAATGATGAGGGGTGTGGAACAACTTCTGGGACTGTTCAGTTTCAAAAAGAGGCAACTAAGGGGGGATATGACAGAGGTCTATAAAATCCTGACTGGTGTGGAGAAAGTGAACAGAGAAGTGTTATTTACCCCTTCACACAATACAGGAACCAGTAGTCACTCAAATGAATAGGCAGTAGGTTTAAAACAAACATAAGAAAGTTCTTCTTCACACAACGCACAGTGAATTACTGGAATTCTTTGCTAAGGGATGTTGTGAAGGCGAAACGTATAAATGAATACAAATAGTTCCTGGAGGATAGATCTATCAATGACTATTAGCCAAGATGGTCAGGGGAACAACCCCATACTCTGGGTGTCCCTGAACCCCACACTGCCAGAAGCTGGGATTGGATGACAGAGGATTAATCACTTGATAATTACCTTGCTGTGCTCATTGCCTTTGAAGCATCTAGCACTGGCCACTGTCAGAAGACAAGATACTGGGCTAGATGAATCACTGGTTTGGGCCCGTATGATCATTCTTATACCCCGTCGGACAGAGACACACAAACAGAATCCCTGGAAAGGCCAGCAAACACACCTCCCGTCTCAATGCAACCTCGTGACAGTGAGTGAGGTGTCCGTCTAGGACCCATGGCGTTGAATGAGGAAACTTTGCACCTGATGTAAAGCACTAAGTCTAATGAAGACTAAAGGAACCTGAGTGTGAGTAGCACACACCGAGTGCAGGTCTATAATTCAAATGCTGTGACTTCAGTGAAGACACTATTATGTCGACGGAGGAGTCTCCCATCAGAGTAGTTAATCCACCTCCCCAAGAGGCAGTGCCTATGGCGAAGTGAGAAGCCCTCCCATTGGCATAGCGCTGTCTACACCAGGGGTTAGGTTGGTACAGCAGCGTCACTCAGGGGGGTGGATTTCTCACACCCCAGAGCGAGGAAGTTCTAATAGTGTAACTGTAGACCTGGCCCCAGGGATTACAAGATGTGTGAACTTAACCCATTCTTATACCTTCCTGTTAGTGAACTTTGCTGCTGCTCTCCACTCTGACCTGCCCTCAGGATGGGAGGTGGATTCCCTTAGACTCAATGGGCCCACCTGGAAGGAGGTGTGCCAAGTGGGGAAGTTACACGTCAATGAACGAGTGACCATGTGAGGGGGTCGAAGCTGATGCAAGGAGCATGGTCAAGAGTCTGACAGAAGGTGCAAGTTACACTCATGCGGCCTGGCTCCTGAACACGGCCAAGGCATTTTGAGTCCCCCTTAGGCTCTTCCTTACACACGTCTTAACTTAAAAATCCTGTTGGTGGTTCCTGTCCTCTGCTGCCACTAACACACCCGTGGGAAAGACGAAAAGGCCACAGGACACTACAAGGGACCAGACTCTCCAAGCTCCGGCCAGAGAGGGGTTTGTAGCCTCAGGGACCTAAAGAGCACAAGGCCTCTTCACCCTCAGAGCCCAAAGGTGAGCAGGCAGAGTCTCTGGATCCCAGGGCCTCTATGTAAGGAGCCAGCCTCCACTGCAGCATTGCTTAGCTGATGCCAATCCTCTCCCAGAAGAGCTGCCCTCGGCCTCCCTGACGCACCTATTCTGAGCCCTATTCCCCAGCCACAGCATGGAAGTTCATGCTGCTCCAAGCAGCCTCCATTTCTGCAGTGGATTTCCAACCAGTGGAGACTCCATGGCCTCTTGAGAAGATCATGATGGGAAGACTGGCGGCTCCCTAGCTCCACTCCCTCTCGTTCCAGGGAGTGCAGGGGCTGGAGAGTCTCTGCTGCAGATAGACTCCCCTGCTTTGTAGCTTTCAGATTGCTGCCACCCCTTGTCACTCTCTCTGCTCCTCTCCCTGCCTCCTAGCAGACAGGAGTACCTGGGTTATTGCCATTAATTCCACATCATCAACAGGCTGCAATCAGGCCTTCACCTCCATTTGCCAGCAGCATGTTTCGTCAGCCGTTGGAGGGCGCAGTGCCACGGGGCTGTGTGTAAGAGGAGACAAGCCCAAGGTTTTCCAAACCCAGCCATTTCCCAGGGTATAGTCCAAGCTTCATTGTTCTCTTTAAACATTATCTTGTTCACTGGGACTCAGTTCACAGCACCTCCCTGCAGGAGTTCCCAGTGCTGGGAAAGTAAACAGAATGCAGCTGTAACTAGACTCCCTGGCCGACTCCACAGGTGTAAGATGTGCTCCCTCACATTTATGCAGGAGTCAGAGACTGGGCAGTGTGTGTACGTTCTGTGGATTGTCACAGACCCTGAGATCTGCGGGGTCCTGCCTTACCTTTCAATTTCTTCTTTCCAAACTTTAATCCAAATAGCGACATCCCAAGAGTTTCTTTCAGTGCAATTCCATGGAATTTCTGGAGAAGAAAGGAGAAGACTATTTACCACAGGGATTCCTGCCGCACAAAGAAATAAAGGTCTGCAGCCTTCAAATGGAAGAGTTCAGTTCCTAACCCATGTGACCGAAGGCTGCGGTTCTTCACAAGGTGATTTTTAATGACAATCCGCTCAGGTTTCCCAATCATCCATAAACAGGTTATTTGACTGGGACATTTGGAACCACTTGGTTCCTGATCTTGCACAGGGAATAGGTCAGGTGGGAGACAGGGTGCAAAGGGCCTTCCTCCCTCGTGCCACCAACACTCACAAACGTTGCCTTAGGGGTCATAGGTATGGCTGGAGGCTAGTCCTCACAGTGACAGTCGGCGGCACAACAGGGCTAAGGCAGGCTCCCTGCCTGCCCTGGCTCTACGCGGCTCCTGGAACCGGCAGCATGTCTCTGTGGCCCCTAGGCACAGTGGTGGCCAGAGAGGCTCTGCATGTTGCCCCTGTCCTGAGCGCCAGCTCCGCAGCTCCCATTGGCCAGGAACTGCAGCCAATGGGAGCTGTGGGGGTGGTGCTGAGGATGGGGGCACTGTGCAGAACCACCTGGCCACATCTCTACCTATGGGCTGCAGGGACATGCTGGCCACTTCCAGGAGCCACCTGGGGTAAGCGTTGCCTGGAGCCCACCCCTCCCCCACACACTCCAACCCCCTGCTCCAGCCCGAAGCTCCCTCCCACACTCCCACGAGTCTCCATTCCCCTGTGTGCTTGACGGATTTTGCCATGATTGCTGTCAGGAATTGAGCCTTACCTAGCTAACAGGGCCAGGCGGGGAAGGCTGAGGTACTCCCCATGTTGTTATTAAAACAAGTTTTCTGGACAACAGCAACCAGGCAACTCCAACAAGCTCTCATGCTTTAGTGGGAAATGATTTCTCAAAATACAGCCACTGAGAACAAAACCGCAGATCGCCACTGAAATACAAAGTCCCAGCGCAAAGCCGCAGACAACCAGTGTCTGCTGGAAGGGTCAGCATATTCGGTCACAGGATAATGTCCATTACTTTTAGTTCTCCTGCATTTCTTCATTTTCAGCCCCCACCTATTCCACGTTTCGAGTTTCCTCTTTCATTTTTAATAAGACAAGAGGAATGAGCCAATACCCTTTGTACCCTGGTACCATTTCAATATCTCCGGGCCTGAGTTCTGCACCCAGCACAGCACTAATCTCTGCCGAGCCTGATATGGAGAAGCCTTGGCATTCAGTTAGTTCTGATTAAGGACTATTCTCCTAATATGCTTTGCCACTCAGGTTGACTCACTTCCTGATCAAATGCCTAGCACGAAGTGAAGGCCTTGACATACAGATACCCGTCTTAGCAGTCCAGTCTCCTGATGCCAGAACTGCTCACGAAGGACACTCGAACAGTGGTGACCTTAGAAAAGCTTCTAAATATATAAAGCTTGACTCGAATTCTCCACATCCAGCCCTGGCTCATGTTTTCCATACAACTCTGGGTATTGCAGAGAAATCTAACCCGTACATTACTTAATACAAGAACTAATGTTAAATTCATAACACAAAAGGTCAAAGAAGAAAATACAAACATCTGGCTGAAACAAGCTCCAGAAATGAATTCCATGTGAAAGACCCTGGCCCATCTCCCACTTAAGCAATAAGGGCAGCAGTGTGCGTTTGTGTAACTTCAACAGGGAGAATCCAGCTCTCATTTGAGATTAATTCTATCACCAGTTAGCCATCCGAACCTGTGTGTGTGGCAGTGAAGACACCTGAGGGGATGGGAACATAAGACCGTATATATTTTCTCCCTGTACTAAGAACTATATAAAGTGTATATATTGGCCCTGGCATAGCTTCACTGGGGTTGTGCTGGGAATTAATTTGGTCTCCTCTCCCTTCCTGACATTAGAGATTAACACAAACAAACCCCCAGGTCCCTGGAGAAGCTTTCATCTGGATCCAAACCTTTTGTGCAAATCCTCTCACTGTGGATATTGCTTCAGCATCCACGAGAGCTGCTGCCGTGGTGGGTCTTGAACAGAGCAGAGAGGTGGGGGTGTCTGTAAACCAGGTCTGAGCCTTGGAAAGTCTTACAGATAAGAGCCAGGGTCTAGCCCAGGGGTTCTCATAAGAAAATTTTTGGTGGCCTCAAGAGTGTGGCCACCAACTCTTACTGGTGGCCGCTCTGACAATTTTTCCTAAAAATACTTAATTAACTTTAGGAAAAACAAATAAATATGCACATAGCCATGCCCAAATCATCATAATTTATCTGTGTAGGGTGTTGTTGTTTTTTGTATACTCAAGAACAATGTAGCCTGACTGTTCTTTACTGAATCTAAACAGAACAGAAACAAAAGAAGGTGCTGTGTCTTTTTTGTTGTTTCTTTTGCTTTTCTGGTTGTTTTATTTTTAGACTTGCTAGCTAGTAGGTCTGCTGCTGTGAAAACTGATATTTATATGTTCGTTAATATCACTTGTCACAGCAGACTTGTTAGCTAACTGGGAGGCAGTGAAAAGTGATATTAACAAACATACATAGATCGCTTTTCACAGCAGACTTACTCAGCCCTGGAAACGGGGGGGGGGGGGGAGGGGGAATTAAGTCCTGGATGGAGAGCTGAATAGAGAGGTAGCGGGGGCCAGGAGTATTGGGATGGGAGGGTGGCCAACCTGAAGCATCACTGGACGTCACTGCCCAGTAGTCTGTGGCCACAAGAAAAGCCCCACATTTGAGACACACTGATCTAGACTGTTTCAAGAATAAATGGACTCTCCGTGTTCTTTGCTGCTTAAGAGGCAAGCTGCTATGTGCTGGATTAGCCAGAGTTGCCTTTTCTCTTCAGCCCTGGTTCCACTGAGATACAACAGTCTATCTAAAGGCATGGCTCACCGGGGCAGGTTCCTTGTTCAAGAAGGACAGAGTCTCCTGCAAACTGAATGTGGACGAAGGCACTTCTGCTATCTGCATGTCCAAAGTGACAATGAGTCCAATCAGCTGTGGAGACTTTGCATTACCCTCATGATCAGAGGGCAGATGTCCAGGATGGAGGGTGTGGTCAGTGTCTTGGTCAGCGCCTCTCAATGTAAACAGTCATGTGATATTTGAAATACAGAGCACATGCTAACTCTCCACAGCAGTTTAGTCTCTGCTTGTGAATGGGACATGAAATCAGATGGTTTTATAAAATAGCTAACCAATAAATATTTAGAGGGCTGAATCCCAGACAAAGTGTGTAGCCCATGAGAGCCAGAGCAAGTTCAAGGCAGCTGGTGGGATGAGCCAGCCAGCTGATCTGAGTGAAGTAATGCTATGCACCATGGGAAGAGGCCCTGACCTTGGAACTTCCATCAGTATCAGTGGTGGTGGGATGGAGCGTTAAGATTATGCAAGACATTTTTGGAGTGAAATAGAATAGGTAAATTTCCCAACTCATTTTTTTTTATTCTTTCCAAATTTGTTTACCCACCTGTTAAGTGGCACAATATTGCCTAGCGCTCCTGCCACCAAAAAGACATTTACCAACGGGTGTCACACACACACTGGTCTCCAAGACACTGCACTCTTTCCTGTGTTTAGGAGAGAAGAAATCTGTGCTGTCTAGACACCACTCTAGGGTCATGGTGGGCAGTGCTGACTTTGTAATGGTGCCACTATAGTTAATGCTTGGAAAGCGCTCCCTTTGCAGATGTGAAGAACTAGAGAGTTGTTCAAATTGTTCAAATGTTGGTGCCCAGAGGTAAAGGTGGATTCCGTTCTCTCTCTTTGGGGACAGAATCTGGAAAATTTTGGCCTTCAAACAAAACTAAAAACCAATCAGAATCCAGTCCCCATCATTGTAGTGCTGAGCACCTCATAACCTTGAATGTGCGTATCCTCACAATGTCCCGGAGGTAGGGCAGGCCTGTTCTTACCATTTCTCA
This sequence comes from Sternotherus odoratus, assembly GCA_032164245.1. Classification (NCBI taxonomy): domain Eukaryota; kingdom Metazoa; phylum Chordata; order Testudines; family Kinosternidae; genus Sternotherus; species Sternotherus odoratus. Next base: position 105,430,587 of record JAVMKO010000007.1, read on the forward strand.
GATGGGGAACTAAGGCACCAAGAGATGAAGTGACTTGCCCACAGTCACACAGGAAGTTCGTGGCAAAACAGAGGGTTAAACCCAGGCCTTCTGAGCCTCAGTGTAGCGACCTGACCACTGGACCAACCTTGCAGCCTTAGGCGGAGGCTGGGTTTGCCTGGTTTCAGCCTGGAATAAGTTCTAGGAAACCTAGGTGATGAATTCTACAAATGGGACGCATGCTGGAAGTGGCGACCCAACCTGTACTCCAGTGGCACCAACTGGCAAGTTGAAATATTTCCTAGAAGCCCAACAGATTTTCCTTTGAATAAAAAATAGGGCAACCGGACAGCTGGTTCCATTCTGAAGAGTTCTTCAAAGCTGAAGGTTTTCATTGGTCCCCTCTGGCCTTGGAGTCTTTGTGATCGTCTCTAGTCTGAGCTCCTGCACAGCACAGGCCATAGGACCAGTCTGACTTTCTATGTAACACAGCCCCATACAACTGCCCTCAATTCATGTGTGTGTGAACTAGAGCAGACCTCTTAGACAAACATCCTATCTGGGTTTTAAAATGGTCAGCGATGGACAATTCACCACAATCCTTGCTGAAGTGATCTTCTGGTTAATGACCCCCCGCCACCACCAACACTGGTAAAAATGTGCACCGTAGTTCCAGTCTGAATTTGTCTGGCTTCAGCGTCTAGCCATTGGATTGGTAGCCCTTCCTCTGCTAGACCGAAGAGCCATTTATCAAATTTCTGTTCCCCATGTAGGTCTTCATAGACTAATCCACTCACCCCTTAACCTTCTCTGTGTTAAGCTAAATAGACTGAGATCCTTGAGTCTATCACTGTACGGCAGGGTTTCTAATCCTTCACTTATTCTCATGGCTCTTCTCTGACCCCTCTCCAATGTATCAACTTCCTTCTTGAATTGTGGACACCAGAACTGGACAAAGTCTTCTAGCAACAGGTGCACCAGTGCCAAATACACGGCAATGTAATATCTCTACTCCCAGACAACATTCCTCGGTTTATCATCCAACGATGGCATTAGCACTTTTAGCCACAATGTTGCCTTGGGGGCTCATGTTCAGCTGATTATCCACCATGACCCCCAAATCGTTTTAGAGTCACTGCTTCCCAGGAAAGAGTCCCCCCATCCCGTAAGTAGGGGCTGCTTTCTTTGCTAATGTCTAACTTTACCTTTGGCAGTATTAAAATGCATATTGTTTGCTTGCACCCAGTTACCAAGTGATCCAGATCACTCTATCAGTGACCTCTCCTCATTACTCACAGTTCCCCCAATCTTGGTCTCATCTGCAATCTTTACCAGTAATAACTAAGTTTTATTCCAAGTTTTTGATAAAATGTTAAGTAGCATAGGGCCAAGAACTGATCCCTGAGGGAGACCACTAGAAACTCTCCCATTTGGTGATTCCCAATTTATAATTATATTTTGAGACCTGTCAGTTAGCCATTTTTTAATCCACTGAATGTGCATCATGTTCATTTTGCATCATTTTGTGTTTTTAAAAAATCAAAATGTGATGCTGTACCAAGGAAACTCATAAAACTGTGTCCATATGAAAAGACCTAGAGCCCTATGATGTGTCAAGAAAAGAGCTTCAGTCAGTTATCTGCCATGGTTTGAAGTAATGACCGATATCAGCCATCTGTTTTCATATAAAACACTTCCTAAAGTGACACACATGGAAAGTAGTACTGATTTGCACCGGACACATTTGAACAAGCTAGTGATGGTTTTCATGTTACTTAACTGCTGTGGAGAGATTTTTGCAGAAAGAAAAACAAACTGCACTTTCCTCACTGAGAAACAATTCAAACAATAGCAGAGTTTCCCCAAATAGTCTGTGTTTCAAATCATGCAGAGTTCAGCTCACTCCACCCAGAAATTTTGCCAGTTTAGTTATAATCCTCCCCCCCCCCCCGCCAAAACCAACGCATTTTGGTCAGACTTTACAAAGCTTTCATGTCTAAAAACACAAACTTTCTACAACGGAAGCGGACAGAAAAACAAACAAGGCAAAAGACAGCATTAAATCTTACCCTTGACGGCTTTTAAAAGTCACAGCAACAGTTACTGCCCTCCATAGCACTCGAATACACTCCTCTCTTCTCATTTATACACTGCTTTATCCCCTCCCTAGATCAGCTTAAACTCCTCTGGTTCTCGCACACACAGGATGTGCATCTAGGAAAGCAAAGTTGCTCTAAACTGGGAAACAAGCACAAGAGGGTGGTCTCAGATGTTAAAATCCACTCCAAACCCAGTTTGCTCTGTGATGAACTGGTGACTAAATTTACTCTTAATTCCTTACTACTGACTTCACTGACTGGCTGTGGCTACTTGCCAAATTCTTCTGTCTTTTTCCCCCTCCTGTTTCCTGTAGATAGGGAAAGTGGATTTGCTCCTTTAAAAAAAAAACTAAAAATAAAAATGCCAGTCACACCAAGCTGTGAAACGCAAGGGCAGGAAGGCAAAGCACCCAGCCCGGGGGTGTCCAGCCTGGATTCTAGGGGCCACTGCTACTTATTCCATACTAGTGTGGAGGATTTGAGAAAGGGAAACGAAAAGGCAGAGAAAAAGAAAACACTTTGAAAAGGGGGAAGCAAAAGGAGGAACTCGTGAGTGGATCCATTTCTGAGCAGCAGAGAGCCCTTCTCTGTTTTTATCCCAAATTCAGTTTACAATGCAGCCCCCATCTGCCAGTCTCCCATCACCTCACCCTCCACCACGGATGCAAGCCTTGACCTCCATGTGTCCATGTCTCCCACAGTCACCTTCCAGCTTACTGCCATGCTGCCCCTTAAACATGAAAGGCACTCTCTGGATGCATCTGGGAAGCCACTACCTTCTCCTCAAGACCAATTCTATCGAATGTCTGCAAGACGTAAACCAACCCAGAATGGCCAGGTATGGGGAGCATTGTGGAGAAGCTCATTCATTTAAAATTAAAAGCCAGAATATGTTGTTACTTCTCCTCCTCCTACATCCCATGTGTCTGTCTGTCTCCTTACACTGGGCACTCTTTGGGGAAGGAGCTATGATGACTTCTGTGTGGGTGGACAGGAGCTCACTCACAGTGAGTGGGGCTGGACTACTAATTGTCACGGAGCGCCCGGGCGATGGTCTGGAACCGCTCCCTAGGAAGCCAGACTGGACTCCGGGTGGAGGGCCCCTTCTCCGTACACAGCCTGTTTCCCAGGCCAGGAGCTTCAGGGGTCCCCACTTCCACCTTCCTGGGTCTGACCTCGGAGCATTCAACACCTTATGCCCCTCCGTGTGCTTCCCCCAGCAAGCCCGCCTGGGCAGGGTCCTGGGGGAGCCCATGGGTTCTGCACCCCAAATCCACAGTCAAACGTGACTCTCAGCCAGCCAGCAGAATAGACGGTTTATTTAAGATGTCAGGAACCATCCAACTCACAGCTTCTCAGTCTCAACAGGGTCCCTCCGTCAGGCCTTTCTGGGGTGCCAGGAGGTGAGGCCCAGATTCTGGGCTCCTGCTTCTCCCCCAGGTTTATTCGATGACTTCTATCTGGTCTAACACAGACCATGCAGTGAGCGAGCGTGAGCTCTCAGCTGGATCCATCTTGGGGCAAGAGACCGAGATGGCTTCTCTCCCCCTCCCAGCTAGACCCAGACTGACTCAACCCCCTCTAGCCACTCCCTGCTCTCCTTTGTTCCTTTCCCGGGCTAGGAGGCATCACCTGACCTTTCTCCAACAGGTTCAGCTGACCTCCCTCCCCCACTTGGGGTCAGGTTACAGCTTCACCTTGGCTTTGCTCTGCATCAGCTACACATTCCTTTCCCTCCACATAGACGCTCCAAAAATGCATAGGGGAAACTGAGGCACACACACACAGTACTCCCACTTCGTCACACTAATAGAAAAGGAAATGCATTAGTGAATTAACTGATTAACAACAGCAAATGAAAGCAAAAAAGGATTCTTTGGCCACGTTCATAAGAGTGGCCAGGGGCTGATCCTGGAAGAGCCTAGCAATTAAATTAGTGTTTGTTTATTAGATCCAAATCTTCCCGCCAAAGGAAGAGCCACAGGAGACCCTGTGTGCAGCAGAACTCGGATCACTCCACAGGCGACAGAGGGTGTAGAAAGGCCACGCGGAGGCCACGCGGAGGCCATGCGGAGGCCATGCGGAGGACCTCTGCACCCCTGCAAGCAGCCTCTGAAGCACATGGCCTAGCCCAGCTGATCCCAATGTTAGTCTCCTAGGAGACATCTATTTTCAGAAGGGTCATGAGGGGCAGCTGTCATTCAATCTTTCCCCCACACACTGCAATGCAGAGAATTAATACAAACAGCCAGTCTAGGAAACAGCAGGCAGGACTGCTCTCCTTGGCAGTCGGATCATTCTCACACAGGATTTCCTGCTGAGAAATGGTTCGTTTTTACCAGGAATTCTCTCCCCTTCCCAGTAGAGAGCATTTCTCCTGCTTCTGCCAGCTCAGCTGCAACATTCGCTCTCTCCAGGGTCTCGTTCTCCTTACACCCCTAAGGGCTATTTCAGCCATTCCCAAGACCACCGAATCTTGGTTCCTCTCCATATTTAATGGGCCTCCTGCTCTCCCTTTGCTTTACAGTTTCCCTCTCTCCTTAGGTCCAGCTTTTCTTTTAATGTTACCATATTAGCTGACGACATTTCATTATATGAGCCTCCCACTCTCTCTTTGCTGCTGCTTTATGCTCACATCGTACGACTCCCCCCGGTCAGGTTTGTTACTTCCGTCCCTGTTGCAAGGCTGTCTCCTTTTAAACAGAAGTGGATCTAGCCCCAAACTGCTCTGACCTTTGTGGCTTGGACCACACTTCTCCTAGAGTCATAGAATATCAGGGTTGGAAGGGAGATCATCCAATCCTGATATTGGATAACCCAACTAGGAGGTATCTAGTCCAACCCCCTGCTCAAAGCAGGACCAACCCCAACTAAATCATCCCAGCCAGGGCTTTGTCAAGCCTCACCTTAAAAACCTCTAAGGAAGGAGATTCCACCACCTCCCTAGGGAACCCATTCCAGTGCTTCACCACCCTCCTAGGGAAAAAGTTTTTCCTAATATCCAACCTAGACCTCCCCCACTGCAACTTAAGACCCTTACTCCTTGTTCTGTCATCTGCTACCACTGAGAACAGTCTAGATCCATCCTCTTTGGAACCCCCTTCAGGCAGGGCTGGTGCAACCACTAGGCGAACTAGGCGGTTGCCTAGGGCGCAAAGATTTGGGGGGGCACCAAAAAGTGGTGCCCTCCCAGGAGTCTGGGGCTTGCCAGCCCTGTTCGGTCAGCCTGCGTGTACAACTCAGTTTGGAAGGAACTTCAGAAGCAAGGGGGGCTCCCATGGAAAGTCCTGCATGGAAGTAGCCTGGGAGTCAGTATCCTGTCCCAGCAGGGAAAGATTTAAAGGGAGTCCAGAAAGTGGGCCGAAGAGGAGCCAAAGCAGAGTGAAAAAACAGATTGACAGAGCCAGAAGAGCACCCAGAAGCCACCTACTACAGGACAGACCCAACCAAGACAACAACAGAACACCATTAGCCATCATCTTCAGCCCCCAACGTAAGCCTCTCCAACGCATCATCAAAGACCTACAACCTATCCTGAAAGATGATCCCACACTCACAGACCTTGGGAGACAGAACAGTCCTCGCTTACAGACAGCCCCCCAACCTGAAACAAATACTCACCAGCAACCGCACACCACACAACAAACACACTAACCCAGGTACCTATCCTTGTAACAAAGCCCGATGCCAACTCTGTCCTCATATCCATTCAACTGACACCATCATAGGACCTAATCACATCAGCCACACCACCAGAGGCTCATTCACCTGCACATCGACCAATGGGATATATGCCATTGTTGAGTTTGAACTTTATCCTGGCTCTGTCTGAACTTTCAGCCCAGGCTCGGATCTGAACAGCAGCCTCTGACCCTTTCCCCACCCCGGCAGCCATGTTTCTATTGGCTCTCTTATTAGCATTTCTTGAACAGTTGTTACACTGGTTTTAACTGGATTCAACCAGGAGGATCTTGATTGATCACGCATGTACATCATGACCAGTTAAGCACTTTGTTGACATCTGTCTATATATACCTCTGTGTATCAATAATAAAGCTGCCACATGCTTCTGAAGCTCGTGGAGCTAAGGAGTGTGTGTGCCCCTTGAACAACGAATATCCAACCTAGACCTCCTCCAACCTAGACCTCCCTCCTCCTCTTGTGTTGTTTGGTCTCTGACAGCTTGTGAGCCCTATACCAACTCCGCACTACTCGGGTGCTGGACGGTGAGTAGAATCTGCTATTTTACCTAACAATTTGGGGGCTTGTCCTGGGATTCCTTCTGGTGCGGTCCCTCTGTCCAGTAATCGGATCACTCATATACGAATCGGCAGGCGCCATGGGAGATTTCTCCCAGCCAATTTGATATTGAGGGGTCGCGTGCTGGACGGTAGGATAAACACCAGTTGGAGGGCATGGGTCAAGGGACTAGTGTCCCTTCTCAGAGTCTTTTGGGCATTATGAATAAGTTGTGGAATGAAGGAAAACTACCAGTTCAGACGGGTATGACTAAGAGGAAGTTGTATACGCTGTGTGTAAGGAATTGGACTGGGAATACTGCAGTATTGGCCGACCTGGAGGAGAGGTGGCCTTCGTATGGTCCTTTCGAGCAGGCTGCCTTAAGAGGAGTAAGGGGCCAGATCAAAAATAACCATCCGGGACAGTTAGGATATTGGTATTGTTGGGACTCCGCAGCGGGGCTGTGGAAATCTTTAAAGATAATGGCAGTCAGGCATTCTCCCGAGAGTGACCCCCCCCCCTTCTTATTTTGATGAAGAGTGTAAACCACGGCGTGTTTTGAGCTGCCATTTGGTCCCCACTGCTCCTGCCCCACCGCTTCCTCCGTGGGGGACGCAGTGGGGAGTCTGCTGGACTCAGGATCAGGGTCTAAGCAGGGGGATAAGGAGGAAGTGGGGGGGGGGGTGAGACAGTCACTTCAGTGTTGGACGTAGCTGATTTTTCGTGGGAGTGAAGGATACGATCCCCAAGGATTTTATTTTTGGGAATGATATCAAAACTATGTTCAGTCAAGCTGACAAAGACTGGGCACAGGAGAGGATTAGTCCTGAAATTGTGCCTATGGGAGGTTGTTCTAAAAGTTTGTCTGTTCAGAGAAGCAGTTTGCCTGTGAACGAAGTTTCTAAATGTCTGTTTAATGTCTTAGAAGTGATTCTGAAATTAAATACTGAGCAGAAAGAACTCATTGGTCAGGAAAGGGTTTCTCTGGAGTGGGTTAAAGTGAATGGGCAGGTTAAAGTCCTGAGGAAAGAGAGGGTGAAATAGTTTTGGCTGGTACAGCTTGTAAAAGTGAACCTGAAAAAAGCAGCAGTGTATCTATTGGGAGTGGCGATGTAACTGGTAAGGAAAAGGTGGATAATCCTAGGCAGACTGGTGAGCTGATGGCTTTATCTAGTCAGCAGTTTGGGAAGGTGAGGATAGGGGAGGAGAAGTGTCCCTATGCCTTACCTGTGCCCTGTGTGGAGAAGTGTGACAGTGAAGGGAGTGTGCCTGTGTCTGTCAGGGGTATTGACTTGCCTATGGAGGAAGCTACCTCGGTCTCCAAGCAGTTGTCTGTGTGCTGGGACAAGGGAAGTGAAATGCTCGGGGGGAAAGGGTCCTGGCAACTCCAGCAGCCAGGGAATTGTTTTCAGTGCGGACAGCCCGGTCACTTTAAGCGTGAATGCCCCTGGGGACGCCCAGGTGGTCCGGTCACATCTGCCAACGATTACACCGAGGACGAGTGCACCCCCGCACCCCCGGCTCAGCCCGTTCCCCAGACCTGGGTCACCTATGAAGGGCAGCAGCAGCATCCCAAGTGACGGTGCCCCGGGATGAAGGCAAACATTGATACCGGAGCCACTTTCTCTCTCCTAAATCATGCCCCCTCTCCCTGGCTATCCTCCGAGGTTAAAACTGCAACCGGGGTGAAGGGTAACCCACAGTCTCTTGGACTTACTTTGTCTCTGAATGTTGTTTTTGCTAATAAGTGTTTTTCTCACCGTTTTCTTTTCTCCTCAGCTTGTCCGATCCCTTTGATGGGCCGAAATTTACTTTGTAAACTTGAGGCTTCTTTAACCTGCACTCCTGAGGGGGTGGGATTATTAATGACGATGTTAGAAGATTCAGCCCTGACCCCGCGTAGCCAGGGAACCCCATCCTGCACCCGGACTCTAGCAGCAGCTGCCCTACTAGTCACAAAGGCTGAGAGCCTTACCCTGGGTCATTTTACCACGGTTTGGACCTCCCATGCCTTGTCAGCCCTGCTGTGTAGAAGCACCACCCAAATGTTTTCGGCCCATCGTCAGCAACAGCTAGAGGCCGAACTCTTGGAAGACACTAACCTAGTTTTTGAAAGGTGCGGGCCCCTCAATCCCACTACCTTGCTCCCTGACCTGCCGGTTCCCCAGGATCAGCACGACTGTGTGGAAGTGGGTTATAGCGTCTTACAGAGGTAACAAAGTCCTGTGGCACCTTAAAGACTAACTAAAGTATAAGGGACGACCTGTTTGACGTACCCCTGCACAACCCCGATTGCATCTTCTTCTCGGACGGAAGCTCCTTGTTGATGGCAAGCGTTTCACCGGTTACGCGGTCACCTCTGAATGGGACGTTCAAGAGGCCGCCTCGCTGCCAGGCAACTGGGGAGCCCAAGCCGTCGAGCTCTATGCCCTGGCCCGATCATGCCAGTTGGCCGCCGGTAAGACCGGTACCATTTTTACCAATAGCAAGTCTGCTTTAGGAGTTGTGCATTGTCACATCCACCTCTGGAGGTTCCGAGGTTTCCAGACCGCTGCCGGTAAACCCATTCAGCACCTCCCCCTCGTCCACAACCTTTTGGACGCCTTCCAAGAGCCCTCGGTCCTAGCAGTAGCTCACTGCCGGGCCCATACTAAAGATGATACCCCCGTCACCCGTGGAAATGCCCTGGCCAACACCTCCGCCAGGACGGCTGCCAACTTACCCTTAGCCATGCCCACCTTCGCTATTGCAGCCTCCTCCTTTACTCCACCGCACCCCGTATCTGTACCCGCCGCTGAACTACAGTCGAGGGAGAGCCTCGGGGCCAGTCTGGTCGAAGGGACCTGGCTTATGCCACATGGCCAACCCTGCCTCCCTCGCTTCACATACCCCGTGGCAGTTCGCTGGCACCATGATAAGGGGGGGTCACTATGGCACACACACCCTTGTGGACACCATCACTCGCTTTTGGTATGCTCCAGGCATTCAACCCTACTGCCTGTCAATAGTAAAAGCATGCAGCACGTGCCAGCGCAATGGACCTGCTCCGCCTCTTAAGAAACCTAAGGGTGGAAGACCTCCGCCTGCCACTCCATTTCAACATCTTCAAATTGACTTTGCAGACATGCCAAAGGCTTTCGGGAAAAAGCACCTCCTTGTTTTGGTTTGCCCCTTGACTTCCTGGGTCGAGGCCTTTCCTACTGCTAATTGTACCACTGCCACAGTGGCGAAGATCCTCCTTAGAGACATTGTACCCCGTTTTGGCATCCCTCTCGTGCTTGACTCAGATCGTGGACCCCACTTTACTGGACACGTCCTCGGCTGCTTAGGACAGGGACTGGGCATCTCACACTCCTTTCATACACCCTACCACCCCCAGTCTAGTGGGAAGGTTGAGCGCATGAATAGAAAGCTTAAGTCTACATTGGCTAAGTACTGTCAGGAAACAGGGTTAAAGTGACCCCAGGTACTTCCCTTGGTCCTGTTTCACCTTCGTACTCGCCCAAACCGTGTATTGGGATTATCCCCCTTTGAACTGCTCTATGGACACCCCCCTTTCAAAGGTGGGGCGCTACCACATGCTAATGTTTCACTATTGGGGGGGGGATCACATCACATGACTGCTTGCCAGTTTCTCTCCCTACAGGCTCGCCTCCGTACCCTTTGGAAAGCTTCGTAGTTTTCCCAGACCGTGCCGCTGGAAGAACAGATTCACCCGTTCCAACCAGGGGATTTTGTCTGGGCCCAAAAGTTTGTTCATGGCGACGCCCTCCAGCCAAAGTTTACCGGACCCCACCAGGTTCTTTTAACAACCCAGACTGCGGTCTTCTTGGAAGGACGTAAATCCTGGATTCACCACTCCCACGTCAAGCCAGCTGTAGTGGACCACAGTGATGGACCGGCAGCTCTTGCCACCTCCGAGGACACGGTCTCCGACCAGTGGACCAGCTTACCTCTTTCAGACACCAGACTTAAGTTGACTCGGCAAATATGAAAGGACCTTTCATTCTTGCAACTGTATGTTTTTACTATGCTGCTTTAGTTTATTTTCTGCTTATAAAGATAATACTTTTATCAAATATTCCCATGAGGTTAAAACTCGTATTCTGGGGGATAAAGGTAATTGGCTGGGTGTGTACTCAATTTCCAGTAAATGCAAAACGGGAACTCCCCTTCACACCCATTCCCCTGACCACTGCTAATATGACTTGGATGCCACCCGATGGAGTAGAAGATCCAGCCCAACACAATTTGACATGGGACAAAACAGGGGTGTCAATTAACAGATATCTCATGGTAACCAACAAGACAGGGTTACTATGTTTTGTTAAAGAAAAGGGCTCAACTTTTGTGGGAACAAGTAAATGCGACATGTATTTTAATGGCACAGCCTTTAGTAAAACTCTTGGTGGGTATTGTTGGGGCCATAGTGATCCTTATAATACTATGCTGCTGTATTCAATGTATCCCCTTCCTTATAAACTTATGTAGGTCAGCTTGTTTCTTTCCTATTACAACCAAAGGCCCCACTCTTTTCGAGTTGGCCCAGGCTGAAGTCGCCAAGCAGCCCTGGGCTCCTTAAACTGGGGTGCAGCTCTTGGTAAATAGTTCTACCAAAGCTGCAAATGGAGGAATTGTTGAGTTTGAACTTTACCCTGGCTCTGTGGCTCTGTCTGAACTTTCAGCCCAGGCTCGGACATGAACAGCAGCCTCTGACCCTTTCCCCACCCCGGCAGCCATGTTTCTGTTGGCTCTCTTAGTAGGATTTCTTAAACAGTTGTTACACTGGTTTTAACTGGATTCAACCAGGAGGATCTTGATTGATCACGCATGTACATCATGACCAGTTAAGCACTTTGTTGACACCTGTCTATGTATACCTCTGTGTATCAATAATAAAGCTGCCACATGCTTCTGAAGCTCTTGGAGCTAAGGAGTGTGTGTGCCCCTTGATCAACGAATATGGTGTCTTGTGTTGTATGGTCTCTGACAGCTTGTGAGCCCTATACCAACTCCGCACTACTCGGGTGCTGGACGGTGAGTAGGATCTGCTATTTTACCTAACACCATTATATGCCAGCAATGCCCCTCTGCTATGTACATTGGCCAAACCAGCTAGTCTCTATGCAAAAGAAAAAATGGACAAATCGGACATCAGGAATCATAACATTCAAAAACCAGTAGGAGAACACTTCAGTCTTCCTGGCCATTCCACTAAAGATTTGATGGTTTCAGTTTGGAAACAGAAAAACTTCCAAAACAGACTCCAACGAGAAACTGAGGAACTGGAATTAATTTTCAGATTGGACACAATTAACCAGGGGCTTAATAGAACTTCAGATTGGTTCTCTCATTACAGTAATTGATTGCATTTCCTGAGTTAATTTCACTAACAGAAATCCATTTCAAAAGGTGTTTTTTTTTTCTCCTAGAGATAATGGACCATCTACATTTAACAACCCTCTTAGAATTGGTATGGTAATGCACAATTTTTTTTTCTTTTTCTTTCTGTGTGTATAAATGCATCTTACTTCTGTTCCATTCTGTGCATCCGATGAAGTGAGCTATAGCCAACGAAAGCTTATGCTGAAATAAACTAGTTAGTCTCTAAGGTGCTATAAGTATTTCTGGCTCTCTTTCCATAAGGGGAGTAAACTCCAAGCTACCCAGCCCGAGGAGCTTTGCCACATGAACCCCTGCTGGGAGAGAGAGAAAACCCTGGCGAGAGGAAACTGAGGCAGGGAGCACCTGCAGTGCCACACTCAGCTAGCAGAGGGTACTACAAGAAAAAAAATCCCCATGATACACATGATGTCTAAAGCCTTCCTAATTAACCCTCGATGGTTCCCCAGCCATCCAGCCCCTTCCACCCCACAATACCCTTAGTTTACCTGCTCTGCCCCCCCCCCTCCCCAATCTTCCTAGATCTCTCCACTCAGCACCCCCACAGGTCAGGGTTTTCCTGAGCCGGAGTACTGCTATGAAACACACCCACCCTGCAGTTCACTAACAGGTCTGCCGCTTGCCACAGGCGCTTGGAGCTCTGTTGAGCAGGCACCTTCGTGCAAGCCTCTGGTGCATCCTCTCCCAGCTCCCCTTACTGTACTGTACCCTCCTTCCCTGGCTGACTTGCTGTTGAAAGACATGCTTTCAACTCCTGGGAGTAACTGAGGAGGGCACAGGAAGGTGATGCTGTGGAGTGACTTGAGAGTGGGAGGTGCATCATAAAGCACATCCTGCTTTCCCCAGAGATATGCATATATATGTATATATATATACACACACACACACACACACACACTCACGGCTGGCCAAATTCAGTCAAATGAACCTCTGAGGAAATGCTCCAGGGTCTGGTCACAGGCACCGGTGGACATTCACACCAGCAACAAGAACTTCAAAGAAATTGCTCTGAATTCATACCATCGTGGAACTGGTTCCTTGGGAGCAACTTGCATAGAAGCCTCTGGGCTAAATGATCTATCCAGATCCTTATACTGAATCCTCCCCCGACACCTGACTCCAAGGGGCTGCTGTAAGTTACACGTCAGGTGTACGCGGATTAAAAACCAGACTCAGCGGGTGTGTACACAATAATGTGACACACTGACAGGGACTCAGCGGGAGTGTACACAATAATGTGACACACTGACAGGGACTCAGCGGGAGTGTACACAATAATGTGACACACTGACAGGGACTCAGCGGGAGCGTACACAATAATGTGACACACTGACAGGGACTCAGCGGGAGCGTACACAATAATGTGACACACTGACAGGGACTCAGCGGGAGCGTACACAATAATGTGACACACTGACAGGGACTCAGCGGGAGCGTACACAATAATGTGACACACTGACAGGGACTCAGCGGGAGCGTACACAATAATGTGACACACTGACGGACTCAGCGGGAGCGTACACAATAATGTGACACACTGACGGACTCAGCGGGAGCGTACACAATAATGTGACACACTGACGGACTCAGCGGGTGTGTACACAATAATGTGACACACTGACGGACTCAGCGGGTGTGTACACAATAATGTGACACACTGACGGACTCAGCGGGTGTGTACACAATAATGTGACACACTGACGGACTCAGCGGGTGTGTACACAATAATGTGACACACTGACGGACTCAGCGGGAGTGTACACAATAATGTGACACACTGACGGACTCAGCGGGAGTGTACACAATAATGTGACACACTGACGGACTCAGGGGGTGTGTACACAATAATGTGACACACTGACGGACTCAGCGGGTGTGTACACAATAATGTGACACACTGACGGACTCAGCGGGAGTACACACAATAATGTGACACACTGACGGACTCAGCGGGAGTACACACAATAATGTGACACACTGACGGACTCAGCGGGAGTACACACAATAATGTGACACACTGACGGACTCAGCGGGAGTACACACAATAATGTGACACACTGACGGACTCAGCGGGAGTACAGGACAAGGGCAACTTACGCTGTGGGGAAAAAGGCACCTTGTCCTGCTCCACCTCCTAATAGGAGGGTGCAAGATAAAGGGGCCTGTCCCACTGCACCATCCAACATCCTCCCAGGATCCCACTGCGGTGTGAGCTACACTATGGCTTACACAGTCTCTAGCAGCCCGTAGAAGAGAGCAGGGTCAGATCCTAGACCTGGTCCCTGAGGTCAAAGGAAGTGGAGGGAGGTGAAAATTAAGACTGTGTGTTTCTTTGATTGTGAACTGCTGCTCATACCTGGGCTGCTGGAGAAACCCACAGGGAATAATTATCACTTGCAGCAGCAGCAAATCCCATAATGTGTCTGCCTTCAGTGCACATTTCCCCATCACCCTCAGTGAGCCTTTGGGGGGGTACTTGGGAGGACTTGTGGAAGGTGAATCATGCCAGTGTGAATAGATTACCACTAGCTGAGGGTAGGAAAACAGCCAGGCTTGTCAGAGCACAGAGAGATTAAAGCACTCAAAGTGTGTTACACATTTCCTGCTGATATGTGCAAGTCAATGGCTGTATCATGCACACATGCCGTATGCAGGAATCCTTTCAGCCTTCGCGGTCACAGGCACCATCCTCAGCCGGACTTACCAAAGACAAGCCGAGGTCTCTGAGGAGTCAGAAGCTCCCTCATGTGGCCCAGTCCCGAGGGCCAGCACAAGACCTAGGCTGTGCGCAGGGAGAACGGTACCTTTGTGACATGGACATGTCTGGGAGTTTGGGATGGCAGAGACTCAGTGCATGACTAAAGCGGTAAGGATGCAGGTCTACCTGAGGAGACTGCATGAGATCGGTGCACTGTGAAAACCCTGCCGCAACCCTACACAGCACTACGCTAAGGCACCATGGCGAATTCTCTGCAAGCCCTCAAGATGTGGAGATGGAATCAGCACCAGATCACCACAGACCATGAGATGGGGATGTGCTCTTCTCACTGGCCCTGCACGAGCTGAATAGGGCCCCAATCAGATAATTAGGGGAGCTTTAGGCTGGAGGCAGCTAATTAGATAGATGCTCACCTGCGAGGGACTGGCAGGGTTTCTACAAAAGCAGCTGGGAAAGGCTGCAGTCACTCCCTGGGAAGAGGGAGGAGTGTTTGGAGGCTGCAGGGATGAGTTCCCTAAAGTTAGTGCCTGGGCGGATGGAGGGACGAGACTGGCAAACCCAGAGGAGTGGGGAAGGCCAGGAGGCACAGAAGCAGCTCAGGGAAAGGCAGCAAGGTGCAGGGAATGGACATTGACTGCTGTGTTGAGGGTCCCTGAGCCGGAACTCCAAGTAGAAGGTGGGCCCAGGGTCCCCAGTGGGAGCAGCACCGTGAGGCGGTGAAGCAGAGGACTGCTCGATGCTGCGGGAGAGCGGGAACCTTGATACCAGCCCCCAGAAGGGGAAATCACAGTAGTGACCTGGCCGGAGCGCTGAGTCCCTAAGAGGACGCTGTGGTTCCTGAGAGCGAGAGAGGGGCTGCAGGGGAGAAACCAACAGAGTGTAACTGTTGGAAGGGGCCGAGCAAATCCCCAGGAGGCGGCGCCATTCGGCAGGGAGTAGAGCAAACCTGTCAAAGAGCAGTCCCAGGAGATCAGGGAGGGGCCAGTGGATCAGCCCTCAGAGCTCCAAAGTTGCCCCAGTGAGGGTCATGGAGGGGCAGGGCCACTGATCCAGACAAGGTTCTTAAGGGCTGCACTGCAGCATTGTGTTCCATTTCCACCTCCTCCGCCCCTGCAGTTTCCTACACAAAGCCTCTGTGAACATGAACATGATCCATGGGATTTCAGACAAAGAGCATTTCTGATGCATCGTCAGCCAGAGAAATGTCTGGAGAGGGAGGACATGGTCTTCGCGGCAGTCCCCAGCCTCTCCCAGTTTCGGTCATTCAGTACTTTGACCCTCAAGTAGTGCCTAGCAGGAGAACCAGGGGGATTCCTGTTACAGATCCCATTATTCTCAGAAATGCTATAGTCCCAATTCCACAGTAAACACACTACGTGTGAGTGCATCTGGATCATCTCTTCTCCGGGGCCACAGAGAAAAGAGTGCAGCAGTTCATTGTCGTGTAGATGAGTCATCCCTTGGAGGTCAATTTTATAGCCTGTGTAGGCTGCAGTTACTGGAGGGTGATAAAATGGCAACACCCCAGAGAGGTCAATTTGCAGCTTGCATAGTCCTAGTCAGTTCCCAAAGGGTGACCAGGTAGCACACACTTAAGCAGGTGACACATTCTGTCCACAGGTGCATGGCAGTGTCCACCCCTGCACTCATGCTGGGAGATAGAAGCAGACTGACGGATTATTTTAGCGCTAAAGACTGTGGTTGGGTAACTTCCTGACCTATTAAATCTCCAGTTCTACAAGCTCAGAGAGGAGGGATAGAACCCCTGCTTCATGGGAGAGGATCATTGCCAGGAGGATCAGTGAGAAATGTCCGTCACATACACCATGGCACAACTGGACAGGTGCAGTATGGGAGGGTTAACATGACTTTGCTCCGAAACATCAGGCACTGGCTGATCCAGAGTCAGGATAATACCAAGAGTGTGAAATGGCATGGAAAAGACTGTGCATCAAATTCACACTGGCATAAGTCTGCACTAGTCCATTATCTTCCCTTAGGGACACTTCACTACATGGATAGCAACAGTTTTCATTCTAATTGCACAGAATGACCTGCCTAGTAAATATCAGCAATGAGTAACTGCAGCTCAGACAGTACAGCCAGCTTCAGGGATTGAGAGTTTGCCAAGTAACATGTCACCTTTGCATTCATGCAGCTAGAGTTTATTTGCTGTTAGACCTGCTCTATCCTAGACCCTAAGGGTTAAGGGAAAAGCCACATCTTCCTAGGTCCCAAAGCCAGAGACAAAGAGACCTATTATTCTCATTTTCATGCACAGGTACAGTGCAGTATTTACATACTCAACTCTCATTAGCATTAATGGCAGTTTTGCATATAAACTCATCTGCATCAAGATGAAAAAATAGAAACATCTGCCCTCAGCACAGGGCCCCCTGGATGGGATGGGAAATTTAAGCAGGACAATTAGGAAAACAGAGCCTGGAGGGGAAAAACACAGCAACGGTTTCACAGGCTAATTCAATGACAGATCCAGAGACCCTTGGAGAGCATCACGTACAGCCTACCCCAGATGCCTTTGGAATTCCCACAGCTTTGAATGTCAGGCTAACCACAGCCATGCTGCTGCGATCATCCCAGGGAGACGTGAACATGGAAACGGGCTGTACGGGTCCATCGCTCTATGAATCAGTCTGAAGGGCTGGCTCAGTGCACACCTTTAGTGGAGGCTAAAAGCGCCAGAGAAATGGTTGAAGCTGATTTTAGAAATATATCTTCAGCTCACAATTGCTTGGAATGTCTAGAATAGCTTGTGGGGGGTTCAGATGATGGAAGGGGAGTGAAACCAAGTGGTTAACATGGGCGGGATTCCACATGAAGTCATCTAATCCACTCCCTGGCTTCTGCTGTTTGTTGCAGGAGTGGAACATCTCTAGAACATTTCCAGCAAATGACTGACTTCACTGTCTCCCTGGAAGCTGGCTGCGTTCCTCAGCTCATTTTACCACAGCAACAGTTTTTCCTATAGTTTTGATTGTTCTTGTCTATTTTCAGTTCATATTTCTAGTCTGGTGTTTGCTAAAGAACAATTATGGGGGAGTGGGATGAGAACCCTCCACAAATATTGGAAGGGTAGGTAGAGCAACGAGGACGAAAATAAATTACTTCAGGTGAGGTGAGGGCATGTAATCTGGAGCAACCAGATGAAACTGTGAAAAGGAAAATTTGGGATGAATATCAGGAAAAACAATTTGGATATAAACCCCATAATCTGAGAGACAGTCTCACCTCTTGGGTCATTTAACACTAGACAGGAGAAAGCCTTGGAACCTGTCAAGTACAATGGAACTACTCATATGTTTACTGTTAAATTCAAGTGTTTGTGTAATCCACACACCTCCTGGGTGTGGTGTTCTGGCCTATCTAGTGGCACTGGAGATGAGAGAGACACAGAAAAGTCTGCTCTACGCCTTCGCTCATGCGGTAGAGCAGGGGTCAGCAACCTTTCAAAAGTGGGGTGTTGAGTCTTCATTTTGTTCACTCTAATTTAAAGGTTTCATGTGCCAGTCATACATGTTAACGTTTTTAGAAGGCGTCTTTCTATAAGTCTTTAATATAGAACTAAATATTGTAAGTAAAGTAAATAAGGTTTTTGAAATGTTTAAGAAGCTTCATTTAAAATTAAATTAAAATGCAGAGCCCCCTCGACTGGTGTCTAGGACCCAGGCAGTGTGAGTGCCACTGAAAATCAGCTCATGTGCAGTACTCAGCATGCATGTCATAGGTTGCCTAACCCTGCGGTAGAGGCTCATGCATCGCTCCAGAGGTCCCAGGTTCGATCCCACTGCCAAGGACCCGGGTCTGTCAGTATTACATTTGCATGAACAGGATCTAAACAGAGTATAACGGAGTATAAACCTCCTGGGGCACGGCCAGCACCAAGCACAAGGGGGCTCTGAGGTGGGTGGGGCAGTGTGATGCTGTTGTAATATAACGGAGGAAGAGAATACAGAGGGAACAACCCCTTCCTAGTAAAGGTTGTTTGACTCTCCAAATTCTGTGATTGGGGCAGCCAGCCCTGTGTGAAAGGGAATCACCTTCCTGGTCCCCTTTACACACCCCAACCTGTACTGGAATCTACTGCAGAGCATAACAGGGAATATTCATTTTCCCCTCAAGTAACTCTGCTCCTGCCCTTTGTGAACTAGTAAAGCTGGGGCAGTAGTTCTGATCATGAGAAAAATTAACTCCTGCTTGTCCACAGCCTTAGAAAAACAGGGTGGCGAAGTTCTTGAAGACATGGTAACAATTTTAACAAGCAGTAGCTGTTAAGGAAGAGCTGAAAGGCCTAGCACTGGTTACTTGCTAAGTCCAGGTGGCTCTGGGCTCTTGTGGATTGCAATTCCAAAAGGCAGAATAAACTCAAGATGGCACAAAGGATGGAGCCAGAAGGACACAATGTGAAGAAAGCATAACATGCTAAATGACCTAGAAAGGCAACTGGAGCAGCCGATGGGCCATTGAAGGGAGTGTGATGGTAGCTCAGAAGGGATCTCTGGTGAGTGCACTACATACATCCTGCTTTGTCTGTTCTTCCCAGCCGCAGTTTCGAACCAGCTATTGTAAGATACTACATTGCTGCCCATCCCCCTCACTTCAGACCATCATGACGACCCTAGTGGACTTCTCCGCATCTCCTCCATTTTCCAGGTAAAATGTCTCACTTGGGGTCTGGTTCTGGGTTTTTTTGGGGTAGATTGAATTGTTTCTGGGTTTTGGGGGTCATTGGGGATGTTAATGCTGAGTGTCTCCTAATGCTTGCAGCTACAGACTATGCAGTAGCCTGTAAGCTCTCCAGAGTGTATTACCTTCATATAGCTAGTGGGCCTGATTATGGCTGCACACTGGTTTGACACCACCATCACTCCCGACTCTCACCCATGCACATGTCTGATCCTGCTCTCATTGGCGTCAACAGCAAAATGTCATTAACATTAATGGAGTCAAGCTGGAGCCTTGAATCAGGCTCACTAGCGTATGGAACGAAAAATGGAAAGGCGGCCCCAGCAAAGAGGGACAGACGGACTTTCAGGAAGTGCGTCCTAGCCCAGCGTAACCCATCCCCTCCCCACGACAGAACCTTGACTTGTCTGCACAGAAACCTGGTTTTGTCCGATGTTGTTTAACTTTCCTCACAGAGAATGGAAGCCAGTTACAATCTAATCTGTCAGGCAAAGGGATCGATACACTCCCTTTTCGGGGGGTGGGGGGGAAGGGAAGAAAGAGTATTGACTTCGATACTGTGTCCATCACCACACCGTAGTCGCAGTTTTCTCCTCCTCAATATTTTCAGCACAGGGAGAAGCGGTTAACTTCAGAAAGGTGATGGCAAAGGATAGGTAGGTTGTAAATAAGCGAATACGCAGAACCAAAGCTAGAATGCACACACCAGGAGCTAAGACAAGTCCGCAGAGAATCTGCCTGCCTAGGTAAGGCAAATAAAGCCACTCACTTCAAAGGAAGCGACCAGTTCCATTTGCACCAGTGCAATGTGAGCTGCACTTTATTTTGCTCTTCAAAGCCCTGTAACAGGGTGACTGCTGCACCAGCGCCCCCTCGTGGCCTGAGGTCGCAGACACCCTGCCCCAGTTCTGCTCCTTGGACTCCTCAAAAACTCCAGATCAGTTCAAAACAATCCCCTTCTGGGGTCCAGGTTATTCAATCCTCAGGTGCACACACTGGCCTTCTGGGCCCCAATTCCAGTTCAGTGTCTCTCTTTGGTAGGGAGCCCGAGCCCTCCGTCCTGGAGCTGGCTCCCTGTTCCAGGTCTCTCCTCTGATTCACCCGCCAGTCCCAGGCGTTACCTGGCCCAAGCTCAGGCTTCTGGCTGCTTCCAAACCTCCCCTGGGGGTCAGGGACTTCTCTGCAGTTTCCTGAGGTTCCCCTTCTCCTGCAGCTTCCTGGTGCTCTGATAGGGGACACCAATCTTCATCATATGGCTCTCATTTTCCCCACTGGGGAGGTGAGTTAAACTTGTCACAGGTGGTCTGCCACACGTCTTCCCTTATGGGGACAAGCCCCAAAAGTATTTAATCATAGGACCATAGGATTAGAAGGGACTGCAAGGGTCATCTAGTCTAATCCCCTGCCAAGATGTAGGATGTGTGTCTAAACCACGGATCGGCAACCCTTGGCACACAGCTCGCCAGGGTAAGCCCCCTGGAGGGCCAGGCTGGTTTGTTTACTTGTCGTGTCCACAGGTTCAGCCGACCGCGGCTCCCACTGGCCACGGTTCACCGTCTCAGGTCAATGGGGGCTGTGGGAAGTGGGATGTGCTGGCTGCCGCTTCCAGCAGCCCCCATTGGGCTGGAGTCCACCAGGGGGCTTACATATCAAATGTTTGTCCGCGGCACCTTTCCGCGGTGCCGTGTCTGCTAGCGGCCCCCCGGGGTACGTCCGCTGAAATGCTGCCGAACAGAAAGCTTCCGCTTTCTGCAGTGACATTTCGGCGGTACAAAAATAGACCGCTGCTGAGTTCGGAGGTCTCCCGTGTGGGATCGGCGGTGATGCCCGGGTCTCGCAACCCCGCTTTGAAGACCACAGGTCTAAACCATCCAAGACAGATGGTTATCCAGCCTCCTTTTTGAAAATCTCCAGTGAAGAAGCTTCCCCGACTTCCCCAGGCAGTTTGTTCCATTGTCCTGCTGTTCTCAGAGTTTGGAAGTTTTTTCTGAGATTTATTCTAAAGCTGTTATGTTGTAATGTGGTTCAATGAATCCTTTAGTTGCTTTTAAGTAGGTAATCTTGTCTCTCTCACTCACGCCCCACAACCTGGGCCAGCAGGTGTTTTCATAACTTCATCAGTAACTTGGGCTCAACTAATATTCAGAGGAAAGACTTTGACCTCAGTTCTCTGGAGTCCTCCTCTAGGGTTAGTGCAGGAAACCTATTGCATCGAACACCGAGGAGCTAACACTGCTGTCCTTACTCAGGCCAAACTCCCACTGGTTTCTAGAAGAGATCTTTCTGCATGAGGACAGCTGGATTTGCCCTGGAAATTCAAGGCCTGACGGGACCATTATGACTCTTAGTCTGACCTCCGCTAGGCCAGAGAATGGCGTCCAGCAATTTGCACTGAGCCCATCACTTCTTTATGAAGTACTGCAGAGCTTTGACACCGTACCGGGTTTAAAACCATGCCAGTGGCTCCATGGAGCCAGGTCCATGCTCAGAAGGGGCCGGGGCCTGTTCCACTTGCACTGCACCCCGAGACCCCGCTGGCTCCCCCCACCCACCACTTGCTCCTCTCGGCCTGTCCGCCAACCAGCCAAGGGCTTCTCTCCTCCCTCTGGCCCCTCTCAGCCCCATGGCTGGACCCCCATGTCTGCTTCCCACCAACTGTGGGGCTTCACCTTTCTCCCAAGAGCTGAGCCGCCTGGGACTGGTGCAGAAGCCTGGCCAATCTCAGCCAGTTTTGGGGGAGGACAGTGTGGGGGGCTTGGCTGGGCCCCTCTAAGAAAGTGGATCCTGAGGGAGCCTGCCTGGCTGATGGTGCCACTCCCGAGGGGCTGGAGTGATTCCCGGCTCTGGGACCAGCCCTGGCTGCTCTGCCAGCTCAGTCCGACAGACACAGTCGCCTCCCAGCAGTGCCGGAGAGAGGACGGGAGTGGGTCCTGGGCTGAGCGGCTGGAAAAGACGTGTTAGGGCACTAAGGAGTGGGGGGGTCGGTGGGGGGTGCCGGGCAGTCGTGGTGGGGTTGTGAGCAGGGGGGCACTGGTGGTGTTATGCAGGGTGCTGTGCAATTGTGAGAGGTCGGGGAGGGGGGGCTCTGGCCATAGGGAGTGGGGGAGTGTTGGGCAGGGGGGCTACGTGGCGTGACATGGGCCAGCCCCCGACAGGAAGGGACATGCTGGCAGTGGGTCACTGTGCATCTGACAACTGCTGCTTTGTGAATAGTGCCCACGCACGGGGCTGGGCGGAGTGGGACACCCCTGCCATACCATGCCCTTGGCCAGCCTCTCGCTCTGGGGACTGACCTCCCAACGCCATGCTCCACAGCCCGCATGGGGGCCCACAAGTATGTTTGGTGCCAGGCCCACAAAAGGCTCATCCGGCCCTGCTTTTTTATCCCATCATGATTCAAAGACACCAGCTGACGGAGAATCCATCACAACACTAGTGAATTGGTTCCAGTGGTTTAATCTCTGTTAAAATAGGAGATGAAGCCACTAGCGCTGAGGCTGGCAAGAGACCTCTCGGATTTCAGCACACAGAGAAAGCAAAAGTTAATCTCCGCAGGGGAACAATAAACAGCGAGAGGCTTAGTGGGAGCCTCTCCATTGACTTCAATAGGCTTTGGATCAGGCCTCACTTGAATGGCCTGAATTCATTAAGTTGGTCTGAACACCACTGCAACAATAGGGTTCCATTACCTGCAGGAAACGTATTGCCCAAAAATGTCAGACAGCCGCTAGAATGCCAGTCGTTCCCTCACATGTACGGAAGCAGAAGAAACCAGCATCCTGAAGAGGAAATTCCCTGAACAAAAAGCTTTGAAATCCGGGTTTCTCATCTGAGGATTTACATTTTTCTTCCAGATGATATAAAAGAATTGACTTACCTGGCTGTTCTCTGGATCTCCTTTTCTATCTGACTGGCTTGCCAAGAAAAGCACTATATGATTACACACCACATGAAAAGCTACTGCTGCTTTGGAAAATCCCTAGATAAACAGATAGAGAGAAGTTTGGCATCTGACCTAACTCGTCCACAGTGAATCAAGGGCTCTTTCCAGGAGCTGCAGGTGAGGCTGTGCTGAGCCGTTCTGTAGGGGACACCTAGTCAGGATCAGAAGTTACAGTGAGTCCCCGTGGCGCTTGGCATAGTTAATAAAGGCTACAAGAGACAAACACACAGCATGGCTCCTGGATCTGTGGGCGGAACATGGCACGGAGTAGCACTGAGTAAATAAAAAGCAACTGATCATTGGACTCGTGTATGACATCAGGTATTAAAACCATAGGCACCGGAAACAGGACTCTATTTCATGTAAGAGAAACACCACCTGAAAAGCCTCACTCGTGCACACAGGCTGCAGCACGGGGGAGGGCTACTGTGCTCAGCCTTCTGCAGACTGGTTTGCTTCCCGGGTCACGGCCTCAATGGTGAAAACAGATCTTCCCCTTCAGGCCACAGATACAAATATTTGCTAGTTCTAGTAAGGAAGAGCCACTGAGATTGAGGTAAGCTCAGTGGGGCAGGAACCAGTCTTTATTTTAGGTCTGGACAGCACCAGCACAATGGGGCCTGGACCGAGGCCTCTAGGCACTATTGTAATGCAAATAAAAATTAACTCACAGGTCAGCGTTTCTTGCTGGCACTTCACTCTTTGGCACTAGATTGATTTAAGGCTCTCGCCGCCAGGAGAAGTCTGGAAAGGGGAGACTCCGCTGGGGTTGTGGCTGGGGAGAGTTCGTTAAACATGCTCAGCTAGAGTGATGGGTGGCAGCACGAAGCCATGAGAGAGAAAACATTCTGTGGCTGACTGCCACACCCAGCTCTCTCCTGAAACCCCCAGCACTTTAGCAACGCAGCCTCCACCTGTCCATTTGATTTATGGAGTTTTGAGTTTGACGGACAGGGATCAGCCACTGATATGCTTTAAAAGTGCTGGCACCGCCTGCCTGAAAGTTAGTGAGCTGAAAGGTAAGAAAGAAAGGGAGAGTGTCATGTTAAAAATCACAGACAAAATTCCTTCTCTATGTTCCTAACAACATGTGAAATGTTCGAGAGAGGGCTTTCTAACAACAACAACTATCCAACCACAATGTCTGGATTCCATTCCTAGCTCTGCAGACCGACACACACCCGGGGCAAGTCACTTCACATCTTGTGCTTTGGTTTCCTCATCTGTAAAATGGGATAATGATCCTTCCCAGGCCCACAGGCGGGGGTATGGGAGAATGAATACTTGGGAGGGGGGGGGGCGCGGCAGAATAAGTTACTTATCTGGCTCCCATTACCATAGTATCAGAGAGAATCGTTGTCTACACTGCCTAAGGAAGGGCTGACTCAAGACATCCTGAAAAGAGTTTTTAAAAAGCCGGGAATCACTTATCAAATGTCATAGGCTCTGGTCAATGAGCAGACAAATACATGGTTCCAACAGCCCCGCTGGATTCCTGGTTAAAATGAGCAACAACATGCTATGCTCTCCCAGAGGTATGAGATGCCTTAAAATGATGCCGTCGGACGCTGTGGCTATGACTCAACATTCTGGTACGGACACTCGCACACTGGATCAGTTTGCAGAATTTCCATTGTTGATTTTCTTTAATGTTTTGGTAATGCAACCAAAAAGAAAGTCAGTTTAAAATTAACAGTAGCCTCAAAATGTGGAGGCATGACTGCAATCCGAGATTAAACCATTCAGACTATGGGAGCCAACGAGCCAGCAAGAAAGAGGTCTGTGTTTGCAGTTAAAAAGGAAGGGTTCGCATTCACTGCAATAACTGTGGCAGGAGGCAGGACTAATGCTGCTGTTTAGTGGAAACTCATTTTGCTACAGCCACCCACATGGCTCATTTTCCCCTTTACTTCCTCTTAGCCTGATCTCCAGAAACTCCCAGGCAGAGGAGATTAAAAGGTGTATTTTGCAGGGAAGGGAACCAACAGATCAGGCCTCTCCCTCACTCCTGCGTTTGTCTTTGGTTTCTGCTCTGCTGATGGTGCCAGAGGTTTATTTTTCTTATCTGCACTGAACGTTGTTTCTTCCTTGGCGTGCCCATTACTGACCACATTCGTTCAGTTTCAGTTCTGGCTTTACAGACATTTTGCTGTATTAGGGGCCCGCTGCTGTAAGTGTTTGCAGTGTAATGTGCTTGCCGGGAGAAAAGATCAAGGTAGGGGGCCTCTGACAAGATTTCTCAGTGCTCCTGGCCCTGCCAGGGCCATACGCCCTAAGCTCCCTATCACAAAGGGATGCTACACAATAATGATGGATGGGGTCACTGCTCAGAGCTCGTCTCGGGCTTAGGCCTCATACGGACAACCGCCCGGTAACCCCCTTTCCCCCAATAATGCCAAAGGGCCCCAGAGTCACCCTCAGGGCCACAGTGTGAGGGTGGGGCGAAATCAGGGCTGCTGGCAAGGCAAGCCCATCCCCCAACACCACAGCCGCTTGCTCCCCTCAGCCCTTTACTGCCTGGGCCGGCCTCTCAGCAAGGCCCTGTATCACCTCTCCCCCAACCCCCCTTTACCTGACAGACCCGGGCGCCCCCTCCCAGCCAGCTGGCCCGGGTGCCTCAGGGCACTGCACCCCACTTGGGAATGAGGGAAGCCCATAGTCCAGCCAGGCCTAGGCCCCAGCCTCTCACCCACCCTTCCATGCTGGGGGAGTGGTGCCCACTGGCAGGTGGTGCCACCGAAGGTTTGGGCCAGCAACCAGGGGCGGCTAGAGAGACAAGGGGAAACCAGAGCCATACAGGCCAGCTGCCCTGAAAACCCCCTTGGATTCATGGTGTCGAGGAGGGCTGTCAACAGCCCCTTATTACAAGGGACGTCCCCCTTTTTTTCCATCTCGGTACAACATGATCGGGAGTTGCTGAGTGCTGAAAAAAGCTGCAAGGAAAGGAATACCCCAGGTGAAGGTAGGGGAGAGCAGCTTGATTATTATTATTATTAAATTAATATCAGGAGGAGGGTGGGAGTGCTAAGAAAACAGTCCCTCATTTTTGAAATACAACATTGGCAGCCTAGTACTGAGGGACAGGCAGAGTGGGCTTGTTTAGTTTACAGATGAGAAGAACTCGCAGGGCCGGCTCTGGCTTTGTTGCCACCCCAGCACACAAGAAAAACCAAACACACCCCACCAGGGCACAGGGTAGCCTGGGAACCAACACATGTCCCCCTGGTGAACCAACCACCCCTCCCCATATTTCCTATGGATGATGATTATCCAGGATTTTACTAACCAGGATTAATTTTTTTCCTATCATCCTGGCTAATTGAGAGTCTACTGTAGTCCCTTCTGGCCTTAAACTCTGTGAATCTATGTTTATATTTTCCTTGGAGCTTCAGCATTTCCCTGACTGCGTACAGCACGTAAGTCCTACTCAGCAATGCCTTTGGTACACAAAAGAGTAACGGGCTGAGTGAACAGACTGTCTCTTCGGCTGCTGCTGTGTGCATATGTATGTCCTTGTCTAAGCTCCCTGCCGCTCGCATTGTCTGCTGAGTTATGCTAATCTGCATCCCCTTTCCTTGGGCCTAGTTACCATTGTGTGCACCATAAGATGGCAAAATTACTGCCCTTGATTTGATGCTACTCTCAGTCATTACACTGGGGAGAGTTGTGCTCTGCATAACAGCCAGGTGGAATGGTGATTACAAGTGTGTGCTGACTGGGTGAATTTTGGGATGGAATTGAGGGAGAAGAAAGGAAGTAGCAGCAACATCCTGTAGCGTGACATACTTCTCCGTCTCCTTGATCACCAAGTGCAAAAGTATCAAACATGGCTATGTTTCACTTAGTTTTGTAATCTCCTCCACACAAAATCTCAGACATTTTCCCACTCCCAATGTGTTTCCACGTGATTCAAAGCTACAACCAACTCTAACCCAAACATTCCAGACAAAATTTCAGGAACATGAGATTGCCCAAACCAGCTGGCTGCTCCACACCTGTCCCCGGCAGCTTGGAAGTAAGTGCCGAGTTGTACAATAGCAGGAATGAGAGATGACCAGAGTCATAAAGCCCACCTTGAATGTGTGGACAAGAAGCATGAATTAGTTGCAGAATGCAAGGGGAAGTCAATGAAGGGCTTCAAGGAGAGCGACATGATGAGAATGTAGGAAAAGAGGACTGTGAACAAAAAATGACAACATTTATTAGCGTCTCAATGGTTAGGTGCTGTCCCCAGACTATTGCCTGGGATGACCCTGGAGGACCTGCCTCAGTTTTCTCCACTGCCCCCACCAGGTCCAAGAATAATGCACTTATACCCAGAGTCTAACAGCAACATTCTCCCTCCATTAGGACTAGTTTATTCTAATTCATCAGCTCTCCTTTTAGATTCAGGGCTCCACGGCCTTTCATCTTGGGGCTGTGCGCTTCTAGCCCTAGACTTCCAGGTTCTCCTTTCAAGTCCAGGGTCTTCACAGCCCTCCTTTGTGAGGTCAGTTTGATTAGTAAGCTTGTTTTTATGCAGATGGACATAACATTACCCCGTTCAAGAGCTGGAGCTTTCTGCCATTTCTGATGGATTTCAGGGTACAGACCACAAAGGGAAAACTGAGTCATCATCTTACAAGGTGGATGAAGCTCTGCTTTACAAAGCAAGGTTTCCATTTCATCCATAGATTGTTACTTCTGAATTGCATACCACGACCAGAACTAAATACACTGCATGGAATAGGCCCTGGGTATGCTGAGATATTAAGTCATGTGATATGCCAAAAAGTTTGCTATAAACTGCAGAGTGAAGATTTGCTTTACTTAAGACAGGGTGTCTTTTCTATCAGCCCTATTTAACTGTAGAACAGGAACAGGAATATAGGCTCCTAACGACAGTGACTGATAACCCAGCCCTTCAGCCATTTAGAAATGGATGGAGCACTCCCTAGAGAAGAGACTAAGAAATAAACCTACCTTGGCCTCTGGTGGCATAGGTGAGATGTGCGCAGTTTGGTTATTCCAGCTTTAATTTCAGTGACTCAAGTACAAGCTCCTCTGAGAAACCCACGTGGCTCACTCAGGAATTGTACAGTCAGAGCTGTCATCAACTTTAAAAAAGATGGTCCAGACAAATCATAGCTTGTCTCAGCTGAATGTCGAGCATGGACTGGCATCTCCAACTTGCTGATGGTAGCTCTGCTATCACCTGCCAGGAGCCAATATTCAGTGCCTGAGGGATCCTTGCTCATGAACTGTGTTCTGAGGCTTAGGGAAAAGGCTGGCTGAAAAAGCCAAACAAAGAACTTTACTGAAAACCCGGTCATTGTTTGCATTTCCCCATTCTTTATAAAGGAGCATTCCAGCTGCCACTCTGTCAAAATTTGAGAGCAAAATCTTGCTCTGCTCTGTGGGCTTATTACATCCGTGATTGTGATCGTCCGCAGAGCTTCCTCCTCTGCTGAAACGGAATCACTTGACCTAGGTTTGACACCAAGCACAGGAATATCAAATACTAAATAAGGACTCCGGAAGTTGACAAATGTCTACACAAAGGAGAAGTATAAACTAGTATAAAATAGTTCTCTGAAAACATCTGATCAATATGCCGCAAAAACCTAACAATGTTAGAAACCATTCAGAAAGAGATAAATCATAGGAGAAAATATCATAATGACACTATATCAATCCGCAGTATGCCCACACATTGAATAGTGCATGCAGATCTGGGGACCCCATCTCAAAAACATATATTAGGATTAGAAAAGGTACGGAGAAGGGACAGAAGAATGATTAGGGATATGAACAGCTTCTATACAAGGAGAAATTTAAGAGACTGGGATTGTTCAGCATGGAAAAGGAGATGACTGAACAGAGGATATGACAGAGGTCTATAAAATCATGATTGATGTGGAGAAAGTGACTAGGGAAGGATTATTTACCCCTTCACAGAACACAACTAGGGGTCACCCAATGAAATGAACAGGCAGCAGATTTAAAACAAACATAAGGAAATACTTCTTCCCACCATGCACAGTCAACCTAGGAATTTGTTGCCAACGGATGTTATGAAGGCCAAAAGTATAATTGGGTTGAAAAAAAAACATTAGATGAGTTCTATCCTGGAGAATAAGTACAACAATAGTTATTAGCCAGGATGATCAGGAACACAATCCCAAGCTCTGGGCACCCCTAAATCTCTGACCTAGAAGCTGGGATTGGTCAGTCAATAATTCCCCCCAGTAGCATTTGGCATGTTGAAGACACAATAATGGGCTAGGTGGACCACTGGTCTGACCCAGTATGGCCATTCTTGTGGCCACTTTTAGTACTGGCTTAAATCAGAATGGACTTTTCAGCAACAGCTGGGTGTAACCACTGGATCAGAACTCAAATGCCACCCCCTCTTATCCTTATATAGAGGATCAAAACCAGGTCAAATAGCTTTAGACCTGAGGTTTCTGAAGGTTGCAGATGGACAGGGACTTATTTTCCTCATCGTACAAAATATGAATAGGAAAGAAGAGGGCTCAGCTAAAGATGCTCTCTAGGAAAGAGGAGACATTCCAAACCCTCCTCAGGCTCGTAAACCGGCTGTACCATTCCAGAGTGTCCCTCCCCCTCACCCCCCTGGCCTGCTAGGCAGATAGGTGCATGCACGGACACCACAGACAATCAATGGAAGCTGTCCTGTACTCAGTACGTTAGACAGTGGATGGTGAGCCACAGTGCAGCTTCTGGATGTGCCTGGCACCGTACTAAGGCCTTTTCTTTGTCTGTTGATCAAGTACACAAGCCACCTTTTTTAAAAAAACAAACAAAAAAAACCAAAAACCCCCCACACAACTCTCTCTCTCCAGCTACGTTAGCTGAATTCGGCGTATCTACAGCTGACTTACCTGCCATCCTCACGGTGGCGGGCAGCGGTGCGCTCCCTGTCAAATCCAGCTTGCGCCTTTTGGCGAGCTGGAGTTCCGGAGTCGACGGGGGCGCCGCTGGCTATCGATTTATCGCACCCCCGTCGACTCCAGAACTCCAGCTCTGACTGCTCCAGCTTCTTCAGTTTGTAAAGACAGAGACTGATGGTAAAACCCTATGTGATGGTTTTAATCATGGGCTTATCTCCAGGGGCTCTCGGTCAGCAACATACTGGGGGTGCTTCCTGCCTGTCCTGGCATCGTAGATCGTACTGCGCCCTGGAAGCAACCAGCTAGCCCATTGGAGATAGGCTGAAGGTCGAGTGGTGCTGATGCTTGAGCGAGCAATGCAGTGGGGACGCAGCTGCAAGCTAAACTTGGGTTAGCACAACACAGCAGCTGCTCATCCCACCACTCTGGGCTTGTGCAAGTTACCACTAGTTTGTACACTGCAACGAGTAAGACTGTGAAACAACACTAGAGTGACCCGGAGTGATGTGATTAGTCACACAGAGTAATTGAAGAGGGGTTTGCAAATCACTTGAATGCTTCTCCCTTCTCTCAGCACAGTGAGGAGTGCTGACATCTCCTGAGCTTTGCTCTGGTGAATCTGGATGCGGTTAAGGGGATTCCACTGAAGCTGCCTAACAGAGGGATCAATCAGGCCCCGGGAGGCAGCTTTATCCTCCATTTTTATGTTGAATAGTTGGCCCTCTACAAGGTGTGCGCAGCCATTACTCCAGAGGGAAAACGGAGAGAAAACAAATGAATGCACATCACAGTTTGTCAGTAGAGCACATACAGCCATAGACAGATGGGAAAATTCACCTCCAACAGGCCAGATTCCATCGCCTGATACAATCACAGTAGCTACGCGATTCTGGTCCTTCGAAGTCCCAGAGAAAAGACAGCCAAGTAAAGCAGACTGGGAATACAAATCTGGTAAGTGGTCTCTATGAGGACATCCACAATGTATAACACACGTGAAACAACATGGAGCACTCAACTGAATTCGACATCCGACGAAGTGGGTATTAGCCCATGAAAGCTTATGCTTCAAAACTTTATAGTTAGTCTTTAAGGTGCCACAGGACTTTGTTACCTCTGCTATTCCAGACTAACACGGCTGCCTCTCTGATTCTCAACTGAATTGTGTTTCAAACATCATAAACAGAGGAAAATCGCATACAGCCTCTCCTCTCTTCAGTCCTGAGGGGAAGAGCAGCTCTCCACCTTGCTCAGAGCTTACCAATTACAATTGGTTGTCGTCCTTGTTGAGAACTTGCAGCACCAAAGCGACTGAATGAATTTTGAACAGGCGGAGTCATAGACAAAGCACAGAAGTGTCTGCTGCTAAAAGATAATTTATTAAAGACTGTACTACCATTTCCTAAAACAATGGCACAGACAAGGATTAAAAATCGTAACAATAACTTGGTGAAGATCATTAGTATAATACATCTATAGACAATAACAAAGCAGGTATGCAGTCTCTGAGAACTCTACAAGCAGGCCTGTGAAGTACAAGATTCATATCATACAGCTGTACAAATGTCAGAGAAAAATAGAAAATAAAATACAAAAGGAATCACCCAATATGCAGTCCTTGACTTTATTGACAGAGTTACAGTACATTATGTGCCAGGATTGGCTTGTTCCACCTTTCGTTTTCAGAGTGTGACAGTGCACACTTGGCTGCAAATAGGAATGAAAAGATGTCTCAAGTACAAATCCTAATCTTTGTCTCCCAGACTAAGAAATATGTTAAAAACCAATTCTGTAATCATCTTTGCTCAAGACTTCTCATTTTCCAAGAAACAAATTGGATACTCCTTTTACCTAGTGCAAAAATATTTCCCATGGTGACATGAATTCACAGAATGACGGACAGTCATACTTATGCAAACCATCCTCTGCATGGCCAACAGCAACCCCGTGATCAAGAGAGGAAAGTCCCTCTCCCTCCCTAGCCAGTGTGAATGGACAGAGTTTGTTCTGTGTCTGCCCCAGAAGGACCATTGCATCAGCGTATGTTACAAGGAATCCTCAGCTACTCCATGGAAACAAATGTGGTTGAAATCTTGTAAATATTGAACCACCGACTCAAACCCAAACCCTCTGTGTTTGCTACATGTCAAAACACTGGTAACTAGTATAGTGCTGACATACAGCAGCCAGTGAATGTGTCATCACCATAGTGCTTGCTCCATGGGACAGAGGTGCTCAGAGTATGGCTCGTGGAATCTAGCAGCCTGCAAGACCCTCATTTCACAGCGATATGGCTGCACCAGCTAGTTACACATTGTGCTCACCTGTGGTCTGCTCCTGGTGAGCTGTCTTTGCAGCTCTCAATTGGGCAAAGGCTCAGGCACCTGGGCTCTTCACTGGCTTGTCCTGACTCGGCTCATGACAGCACCATCTTGGTCATACTTCATTCTAGCTGCACAGTCTAAAAACATGCAGCATTTTGCAAGCTGATGCTGAGGTGCCCGTGTGTCATGTGGGAACGTACCGGCGTTATCGACACAAGAACCTTCTTTGGCAGCTCTACATTAAGGGGAACAAATGCGCTTTTCCAAGAGCCAAAAGTATCGTTCTCCTCCCAACACATTTCAGTGATTTGTTTCATGGATTGATTCTGAAGACATTTCATGTCTGCCAGTTCCAGAGGATCAAATCCTAGTGCTCCATCTCCAACCACCCAAAGTGCCCGGGCCAGATAGAAAACCATTTTGTACAAAGCACAATTTGTATCTTAAAAGTGTGTCTCGTTCTCTAGGATGCCTTACCCAGCCACTAAACAATAAATAATTCACATTGGATTGGTGGATCTGTTTCCTGCACGGCACGTGCGCTATTGGAGCTAACACAGACTAATTGAAAAACCTTTTGTAATTAGTAAAAGAAAATGGTTGAACACTTGCACATATTGGCACAAGGAAAATGAGAGAGGGGGGGGGGGGGGTGTTCAGAGCTCAGCTCAGGTGCCTTCTTCCGTGGAGCGGGACTCCGATTTCAACTTTACAAACTCTCTGGCCACTTCGTCATTGGTTCGTTGGGAAAGAATCCTCAGGACCGTGAGCCCCGTCTCGTCCATGTGAATCCTACGCCCTAGTGGGCACCAGCAAGCACAGCTTCCTTTGTCCGCTATATCTCTGAGCTGCATGACGGCTATCCCCAGGACCCGATCTTCCCGAGCAAAGCAGTAATCCTTCACGCAGACTTGGAGCTCATAGGCATCTGGGCCGTCTTCGTTCCCCAGTATGCTGAAAATGACAGGCACATGTTACTCAGATGAAAGCAGAAAGCATACTGTCTCCTTAGATCCCCTTACAACAAGGGAACCCAGTCACATTTCTTTAGTGAGAGTCATGGCAATGACACGGGGAACAACTCCCAGAGCTGTCACAACAGGAATGTACTATCACCCTGGGCACATTTTAGGGCTCTGAGCCTGCCATAGAAACTTCACTTCCAAGGGAAATCATCAGAGCAGAACATCGTAAAGGTGCTCTATGAAGAAAACGGGGGCCATTCTTTGTTTCTTTATGAGGGATTAAGACAACCTGACGTCCATTTTTCACCTTTTTGGTTGTTTTTCCTATTAGAAATTCAGGTTCTGTTTAGCCTGAAATACTCGAGGATAACTGGAGAACTAGTAAAATGATGATGTCACAGGAGTGAAATTTGAGCTATGGAGAGAAGGGATTTTTAGTCAGACTTTTAAACCCCTGTTTTTGTTGAGACCCTCACAACTTGACGTTTTGGAGTGAAGAAGCCCCTATTCAGTGAAGTTGAGAGCTAAGAATAGATATTCCAAAGACTCCCCCTCAAAACTCCTCCAGCAAAATCAGGGATTTAACATTCCTCATAATTTTAAGGTTAAAAAAAGAGCAGAATCCTCTTCCCCTTTTAGAAAAATCCTTTTCCAGCCCTTCCTTACAATCAAAACAGGAAAAAAATGACATGCTCCATTTTTTCCAAAATCCTTTGCAAGTGACATTTAACCTCTCTCATTCAGACTACAGAGTTGAATGAGGACTAGTCTACTGCTCCGTTCGTAAGGCCTTCAGAGGGCAGGGCCTTTGTATTAATGAGAGGCCAGTTGAGAAGTTCAATATCAGCATTTAGAACTGCTGCATTTCTAGTCATGGGAGAAGATGGTATCCTTGGAAACAGGTTTGGAGAGCTGCTTGTCCCATGTGGCTAATAAACATGGAAACTAATGGGCAGACTTTTGCTATCACATGAGGAAATTTCAGCTTCAACTCTACCAACAGCAGCAATGACTCATTAAACTCATGGATCATCATAAAGCAGGCTGATGGGCAATACACACCATACGTATTTCTGAAGATAACTGACAGATGCTCTTTACATGAGCCATAAATTGTACACATCAGAAGCAGCCATTCAGCACTTTCAGATGAGTTGGTTCCTCCTGCAAAAATACTGGACTTGACAAAGACATAGCTGCTGCTTCCGGTTACCCTATTGACACCAACAAGTCATTCTATTGCACGAAGCATCAACACATCATCTGTGCTTTGCATGTGCTTCCCAAGGCAGACCCTCAGCCTGTCTTTCATACTCACAAGTGAAAGGTTTCATTGTATTTGGGTGCCCAGTTGTTGCTCTTTGATTTGGTTGTGAACTTTCTTTTCTTGTCACTTTGATGAGGTCCAATCATCGTGACTTCAACAAATGGGCGGAACATGCCGGATGTTTGCCATTTCAGGTCATTGGCTGCCACGACTAGACAAGAGAGAAAAATCAGAGCCCCCTCTGCAGAAAGGTTCTTCTGTTCAAACTGCTCTAAGCAGCTTTTTAATGCTGAGCTATCCACAAAGATCACACAAAACAACTCTTCAGGTTCAAGTTCCCAGCTGATCTTATTTCACACCGCTCAGAGGCTCTGATCTGAAAGAGATCAGTCCTGAACTCACATGGGGCTGGGATATATTATTTTACTGAACAAATTACATGCTTTTTATTCATGATTAAAGTTCTGTGGAGGGAATTCTGTGCTCAGAAAAGCAAGAGGTTGGTAATATTTGCAATCAGCAGAAATCAGGCAGGCAGACATACTGTTTGAGGCACACAGCTCTGATAATGCATCTTAATGCTAATCTGCAGCAACCCTTTGCCTTTCCA
Organism: Sternotherus odoratus; assembly: GCA_032164245.1. NCBI lineage: Eukaryota > Metazoa > Chordata > Testudines > Kinosternidae > Sternotherus > Sternotherus odoratus. The sequence goes on from JAVMKO010000007.1 coordinate 105,465,729, forward strand.
GCCCTGGACAAGATTCCCACTGAAGTGTCCACCTCCCTGAATTTAGCTGGGGAGAGCAGAGACACTTGGGTCTCTTGATTTTTATAAGCAAGACTATTCCCTTCTTATGGCCACTTCTCTACTTGGTTTAACTCCTATGTGGGATGAGTTTGAGTCATTACTCAGGGAAAAGAAAGTGTTCGGATACTATGGCTAGCGGTGCAGCTACTGGCAAGGTTTTCTCTGTGAGGGGTCCTTAGCCTTAGAACTCTTCCTTCCGCACCCAGCCACCAGAGGCCAAATCTGTTGGCTCTCTAGACGCACTGTAAACCTCACCTTTCCCCCAGGCCTTTGTGCGGTGAGATGGTGGACACTCATGTATAGGCAACTCCACTGTTACAGTGTGGGTTTTACTCTGTAGGAGACGGGCCTTAGACTTTTATACATTTGAAGAAATAAAGAAAACAAAGTAAAGGCAGCAAATGTAGGCTAGCGAGAAGGTAACGAAGGAGGAGCGTGGAGCGGGAGGAGGAAGAGGTAGCTTCATCAATCACAGTCATTGCTATTTTCAGAATAGCTCTCGAGGGGCCAATCTGGTCATCAGGACCAAGCCCAAAATCCCTGAACGTGTAGAGACTCTGCTCTCTGGTGGCTCTGTGAATGGACTGTTGTGCCTTGCTGTGCATAGCACACCTGTATGGTGGGATATTTGCAGGCCTGATAAGAGCTATATTTGACTTGAGTGTGTTCACAAAATTGCTTTCAGAAAGGAGAGAACTATTCATCACCATGTGACTTGGTGAGCTGGGGCACCACTGCCCCATGCTGCTGTTTCTTTAAGAGTCCAGGTGGGAGCCCAGTTTTCTTCTTCGTTTAGTATAAGTGTTAACTCTACCCACAGATTGGACAAAATCAGATACCCTGATCTATGCCAGCCTACAGTATGGGCACAACAGTACAGAAGTACCAGTTCATTCCTGCTGGGCAGAGGTTAGCCCCAGCGGTGTTTGAGCAGCTATATACAAAACTTCCTGTTTACTCTACCTTTCACTGTGACCTTGTGTTCACCAGTCCCTGGGTGCGTATACAGGTCGATCTGTATGGACACTTCGCCCACTGGATCATCCACACCAGAGCCTGATGCAAAGATTGACAAACACCGAAAGAAAGATTAGTTGACTGGCACCCAGATTATGCGCTCAGCAAGGCCATACCCCATTTGCAGTAAGTTACCCCAGAACCAGCTTCCCTGCAGACCCTTCTAGTTTGATGTTAATGCAAAGGTCGATCCAACATCACATTTATAGGCCAAACACACACCACACACTTTTATAATCTGTTCCAAAAGGTTGTAATGTAATTATACTGCAAAGATTTCACACTAGGAAGGATTAAAGCCTGGTTTTTGAAGTGCCTTGAAAACCTCCAATGGATCCCAACAGAAAACATCTGCTAATGAGATCCTACCAAGATATTGTACACATGCAGGCATTCCTGAGATCCAGGGCAAGCACCATTTTCCCTCCATGCAAATGGAATTGGTGAAAACAGAGGGGGAAGTTTCAGAAACAAGGAGTAAGGACACACGATTGATACTAAATTTGCTCTGAGCCAAAGTACACAGCCAGTCTTCCAAACAGCTTTCTGTCCTTCACACTCAATAAAAGCCAAAATTCCCATAGCCCCCATCCTCCAAGGAAGAGGAAAGTCCCTTCAGACCATTATGAGCCATACAAGACTATGAGGTAAGTTAAAAGCTGTTAGAAACTTTCCGTTTTTAGTTAGCCAGTGAGTAGCTTCATAAAAGAATTTCATGAAGGAAAAGGTGGCCTGTAGTTTCATAAAGGAAAAGGTAGCATGTTTTAATAGAATAGGCCAGGAGAGGGGACAGAGGTCAAACGAGCTTTAAAAGTCTCACGTTACTATGTGTTTGAGTGAAATTCAGGACAAAATTTTGAAAGAGAGAGCACTTAAAGAAAGCATTCAGTTAAATGCTCTAATACAGTGTTTCTCAACCTGAGGGTTGCAACCTCCGGGGGGGAGGGGAGGGCTTCAAGAGGGGTTGCAAGCAGGGCTGGTGTTAGGGGGTGGGAAGCAGGGCAACTTGTTTCAGCCCTAAACAGAGCTGAAGCCCAAGCCCCAGGCTTAAGGTAGGAGGGTCACAACTTTTTAAGTCCAAAGGAGGTCAGCAGCACAAAAGGGTTGAGAAACACTGCTCTAATGTATGACTGAATTCAAATGTTTGAAGGGTATTCTGTAGGCAGCAATCACTCTGTCATTTTAAAAGAGGAGGATGTAAACAAATGTATGCCATTTCCTGAAGTGTGTGCGATACGGTACAGATAGTAGTTGCATGCAGATCAAGGCAACTTGACCTATGTTCACGTATCTTGAACTGTAACTGATTCTTCTTGGGAGTGCACCCGAAGGCTCTAATTTATTTATCATGCCCTGGAGCTCTAAACAGTCGTTTAAGATATGAACAAGCTGAGTGGATTTTCTTGGATGTATCTTCTTCCGATCACCAGAGTGTGCACTAGTAGAAACTAAGTACAGAGAGGAAGGAACAGCAAGTAAACACTTTATCAAGATTGAGGGGGGTGTCTAATTTTAGACCCTGCCTTGGTTTGTTGGTATGTGCACATCACATTTCTCCTTCACTCTCTTCCAGCGTTATTCTGATGAGTAGACAGGTTACTGACATTTTTATTGATAAACCACAAAGAAACCTGCCCTCCAGGGACCTTGGATATTTCAATATCCTTCCTGCCCACAAAACCAAGAGGCTGTTCAGAGTAGAGGAACAGACTCTGCTTTGAAAGAAACCCAAGGCACAGAGTTGTGCTGCAGGCAAGCTACCCAGCAATGAAGCTGGCATTTTTCAGTGTTATGGCCCTTGTTTTGGGAAGCATGCACCGTGTTTTACTAAAATTACATTGGGACTGATCTGAAGGAGCCACTCCTGATTTATACCAGTGAGAGCGGAAACTGGCCCATTAATTTTTAAAGTGATTCAGTTGGGGGCTTGTCTATCTTAATTCTATTTCTTTTGCATAGGAAGATCCTGTCCTCTTATCTGCTCTTATACACAGAGGGCCAGGGAATATCTGTAGATGGCAAATAGGCCAGAAATATTCTACACCATCTACTAATTTCTTGGTGGTGGATTCCTTGCTAGATTTGTGATATGTGAGGTGAGGGCTGTACACGGAGATCACACGTGCAGCATGTTACAGGTATGTTTTCACCTAAAAAACAAAAAACAAAAGCTTTGGGCAACATACAAAAATTGGAGAGCTGAAACCCAGCAGGATTCAAGTGCATGGCAGGACTTCTAGCTCCCCCCTCGAAGTCAAACTCTTTAGCTGATCCCTACCCTCGTGTCTGTATTACACACTAGCTGAAATACCCGGCGTTGCTCAGATTATTTGTAATTGGAAACTGGGATGTTGCTCGGGTATGTTCCTTTAATCTTCTTTGGCGTTTTTCGGCTGTTTCTGTGGCCCTGGATTGATAATTTTGTATGCTATTATTATGTAGCCATTTCTCACGTTGTTCAGAAGTCTCATTTTGTCTAATTAATTTCATTCTCTTGCATTTAGATGTGGTTTCTCCGATACATTTTCACTTTTTACATGGCATAACGAATGGGGTTCTTTTTAAGAAAAAAACAGTATTTAATTATGTTTGTGCTACACAACACTAAGCTCTCTGGTTATCTGTATTATTACATCATAACTATGTCACAGACAACAGCATGTGTTAACCTGCTGCCCAGATGATGTTATGTGAGCTGTGTAGTTGATGTTAATGAGCTTTAAATAATTTCACCCCTAGGGGGTGTAAGAGGTGAGATTTAAAAAATTTTCAATTCTTACCCTGATTAGGACCCTAAAGCCTATAACTGTACCAAATTTCAAGTGTCTAGCTGAAACGGTGTGGAAGTAGTAAGGGAACATACATACACACATACACCATTTGACTTTTATATATATAGATTACTGTGAAGAACCTGCCTCAGCAGCATGTGAGCATGCACATCTAGTAGTGACCACACAGCCCTAGACAGTGCACAGCAGAGGGGAAGGGCAGCCTGTCGCATCTGGCAAAAAGATGGTTTATTAACCCTTTATCGCCAGAACAGAATGTCCATTCCTGTGAATTAATCTCAAGCTCCAGCAGAGCCTGCAAGGCAGGGTCCACCTCCTTGAGTCACACAGCCCGCGGCACTGCTCTCTGTGGGGTGGAAGCAGTCCACAAGGGGGTAGGGTCTATAGGGAACTACAGGAAGGCGGGTCTCTGGAACAGGTTTCCAAAAGCAAGGGACGTTTGCGCTGGCTAATGTTGTTATGGTAACAGCATTAGTCTTGAACATACCCTTATCAGGAAGAACGTCCTCATTAGCGGTAAACCTAATACCTTTCCCATCATGCACTGCGTCATGATTCAAAAGGCAAGGAGGAGGCAGGACAAAGAGAAGAATGTGAATTACAATCAATTAGTGGTGACACTTAGACAAATACAGCTCAAGGAAGTCAAATATTCTCACTCTTAATAGACTAAATACACCCTTCAATCTGCTGCACCAGCACAGGGTTGGAAAGCGAAGCTGTTTCTACAGGCCAGGGAATCTGCTTGGCTTAGCATGGTGAGGATGTGATTTGTGCTGCTGGCAGAAGGATGTGGAGAGCTCTGATCCTCCAACGTCCTAGCATGGAAGTCTAAGCTTTGTGCTACCAAAGCCTTTGCAGTCAGAGGGGGCTGGAGTGCCTCAGAGGCGGAGCAGGGGCGGCAGACACCTCATTCACACAGTTACATGAGCACAGCGCTGACTTCAGCCATTTCCCCCTACAAACCTAGGGGAGGCCTGAAGGACGTGAAAGGAAACCCCAGCAGGAGCGAACTCTGTAAAGCAGGAATCAGCCCTAAACACTGGTGCTGTTCCCTCTTCCCTCAGATGCATGCCCAAGTTCTCCAAATCATTCTATAGTCTGCAGCTATTTAAGGTCCAACCCCAGCACAGGGCTCTGAACTGTGGCCAAAGATGACTCAGCTCACAGCTTCATCAGTGCTGCTATCAGCAGAAGGCCTGGCTCAAACCCTCCCCCAAAGTCCTCAAGGGCTCCCAGCCTGGAGAACTCTCTCGGGTACAGTATACAGCAACATGGACTACCAGACTGAACTAGCCCAGTGCTCCACCTAGTCCAGTGTCCTATCTCCAACAGTGACCTCTCAGCAGCCAGTTATGGGATAACCTCACTGAGAGAAAGTTTCCTCCTAACCTCCCAGTAGAGCACTTAGCTTGTGCTCTGAAGCTGGCAGTTGATATCCCTCTCAAGACTCTTTAAAAACGGTATCTTCTGTAACCGCTCTGGATATTTTTGTTATCCACACAAATGCCAAATCTTTTTTTTTGAATCCTGTTACACATGTGGCCTCAATATCTTGTGGCAATGAGTTCCACAGGCTAGTGCTGCACTGTGTGAAATAGTATTTTCTTGCATCAGTTTTTAATCTGCCACTTCTTCGTTTAGTTGAATGTCCCTTTGCTCTTGTCTTAATAACACATCAGTGCAGCCAGAACATCGCAGGTCAGCATAACTGAGTGTGGTATGACAATGCACAAGGTTATCCCGCAGCCTGGAACGTCCATACAATGTGCAAGGTATAAGACCTAGTTACATCTCCTGCTTTCACATGGCACGGATGAGGGCACTAGTAGTGTGAAGAGCTATGCTACAGCAGACAAAATGCAAAACCAGAGGGATTTAGGAGCTTGGTTCATTTTTAGGGTTACCAACCCTCCAGGATTGTCCTGAAGTCTCCAGGAACTAAATATTAGGTCATGTGAAGAAACCTCCAGGAACATGTCCAACCAAAACTGGCAGCTGCATTATACATCTTGTTGGACTGGGAAGTGCTTTGCCCTGACAAGCCACAAACCTGACTCTTCCCATAAGTATGGGTACCGAATAAAAAGATGGGTCCCGTCTCATTTCCCTCACTCCTACATCTGGAGGATTTTGTTCACTGGAGTTCATCAAGGAAGGCATCTTGACATAGGTCACAGCTGTGCTTAGTCTGTCTGGCCACCAGATGTCACCACGGCTTTGCAGAGATACAGCTTCAGGAGTGTTTTCCTTGTTGATAGAAGCATGATCGGTAGGTAACTTTGAAACATTTACCTGCACTGTGTTTCTAGATCAGTGGGTCTCAACCAGGGGCACATGTACCCCTGGAATACACAGAGGTCTTCCCAGGGATACAGCAAACCATCTAGATATTTGTCTAGTTTTACAACAGGCTACATAAAAAACACTAGCAAAGTCAGTACGAACTAAAATTTCAGACAATGACTGGTTTATACTGCTCTCTATACTATACGCTGAAATGTAAGTATAATATTTATATTCCAATGGATTTATTTTATAATTATATAGTAAAATGAGAAGGTAAGCAACTTTTCACTAACAGTATGCTGTGACATTTTGTATTTTTATGTCTGATTTTGTAAGTAAGTCGTTTTTAAGTGAGGTGAAACTTGAGGGTACACAAAGGGGTACAGGAGTCTGGAAAAGTTTAGGGCCACTGTTCTAGATCTCAAAAGAGTGTTTGTCGTAAGCGTGTGTGTTTCAGTCCCACAGAAAGCTGCCTGAGGGACACTATTTGATTTTTAAAGGATTCTTGCTTCTGCCTCTTTGTCAAATTCTCCAAGCAGAGAGACGGATACTCTAAAATTCATATTTTGACCAGCCCCTTCCATACAGCAGCAAACGATGTTTTAGAAGAGCTTCTTCCACATCTCCATTCCCATCCCACGCCTGGTAGCAGAGTCAGGCAGCACGAGAGCATAGATGTTATGATTTGTGGGACCCCAGACTGCTGGAGGATCGGTGGAGGCGGGGAGAACTGGACTATGAGTGGTGAGACTGCATGGGGCCCCCAGAGTTTCTTGCACTGTTTGTGCTTTGGGACAGCTTGCAGCATGGGGACTGTATGGAGACCCCAGACAGGTCTGACTCTCACCGCTTTAGCCATCACTTTCTTTTAACAGCAACATTGGAATGGAGGTCCCACCCCATAGACTGCATTTAAATCAGGGTCTAACCTGAAATCTTAGGCTATAACTGTAAGATATTAGCGTACCTAGTGTTAGTTATATTGGTTTTCATGTCCTCCAGAGATGAGCAAGAATCACAAAACCACACAGGTGGCCAATGGACGCTTTCTGGCTATGGACTGATACTATTCTGTGCAGAAACGAGGAGACCACTGCTTCTGAACAGCTGAGATCCACAGCAACAAATCATTAGCCACATTAGCGCGAGGGGAAAGGCGGGGGTGGGAGGGGGCAATGTGGCAATGTTACCATGGCTTCTATGGAACTCCCAGTGGGCCATTACAGCAATGCAGTAAGTAACTTGTGCTACTGCTGTGTCCTTCCCTCCATAATAATCTAGGGAGCATCGATCCTACACCTGCTGTGCACAACGTAAGACCTTCAGCTCCATTATTCTTGTAATGAGGTGTCCTCCTCCTGATGATTCTCAGCACTGCTGTCAGGATTAGTCAGAGCCGCCCGGGCTGCTGGCGAGTGGCCTATGACCTATGTGGGGCCCGCTTCTGGGTTGATGCCTGCTTGGAATCACCTTCCACAAAAGAGTACAACTCCCAGAACACTAACTCCAAATTTCACTTCTCCCAAATCACTTACCAAGATTAGCGCCAGGAGCTTGGCTATGGAATTAGCATCAGGCAAGCAAACCTCCAGGAGTTAAATTTGCACATATTTCTGTTCCCTCAAGATGTAAATGTTGAGCAGGAAAACCCCAGCAAATAGCAGCTCATGTTTCCAGGAGTGTGACTGCCAAAGATGCTGCAAACAGTAGTGCAAGCCATGGCAATTAACACCACACTGGAGAGCTTTCGTCAGCCTGCCCGATGACAAAAAAAGAGTCTTACCCTGAGTGGTCTGTGTCTGGACAAAGGTTTTGATGAGTGTGTCTGTGGTCTGAGTGTAGAGGGACAGCGCATAGCGGAGCGACTGCAGGTCTGGGCTCTTCTCCAAGAAGGTTTTCTTTAGACCGTTCCCACCAGCGTGGAAATATTGCTAAGAGCAAAGAGTAAAAGCAACAATGTAAAAGGAAAACCGCCACCAGCAACAGACAAGCTGCTGGCAGCCCCCCCGAGAGCAGAAACCTTCGTAGAGCATTTTTTGCAGCAGTGGCTGATTCTTCACCCCAACAGCTCCCCCACCCATGTGTCAGATCCCGACTTTACAAGCACACATGACCTGTAATATGCTGGCTCCATAGTACTGTTGACCTGAGTGCCATTTAGGTGTTTAACAGGATACCTCTCCAGAAGTGGGTTTATACAACCCTACTTGGTGGCCCTGAGTCATTCTGGTGCCTTATTGCTGATCATTCATCAAGCTGTGCCACGTACTGTCCGTTCCAGAACAGCGTCTGGGGAGTGTCACTCACTTTGATAGTATCCAGAGCCAGGTCCAGAACCGCACACTGCTTTGGAGTGAGACTTCTAGTTTCTTCCTTCACCATGTGATCCTGAAAAGAACCATCAGATCAAATATTAATATACTGCTATCAGCAAAGGCAGGGGAGTCCCCAGTAAAGCTAGGTGCACTGGATTCACACAGGGCTCTCTGGCTGGGGCACTCATTTAGCTATGTAAGACAGAGTGATAGGGACTCTTTCAGAACCATCCTTTGATGCAACTGATAAAAAAGCGTTTCCTCTAATTCTGTTGTGTGCACAAGAAGGACAGAGAAACTCACAGTGGTGAAAGACTGCATTTTAATTCAAGCTTTTACTCTGCAACCCTGTGTCGCGAAAAGCCCCGAATGACAAATCTGCTCGCCCCAAAACAACCACTAACAGAACCTTCAAACCACAGAGACGTATTCTGTGTGTGTCACGACTTGGGCAGAAAAACTGCTCAAAAGATTTCTTGGAAAAAAATGTATTGGTCCTGCTGTATTTTTCATATCCCTCCCATGCATACAGGCTGATTGCCCTGGCAGCGAGTGAAACAATAAAGAGTAAAGATTACCTAAAATATGGAAACCTTGGGACCTACCACAACTAAAATCAGTGCTGTGTGTCGCCTTGGAAATCTTCCTTTTCCAACTGTCCATCTGTTGTTAGAATATATTTCTAGTCCTTAGTGTCATGACACGATCAACCCACAGACCTGTCACTGGGCCAAGCCCTACCTCTTTGCAGGCTGGGCCTCAGGCCAGTGTACGTTTGGAGGGTAAATTCTACATTCTTGGAGATGGAGAGTTTCTCCAGCAGGTGGTTCGGCCTTTTGAGCTGCTTTGGAATTTTAGTAGTAGCAGCATTCGTGGTCAATACGTAGGGGAAGCAGTTGATGCAATTTATTACACACAATATCGCCACTACACATTTTGTGAACGTATCGGGTCTATCAAAACCCAGATATTTTTCCACTGGGAACGCTGACTACTGCATTACACCTTTCAGGGAGACATGCCTGTCTGGCGACTGTGCGCCCTTCATAGCAAACAGCCGTGCCGGAGCCTACCTGTCCCTGTCTTGGTATTGCTAACACTTGCCACGGGAGCCCAGTCAATCTTCATAATGACCAAAGCTAGGTACATTTCATGTTCTCTTACTGCCAGGTGCTGGTTCCAGAGGCTGACCTGGCTGATGTTCAATTTGTTATCTGGTTGAGCCTGGCTCCTTCTTTATAGTTCAAGTATAGATTGTGGCCCCTTGACCTTTGCAAAGAAATAGGTTCACCCTTGGCACCGAACATGTGAACACAGCTGGCCTAGATTTTCAAACAAAGTAAGACTCCTCTGTTTATACAGAATGCACAAACGGCCATACTGGGTCAGATCAATGGTCCATCTAGACCAGTGTCCTGTTTTCTGACAGTGGTCAGTGCCAGGTGCCCCAAAGGGAATGAACAGTCAGGTTATCATCAAATGATCCATTCCCTGTCACCCATTCCCAGCTTCTGGCAAACAGAGGCTAGACACACCATTCCTGCCCATCCTGGCAAACAGCCATTGATAGTCCTAAGTAGCCTGTATTTCAAGTATTTCATGCCCAGTGGCTCCCATTGAAGTCCATGGCAGCTATTGGATGCTCCATACTTTGGGCAAGAAAAAAAAAAAAGTCAGCCCACTTTGTCAGGTCTTTTTAGGGTGACCAGATGGGAAGAGTGAAATATCAGGACACACTCCGTGAGCGGGGGAGGGGGGGGTGGTGGAGGGGGGCGGGGCACCAGCAGGGGGCGGGGCATGAGCGGGGGGGGGGGGCGGGGCACCACAGGCAAAGGTGCAGAGCCCTGATCGGAGCCATGAGAGGGGGCACACAGCCCTAGGAAGCTCAAAAAGCCTGTAGAAAGCATGGGGTCAGGGGCACAGGGCTCCGGCTCCAACCCCCGGCCAAAGCTGCAGGACAGACATGGGCGCAGGATCCTGGTTGCAAAGTCAGACCCAGCCTGCTCTGGGTAGAATCAGCATGTGCAGAGCAGGTGCCTCCTTTCCTTGGCTCTGCCATGAGCAAGGTGGTCTGCACACACTCTGCTGGGGAGGAGGATGCAACCTCTGACACTTACCTATTATGCCCAGAGACTTCCCCCCAATACATGCACAGTGTGTTGTTCACACTACCCCTCCTACGCTCCCCCGCCTGTAGATAAATCTCTGCATTATGCATTTTTGTTTAACTTTTATATGACTTTTGTATTATGCCTTTTCATATAATCTTGTTTTAGAAACTCTGTATTGAACTTTGGTAATATGTTATAGCCCCTAAGGTAGTATAATTAAGGTAAAAGAAAAATGTCTCTGCTAGGAGTAGAATAAGATCTTCCCCTCCACTTTATAATCATATAGTGATTACCTGCAAACAACGGAGGGCTTGCAGGTAATCACTGCTGCATCATGCAACAAGGCTCCCCTCCCCCAAACGCCAGAGGGACCTGTCACCTGCCAGGGGCCAAGGGAGTCCCAGGCTGGGGGTGCTTACCTGGGGTGGCTGTCCTGTCCTGGGGAGTATCTGGCAAGCAGGCAGGTTCATTCGTCTGCTCCTCTCCTGTAGCTGCTCCTGGGATCCAGTGAGGTGGGGGGATGCCTGGGGCTGGGGCCAGCCAGGAAGTATCCAGCAGGGTGGCTGGCTGGATCCATGTTTGGGAGGTGGGGCTGGGGGGGGTCTCTTCCCCCACCCTCTTCTGCTGGCGCCTGCACTATGCATGCCCCACAGGCAGCAAGAAGGTGAGAGACCTGTCCTCCTGGCCATCATCACCTCCTGGGGTGTGGGGCCAATTATGGACTCAGCAGGGGGGGAGGGGCGCAGGAGCAGGCCACGGTAGATGGAGGCTCTCTGTTTCGGTGGGGGGGGGGGGGAGTGGGCTCCCCCCCCCCTCCTTACAGGCAGCAAGCAGCATGCTTCTGAGGCAGGCAGGGGGGCAGAGACAGAGCTCTCCTGACCTGGGCTGGCCATTGCTTGCTGCTGCCAGCCCACCTCCTGCTACCCCCCTGAAATGCTGTGCTGTCTCCCCTCACCCCCCCCCTTCCTGCGGGGCCGGCGGGGCGCTGCCTGATTGTGTGGGAGGGTCCTCCCCAGTCTCTGTCAGCCAGAGAGGTGGGGGGGAAAGGACAGGAGCAGGCTGCGATCTGTCTCGGGGCAGGAAGTTAGCTGCAGCACTCTCCCGACCGAAACTTTAGAGATGAGCCCTGCCTGGGCAGGGCTCACGCAGGCAGCACATGGCTGCCTGGGGCAGTGGGCGGGGCCATGTTGCCTTCATGAGCCCTGCGCGCCAGGGATCATCTGCAAAAATCGGGACAACAGGAGTCCCGACGGGAGTCTGATCGGGACTCGGGACAGACACACAAAAATCGGGACTGTCCCGATAAAATCGGGACATCTGGTCACCCTAGGTCTTTTAGTATAAATGGAAGGAGCCACAACTTTAGCCCTCGGATTTGAAAATCTTTGCCTGCATGCCTAGCTCCAGGATGGGGCAGGTGCTTCTGGTTTAGGATTCCCACAGTTACTGGTTTGCCCTTTAACGGGTCTAATTCTCTTCCTTGCTGCATCCCAGAGCAGCACCAATGTGTGGAGCTACCCAGTGAGACCACAGCACTCTTCTCCAGGCAATGGCCAGTACGGAACAGCATTCCTCCCACCAAGGGAGCAGGAGTTCTCCTTCCATTTCTCTAATGACTGGGAGTAGCTAGGTTGAAGCGGATGCTGCTTCACATTCCTGTACACAGAGGGCAAAGCATTCTCTCTCAGTCAGTCTCAGAACAAGCATCTCATTCTACAGCATCCAGCAACCCTATCCTGGGACTGGGCTTGTTTAATCAAAGTAGTTCTCTCATCTAGGGCTAAGTCCTGTTGAAACGTCACCTACGTCCCTGTCTGCCAGTTTGGACATTCCCAACCTTTCAAGCCCATATTAAGAGATCAGCCTATCTTTCTCCTAAACCTCAAACTCAGATTCTTCTCTGATGTTTGAGCTGCTACTGAGACAGACCTTGGTCCATGTTACTATTTGGGGAGTAACATGTGTCTGCGTCCAGATGGAGTTCTTCAGAGTAAGCTCCACCTAACAATGTTACATGGATTCATCAACCCAAGAGCTCCAGCACTGCAACATCTGCAAAGAGCTGCCTGTGATCTTCATCTCCTGCATACGCAGCTTATTTCCATCAGCCATCATCGCTCCATAGCAGAGTGCAAGAGGCGTGGCCTTGCAAGCCAGGAGCACTTTGCAAACACAATAAAACCCTTCATTAAAAGATTTCAAGTGAGAACACAATTTCACTGACTGCCAGCACGGCTGCGATCAACACGTGAAAGAGCCGGCTGCATTCTTCCTTGCTTCAGACAGCAGCATCAGCAACAAAGATCTGGAGTCAGAACTGAGCTGGCCATTCTGCGACAATGGGAGGCAGAGCAGGCTGCAAGCTCCTTGCTCCATGGATGCTCCAAACACAGACTGAAGGAAAAACTTGGTTTCATCCAGCAAACCGAGCAGATGATGTTTAGAAGCTACCTGGGAATCAAGCATGCACATTACCAAGGTGCCATTTTCATGGTCACTTTTCAGACCGTGACGTTACTCTAAAACATGGGGAATTGATTCATCACCAAGACAAGAGACCAGGCTCGCCCAGTTTGCCAGCTTCAGTTTTTCAGCTGAGTTACTAGACACCCCGGGCTCTCTTCACCCTTTCCCTTTTCGTATTGAAAATGCAAGGAGTGGCTTGGATCTCCTAAGCATCCTGTCAAAGGGCAGAGAAGCCAAGGTGGCTCAGCATGGCCTTTCATTGCTGCTCTCTCTCAGTCTTATCTATAGTGATTACAGCTACTCAGGCCTGCAGAACCGACACCATTTGGAACCTTTGCTCTTCTGACAGAGCTCATTTGGCTGCACTGTTCTATCTCTTAGATAAAAACGGTTCCCTACCTCTAGTAACGGTTGTTCTTCGAGATGTGTTGCTCACGTCCATTCCAATAGGTGCATACACGTGCTGCATACATGATCGTTGGATGGTGTTTCCCCTAGTGGTCTCCATCAGGTCAGCTGTGGAGACCCCGGAGTGGCGCCTTTATGGCGGTTCCCTGCCGACCTGTCATCTGCTCAGTTCCCTCTTGCCGGATACTCCGAGAGGGGAGGCGGGTGGGATTTGGAATGGACACGAGCAACACATCTCAAAGAACACTTAGGAGAGGTAGGGAACCGTTTTTTCTTCGAGTGATTGCTCACATGCATTCCAGTAGATGACTCCCACGCAGTTTGCCTAGGGGAGGGGTCAGAGATCACCTGGTTGCTGAGTGCAGGACTGTCCTGCCAACGGCTGCGTTGTCCCTCGCCTGTTGGGTGATGGTGTAGTGTGACGTGAAGGGGGGTGGAAGACCATGTTGCTGTCTTGCCTATGTCCTGGATAAGGACCTGCGCCAGGAATGCTGCGGATGACGCCTGCGCTCTAATGGCGTGAGCAGAGGGATGGAATTTTAGCCAGGTTGTAGCAAGTCCTGACAAAGGATGTGATCCGTGATGAAATGCACTAGGCTGAGTCCCCTCATCCTTTCTGCAAATGCACTGAATGTGCATCCGGGCAAATGAGGCCCGTACAGTTCTGAAACCGACGTCCTTTGTATAAAACAAATTTTCATTTCACTGATCTTACACCCAACAGATTTTCAGGCAATAGCAGTTAGCGGAATGTCTGTCTCCTTTCAGACTTATGCTCAGAGCAGCTTTATGAGCCCTGTGACCTCAGTGACATGAGAAGACAAGGAGGACTGTCCCCCATCCTCTTGAAGCCTTTGGCCAGCTGGCTGCCTGAAGCTCAGTTGCTGCCGCTCTGCTGAGCTACCTCCGAAATCTGAGACCATAGGTCCTAGGGCGAAAGGAGGAAGACCCCTTAGCTGCCTCACCGCTGCAGGCAAAGTAGCCCAGCCCAGCCCCCAGCCCAGGAAACTGAGCATTGAGTTCTGCCACAGTAGAGCCCGAGGGGCTCCTGGAAAACCTGGGTGCCTGCAAGGAAAGAGATCATGGTCCCGAGGTGAAGGGGACAGACTGATGGAGAAGAAACAAAACAGATGCAGTCACAGTCCCTTAGCATCTTGTGTCAACAGGTGTAACACAAGTGATACATGCACAAGGCAACTGCATTTTAATGGCAGGGAAACAGTGTTAACGGAACATATTTAAAAATGCATGAATTCAGCCCAAAAAATGCTCTTTGCATTGGAAAGCACTTTATAATCAGCATCTTGTACCAAGTTCAGCTTCCTGCCAATCTTCCCTGCTGCACAACTGATCATTTTGTGTGTTGCGATTCCTCATTTGCAGCTTCTCTTACACATGGGTTTTTCTGTAGCAAGGTTAAATTATACTCAGAAGGGCCTGACCGGTAGACAGCATCTCCATTTCTCTATTTGCATATCGTTTTTGTTGTGACCCCTGGAGCAATGCTTGATTGGCTCACCGTCAGGCAGCGTGCACTTAGTGACACTCATGTCAGCTATGGTGCCGTCAAAGCACATCAGAACAGCCTGCATGCTAAATGCCAACTTCCAGCAAAAGGGAGCCCACGCAGTCAGAATTTCTGGGCACAGTTCAGCTCTGCTCTAGAAGTGACAGTTATTTTCATATCAATGAGTCCAATTCAGAAAGTATTCCTTCGTCAATAGCTAATGCAGCATACATTCCCATTGATATTCATTTATTACAAGTGTTGATTACTATTTATAAAGAGCTCAAAGTGAAAACTTGGCATTTTCTATTGCACAAAGAGATGTAGAGGAATTGGATGGATTCTCAAAGTGTTCTTTCTTTTTCATTTTAAAATAAATTACCGATTGTTCACTTGTTATACTGAACATGCAAATAATTAAATCGATAGTAAACGTAAAGCCATGCAGTAAATCTAAGCGTAGCACTCATGTTAGTAGCATGTTTTCACAGACAGGGGGAGACACAAAACAAATGCTATGCACTACTGCACTTTCATACAAGCCACACACAACATCAATACCTTCAACTTTGACAAGTGTCCCAGCTCCTTAGCAGCACTGAAAATCAACTGCGTACCCTATGATTGCAAGAAGTTGAAGTGGAAGAGAAGAGAGAAAGATTACAAAATCAATTCTTGAGCAAGTAAAGGAAAAAGGTGCAAATCAAGTTGGTCCATTGATCTTGAGATAACAAACTTGGTGCCAGTCATGCTAGAGTTGTTTTCCTCCACTTCCAAAGAATACATTTGTTATGTAGGATAAAAAGCAGCCACATCTGGAGCTCCCACAGACTGCACTATGCTGGTTAGCTCGCATTTGCAGAAACCACCCCTTTAAATCAATTACACATCCAACTGGATTACACACACACACACAAACAGTGAAGACATTGCACTACACTAGACTTGAAGCTCTCCTACAAAATTATCACCAGGCCTATAGATCTGAGAATACAAAGTGTCACGGAGTGCCCAGGGCAATGGTCTGGAACTGCTCCCTACGAAGCCAGTCAGGACTCTGGGGGGAAGCTTCCTCTCTGTGAACAGCCTGTCTCCAAGGCTAGGAGCTTCACAGCGTACAGCTTCCACCTTCCTGGGTCTGACCTTGGAGCATTCAGCACCTTCTGCCCCTCCGTGTGCTTCCCCCAGCGAGCCCGCCCAGGCGGGGTCCTGGGGAAGCCCGTGGTCTGCACCCCAAATCCACAGATGTGACTCTCAGCCAGTCAATAAAACAGAGGTTTATTAGATGACAGGAACATGATCTAGGTAGAGTGAACGTGACCCCTCCACTGGGTCCATTGGGGGCCAAAGAGCCAGGCAGCCTGCCTGTAGCTCTCTGCCTGTTCCCAGCCAGATCCAGACCGAAACCCCCTCTTCTCTAGCCCTTCCTCTGCTTTCCTTGGTCTCTTGGGCAGAAGGTGTCACCTCCTCCCTCCCCCAGCTGGGGTCAAGATACAGCCTTAGGTATGGACATCCCCACACAATAGTCAGAGGAACCTTAAGAACATTCCTCCTCCCTCACACAAAGGTTTTATGGAGTTAACGACAAACACACAGATCACATGATCAGTTAAGACTTTTGAGTAGCCAGGCAGCACAGTGCAACTGAAGAGTGGGGTTAAGCACATTAGCCCCACAATTTGATTGGTTTGGTTTTTCGTGTATTAGCTCAGGCAGGCTCAGCCTAGTGGAACACTAGAACAATATGTTCTTCACAAACACGAACAGATCAGTCCCTAGACACCCCTTCCCGCACCCCGGTTGACTTGTGAACAATGACTCAGCAAGGAAGGAAGCTGGAGCCCTGGGATGGGAATGTGACTTGGAGCCAGTTACACTGCAGCGCAGTGAATGCTGATCCTGGGGCAGTGACAGAGGGGAGGATGCCGCTCCTTTCCCTCTGCCATAGGTGCACTGGAGAAGGGTGGAGAGAGGCTATTGCCTGTTACCGGAGGGTTGAACACAATTAGCAAGGCTGCAAGCAACTAGTTATCGCCGTCCCTTGTCCTAAGATCCTTTACAGATCCTGTGCTTGAAATGATTTTCTTCCTCCCCCCGTCCTCCCCGCATTCCTTCCTCTGACACAAAGGGACTGGTCAGCAGAGAGTCTGAGGAATCCAACCTGCCCTCGCTCTGGTTGTGAATTCCCTTAGCTCTCCGTCGCACGCTCTTCCAGGCTACTCTGGCAGGTGTGGTGGGGAGGAGGGGGTAAATGTCCGGTCCTCTCCAGTTGAGTTTCCCCCTTTCCTGCTCAGTGAGGCCTGAAATGTGCTGGGAGGATTGTCCCCTGGAACAGGGAACTGGACCCATGTCCCTCCGGGCCAGTAAATGATAATTAGGGCCCCACTATAATTTTGTTTCAGTTACTCTTCCTAATGAACACCAGTTCAAAAGGAATTCCAGTGAAGCCAGTCCTGTCCTGGGGCTTGTTGGTGTACTTGGTAATTTCCACAAGGCTTGTATGTGTCCAAATATCTCGAATGGGCCCCTCACACTGTACGTTATTTTCCTTCACCATCTCCCTTTCCTACTCATCTTCCTTACTTCAGTAATCCCTCCTCTCAGACTTCCACCCTGGGCGCTACCAAAACAAGCCAGCCCAGTGCTAACAGTCTGGAAGAGTTTGGCTGGTGTAGTTGAACACTGTATAAATACCTCACAGGGGGTAAACACCAAGGAAAGCAAAGAGCTATTGAAGCTGAAGGAGAGTGTTGGCACAGGAATGAATGGGGATAAACTGGCCAGGAACAAGTTCTGGCTGGTAATGAAGACAATGTTTCTAACCACCAGAAAGGGACGCTCTGGAGCAGCCTCCCAAAAGGGGGTCAGTGGGGCAAACAACTTAATTAGTTTTAAGAGAAAGGAGTGGGATTGTGTGACAGGGCTGCTTGTGCTGCCAGAAACTGGGAATGAGCAACAGGGGATGGATCACTTGATCCCTGTTCAGTTCATTCCCTCTGGGGCACCCGGCGTTGGCCACTCTTGGAAGACAGGAGACTGCGCTAGATGGACCTTTGGTCTGGCCCAGTCTGGCCATTCTTATGTTCTTCTGATGGTAGGGAGCAGGGCTTGGCAACCCTGGGGGGCCCTTCTGGTTTATGTCTTATGTTCTGAAGCTCATGCTTCAGGGCTCCAGCTGGTCACTTGCAGGGGGTCAGGAAGGGATCCCTGTCCCCCAGGTACTCTGTTGGTACGTGCTTTATTTTCTCTCTCTAAAGTATCAGGGATGGCCACAGCTGCAGATGGGACAGTGGATGGGGAGTGTCTGGGCTGTGGGGTGGCACTAAGCATTC
This sequence comes from Sternotherus odoratus, assembly GCA_032164245.1. NCBI lineage: Eukaryota > Metazoa > Chordata > Testudines > Kinosternidae > Sternotherus > Sternotherus odoratus. The sequence goes on from JAVMKO010000007.1 coordinate 105,484,026, forward strand.
TCTTTCTCAGATGCTTGGCTGGCTGGTTCTTGCTCACGTGCTCAGGGTCGGACTGATCACCATCTGTGGGCTCAGGAAGGAATTTTCCCTCTGGTCAGAATAGCAGTGACCTGCAGGTTTTTTTAACCTCCTTCTTCTGTGGGTGGGTGCAAGTCACTGGCTGGAATTATCTGGGAACATCTCACTTCAATGTTTCTCTGTCATTGTGGGGTCTTGGGCATTGATGCATCTCAGTCTCTCCCACTCTCTGCCTAGAGGCAGGGATTGAAGTTCAGTGGGATGGGGTTTGGATATGGAGGGCTAGGGGGTTCTGGGATGTCCCGATGCACAGGGTTTGGGTGGATGTGGGAGCAGCTCCCCATAGAGTGACCACTCCCCCTGCAGCTGAGGAGTGATGGGAGCAGGGAGGATGCTGAGCTTCCTGCAGCTCAGGAGGTTTCTGGGGCTGAGTCTGACACAGCCCCAGTCACTCCTTGCAGGGGAAGAAAAAATGCTGGGATGATTTAGTTGGGGGTTGGTCCTGCTTTGAGCAGGGGGTTGGACTAGATACCTCCTGAGGTCCCTTCCAACCCGGATATTCTATTATTCTAAATCCCATCCTCCCCTGCCTCCAGCCCAGCCGTCTGCTCTGGGTGCCTGAAATGATGTACCTGGACAGCAGGGAGTGGTGCATAACTACTCTTGCAGCTTCCCTTTGCTTCCTTGTCAGTGTCATTTTTATGTGGGGAATCAAAGAAATCTGCAGGGAACGTGAATTCTGCGCACGCACAGTGATGCAGAATTACACCAGGAGTAACCAAGGTATAGCCTAGGACCTTTTACAAGGTGCTGCTAACTAATCACACTACTGCAATATCTGAGTAATGCCTGTGACTGCACTTAGGGCTTTTGATCTGCGTTTATGGCCAAATAGTAAATGCTGCGTGATTTTACTTACAAGAGGTTTCTAAGGTTTTAGCATCTGCTGAGCTAAGCAGAAGAGTACACGCTACTTCTAAATCAAGTTACAAGACATTTTAAGTGAGCAGCCCCCAAATGCTATTTAAATATTAATATTTCACAGTTCGGTTCTGTCATTCCTCTTTGGAATTTTTCAATACGAGTTTGAATAACATTAGCCAGCCAAGGCACGTAGCATTCCTGCTGCAGGCTCCTAAGTAGGCCATGTCTGAAACACTGAGCAATACCCAGTGACTCAGAATGGTTCATGGAACAAAGCTGCTCAGATAGCTACTCTCCAATTTCTCTTACCCACTAGGCACTATCCTTGTCAATCAATGCCAATCTCTGTCAGCATATGTTTGCAAACAGAAGTTATTCCGTTATTACCATGAGTTTGTCATCAAAGTTGGGACTGCCTAAATGAAATAACATGGACAGCTCCTGTCTTTGCCTGATGAGACTCTTGTAAACAAGATACTACGGCTTCTCAAAAGTCTGTTTATCCATGCAAGGAAACATCCCGCCACAAAACTCTCTAGAGACCCCTTGTGCCATGTGCGTCACCTTGGGAATAAACCCTCCCCGCCTGTCACTCTCAAATCTGACTTCAGCAGCAATCCTTGGAAGCAGCAGAACCTCCACACGTTATACGAACATTACTATATTTTAACCCTTTGACATCAAGTCCTTTGCAAAAAGTAGTTCCGGGTGAGCCCCAGAACAAACGTTAAAGCATCATGGAGGAAAATGGGTGGAAGCACTGCCATGTGTCTGGTGACACCCATAGTTCTGAGGGGTACAGGACGTAAGCAGTTCTAATTTTCCTAGTGCTTTCCAAGGAAATTCACTTGGTCTTCTTACCTGCACCTGTCACCGATATAGTTTGCAGCCTGGGGGCAATTAAAATCTCTGTTCATGGTCGGATTGATTTTAAAAAGCCATTCAGGCAGGGTTCTCAGCTGCTGACAGTCAAGGGAGCAATGCCGATTTACACTGAAGAGTGAGCTGCCAAAGTTTAACATGCCCTGACACTTGATTTGACATATGTAACAATACACAGATCTGCAAACTGTGACTAACTCCAAAGAGCTTGTTAATACCCAGGTTTATTTCTTTATTTCCAATTTGCGTGTGCTTTAGCTTGCTTGAAGTCCTGCCTTAATGCAAATTTATTCCATCCAGGTGTGTGTTCAGCTCTCAGATCAGACAACCTTTAGATCTGATTATTGGCAGTCTTTGTTTGTCTATTTACCAGGCTTTATCTGACAGAGCCTCTGTACAATGCCCATTAAAATCAAAGATTTTTTCTTCTACGATGTTTTTGCTACACTAAGCGATCACAAGCTAGCTTTTAACCTGGGACAGAAAAAGGCCTCTTCTATTTGGAAGTGGTTCTCTGAGGACCCTGGCAGTGCGCAGAATCTGACTTTCCAGCAGGGCTCATGCAGAGATGCTGATTTAGCTCATCGGGCCCAAAGCTAAGGCAAACCACCTCCCCACACACTTGCTACAGGAGCAGACTTGGAATCCCTTGCCCTTGGCTAATGCAACAGAGAGGTTGTATTGATCTCCATAGGCCATAGGGAGTGCTAGCAGCCCCCCTAGCCAGAACAGTTACCTCCTCCCATCCCCATCCCTCCCCCCCCCCAACTGCTAAAGCAGTACTGACATCCACTCCAAAGGATCTGTTTGCATAACAGACATGGTGCTGCTATCAGCCATTCTGAAAGTGAGAGGTAAAATCAGATTCTGAAGCTTCAGGCACATCTATCTACATCAGGGGTGAGCAAACTACAGCCCGTGGGCCACATCCAGCCTGCGGGACCGACCTGCCCAGCCCCTGATCTCCCAGCTGGGGAGGCTACCCCGACCCCTCCCTGCTGTCCCCCGTCCCCCAGAGCCTCAGCCTCCTGATCTGTGCAGACACACGTTGGGCTGGGGTGCACTCTACTGCAGTGAATTAACTTGGATAATAATAAAATGGGATGTATTCAGAAGTCCAAAAATATTGAGTTCCAGAAACTTCCCCCCAGATATCCACTAGCCAAGAGAGTATTGTAATTAAATGCTGATCTTTACTTCTAATTGGTGAGGTGTGTGAACTGCTCTCTGAATTACTGCAGCTCATGTTGCCATTGATCCTGAAATCCATGGAAATTCAATACCCAGAGGCTTATAAGCCAGTGAACTGAGTGTTATTAAGACCCTTGCTGCTGCCTGCTGTCCTTAAGGTGTGAAAACAATAGATGAGTTACAATTCCATTGTAACCTACCTCCCAGTAGCTGACTAGCTTCTCTTATCAGAGAGCCATGTCCTGCCCAACGGGAGAAATCCTGCAGAAGCAGGAGAGGACTCGGGCTTCTTTTCGTAGCTTCTCCATTTTGAGTGTCAGAGGTGGTAACATGAACCCGTGTGAAGTTTCACAGAACGGCTGTTTTGTGGTGACTTCCAGCAGGGTTGCAAGCAGTAGCTATGTATTGCCTTTCAGGGGGAAATGTGCCATCAGGTGCTTTCCTCCCACTCAGTATGGGAACTTCAAAAGCGGCTGGCATAAAAGCCCAAAGCAGCTCCTTCCCCTAGTGTCCTAGGAAAGCTTTTATTTCATCTCGTCCGGTTAGAAGGGATTGTTAGGGCTGCTCTTCCATTCTGCAACGTACTAACAGACTCTTTCCACAGCAGCTTAAAAGTAGCCTAGAAAACACACATGCCCCCACACTCCCCTTATTTATTTTTTCCATTCTAAATCCCACACCCAAGTGAAACGGATTAAAGAAACACAAACATGGTCACTTAAAACCCGAACAGAGACGGCCATAGTTTGATGCACAGATCCCTTGCAATAGTGTCTTGCTCGACAGGTATATTCACTGTGTGCACTACAGCTCTGGTGTTTACAACATCCTTAAGGCTGAGACAAGGGCCCTCCCTCTCCACCACCTCTTCAGACCCCAGGACCTGAACGCCTTTCACAACACATACCAGAAACCAGGACAAACAAGAGCCCCTCAGTACATCAGCCCCAAGCCAAGAGCCTGCTTTAATGTGGATAAGGAGTAATGTTTCTGGACCATTTCCAAACAATTAGCTTATAACCCAGGGCCAGGAGTTTACTCTGCCTGTGACTGGCCACCATCCTAGGAAGCAGCTGGATATCTGGGATTGCAATGTCATCTGCTTCTGAACCTTCTGGAGGACTAGGGGACAGGCTAATTTTTCACCATTAGCAGATCACTGCAGTTCATGACACACATGAATCCATTTGGTCCCTGCAGCTGAACACTTATACATGCCTACCTTTGGAATCAGGTGTATCCTGGTCATGCTACAAACTACTCCCTGCAACCGGAGACACAAACACTGCCCCACTCAGGAGGAATAATACAGCCTAAAAGTGTCGTTAACGAGCAACCCCAAATTAACCAAGTGTAACAGGAGAAAAACACTCCCCAGCCTAGGGAGCGGATGATCATTAAGTGAAAGCGTCTCCATGGTTAAGCTAACCCGGTGTAATGTGGTGTGCACTGCCTCTGGAAAAGATTGCAGATCCCTCCTGTTCAACAATTTGGTGCACTTGACAGTCCCGCTTCGGACTCTGGCATCTCAGATGCTGTGCTGGGAGAGCACTCTCTGCGCCTCGAGATCCAATTACCAAAAAAGCCATTGCTTTATTTTTTTGACTGCAGCCATCGCTTTCCTTTCAATGCTCACCCTTCAGAACAGGCTGGTCTGCAGACTACACTCCCCAGCCAGGGTTAGATGGCAGAAGGCGAATGGTTTCTGCACTGAGTAAGGAAGAAGGTTTTGCTTTACCGTGTGGTCTGTGAGTGGAGGAAGCACAATCAACTTCTCCATGGTGTTCATCACCACCCTCCAGAGCTCCTTCAGCACCCGCTTCAGCACCGTCTTTTCACACACCGTGGCAAAGAGCGTCAGGCTGCAGGGATAGAGCAAAAGCTGATTAACACAACGCCGGTCCAGCAGTGCAGGCTCCCGGAGAAATGGAGTGCGGGTGTGATTTAATGCCTCCCCTAACAAACAATTGATGTTAACTCTTATCTAGTGTCTCATTGGAAAGAGCAGCATCCCCTTTGCCTGCGGCGCTGCTAAAGGAACATTTCCTGGTGCTTTTCCTTAAGCTTTAGCATCAGGACATTTGCACGGAACAGGAGTTTGGTGCCTGAGAATTTCTTGGCTTCAATTCTGTGCTTGGCTATAGCTGCCTTCCTCAGCGTGAGTTCTGTTTACTCCCTTTCGCCTGGAACAGTCCTGATCAGTTTCCCTAGTCATCTCTCACTGACCATCCCTGTGCCAGCTAAGGGCACAGGGAGATTAGACTCACCGGCAAAGTCCCACAGGGCTACATCTATAGGAAGCCACTGGGAGAGCTGAGGACACAACACCTTGGCTGACGTGCCAGCAATACAGAGACAACACGCAGCTCCTTTAGATCAAGCATGAACACTACCTGCTCCCAGGTCTCTAAACGCCCAGCCAAAATCCTCAGCTGGGTGAAGAGCAGCTGACCAGAGCTGGACCCAGGCAATGAGAGGTGATGCTAGCAGAATGCAGGGAGTTCTTAGAGGAACTGGTCTGTGGAGGATAGGCAGGAAAAATAATCCAGGCTCTGCCTCTGACTTGCTGTGGTCAGGAAAGAAGTCACTTCTACTTCCCACCAATAGCTGGTGATGCTGCCTCCCAGGAATAGTTAGGTAAGCAATTGCTTTATGGGTGTAAAAGTGCTACTGTGTATGCATGTTAACTATGAGGCACACAGTCCCTTTCAGCAGATGCAACAAATGCAACAAAACAAACCATTTCTCATGCAACAAAATCACAAATAATACCTGGTGAATGTCATGGGATTCACAGAAACACCATGATATCTGCTGGCTGACACTTTCAAAACGAGAAAGTCTGATATGTCATCCAGAAGCCACCTCTTTTCCAAAGATAAAATCCCTCCAGGGTGACTCAGAGAGAGAAGACGTCTCTAGGGAGTCGTCCAGAAGGCTGGCGAAACCCCTCCCAATCGGTTAGAGATTTTATGGCAGTATGAATACAGAACTGAGCTCTTCTTACTTTCCATCCAGGAAGTCCATTAATGGCCTCAGGACATTGTCCGCGTCTTGTGCCACCGTGTTCCTGGCATTTGCAGGGATATTCCCTGTCCCTTTCACTTGACAGAGTATATCCGACATCTGCTTGACACACTCATCAATTCGACTCTGAAAGCTGACAGATGAGAGAAGCAGGGTTATTCAGCAGCAAAGCTATCACTTCTTGCACATGAAAACATAACATGCGCTCACTAACTACACAATCCTCCTACTGACTCCATCCAAGACCCTCCCTATTGCTTCCTTCTCAATGTTAAGAAAGACACACTATCAGAGTAATCAGCTGTGTAGAATATCAGCAGTGACACTAGCATCCCTACACATGGTTTCATTGTGTTGGAGATAAACTCATTCACTTAATTAAAAAGCTGCCCTTTCTTCTTGCAAGAATGACAAGTGCGCCCAACTAATAGTATGCTGTTGTGTGTCTGGTATATACAGTTTATGACCTCACACAGATCAGTAGTGTAACCACTGCTCAACTGCAGTGCACTGTGGACAGACCCATACATCCAACTCATTACCAGACCTCACACAAGACAGTTAAAAATCACAGGTACTCAGCAGCAAAGACACGTGCTGAACGAAACAAGCCCAAAGGCCCAGGATATACATAAGGGTCAAGACTAACTGGGGCTTGGCTAGCCAAGTGAACAACGTCTGTCTCTCTGTTGAAGTGACATGCCACCCATTAGGGGAGTTCACTTGTCTGGAACTCCCACGGATAGATAGGTAGAGGTCCCAGCCACTTCCATTCGGGAACTTAGCGTGTCACCGCTGCTATCAGTAGATGACAACCAACCTAGTTACTGCAGGCAATCAAGAAGGTTTAATGTGGGGAATACTGCAGCAGAGCCTTCAACACATCAACTGGGAATCAAGGGAAATGCCTTGACATTTGTTTGCAATATTGTTGTAGCTGTGCTTGCCCCAGAGTACGAGAGAGATGAGGTGGTGGAGGTCATATCTTTTATTGAAGAAGTTGGTCCTGTCAGAGGTATCGCCTCACCCATCTTGATATTTAAGGGAACTATTACTGACAATGGATGGTAAGTGTGGCATTCAGTTAGCTAGGGATTGCACCAAGGTTTAACACCTCTAACCCCACCAAATCAACCGAATAGGGGCGGGGGTCTAAAACTGGCTTCTAAATCTATATTTGGGCACCTAAATAAGGGGCCTGATTTCCTATAGTGTTGAGTCGGCAGGGCACCTGTGGCACAGGCGGGCCTCTCTCTTCAAAACATGCACCCTCTGTTCCTGCGACACACTATGCGCCCTGCCGCACTGACTTTTCCACCGACACCCACCCACTGCCGTCTTCCCTCACCTTCACCTCTCCGACACGCTGCGGTGCTCAAGAGGATAGGAACACCACAGTGTGGCACGCGACAGGAGTCCCAGCATGCAGCAGCCAATTGTGGGCAGGTAGCGTGATCAGAGTGCTGGTGGGTCTCAGGGTCTCACTGATCGCCATATTTGGGGTGGGGAAGGAATTTCCCCCCAGGTCAGATTGGGGTAGAGCGGGTCACCTTCCTTTGGGGCACGTGTCACTGGCAGGTTTAAACTAGTGCCAATGGTGGATTCTGTGTCACTTGAAGTCTGTAAATCATGGTTTGAGGACCTCAGTAACTCAGCCAGAGGTCAGGGGTCTGGTACAGGAGCGGGGGGAGAGGTTCTGTGACCTGCGATGTGCAGGAGGTCCAACTAGATGATCATGATGGTCCCTTCTGATCTTGAAGTCTATGAGAGGCCCCATATTGCAGGGATCTGTGCTTAGGAATGGGGTGGGCTGTATATAAACAAGAAATTATCAGCTTCTCAGGTTCCAGCAGCAGCTGTTTCCTTTAGCCCCAGTGAGCTGAGTCCCCTGGTCTGGACCCTTTTCTCCAGCTGGCGCAGGGAAGCAGGGGTTTCCAAACCCCGGGAAAGACACCAGCGTCCGTGAAAATGACCATGTGGCTGCGCCAAGTCACCAAAACCCAAGAATTCCTGGTTTGCAGGGTCACAACTACATTAGTGGAAAATGAAGTGTCAGCAGCTATATCTTACTCTGCATAAACTGCCACCTAACTGGGCAGCCCAGCATAAACCAGTCACTGCAGTGAGCTATGGATGTTAGTCTCACAGCCACCAGCAGATAGGATTCCAGCATTCCCCATCTCTCCTCTCCTTCAAGGCTTCCAAGAACAAACCTCATCTAACCTGCAGTTAGGTGTAAACCTTGCTACGTTTCCTCTGAGCTACAAAACCTGGAGTATCATTACGTGTGAGAAGCTGATGTGGAGTGTTCCACTAAGCAGGATGGTAATGCAGCAGTAGTGTCTCAACACTCCACTGATCTATCGAGATGTGTATTGAGGCATGTTTGGGATTAAGGGTGTTCTAAGGACAGAACCACACCAGGCCAGGAGACAGAGAAGGGATTGCCAACTCGCGGAGAGAGACCACGTCAGACTTACTGATTTCATTTCATTTTTCCTACAGAATGGCCATTTCAGCTGTGCAAGTGGCTCCGTACCAACTGCCAATCTTTAATAAAGCTCATTTCGTAGGGCTCGGTCTAAGGTGCCTGTCGCCTTGGTAGACAGTTCTCCAGCTTGCTGTAGGTTTAGTCGTGGATGTTACTTTTGCATGACACATGCTGTGGGGTTTTTCCCCATCCTTTGGGGAATGGTACAGCAAAGCAGGGGGCTGCAGATAGCACAGGGAGTGCTCCAGGCCTGCTGTTGGGAAACTCATCTCTTGCCCATTGAATTTGTATCTAGGCTCCTGAAGACAAGGTGCTGGAATATCCTGGCACTCCGCCCCCTTGGGGTAGGGGGTATTGTTTGTTATGCAGTGTTGGAAGCCTAGAGCCCTTCCAGAAGCCAGCGAGAGAGTGGGAAGAGGTGGGGGTGGGGCCATGCCTTGGGGTGAATTACTCTCCCAATACCCCTCCTTGCACTGAAGACTGTATTCGTTCCATCAGTAATGCACTAAATAGGGCTCTTTATGCTGTGCTATGTGATGGCACTTTCTCAGGATGGAGGAAGCAGGGAATTTAGACGTCATTGTTTCCTCAGCCACTGCAGCTATCCCTCAAACATGAAAAAAGCCCAGATCTGATGTGCAAGAGGTGCAAAGTGTCCCAGGAGTTCCCATTTGTACAGACGCTTTCTACGCTAGCAAGGACACCTATGCTACTTCTCGGTTACATCCCCGAGGAGATCTGTCTTGGACAGTAAGCAGCCCCTTCCCCTTTTAATCTGATGCCATCTCTTCTGAATAAATGAAGCAGCTGAACCCTATTGACTGGTTAATCTCTCTCTCTGGCACATGTTTCTGAAACCCTCCCTGATACGTGTGCTGATACTGCACAATCTCTGTAAATTACATTTTCAAATGCCAAGATTCCTCCCTAATTGTCTTGTAACATTGGCACTGTGAAGACAAGTGTCAGATAACAATACTAACCCACTAATTATGATTTCTCACTCATCCTCCATCTAATTAAGAATGTCATTGACTCAGTTCCATGTGTTCCTATCTCCCCATCTCCTGCTGCCACCATCCATGAATAGCAATGGGAGTTACACACTTAGTTACCAGTTTCATATGCTGAAAATGTAGCTGTGTGTCAACAAGTTCTATAAAGTAACTGATGATCATAAATACTCTGAATGTATGGATGGGAAGCAGAGCAGTCAGGCTGAGTTTCCATTCTCACCACCCAGAAGTGGGTGCTACACTATTGGATGTGCCTACATTCATCTTTTTACAGGGCACAGATGAGATGAACAGTCCTTACTGGGGGGAATCGTTATTTTCAAAGATTAATAGACTTGATCCGTTTGGGGACATTTTACTTAGGAACACAGGACTGGAAGGGAACTTCTGGCTCTTCAAGTCCAGCCTCCTGCTATGACAGGCCACCCCCGTCTATAAATCCTGTTCATAAATGTATCAAATTCCACCTTAGAATTATAGAATATCAGGGTGGGAAGCGACCTCAGGAGGTATCTAGTCCAACCCCCTGCTCAAAGCAGGACCAACCCCAACTAAATCATCCCAGCCAGGGCTGTCCAGCCTGATCTTAAAAACCTCTAAGGAAGGAGATTCCACCACCTCCCTAGGGAACCCATTCCAGTGCTTCACCACCCGCCTAGGGGAAACATTTTTCCTAATATCCAACCTAAACCTCCCCACTGCAACTTGAGACCATTACTCCTTGTTCTGTACCGCCGAGAACAGTCTAGATCCAACCTCTTTGTAACCCCCCTCAGGTAGCTGAAAGCAGCTATTAAATCCCAGCCTCATTCTTCTGTTCTGCAGACTGAAAACCAGTTCCCTCAGCTTCTTCTCCTAAGTCATGTGCTCCAACCCCCTAATCATTTTTGCTGCCCTCCTTTGGACTCTTTCCAATTTTTCCACACCCTTCTTGTAGTGTGGGCCCCAAAACTGGACACAGTACTCCAGATGAGGCCTCACCAATGTCGAATAGAGGGGAATGATTACTCCCCTTGATCTGCTGGCAATGTCCCTACTTATACAACCCAAAATACCGTTAGTCGTCTTGGCAACAAGGGCACACTGTTGACTCATGTCCAGCTTCTCATCCACTGTAACCCCTAGGTCCTTTTCTGCAGAACTGCTGCCTAGCCATTCAGTCCCTTAAAACTAGTCAGGTTGTTTTCCCCCACTACTCATGTTGGGAGGCTATTCCAGAACCTGACTTCTCTGCTGGTTAGAAACCTTCTAAATTTGCAGGCTAAACATATTCATGGCCAGCTGACACTCAATCCATGCCTCCATACAGAGACCTGAACATCCAGCAAAGGTAAAGAGTCTTCAGCCTTCCAGTCTTGCTTAAGCTGCAACTGTTGTGCTCACTGCAGAATTGGGATAGCCAACACACATTCCCTGCCATAGGTAATCTGTGATTTGTAAATAAAGCTTTTAAGTGCAACTAGCAACACTTCTGCTGCTTGTGCCAACGACTGACCTGCCAATAAAAAAGTGCCAACCTTTGCAACACTAGAGTACTGAGTCTCAGTGTGAATCACAAAGGCTAAGCCAGTTTCTTTCTGATTTCAATACTCATTGAACAATCAGCAAGCACTCAGCTGTTACATGCTTTAACAGAATGGGAGTTTGCATTTAAACAGGAATATCAGTCTCTGAATGTTCACCTGGAAACTTTCAGAGCAGTGAAGAGCAGGGCTCAATTCTCCCAGACACACAAGTGCTGTTAGCAGCCGGATCAGCAATATATGTAATCCAAATCCATTTCACAGTTCAGATTCTCATGCTCTGTTCCCAGGCACAGTAATGAACACAACAGATACCATTTAAGTTTCTCAGTTCTTCAGATGGAGAATTGAGTACATGAAGAATTGAGCAAATTCAGGGCCATGAATTTGATTTAAAACAGAAACACAGTGTGCAATTGCCATGCGCTTTACTTTCATCTCAATCTCCCGAGAGATGCAGCTGGAGCTGAAGGAAGGGAATGTTTCTATGGTTGTACTCACCTGTTACCAAACACGACACTGAGTTCATCCAAAACATTGTTCAGTTTCACTTGGAGCTCTTTGAGATTGTCACTTGCCTCTGGGTCCAGCTGTGGACAAAAGGAGAGTGCTTAGCTGGAAAGTCGAGGTTGGGCTGCTGTTCCCCAAAGCACCATTAGTCAGCGCTGACTAAATGGTAGAAAACTCATGAAATATCCTCAAAATTTATTTACTAGCATCCTTTCCCAAGCGCTAGTGTAGAGCCTCATGGCCAGCTGCTCTGGAGGCAGTGATAGAGCCGCTAGAGACTTCCCCGTAGAACTTGGGAGCCATGAACAAATGTTACTTTGGCTCCTAGTTTCCACCACCTCTTCTCAAAGTCATCCGCTTTCCTGATACTCACGGAGTTAAGAAATAAAGAAACATTTAAACCTTTTAGCACAGACCCCAGCCTGTTCTGAGTCACCTTGTGGCTATAGGCTTGATCGAAGACTGGCTTCTTTCAAGTGGGGCTTGTTACTGGAGTTTGTGTCTCTGGGTGTGAATTTGAAAGTAGTTTTGTCATTACCCAGGTCAGTGGAACATGAGGAAGATGGCCACATTGTCCCCACTCTTTTGAAAATCTGGCCATCAAAGGGAGCTGTTGTGTGCTGAGCACTTTTGAAAATATGAACTCAGTTGTGGATCCTGAGCACACGAGGACCTGGCCCTTAGTGATCAGCCCTGAATACTCCGGAGCTAGACTGAGATACAATCAAGTTCACTGTGTGCAAGTCTTTCAGCTGAGACATTCAAAGCTGGGATCCTGTCTGCACTGCATGAACGGTTCTGATCTCTTGACCCTGCCCTCAGGGTCCTGACTTGCTCCACTATCCAGAGCCAATAATTCCCCTCTCTGCATTTGTGCAGTACACCTGATGCTGGTGGCTGTCACTCTCCAGCCTTAGGTGGTTACATTTCAGCCAGGCAGTGATGCCTGCACATGCAGAGTGTGTGAAGTGCTTTGGGATCTTTCGGGCTGGAAATGCTACATGAATAGAAGATAGGATCACATCTGGTGACATCAGTGCTTCTGGCTCTTAAACATAAATAAAATGCCTCCCGGGCTTTAGAACTCCAGCCTGACCTCCAACTTAGACCATCTAGTCACCAATACAGTCACTAGCTGCAATGGCAGTGCAGTGGCTAGAATTCAGGGGTGTAGGTTTCTGGACTACCACGTTCTGTGCTGGAGTCCTGCTTATTTTCTTTAGCACCTATCAGAGAAAGCAAAGCCTCTAGTGAGATACAGAGATTTGGAATGGGATTCACGCCTTTCCCTTTAGTAAGCTAGCTGGGAACATCCCGATCCTAATGGGTGTTAGAAAGTGTGCTTACCAGTCTTCAAGAGCAGTTTTCAAAAACAGAGAAAGAAATAGCAGCTGCTGGTTTATTTATGAGTCTCAGGAGTGAAGCGCTGCCTGCAATGATTTTCCTGCTTTACTAAAGTGAATTTGTAATCTTATTCCCTCTGCATCTATTTCTCCACACAGGCAGCAGTGAAGACAGCTTCCTGACCTAATTATGCTAATTAGAGACTCTGGGCCCAATTTACAGGTGGACAGAGCTGGGTGGGTTCTAGCCCACGAAAGCTTCTCCCAAATCAATGTGTTAGGGCAGCGGTTCTCAAACTAGCTGAGACTGTGACCCCTTTTTGTGATCCGGCGGCGCGGCGTGACCCCCTCCGCCGAAAAGCCGGCGAATTACAAAACCACAATCTGCACAGGATTAACTGAACGTGATCTAGTCCATTAGAAGGGCGTGAGACTGGTGCCTACTATTTCCATAATAAATACAAGTTACAATCCTTCATAAACTTTCTTCAGCTTTCAGTGGAGCCGGAAACTCTTCTCTGCCAATATGGTGAAGCACTGATAAAGGCTCCTGAATGAACTAATATCTACTTTGCTGCTCAGTCAATGAATGTTAAGTGTACCAGCTACCCATGATAACAGGAAATGCCACGTGGACTGCACAATAAACCTGGCTCGCAGAGCCGAGCAGCAAAAAATATTAGAAACTTGGGGTATTGTAATGCATATCATGACCATGGCATTTCTGCTGGAACTCCACTGCCTTATGGATTCTCACAATCTCCCTCACTCCGGGTGCATGGAGCGTGACACTGAGAAGGAAAGCTAATAAAAATGTTCTCTTTCTACAAAACTTGAGACAGCCTAGACTACATGGTTGATTAATTCTGAACAAATGCTCTAATTCTAGTAGGAATACTACTTGGCACTATCACAGCATCTTGTTTGAGGATCTAAAAAACAGCGTCCATCCAATTAATGGAGACTCAACACCCATACATATGAAGCCGGCAAGTATTCTCTCTATTTTCAGAGATGAGCATCCTGTCTCTACTTGAAGACCTCAAGAAATGGAGACTCTGCCGCTTCCCATGGCAGTTTGTTCCCAGGGTTACTCACCCTTGCTGGTAACAATTTCTGCCTTATTTCTAAATTTGATTTTGTCTGACTAATGTCCACCTACTGATGTGTGTCGTGCCTTTTCCTGATAGATGAAAAAGCCCTTTGGTACCAGCACATTCTCCCTGCATAGGTACTTACACACACAGTCATCAAGACACCTCCCACACTTCTCTTCGATGAGCTAAACCAGATTGAGCCCCCAGACCTTCTTTAAAAGGACTCAATACATTGGTTTTTATCTTTATCTCAGGCTTATGTCACATGGTGCCAAGGATCACTCACTTCTCCCCCACCTTTCAGGAAAGGGAGAAGATGGAGGGCTGAGCAAAGCCAGCAGTGTGCATTTCTAACTCTAGTGTGGATTTGACAGCAGTCCTCCAAGACTGAAGAATTCAGCAGGATAAGAAGCTCTTAGCAGAAGCCTGGACCCACAGCTCTTATAACAAAGTCAAGGCTGTTCTTCAGCTATCCTGGGGTTGTCATGCAGGTGACTGAGCATTTAAAATGAGGGCTAAAGGTGGCTGAACACTAAGAGTGTTTTTTACTGGAGCATTTTTCATGCAGCTTAGTTGATAGCTGAGGGCGTGAAAACTGGAGGAAGACATGTCTATTAAAGACCTTATTCTCAAGGCTCAATACACCAGGACCTCAGAGTTCTGAACGTCTCAGGAATGGAGGCTGTTCATAACTCTGAAATGTCCATACAAACCCTGAACAAAACATGATGGATGAAAATTGAACTAATACAGCTTTGAAACTATATTATGAAAAGAAAAAAGTTGCTTTCCCTTTTTTTCAGTCATTTACATTCAACACCGTACTGTAATGTATTTGCTTTTGCTTGCGTCTCTGCTGCCTAACTGCTTAATTCCGGTGTGTGGTTGACTGGTCAGTTCATAACTCTGGTGTTTAACTCTGAGGTTCTACTGCAAATAATAATATCCTCTGATATTTTCCCTGGGAGGCTTGTACGTCATAAAAATCTTAAGTTTCTACACCTTTTAATTGGGCTTCTGCAACATGTCGAGAATCCATGACAGCGGGCAGTGCAGTACATGGGGTTTTATCCTGCAGAAGTTAATGATTGCATAAACTTCTGAAAGGCAGAAGGAGGCAGTGAGTGGGCTGCAAAGTCGTTCCTGAGGAATGAAAATAGAAAGTATTACACTGCCCACTGTCAGACTGTTTGTACCATTCCCAAGCAGGGGTCTGTGGAATGACATGAGGGGTGACGAGAAAACAGCACAGGTGGCATGAATGCTTTACTTGCATGAATTTATGACTGCCACGTTCAATGATATTCAGATTTCAAGGCCAGAAGGGACTAATGTGATCATCTAGTCTGACCACCTGTGTAACACAGGCCAGAGACCTGCCCCAAAATAATTCCTGGAGCAGAGTTTTCAAAAAAACATCATTATGCATTTGTGAAGGGATGAGTGAATTATACATGTTACTCCAAAGTCATGTCAGTGACATCAGTGAACGTATACGACGGCCATCACCACAGAATCTGTGCCTGCAACCTTTACACCACACCACCATTGTGCATTTGCTTTTACCACTACAAATAACTTCAGAAACGCTGTTTTCCCCAAACACCTGCCATCTGAGAGGGTTTTTAGAAGCTGGACAATGTTTGTATCCCTCTAAGTCAAGTTGTCCAGCAGCATGAATCCCACTGCACAGGCTCAAAGGGAGAAAAATAAAGTGGCATAAAACTAAAAATGATCTAAAAGAGCTTTGCTATCAATTAGAACGTTGTAGTTTGAATGAGGGAATCTCCTGGGATCTTCCAAGGTGGGAAACAAGGGCCGTACACCCCATTGGAAGAAGGATTTTCCAGCTCTTTTGTGCTGCAGCTTCTAGCCTTAATGGCTCACAAGATATTGGGTATTATGTCCAGGGGTTTAGGGCTGAATGCTGCCTTCTCTCACACCAGATATCCTGGGGTAACGTTTGAGAGAGAGTACAAGGAATGCAGGCAGGGATGGGATTTCACATTTGGGAAGTAGGGTGTCCACCAGACGTCCTGATTTTATTGGGACAGTCACGATATTTGGGCCTTTTTTTTTTTTTTTTTTTTTTTTTTTAAATATTGGCTCCTATTACCCTCTGCCCCCATCCCAATTTTTCACACTTGCTATTTGGTCACCCTAGTGGGAAGAGAAGGAACAACTATTTGAAAACTGTTCAGAGCTTTGTAATATTAGAAGTACTCCAAGGGTGGCTGGATTAGATGAACAGAATGCAGTTGAAGGTGTCAAAGGTGCATGCTATCTTAAACTCATTGAATCTCTCTCACTACCTACAACTCCTAATTTTCACTATTTGTCTATCTTCAACTCCTAATAGACATGATTTGTCTACCTGCAACTCCTAATGTATTAGTACAATTAGAAGGAAATCTGGGTAGGTGCTTTCATTTAGCTATACAGTAAAACCTCCATTTAACGGACTAATTCGGGCGAGGGGGTGTCCGTTAAATCAAAAAGTCCGTTATTTAATAATAAAAAAAAATGAGCTGTCGGAGCAGCAGCCCGCCCGCCACAGGGTCGGGGCGACAGCTCCGCAGCCCGCCTGTTGTCTAGACCCGGCCGGGAGCCGGCAGCCAGCCCGCCCGATGCTGTTACCCGGACGGCAGCTGGGAGCCGGCAGCCAGCCCGCCAGAAATGGATCAGGAATGCATCAGACTTGCTCAGAAATTTTGTCCGTTGCATCCGAAGTCCGTTAAATCGAGGTCCGTTAAATCGAGGGTTTACTGTAATACGATGGGTAACACAAAAAAATAAACATTTACTTAGAGCATTGATGTGATCTCACCATGACATTTTCTTATTCTTTACAGGGAAATAGCTCTTCTTATTGCTTTCTACATAGCAGTGAGGGAAATGTTTACACTGTAGTCAACCACTGTATGAAGTATGGTTGCTGTATGCCTCGCTTGTAAACACCAAGTAATTGTCCTTCTTGAAGGAGAGAACAAAAGCTTTACCCAAGATGAGGTATTTCCAGAGCACATCATCAGCTCTATTTTCAGAGTCATCATCTCACTAATGGATATTCACTGGCCAGGACTAATCACTATCAGAATAGCCACTAAATAACTAGAACAAGGCAGTCTAGGCTAGCGGAACCGAGGATTGGGCAGGGTTTTAATCTATGCAGCAAAGTACTAAATGCATACCAAGAGGAAAACCCCGGGGAGGTCGGCTATTTCAGGCACTCGGCACAAGTGAAATGAAGTCTGTCTGGTGAACAGTGGCAGGTGGATGAGGTGAACAAAGAGCGTGTTAGAAACAGTTTCACTCCCCGGAAAACTTTCTAATATACTGAACAAAATATTCCAGTTGCTCAACATGTCATTTGCACTCTTTTTCTCCTCAGATTTGCTAGCTCCCAGGCTGAGTCTCACAGGGTTTGAGTCAGAGCTCCCAGCAGGGATCCTCCTCCTTGTATAATCTCACGGTGCACGGAGACCACTGAAAAGCTTGCCGTTTCTCAGCCATTTTCATGCCACTCCATAAGGAGGTTTTCAATGGAGGATGCTGCAAAGGGACGGAGAAGCTCGCAGCAGAGGGAGCTCAGGAAGGTTCTGGCAGATGCACGAATTTTTGTACAAATGTACTTTTGTTCTGGATGACTGCTGTGTGATATCACTGCTGAGATCTGCATTCCTGCTCCAGCTGGAGCCTAAGCACCGACTGTCTGGACAGAGGTGGAGTGTTAGTGTACCACAGAGTGCAGAACATATGTACCCTAAACTCTCCGGTACATTACACACACTGTACTGGACCTTACACCAAACAGTTCCACATGCTCTTGTTATTTCATTTCTTTGCTCTTGTATGCTCGTGAAGTGCTGAGTCATTAGGCAGCATTAGGAATGAGTCTGAAAATACAGAGCTTTGCACACCCCCAGTGCTGGCCACAGGACACTCCTGTGAACCTGTGGTACAAGCTGAAATCCCCCTCTAATTTCTCAACTCCCTGGGGAAGTGCCGGATAGGCACTGTTGAGATTCTGTGCTGAAAGATGCACCCTTCCCAGAGGGTGACCTTCTAGTTTATCTGGTCGTTGAATACAGTTTACCACCAGGCATTTGAAATACTATCTTATTTCCCATTGTAAATACAAGGAAATAACTCTGGATATCAGATAGCACTGTTGGGTAACTTGGCAAATGCTGATTTCTTAGTGGTGATCCCCCGTACGTGTGAGTGATGCCCTCCTAAATCATTTACATACGTTTGATTGTGGGAGCAATTGTTCTCAAAAACGGGCCCTTTGTGGCTATTACTGATGGAATATCAAGGCTGGGTGCACCCCGTTCAACAGAGACATCTAGGCTGCTGGGACATTTTGTATGAGAACTGAGCGCCACTGCAAGAAAACCTCTTTTCTGTCATCCTCGCATTAGCCAGTGAAACGTTTAGCACATTTTTTGTTTCCAAACAAGCATTTTGTCACTTCAATGAATAATGCCACTGAGCACTAGAGAGCCTTGTGCAGAGTCAACACTACACTTCGTGAAATGCCACCCCCCGCCTATCCTCTTGGCGTGCAGGATCTAGCACATCACAGCTAAAGAAAATGCCCTGAGGCTCTGAAAAAGATTTTCCTAACATGAGCTGTGTCCTTTTCTTCACCATCCCGAGTCTTGAAAAGCAATGAAAAGAGAAAAAAGAAAGATACACATCATAGCGGAGCATCCTCTCTTCACAAACAGCAACTGGAACAAAATTCTCTCATGTCTCTGAAACTTGCTAACCTCTGAACAAAACAGTCACAGGAACAGCACAATCAATCTACCTTGACAAACACCTTCCTAGTGACCCAGAGAGTGAGACGGTGCATTACACAGCACGTGTGTGTTTAGAATACATCAACTGCAGGTCATTTACTCCCACCCAAGCTACTGACCTTCCTTTACACACTGCGCATGACGACTTATGCCCATAAAGTGGAGAGTTTGTCGACATTCCTATCGTATTTAAAAACTGTCATACCCACATGAATGCATGTTATTACTACCTCCCTTGTCCTCCCTCCCCTGCTTCTGTCTATCGTTTGAAAAGCCTGCTGTTGTGTTAAATTAGGCAAAGATTTTCAGGGCCAGGGCTGTCCTTTCACTGCGATAGTCCGGCACCCAGAGTAATGGGGCCCTAATGTTTATTGGAGGCTCTAGGACCTAGAGTCTAGGTAAACCAGTAGTTATGGGCGTAAGTATCCAATTTTACTGCTCTTACCTCCTTAGCACCCATGGCCTCAAACATCTTCTCAAGCTGCACTCTCAGCTGCTGAATGTTGTTCATCAGGATGCAGGGCTGAAGGAGGCAATGGCAAAGTCTTGTTACCGAGTAGCCTGACCATAGTATTATTTGTTCTTTCACTGGCATAGCCAGGGCTAAAATTTCCCCCGGCATGTAAATAAAGAGGAAGGGCAGGGGCAGATTTCAGTGCTAATAAAGCTAAGGAGGAAAATCCCTCTTTCCAACCAGGAGAGGGGGCAGCTACTTGCAGACATGCTAATCAGTGGTTTCTCCGGTAGATAATTGGCTGATCAAGCAGACAACTGGCAGCTGCCCTCACGCAAGAGTCCATTCTGACACCGCCCCCAGGCTCTCACCTGTGCAGGTCTGAACTGCATACAGATCATAAGGGGAAGTGCTGCACATGGAGATTCACACATCACTGAGGGGGGGGAAATGTATCTGCTCCAGCTCCCCCTGTTTGCCATTAAGGGAGTCTAGGTAGCAGACCCCAAACATTGCTTGGGTGGGACTCAGCAAGGGCTGAAAGGAGAAGGGATGCACTGATCCATTCAGAATCTCTCCTCTGAACAAAGTACCCTTGGAGGCATCTGAATTGACCATAGCATCCAGTAGCACTTTGGCGGATTTGTATGTAGCATAGAGGCAGATGTCTGATCTAGAAAACTACCAGGCCATGGTGAAGTGGGAAGAGATGCATCTTCTGTTTTAAGTGCCCTCATCTGGAGTACTGTGTCCAGTTCTGGGGCCCACACTACAAGAAGGATGTGGAAAAATTGGAAAGAGTCCAGAGAAGGGAAACAAAAATTATTAGGGGCCTGGAGCGCCTGACTTATGAGGAGAGGCTGAGAGAACTGGGATTGTTTAGTCTACAGAAGAGAAGACTGAGGGGAGATTTGATAGCTGCTTTCAACTACCTGAAAGGAGGTTCTAAAGAGGATGGATCTAGACTGTTCTCAGTGGTACCAGATGACCGAACAAGGAGTAATGGCCTCAAGTTGCAGTGGGGAAGGTTTAGATTGAATATTAGGAAAAACTTTTTCACTAGGAGGGTGAAGCACTGGAATGGGTTACCTAGGGAGGTTGCAGAATCACCTTCCTTAGAGGTTCTTAAGGTCAGGCTTGACAAAGCCCTGGATGGGATGATTAATTGGGGATTGGTCCTGCTTTGAGCAGGGGGTTGGACCAGATGACCTCCAGAGGTTCCTTCCAACCCTAATATTCTATGATACCCCTGATGTATGATCAAATTGGCCTGCCTACAAGGGGACAGCTCCCCACTGGATCAAATAGTCATAACACCCATGACACTCAGCAGCGCTTCTGATGAGTGTGCCAGATTGCTAGTCAAATGGAAGATTTTCAATAGAGGGGATTAGATTTTGCCAAACCCTACTTCTACCCATCAAGGGGTTTTCTAAGGGTGCTTCCCAATTGTCCGTATCTGAGGAAACTCCTGCCTGATCGATAGGTAAGGAAGGTCACTGACTTGGGTCTTGAAGAAGAGGAGCATCCGGCGGACAGACTGACTGAGTTCTAGGTCACAGAGTGGAATGGCTTGTCTTGTTTGGACTATCCCTCTTGAGCAGAACTGGAGGATGGCAAGGTGCATGCGTCTGGAATATTTATTTCCACCCCCTTAATGGAGATCAAAACCCTCTGACGCAGGTGTGGGGGCACTGACACACACCAAGTGACACACACCAAGTGCCCAATTTTATTTTATAGGTGAGCAAACCAAAGTTAATGCCATAAAACACCTGGAGCTTGATTACATAAGCAACAATGATGAGGTTTATGGCTTCCCAGCTGCAGGAGGGGGGACTTCTTTACCTGCTATTTTAAAGCTATTGCAGAATGGTTCAGTGATGCCTGGGTTTCTAAAGGTGGGGGTGGGTGGGTGAAATCAAATCTTACTCACTAGTTTCTCCTTGGAGCAGTAGGACTGGAAGCACTTGGAGAGAATGTCAGCGTACTGAATCAGCACTTTCCCAATTGTCTGCCAAGACAACAGCGAACAATGTTACGGAAACCTCTTCCACTGAGAAAGGCAGGATGTTTGTAGGAGAACTCAAAAATGAAATCAAACCGATAACTTAGAGTAGACAGGATTCTCCAAAACACTTAGCTTCTGTTCTTCAGGGTTCATTACATTCATTTTTGGGGGGCTATTTTTTTAAAGCAATTTTTGAATTTCATGCAGACGTCTGATAATCAGGCTTTTTAAGGGCTCTCTCATTGTGCATACTGTAATGAATAATCTCTTTGTAATGCTCCTCACTGCATTTTAACATCGCACTGTTTCAAACAGCACTATGTTAAAGCACACTAGGGACTATTTAGTGCACACTAGGAGGGTCTACATGGACCAATTATTGTGCAACACATTAATGTGCGTTGGGAATCACACTCCTATGGTTTGTGTTCTTGCTCCACATAGACAGGCACTTAGATACATGTAACATTTCTGGTGTTTACTGGAGAAATGCCAATGTTTTCTAAATTTTTACTTTATTTTATTTTTTGGTGTTTATCGGTTAAAACCAAGAATAAGAAGCCCCAACAGTACTGTAAAGTTCTCCATACAAATGAAGGCAGATGAAGAGCTAAATGCTAGTCCTGTTACCTTAGCAAACCTCCTCATATAGTGAGCAACAATCACAGGGTCCGGACACTCCAACTTCTTAATGATCTCAAAGCTCTGATTGAGCTGTGTGAAGACATCCACCACCGAGCAGGAGAATAGAGCATGCTCAGATGTTTGCTGGAACTAAACAAAACACACAAATGGTAATTTCTGAATGTCTTGAACTGATTTGAGAGAGGCAGCTGATATTTGCCAGGTATCTGTCCTTTGTCTGCTGCATGGGCACTGGGCAACTGCAAAGCAGAACATGCTCACCCCAGAATTAACGAAGGAGTTTTCAAAGAGGCCCAAAGAAGTTTGGCACCCACCGTATATACTAGTTCATTAGCCCATTCTTTTATAAGCTGACCCCCAAGATGGATAGGTAAAAATAGCAAAAACTGTATGATCCTTTCATAAGCCAACCCAGGTTGGCAAATTTCCAGGATTGGCAAACTCTGGCTCCCAGCCCATCAGGGTAAGCCGCTGGTGGGTCAGGACATTTCGTTTACTTGGAGCGTCTACAGGCACAGAGCCTCTCAGCTCCACATGGCTGCGGTCTGCTGTTCCCAGACAATGGGAGCTTAGGGAAATGGAGCCATTGGCTGGGAACGGCAAACCGTGGCTCCAGGGAGCTGAGGGGCTCCGTGCCTGTGGGCTCTCTAGATAAACAAAACGACCACGTATTAGATATTCAGTTCAATTACATAATCAGTTTCAAATAATCAAATTTTGGTGTAGACCTGTTTATAAGCCAACCCCCCTCTTTGATGTTGCACTTCTTTACGAAAAATATTCAGCTTATAAATGAGTATATATGGTAATTTTCGATGGGCTCTAAAGACCTGTCTCCCTTTGACAACTGCAGTCTAAACCAAGAAGGGACATGACAACAGCCAGGAATGGCAATTACACTGCTGAGACCTTTCATGAAGTGCATCATTTGCCTATTCATTTAATGAGCAACATGGAAAAGAAATTGCACAGATATTTTTTCAAATGGAGAAATATAAATGAGGGCTGACATCCAAATTCAAACAGGCTCTGCACTGTACATCCCAGCAGAGCCTCCTGGGAGCGCAGGGTGAGGTTACAGAATCGATGGATTAAGGTCACTTTCACTGTCACGATTAGACACGTACCTAGTTTCATGTATTTCAATGACTTGTCTCACAGGCATGGGGACATGGGGACGTGGGAGAATGCCAAACCTCTTGCTGACACAGATTGGCAGCAGCAGTGTATGTACATTAATTGCTCTGCTTTCCCTATTAGGTTAAAATGGTTCATGAGGACCTGTGACAAAGTTTCAAGATAAAGGAGATTCCCATTTGTTCAGTGAGCTAAAATGGCTGCGTCCACATTCAGGCTTCCAAATTTGCTGTGATAATATTTGGTTCCTGGGCACGGTAATCCAGCTACATACCCCATCTTTCTTATCTCTCTCCAGGGCTCCATGCAGGAATTCCAGGGAAACATCTTCATTCTCATCCAGCCACTGCATCACAAACTGCTCAAACCATCTGCCATGGGGAGAGCAAGTGACAGTGTCAAACAGCAGCCGCCATCGGGGGCCTAGTCACAACCACTAATCTCGTGGCATTCCCACCTCTCAGCACTCGACAATTCTTTCAGTGATTCAAATGCCTTCAAAACAGCAAAACTCCTGGCTCTTCTCCTCAGCTTTATTGGTTACGTTTATTGCCAGATAGCAATTGACCCTGTAGGGAGCCACGCTGAAAGCAGATCATCATCTGCCCGGGTGCCCAGCTGGCTTTCCCCAGGGAGAATCTGAAGATGGCAGCACCTTTGCACACAGGTGTACTTACACACGTGCCCACGCTGCTCCCTGGGCAGGAACAGTAGGTCACAATCTCGCCTGTCCCTCTGCACCCTGGATTGTCAGCGGGGGCCCCTCATAACCACGGGTTTCAGCCTAGTTGCTATCTTCTCCCCCTGCACTGTTCCACCTCTGCTCATGCTCTCTCCCTCTTCAGCAGCTTGGTTCTGGTTTTACTTTCAATGTTTTTACTCCTTTTCCTGTGTGTGATACTAGACTCTCTAGAGTTCATTACACAGCTCTTCTACAGAGAAGTATTTAAGTACTGCAGAAAATCTCACCTTCATATATTACCCAACAGCATTCACAAACAAGGGAAAAAACAGCACATGTGTGAATGCAACCTATAAAAAGTGTATTATGTGAGCTTCACAACAGTGTGCAGCCTTCTCTGAACAGGCCACGGAGCTCATTCAAATGGTGCTAATTATGGGCTGCTTGAGTTAGCAAAGAATGTGAAATAACGTGAGAGACACGAGAGTGAGACAGACAGCGAGCAAACAAACTCACATCCTGGGTAACCTT
This sequence comes from Sternotherus odoratus, assembly GCA_032164245.1. Lineage (NCBI taxonomy): Eukaryota > Metazoa > Chordata > Testudines > Kinosternidae > Sternotherus > Sternotherus odoratus. Next base: position 105,508,316 of record JAVMKO010000007.1, read on the forward strand.
AAATACTCCTAACACCTTGGCATGTACAGCACACCCATGAGAATATTGGAAATTGTAACTGACACAGTGTTAAATGCCAGCAGCAGCCTGCCTCCACCAGCACTACCCAACACAGCTGTCAGCCACGCTGACCTATGTTAGCAATGATGGGAACATTTCCCTCACAGAGACCAGGTCTTTCCATGTTCCAGTGAAACTGCTTTTGACCCAACAGTTCTTTGAAAGTCCAGGTTTGTGCATGGAGTGCAGGGCTCTCCATTTTCACCTTTTGTTTCTTTTTTAAATAATGTCAGTGCTTCTAAAGCCATGACTCATTTTTTATGAACGTGCTCAGGTACTAAGGAAACAGAGGCAGTTTACAAGAGAGCTGCTACCAAGTCTCCCATCCCCTGCAGAGCTCCTGAGTGGCAAGCTGCATGCGGTATTGTATTGCTTGCTGCCCCAGAAAGTTACAGCTCAATGAATGACACAGGCTGTTTGCTACTTACTAATTGCTACTTATGGCACAGAATGAGGCAGAACTGCCTACTGGTTATCCCTTACCAGCCATCGCTTATTGCACCTTTTACATTCACTGCACACTCACAGAAGGAGGTAAGGGCACTACAGAAAGTGTGCCAGATGCAGGGGTGAAAACACAAAGCCATTAGCCATATATGAGATTCAGAATACTTCCAGCATAATGGTTTACAAATTCATGGTCATGTAGATGTTCTGCTGTCTAGCTACACTACCTGGCAAAAAGGGAGGGTAATTTTGGGGAGAGGGGTTCTTTTAAGATCCCCCTCCACCCAAAATGCCAGAGAGAGAGAGAGAGAGAGAGAGAGAGAGAGAGAGAGAGAGAGAGAGAGAGAGAGAGAGAGAGAGAGAGAGAGAGAGAGAGAGAGAGAGAGAGAGAGAGAGAGAGAGAGAGAACTAGGCTAAGAGAACATGAAAGTTGCAAAGTAAAACACTCAAGTCAGGAAATGCTGCAGTTCTAGTTGAAAGTGCAACTTTACCTCAGTCCCCTTGTTGACAAACTAGAATCTCAGGGTTGGAAGGGACCTCAGGAGGTATCTAGTCCAACCCCCTGGTCCAAAGCAGGACCAGTCCCCAATTAAATCAACAGATTTTTGCCCCAGATCCCTCAATGGCCCCTTCACGGCTTGAACTCACAACCCTGGGTTTAGCAGGGCAATGCTCAAACCAGTGAACTATCCATCCCCCAACAGAGGCATCACAACTCAGTGTTGTGATGCCATATTTAACAACATGGTCATGGACAAGGGACTGCACTTTAGACGGGTTCCCAGACTCAGTCTGCTACCAAACACGGTGTAAATCCAGAGTGGCTCCTTACTCTACATTTATTTTGCAAAGCTTGGCTCTCAGTGCTGAGGGCGGGGGTGTCAGGGAATGAAGAAGGGGCCCACTCACTGAATGGCAAGGACAGCCAGATCATTTATCCAAGAGAATGGATTTCAAAATAAGCGTATTCATTGAGGCAATTATTTTAAAATTAATTTCATAGATGCATTTTTACATATTGGTTGATAGAGAGCAATTGTCTTCCCCTTCCTGCCTGTTTCAAGAAATGATCTAAAAGTAAGTGCCAAGCCTTTTCAACTTATTCACACTCCAGCCTGTGCTACACAGGAGGTCAGACCCGATGATCATAACCGGCCCTTCTGGCCTTAGAATCTATGAACTTACCCAGCAAACAACGCAGAGGCCCGTGGAAATGGTGGTCTGGTACCAGTGCCAATACAGACTGACCTAATGAATATGCAGGAGGCAGCACATCCTGACTCTGAGGGCTTGACTCTGCTGCCTGGCTGGGCCGCTGCTGATCCCCGGCTTCCAGGCGCTGCTGCTGCGGTTTCAATGAATGAGCTGGGGCAGTGTTTCTCCGGAGCCCTCTGCAGCGGCAGCCAGGAGCTGTAAGCCAGGCTCCCGGCTGCCCTCCCGCCTCCCTCTGCGGGAGACTTACTGCTCCTGACCGCTGCTGCAGAGGACTCCTGCAAACCGCCGTCCCAGCTTGTTCATTGAGGTCGCAGCAGCGGAAACTGGAAGCCAGGGCTCGGCAGTGGCCCAGCCAGGGCGTTTCGCAGGAGCCCTCTGCAGCGGCAGCCAAGAGCGGTAAGTCTCCCGCAGAGGGAGGCGGGAGGGCGGTGGGGAGCCTGGCTTACCGCTCCCGCCTGCAAACTGCAATGGGGGGGCTGCAGGGAAGGGCTTCCCAGGCCGCATGTTTGAGACCCCTGCTCTAGACCATGTGATCCAGACTATCTGCTTTGCATTTTGTTTAATGCACTATTTCAACCTGATTCTCCCAAGATGAGCTGGCACTGAACCAGCTCTACCCTTTGCGGGACAGATTTATATCAGCTGGATGAGCCTGCTCACCCCGTAAATCAACCCCAGAAAACAAATTACTCAAGGCAGACCCTTTGCACCCTCCACTAAAGAGAAACGACATTGGCACAGAAAGTAGGACAGACTAGCTCCGGCGGGGCGAGGACCGAAGTAAGCTCCTTGCTCAAGGAAGGTGTCATTACTGGAGTCTAATCGAAAGACTCCTGCACTGCTTTCATAGAATCATGGAATATCAGGGTTGGAAGGGACCTCAGGAGGTATCTAGTCCAACCCCCTGCTCAAAGCAGGACCAATCCCCCAACTAAATCATCCCAGCCAGGGCTGTGTCAAGCCTGACCTTAAAAACCTCTAAGGAAGGAGATTTCACCACCTCCCTAGGGAACCCATTCCAGTGCTTTACCACCCTCCTAGGGAAACAGTGTTTCCTAATATCCAACCTAAACCTTCCCCACTGCAACTTGAGACCATTACTCCTTGTTCGGTCATCTGGTACCACTGAGAACAGTCTAGATCCATCCTCTTTAGAACCCCCTTTCAGGTAGTTGAAAGCAGCTATCAAATCTCCCCTCAGTCTTCTCTTCTGTAGACTAAACAATCCCAGTTCTCTCAGCCTCTCATAAGTCATGCGCTCCAGGCCCCTAATCATTCTTGTTGCCCTTCTCTGGACTCTTTCCAATTTTTCCACATCCTTCTTGTAGTGTGGGTCCCAAAATTGGACACAGTACTCCAGATGAGGCTTCACCAATGTCTAATAGAGGGGAACAATCACGTCCCTCAATCTGCTGGCAATGACTCTACTTATACAGCCCAAAATGCCATTAGCCTTCTTGGCAACAAGTGCACACTGTTGACTCATATTCAGCTTCTCATCCACTGTAACCCCTACATCCTTTTCTGCAGAACTGCTGCCTAGCCATTCGGTCCCTAATCTGTAGCAGTGGATAGGATTCTTCCGTCCTAAGTGCAGCACTCTGCGCTTCTCCTTGTTGAACCGCATCAAATTTCTTTTGGCCCAGTCCTCTAATTTGTCTAGGTCCCTCTGTATCCGATCCCTACCCTCCAGTGTATCTACCACTGCTCCCAGTTTAGTGTTATCTGCAAATTTGCAGAGGGTGCGGTCCACACCATCCTCCAGATCATTGATAAAGATATTGAATAAAACCGGCCCCAGGACCGACCCTTGGGGCACTCCGCTCGATACCGGCTGCCAACTAGACATGGAACCATTGATCACTACCCGTTGAGCCAGACGATCCAGCCAGCTTTCTATCCACCTTATGGTCCATTCATCCAGCCCATACTTTTTTAACTTGCTGGCAAGAATATTGTGGGAGACTATATCAAAAGCTTTGCTAAAGTCAAGGAAAAACACATCCACTGCTTTCCCCTCATCCACAGAGCCAGTTATCTCATCGTAGAAGGCAATTAGGTAAGTCAGGCATGATTTGCCCTTGGTGAATCCAGGCTGACTGTTCCTGATCACTTTCCTCTCCTCTAAGTGCTTCAGGATTGATTCCTTAAGGACCTGCTCCATGATTTTTCCAGGCACTGAGGTGAGGCTGACTGGCCTGTAGTTCTCTGGATCCTCCTCCTTCCCTTTTTTAAAGATGGGCACAACATTAGTCTTTTCCCAGTCATCAGGGACCTCCCCCGATCGCCATGAGTTTTCAAAGATAATGGCCAATGGCTCTGCAATCACATCCTCCAACTCTTTTAGCACCCTCGGATGCAGCGCATCCGGCCCCGTGGACTTGTGCTCGTCCAGCTTTTCTAAATAGTCCTGAACCACTTCTTTCTCCACAGACGGCTGTTCACCTCCTCCCCATGCTGTGCTGCCCAGTGTAGTAGTCTGGGAGCTGACCTTGTTCGTGAAGACAGAGGCAAAAAAAGCATTGAGTACATTTGCTTTTTCCACATCCTCTGTCACTAGATTGCCTCCCTCATTCAGTAAGGGGCCCACACTTTCCTTGACTTTTTTCTTGTTGCTAACATACCTAAAGAAACCCTTCTTGTTACCCTTCACATCACTTGCTAGCCACAACTCCAAGCGTGATTTAGCCTTCCTGATTTCACTCCTGCATGCCTGAGCAATATTTTTATATTCCTCCCTGGTCATTTGCCCAATCTTCCACTTCTTGTAAGCTTCCTTTTTGCATTTAAGATCAGTGAGGATTTCACTGTTCAACCAAGCTGGTCGCCTGCCATATTTACTATTCTTTCTACACATCGGGATGGCTTGTTCCTGCAACCTCAATAAGGATTCTTTAAAATACAGCCCAAGGAAAGTGCCTGTTAAAAAACAACCAAAGGATGGCAGCCCCTAGTAGGAGCTCCAGCTTCTGGCAGGAATTTGGGATGGCCACTCGGACAGTGCGTGGAAGCCAAGGTTTGATAACTCAGAGCATTTCCTGTTTAACTGTTGATTAGAGTCAAAATTACAAAGCCCACCCTGATGTAACCAAACCACACATTGTAAGCATGCCTTATAAATGTCCCCAAATCAAACCTAGGTCCCAAGGTTCAACACTCTGCTAAATATCTTGGCTCTTGAGACAGAGTTGAGACATACCGGACAATGAGATGAAACAATCATGCATGTAAGGAGGAGAGAGAGCAATAGCAAGAATAGCTGAGAGAAGGCTAACATGTTTTAGGTATGGTCAGAAAGAAGCGCAGAGGCAGTAAAGGACAGACATTAATGAGGAAGACTATGGGAAAGCAGGAAGATCACCCTGAGGAAGGCGTGAGATGGAGCAAGAAATGGAATTTATGACCGAGAATGTAATGACTTACGCTGGATAGTCGGGCACTTTCTCCTTGAAGGCAGGCAGATCGCGAACATACTCATTGTACAGCCATTTCACTTTGAAGTGCAAATTCATATAGTCTGCACTTTTACATAGTTTGTGCTTCTCATGGTCTGTTGGGAAGAAAACAAGCAGTCAGGTGTGTTAAATTCGCATGATTCCAGCTGCACTGGTCACAGCAGGGTTGGGTACAACACATCACAATGTGCTAAGGTAGTGGTGCGTGATGTGTACCTATAACACCATGAAATTTCAGCAATTAGGATTTCTGTGGCATTTTGGGCATGCTTTGCAGTTCAGCAGGTTGAGTTCTGGAGTAATTTTGCACAGCTCCAGCTAACACTTCAAAAATAGAAGAATTTCTGGTTGTCATGACAATAAGAGGAGAATGATTTCTTATGGCCTGTCCTCCTCTTCACATTAGATGCTCTGGATTTTGTCGTTCTAAGAAAGAAATAATACGATTCCTAGAGACGGCAGTCGGGCTCTCCTAGATTTAAATGATGGTAACAAATATACGATCTAGCAGCCTCCAAGAGAGGAAGACAGAGAGAGTTAAGTTCTGTATCTTTATTTGTGAGTGATGTGCTAGTATGGAGTAGGTGGGGATTTCTCCAGGGGCTCTGCTAGGCATTTTCCTCCCAGACTCAGCAGAGCAAAGGTGAAGGACTAGGATGCCACGGCTGGCTCGGGAGGACACAGTTCTTGCTGGAGCAGGAAGGAAGCCTCATGAGGAAGCATTTCTCTTCCTTTGTATCTCCACCATCCTGCGGTGGCACAGTCAGCTCCACAAGTCACAGGGGCTAAGGAAATGTTCTCAGCTGCACTGCTGGTACCCTCATCTGACCAGAGCTCAATCAGCAATTCCCTCCTCCCAGCATTTCCAGCAGGATGAGTGCAGAAGGCCCCGGGTCACCTGCTCCCTGGGGTTGGGCCATTGTGATCATTTTACCCCCACCCTGAATTCTTGAGGCTGGCTGCCCATAAAGCAGTCGGCTGGTTTTAAGGCAGTCCTGCCTGCTTGTCAAGCCTTGAGTGGGAAACAACCTGCCTATACTTTAACTTATCCTTGAGCTTTGTCTTAGTAGTTAAATGTGTTCTGACATCACCTGTTTTTAGAGAGGGTTCACCATTACCACTTATGATCACTAGCAGGTGATAAGAGATTTTGCTACATCTTGGAAAACTCAGCCCCCAGAATCATTCCTATTCTCTTCTGGGATATTATTAAAGATGCTTTTCTCAGCACCCACTGGGAAAAATTGGTGGGTGCTCTGCACCCACTGGCAGCTCCCCACCCCGCCCCCACCCCCTCACCCCAGCTCCACCTCCTCGCCTGAGCGTGCCACTGTGTCCTGCTTCTCCCCCTCCCACCCAGCACTTGTGCCGCGAAACAGCTGTTTTGTACACAAGCCTGGGAGGGAGGGGGAGGAGGTGGGGCTGGGATGGGGATTTGGGGAGGGGTCCAATAGGAACAGAGAGGGGTGGGGTTTGGGTGGGGACTTTGGGGCAGGAGTGGAGTCGAGGCGAGAAAAAGTGGACACTTGTGTATTTGGTCTGGATCTGAGTTTTCCCAATGCCACAGCTGGTTTGATGGCCAAACTTTATACACACACGTGATCCATTCACTCCAAGTGAAGTTGTTTTTTTGGAAGTGAAGAGGAAGAGCATTGTTGTTGTTTAGAGCTTGTCTACCCGAGCACTTGGCAAGCTGGGATGGGAATCTACCCTGCACTAGCCTGCTGCAGTGTAACTGTCCACGTGCATCAGCTGATGTACATTAATAGTTTATAAGAGCGCTTTGAGCTCGTCCTGATGGGACCAGCTGAAAGTGCATTAACAAATTGTTAACGTGCATCACCAGAGTATGAGTGGACATGTGGACAGTAGTTAGACTGCAGAACGTAAGCGTGGGGCAGACACCCTCCCATGGTCTAATTGCTTATATAGATATGCCTTAGGTCAATGAAGCTATGATATCCTTAAAGAAAGCAAGGAATACTTGTAGCACCTTAGAGACTAACTAGTTTAGCTCAGCATAAGCTTTCGTGGACTATAGCTCACTTCATCGGATGCATAGAATGGAACAGAAGCAAGATGCATTTATATACACAGAAAGAAAGAAATAGCCCATGAAAGCTTATGCTGAAATAAACTAGTTAGTTTCTAAGGTGCTACAAGTATTCCTCGCTTTCTTTACGGATACAGACTAACACAGCTGCTATTCTTGAACCTGTTATAATATCCTTGGTGCCTAAGGAGGATAGGAGTCCCATCTCAGAGTGTTTGAACTACCAGGCTCTCTCCGTAGTAAGTGCAGAAATAAGGCCGTACGCAGGGGGTTAGTCAGACTGGAGATGGAAATGGATGCAAGTCGGCAGTCTGTGCCTTTAGTGAGAGGAAGCAATCAGTGGATAATTAGCGCTTTGTTCATTCTGATATGGAATAATACAGGGGCTGCCATCGCCCTAGCTGACAGAGCAGAGAGTGGTTCCTGCCTAGGAGCAGCTGCCAGCTTAGAACACAACTGGCTGCATTTGAGATGAAGTGGCTTGAGCTGTAAGTTTCTCTCCACAGGTGACAAAGAGACCATACAACTTTCTAAATTACAAGCCCTGTCACAGTAGAGGTCAGTAGTGCTTGAGATGCAAAACGTGTTTCCTCCCCTGGATATGTGGGCATGGGAAAAGCACAGGCCATGAGACAGACTGATCACAATGAAAATCTCATACAGTTTTAGTCAGAAGTTTGGGGGAAGGCCTAGGTATCACTTTGTCTTTGCGCAACACAAGGGTTAAGGTGTTGGTCATCAGGACATACAGGTGAGAGACACCCCTGTCCAATAAACTGAGACCTTCAGCACAGGAGCATAGGAATCCCCACAGTGGATCAGACCATCCATCCATCTATCTCCAGTGTTTGAGGAAGGTGCAAGGGAAGCCTGCACAAGGCAGGCAGCACACGAGTTATAACCCGCTGTTTTTCTGTCATAAAAGTGACAGAGTCCACACCATGTGGAACTGCAACTCCTGGGGAAACAAACAATCTACACTAGCCACATTAAAATTAACAAAAAAATAACTGATTACAATCTTATTTACAGGTTTTCTGAAAGGCTGAAGGAAGAGAGGGCAGTGGATTCTGACTCAGACTACGTGGCATTAGAAGGAATGGAGAAAGTGTCGACCGGCACTGCTTCTTATACGGTCACTCGGGAGCACCAGGAGATCTACCGTGCATGTACATGCCACTTGTTACAATCTCTAGACTCAGGCACCTGGTGTGCACCGGAACCCAGGTGTGGAATCCACACAGGAACCAACACTCAAAAAAGAACTAACAGTTGTAAGTCTAAAATTTTCCTAACTGCACTATTTAAGGACTATTTTATCCTAAATTACAAAGCAGAAGAATGGAGGGGAATGCAGGGGTGACTAGAAGGTCTGGGGTGTTTATACACAAACTCTGGAACAATGGGAATACTACAATACTACAACTACCCTGTTTCCCCGAAAGTAAGACATACCCCGAAAATAAGACGTACTTCCAGTTTTGCCTCTCGCTGTAATATAATGTAATGTAATTTTGGGAGCAAAAATTAATATAAGACACTGTCTTATTTTCGGGGAAACACGGTACTACTCCCTTGCTCACAACTACTGTGACTCCTATGGTAGGGCTCTCCGGAGATAGAATCAGGAAGGATAAAGCCAAATCTATTTGCCTAAAATAAACCAGACAAGAGAATGCACTAAAGGCAGAGAAACTAAAATTAACAGAGTCATGGATCCAAGTCTTTTCCAAAAATGTGTGTGTTCTGTCTAGGATAAAATGCGGAGCAGGAAGATGCAGAACATCAGCAGAAGCATAATCCTGAGGACTGACCTCTAACACAATCTGCAGCAAGAGGGAGAGAGGAGGACACTGACTTAGCCAAACTAAGGGAACTACAAAATAAAAATAAAATGAGAACTCTTACCACCATAAAAGAGGACTTTGCGAATGCGAAAGACAGGTGGGGCTTGTGGCAGAGGAGAGACAAAAGTGAACCACAGGTACAAACATGAGGAGATCAAAGAAATCCGATGAAACCAAAAACCTCTTGCCCCTTAGCAAGTATACCAATATTTTCTGACAACTGCTGTGTTTCATCCTCAGCAAACCACAAGAACAGAGAAGGGTTCTACAACTGCCTCTTATTTCCCCTGCAGATTTCATCCAGAAACACAGTCATACTGTAGATATTACAGCTGGAAATGAGTGCTTGGGGAGAGGGGGGGGGGGGGGAGATCATCCAGTCCACCATGAGGGCTCACATGGGATTGCGTCTTTGCAGCATGTTCTCCAGTGCTTCGTCCAGTCACATTCTTGACAGACGATTCCACGGTCTAATACATCTCACCACTTGTTTTTTTCTTGAGATATAACCTACACTTTCTTTAGTTAATTTAATTCCATTACATCCAAAGATAAAAATCTTATAAAGAAACCCTGAGCTATATTCTTCTCTCTCTGGTGTTTCCACTACTCAAATGCTTGTGCACAGTTATTGAATCTCTTCCCCCTTAGTAGTAGTTTGACAACACTATACATATTTAATTCTTTCAGATCGGTCAGTCCCTTCATCCTGTTCTTATCCAAGTTACCTCTAATGTACCAACATACTGAACAAGCACCATACCTCATGGCTGGCAGCTTCTCTGTTACTGTCACATTCAATTGCCTTACTGGTAAAAACACAGAGCTTCATTCCCCTTTGCTTGGAGTCTCTACTCTCTGGATCATGAAGCTGCCCTCTATGTAAATGAGGAACCTCTAATGATCCATGTTTAGCTATAATTGTTTGCCATAGATCAGTTGTTAAGGAGATTAATCATGCAACCAGCCAACTCTCATTGCTCAAAACTGCCACCTTATAGTCCACCCACCGACATGTTTTTTTGTGCGAAACCAAATCATGTTGTTTTTCAGTCAACATCTCAACAGTTTGTGAAACAGCCATGGAGAGAATGCTGCTCAAGAGCTTTATAAGTGATACTTCTCCCAGGTCAGTAAAATATGAAGTGCCTAGCTTGCTGTGGGTTTCCTGAAGTCTGGTCTCCTTTATGTCAGTATGACAAACTACGCTACCATTTACTTGCACACAGCAGGGTTTTGGAAGACTGTACAGACACACCTAGAAGAGAAAACTTTCTGAGACGACTGTGTTGAGAGCTAGCATCTTTCCAAACCCTGGCGCACTTAGACTACCAGCAAATTGACTTCCTGACTGACCATTTCGCCCTTGAGTTCGCTGCCCACATGAACTAGTGTTTCTCAACAATGCTCTGGACAATGAGAGACCTGTCATTCCACCTTTGTCAGGCTAGCCCTTTTGTTCACTTGTGCTGTTTTGAGGACATACGGAGTTCATAGTGTCTCTCTAAAAATGAAAGAGTTCATGTCCCCTACATAAAGGCCCACCAGGCGCAATGACTGACCAGTCTTAAGGGCTTGAAAGCCCAAGAACTATTTTCAATCTGGTATTTCCTAGTACTGAAGTCACTAGAAACTGGAATGACCTCGTCATAATAATTCAGATTGGATGGTGGAAAGCAGAAGAAAAAATGCTAATGGCATTTAAATAAGCCTGGGATTTCTAAAGCTATGCATCTACTGTAGGCATTCTATTTCCGCCTATCGAAAGACCCTCTTCATTAACAGTGTAAAGAGCTCCTGACTATATTCCTTTTACACTCAATATTTACCATTCACATTTTCCCCACACTCTGTTCTGTGTGCACAAGATTTTTTCTTTTAAATTTCAAGGTGAATTCACTCTTTCCTGATTCTGAGGGTATGTCTATACTACCTGCCGGATTGGCGGGTAGTGTTCGATGTATGGGGGATCGATTTATTGTGTCTGGTCTAGACATGATAAATTGATCCCCAAACGCGCTCCCCGCCGACTCTGGAACTCCAGCTTCGCAAGAGGAATAAGCAGAGTCAATGGGAGAGTCGCTGTGGTCGACTCACTACCATGAGGACGGCCAGATAAGTCAAACTAAGATATTTCGACGTCAGCTACAAGAATAGAGTAGCTGAAGTTGCGTATCTTAGTTCCAACCCTCACCCTAGTGTAGCCCAGGCCTGAGAGTAGGTTCCCTCCCCTAGACTAGGAGGGAGGATCTTAAGGAAAAAATAATTCTCACCCCACATCCGTGTCTACATTACATTAAGTTATAATGTCACACAGTTCTTAGAAAATCTCTCCATAGATCTACCTTATTGTGCTTCATAGCACCCCTTGGCAGCTTACATCAAAGCCTCTACAAGAGGTGATCTTTATTGTAGCCTGGGGTGTGGAGGGAATGTCACAGATACACCTCCTCAGACTCACCAGTAGAGCTGCCTGTTGAACAGATTACTTACCTGGATTTTACTGGACTCAACATTTAAGCTCCCCGCAGGCACTGTCTGGAGAGTGAGATTTCTGTCCTCATTCTCAGACACGGGGCTCTGATTCCCAGCCTGTGCCCACATTCCTTTTTAATTGGCTATTTTAGAATCCCCATTACACAGGCATGTAGGCACCGCAGCTTCTTAAAAATCAACTTCATTTAATACACCACATTTTAACAATTTCCCCTTAAACTTGCCTACTTCCTTACCCTTCAATTGCTTAACTGTAGCAACCTTTCACCAGAGCATCCCTTACTCGCCTTTGTGTCCTATACCATATTGATACGTCTCACCCTGTGATTCAACAAATGATGCTCTAGGCCAGGGGTGGGGAACCTTTTTTCCGCCAAGGGCCATTTTGACCCTTATAAAGTCATCCGCGGGCCGCGCCGCTCCCCCCTCCCCCCGAAGCCCAGGCTGGCAACGGGAGCTGAGACCCCAGCTAGCAAGGGGCCAGCAGGGGAAATCCCAAAGCAGTGGCAGGTGGAGTCCTTAGCCCTGCACTGCTTTGGGGTTTCCCCCACTGGCCCCTTGCCAGCCAGGGTCCTGCCGCCTGCCTGACCCGCCCAGCCCGGTCTCTCCCCCCCCCCAAACCTTCTTCCCTCCCCCCCCCCAACTGACCCACCCAGCCCGGTCTCTCCCCCCCCAAACCTCCTTCCCTCCCTCCCCCCCCAACTGACCCACCCAGCCCGGTCTCTCTCCCCCCCAAACCTCCTCCCCCCCCAACTGACCCGCCCAGCCCGGTCTCTCCCCCCCCAAACCTCCTTCCCCCCCCCCACTGACCCACCCAGCCCAGTCTCTCCCTCCCCCCCCCCCCCCGACCGTTGGCTCCCCGCGGCTCCTTGTTTCGTCGCCTGGCAAAGGGTGGCCGTGCGTCGCTTTCCGGCCCCTGCGTGGAGCTGCCCCCGGCAGCGGCCCGCGTGGCGCTTCCCGGCCCCAGCGCGGAGCGGGTGGCAGCGGCCCACGCGGCGTGTCCCGGCCCCAGCGCAGAGCCGCCCCCGGCCGGCAGTGGTGGCCCGGCCCCAGCGCGAAGCTGTTTTTGGCCGGCGGCCGCAGGCCAGATAAAATGATTTGGCGGGCCATATAAGGCCCGCGGGCCGGAGGTTCCCCACCCCTGCTCTAGGCCCTAGGTGCTAGCACAGGATTTGGAAGACCAGCTCTGACACGGGCTCCACGTGACGCCTTGGACGAGCCACTTTATGTCCCTGTGCCCCAGTTCTCCACCCATAAAGAAGAGATAAAAAGAACGTCCCTGTTATGAGGATAACGACATCAAAAGCAGTGCAGCACTTCAACTCTACCGTAATGGGGGCCACATAACCTACCTATGATAGACAGACATTCAGGCCAAACAAAGGAAAATGAATGCCACAGGGGAGACTCCAAATCAGAACGCTCTGCTGTTGCTTCTAGAAAGCTTCATCCTAGGAAACAGCAGCAGAAACATCCCTGTTGACCTTAATTATCAAGATGGAAGGTGGGACAGAGACAGTGCCAAGTAGTCACATCCCAGACTATTTCTCCACTGAAACCATCACTGACATACAGCTGGCAGCCAAGGAAAAGCCAGTGCTGAGCAAGGGGCATCTAGTTCATCATGGCAACCTGTATCACCCAGGAGAAAGGAGGCAGCAGCATTCTGTAGGAGCTGGAGCTTCTAGGTGCTCTTAGAAAGGCATCAGAAAGTTAAGTTCTTTCTCAGTGGATCTCGCCTATTTTTAGCTGATTCATGGGCCCTGACTGGGGGATTCCACCTAGAATTATTTGGCATGTGAGACAGCGCTACCAACCAACATTTGAAGTTAGTTGGCAAAAAGTCTCTTGAACAGCAGTTGTCTCCAGCTTCCACAGCCTCAGTTAATTTGCTGAACCCTCATGGTAGATCAGGTTCAGGTAGCGTGAGAGCTAAATATACTAAAGCTCTGTAAACTGTATCAAGGATGCTCTTGGTAGAGGAGGAAAATCGCTTTACTACTCACAACTATAAACTCTACCGAAGGACAGGAATTTACCACTTGGTGAATTGTGTGAGCTCATTTTATCCAGAACTTAGGAACAGACACACAAGGAAAAAGAATCAGAGAGGTAGTCGTGCTAGTCTGGAATATCAGTTAGGAGCATGTATTGTACTTTGGAAGGACACACACACACACATCTCTATCTTCCACAGAATACATTTGCTTTTGTTGTAGAGATGGGACCTCCTGCTCCATCACATTGAATGCACACTGCCCTGGGACAGATTGATTACACCAGGAGGACCGAAGGAGGATTACAGCAGATACCAGCAATGCTCTGGAGTTCAGAATCTCAGCGTACAGCTGTGCAACAACTGGACTAGAGGGGAGTCCAGTGACCGAGAGAATCTGCTCTTCGCTCTTTACGTACGTTCATTTTTTACTTAAATTTTCATAATTTCAACATTTGAGTTTAAATCAAAGGCAACAAGAGCTAGAATAAGCAAATTTAGTTTAAAGCCATTTTTGATGACAATTGTTGTGGGCTTGTAAAAGCCAAATTAAAGAGCATTCAGAGTAATGCTTACTTAGAAAACTAGAATCTCCACAAGGCAGGATCTTTCAAAGAGCCACATTCGGAAGAGGGTTAATGCGGGTTACAAGTTTTCAGGCCTCCTGCACCATATGTACAGACGAGGTACAATTATACTGAATTAACCATTGCTCTCCAGCCTTCCTTTAGCTCTTCACCATAAAATCCTTCTCAGCCCACTAATGTCTTCTGTACCAACCATAGGCCACACCGAAGACCACCCCATAAAAGGGGTGCTCTGCATGTGTGTACCCATCAGGATTGCAGGCAATCCTGACAACCTCTTACCGTTATTTTTTCTGCAGTGTGCTAGGGGGTGTACAAGACACAATTGCAAGCCAGTTCTCACCCAGAGAAACTTACAACTGAGAAGACATTGAGACAAGTGCCTGGATGCATTGTGATAACTGGACCAGCAAATTTACTCTAATTGTGAGCGCAATAGTCAAACGTATACGACAGTTCATAGTATGTTACAATAACCTGTAATAGCAAATCCTGATGGAAAACGGTATAGACAAAAAACAAAGTCTAAACAAACGGGACTAGCGATATAGGGTGAGTGACTGTTAAAATCATGCTTCATAAAAACAGAAGATGTGGAACCGGAAATTATTAAACCAAAACTGGTATGTCAGATACTAGGTCTAATTCGTGGATAAAATGCTGAGGAGATGAGCTATTCCACACATCATTCCCATTGTGGGTCTTTAAAAAAAGACTTGGAGGTAAGAGAGAGGAAGAACAGAGGTTACAGGTGCAAGCTTCATCATCATGGCTGCCATTCCCACAACTTCCTAAGACCCCGGGCCTTCATTACCCTCATCCTGACTTGACCTGAGCTAATGACAGAGGG
Organism: Sternotherus odoratus; assembly: GCA_032164245.1. Taxonomy (NCBI): domain Eukaryota; kingdom Metazoa; phylum Chordata; order Testudines; family Kinosternidae; genus Sternotherus; species Sternotherus odoratus. Next base: position 105,523,322 of record JAVMKO010000007.1, read on the forward strand.
ACCCAGACATCCCCACCACCCCTACCAATCCCAGCCAAATCCCAACCACCACCAGCAGGAAATAGGATTGAAATTTAACATCAGCAGCTCCAGCCTGTCTTAACTAACTTCTCTTTTCCCCAAAGAGACAGTTATGATACCGTCTGAGAAGACTTTCATGCAGGGACTTTTCTCCTCCTAAAACTCCCTCCAGCTAAAGGGAAAGGGAACAAGGGATGCTGTGAAAATGCAAGCCTTACTTAATACTATACTTTTTAAGAGCAGGTTGGACAAACACCTGTCAGGAATGGTTTAGATAATACTTAGTCCTGCCATGAGTGCAGGAGACTGGACTAGATGACCTCCTAAGGTCCTTCCAGTTTATGATTCTACACATTTCAACATTTTAACTGTTTTTTTCTTTACCTTTAATAAAAAAAAGTTAAGAGGATGTTTAATGGTGTGCTTGCCATGGCACTCAGCAGGCTGAGGTCTCTGTATGCCAAGCCTCAGACTTTAACACTGTTTAACGTTGGACTGCGACTAGGTTATGTTAGCACTTTTGGCCCTTTCTTCCATCTAAGTTAATATAACAGATGGACTAGGAAAACCCAGAGGGCATGTGAGTCTAGACTGTTTAATATTATAATCATTTCATCCTCTCCTCCTCCAGTGTAATATTGTGGTTGCAGGGGGCATTACTGCGTTCGTGTTGTGGGTCTTGCAGAAGAAGTGGGCCCGTTGGTAGGATCTGTACCAGAAGTGACTGGGAGGACATTCCACCTGTGAGCCAGCATAGAAGATGAATCAAGAGGGAGTGGGCCACTGGCGGAGTGAAAGGGCTGAAGAGGGACAAAGTATTCAGAGAAGAATCAGGAGGCAGAGTTATGCATGGCATTGACAATCCAATGGAGAGATTCAGTCAGATCAACAGGCAGAATAATTTAATAATAAATACAATTTTTAGCAGCTTCACTTTGGATGTCCTGAAGAGGAATGATTGTGGGAGGGCAGAGAGGAGGGGGAGGTTCCAGTGGTAGGCGACCAGTGGGAGGGGGCATTGGTGGGGGAGCCATCAGGATGGAATGGAAGGACCAGAATTTCAAAATGTTGTGGAGAAACAAGTGGCAGGAGTCGTTAGGAACCTAGTTCTGCACTTAGAAGAGAAATAGACCACAGACACGTGAGAGGCATAGCCGACATGCATTTGATTTACAAAGAAAAGAGTTTAATTCTTATCATGAATAGCTAAACGTCAGCTGTCTCTGTCAGCTGTCAATGAACACCCTGAGAAAGGATGTAAACAGAGGAGCCAAAGAAAGGGGCAGTGGAGAGAGAAGACACTATCAGAGATAAGACAACACAAAGCGGCCATGCGTTAGACTACCACAGTAGATTTAGATGTGGCTACAAAACAGAAAATAAAGTAGGTATTAGCAGCACCCTTCCAGGCTAGAAAGACAAGCCAGGTGGAGCAGTGACCCAGGGAACAGCATCTTTTCCCCTGTGGCTTCACCTGGTAACCAAGAGGCTGAGGGCTGAATGAGCCGGGACACTGAACTCCCCCCTCGCACTCAGGTATGCACGTTCCAAAGCTATACTTGAAGAATACTGGTCAGGAAAGCTTGCACAGGATCTGCCTGGGCTGCTCTGGTGGTGTGCAAAACCAGAGCCCCTCCCTGTGTCAGGCTGTCACCCTTCCACTAGTGCCAACTCTGAAATCAGATAGGTAAAGAACAAATGGCTCGGGGGTCATTTTGATAGTGACAAAGTAACAACTGGAGGTACTGGAACAATAAATACAGAATACAGGGAGTATCAGATGCAGATGGCATAGGACAATGGAAGTTGAATGCACTCTACATCTGGCAAGATTGGGCCCAAAGATTATAGAAGGTAAATTCAGTAAACTCTTAACACTAAGAATAAAAGGAGTGCTGGAAATAACAGGACTCTGCTCTGGGAGTGACCTGGCCTCTGTATGCATAACCCTCATTTCTGGAGATGATAAAACTCCTATGGATGAGTCCGCCTTGACTATTTGAAGATGGAGACTAGATTCCTAGGAGCCCACCAAATGCCTCTTAGATGTTTCTGACACTGAGCTGCCTTCACAGGGAGAGGTTTGAAAAGGATAACCTGCCTGCCTGCATTTGCATCATTTAACTCTCAAGGGGAAAGACTTGTGCTGGAGTTTTGGGAAACAGAATGGCAGAACCTTCCTATTCCTGTATGTCCCAGAGATTAATACCAAGAGTAGATTTCACCACCAGCCTGCTTGAGTCAAAATGGACCATGGTGCACTGGGATCAGCACACAGTACAAGCTGTGGCTCCATCGTATTCCAGGTGAGGATGGCTAAAGTCTGTTCTATTTTATATCTATCTATGAATAAAAATAAGGTGTAGCCCTTCTCAGGCTTCTAGGTGAAGTCTGGGCATCTCGTGCTGAGTTACCACAGAGGAGGTAGTGTTCACTGAGAGAATGCGGCACAAGCAGGGATTTCCCCAGATGGTTGGTTGTGGGAAACCTCTCAAGAACTTCTGCTGTTCACAGTAGAACCTCACACTACACTAGGTCATCGCCACAGTGCAGTTTTCGTTCTGTAGCTTCCATTGCAAATATTTCAGATAATTAATGGGAATTTAAAAACAATTAGCTTGCACGTTCCACTCCAAGCAACTCTGTCCAGCAAGTTAGCGAGTGGCCAAAAGCAGAGGAAATAGGACAATCCGGCTGCAGTGTCTACAACTTGCATGGGAAAGTTACTGTCAGTTTCCATTGACTTTTTTGATTGCAGTTTGGAGGTTTCGATGTCTGAAGCTTCCTAGGGATTAAAATGCTGTGTGGTCAAAATCTCCACTTCCTACCTGCATGTTAACGGCATTTCTGATGTGCACTGGAAAGCTACTTGAGACAGTTATACCAAACGATCACTATGCCAGACTTTTCCTTAAGTGCTATTCACACGGTATCGGCAGAAAGTTAGCAATCACAGGGCAAGGGTCTACAATGGTGAGAAATCCCAGCGTTCTCCTACCTTCCATGGCATATTTCATATCCTGGGCAAAAAGGTTCCACATGACTTCAGCACTGACCTTCCCAACAGTGAGCTCCTGAGGAAATCTGAATGGAGGAAAACAGAGATAAGGCTTTAATAATTCAAGAATAAGGGACACTTTCATTCAGCTCTAAGATAATCTACCTACTGAAAGGTTCAACACAACAGAAATTTCCTTCATCCTGCGAAGATAAAAGGCAGAAATTGGGAAAAGTGCCAACTGGACTCTATGCTATAGATTGAAAATATCCCTGCTGCTGTAACTGTGTTTTTAATCTACAAGACGAGCTATTGCATGACTGTTCTCTAAAAGGAGCTACATACTGTAATTCTGTAGTATTACATCAAAATATTTATCCCGCTTATATGTTTTGTCTTTTCCCCTTACAAAACGAGCTTCCTTGTCACTGCTGGGATTAGTGTCTAACATTGCCGACAGGCTAAAACTAATCAGGTGTACCTTCAGCTTTAAGATCTACAATTCCTACTGCGTAATCTGCCCCTTTCTCTGCAGGATACATGGTGGGTTGCTGAAGACATCTGAATGAAAAGTACCTGACATCTTACTCCCCAAGGAGTAGAAGTGGATCCTTTTGCCATTAACAATGCCATCCCCACCCACTGAACTTTTTCAGTTCAGCACAGAACATGAACACACCTAAATCACAGCACAAAGTGCTGTCATCACAGGACTATGTGTGTGTGTTAGAAAAGTGCATCCCAGAAAACTACAAGAAAAAACAACTCTCACCCAGTTTTCAGGTGTCTCACTGAGTTCAGGATTGTAATAACCAAGGTGTATGGATTCGAACTCCATCAAAACTGAACCTTTTGAAACTCTTCCATCCCAATCAAAAAGAATTATTTATATCGACAGACAAATAAGACAGAAAGACAGACAGACAAGATAAGTATTCACTATAAATACACAAATAACAGAAAAGATAGAAGACAGCTTCACAAATAAAGCAGAACAGACAAAGAGTCTACTTCCAGCATTAGCCATAAAGAACATGGAGGATTCTTACTGGTTCAGGACGGGGGTATATGAATTTTTATCCTCTTCTATAATGGAAACTATGAGAGTGATGAGTTTAGGCCAGAAATCCAGGTTCCTGATGCTGGGGCCTTGTTCCTCAGGAGGAAGGTCCTGATTTTTGTTCTGGAAAGGAAGCCATGAGAAACTAAATACTGAATTTCAAATACGATTTCTTATCAGGCCTCCGGGTTTCCCGTCAATTGCATGTGCTGTATCCTTTGCCAGTTTCTTTTGAAGGTTCCATAATCATGGCTCTGTCTTGATAAGTTACCTGATCTAACACAACAGATCATCAAATGCAGACTATGCTACTAAAAGGCAAGTCTGGCAACAACTCTGGTATTCAAATGGCCATTTCTTTATTCTTTACTGCACTGGGACCAGGGACAGGTTTATTGACATCTCATGATGTGTTTTCTTGCCTAAGCTATTTCTAACCACTTCTAATTGGATCACCGATATTACTCATCTATCCTCAAATAACAAGCAATGCAGCTCTTCATGCCATCTGCACATTACCAAATTCTGACATTATGGCAAATGGAATAATTTGGATCAATGTAGCTATAGTGTAGAGTTGCACCAACCACCACGCATGATATACACGGGGTAAACTAGATTCAGTTAAACAAAGTAGAACTTTGTGCCTGGAGAGTCATGTAATTGAAACCCTATTTCTTCTGTTAGCTTAGTACACATTCTAATTAGCCATTGCTGAATGCACATATCAGATCTACTTTCCAAAGTCTGCTCTAATCATGGAATAAAACATCTATGATTTTTGAAAATGATCTCTAAAGCAGCTAGTGACATGAAAACAATGATCCTCTTTCATTCTCCACAATCAATGCTCATGAATTGGCTACAGTTGATGTGCATTGAGAAGATTAAAGGCCACAAAATGTAGTCTATGCTGGTTTATCTTCAGATATTATTTGCTACATTATCTCAAGCCACTCAGTCTTGATTGTTGCACATCTATCTATCTACTCACGGGATCTGTCTGGTACTCGCGACTATACAGTTCATGGCAATTGTTGAAGATGTATTCATAGGTGGAGTTGAGACAGGCCTTCACACAGTCCTTCACTACTTGGCTGGCTCTAGGTGGGCTCTGTAGTTCTTGAACCTGGCAGGAATCAGGAATAAAGTTAGAGAGATACTGCTCATGCATCATAAGAGGAAGAGGGCATTAACCCAGGACTTGAGAGAGAGACTGGTTCCATTCCCTGTGCTGTCCCAGTGACCTATGAACCTGAACAAGTCACTTAGTGTCTCCAAGGGCTTGTCCTCACTGGGGTGGGGAATCGACGGCAGATATGCAACTTCAGCTACGTGAATCACGTAGCTGAAGTTTGCGTATCTGCCGCTGACTTACCTGCCGTCCCCACGGCGGCGGCAGTCGGTGGCCCGCTCCCCCGTCGGCTCCAGCTTGCGCCTCCCGGCAAGCTGGAGTTCCGGAGTCGACGGGGGAGCCCGGGGCGATCGATTTATCACATCTTAACAAGACGCGATAAATTGATCGCCAGAAGATCGATCCCTCGCCATGCGAGTGAAGACCAGCCCCAAGCCTCAGTTCCTCACCTGCAAAGCAGGGATAAAGCACGACTCTACCTCACAGGGCTGTTACAAGCATAAACAGCATTGAAGATTGTGAGGCACTCAGATATTGTGGTCATGAGGCCAGATAAGGAGCTAAACTAGACAGCTGTATCTAGAAACATGAGTTAGATGTGCAAGGCACACAGCACTGCTATGTGAGGTTCAAGGGACTTTGTCATGAAATGAGGACACAAACATCAAAGTCTCTCCCACTGCGAAAGATGGTCCAGAGAAAGACTCCAACAGAGCTAATGACATTTGATCAGCCAAGAGTTCCCAGAACATCTCATGTTATTTTTTATAATCCACAATGGTGCTTTTTAATTTAGGAATTCATTTGACCTCTTTGTTAACTACTTTAAAATGTGGATTCGAGCCATTAATAACAGTGTGCGACGTGTACAGCCTTTTCTCTCTTGCAGCCCTCATTCTTTTTACATATTATTCTACCTCACTCACCATGCACATCTCTTCTAAATGGCTTTGCAAGCATCAGATCTGGGATAAGACCATGTCCTGGAACAAACCTGGTTTTACATTTGTTCCAGTTTTTTTCCCCCTCTAACCATTCTAAGTAGAAAGAGTTTGGAACAACTTTAACATTTTACGGAAGTATGGTATGGATTATGGGGACTTTCTAAATGAAGCACACAGTATAAGACGGCATTTAGTTAGTTTATCTAGCGCTTTTTCATAACAGATAAAAAACATTCCTTGCCTGAAGAATGCACAGTCACACTTGATAAAGCACATTTTGAAATGCCATGAATGAAAACTCATTTTGTTAAAAAAATAATGTGGAGGTGGCTAAGTGACAACAGTGTTCTCATCCATCACATCATCTACAGAAACCAAGCAGTTCAAAACAAGGCAATGAATAATTAGATATAAAATCTTACACTGCCCTCATAAAAGACAAATAAGCACAAAAAAAGGAATATTTAATTATTGTACAACCTTAACTATGAGCCATGACTCTTTATTAATCAGTTAATTATTTGGGTTATCTTAATTTCAGTATATATTTCCTTTTGAGAGATACAGTTAAATAAATATATTAAGCAATAATATTTCTTGTCAGACCTTAGGAGATTTTGTGCAGATTTAATTGTTGTTTATTGATAGGGCTGGAAATGTAGTTTTACAGGAAAAGTTTGTAACAATCAATAAATGGTAAAACTACATATCCTACCTGGGTACAGATAAATTGTATGTTCCTTTATCAGAAGGACTTTGTGATTACTGAGGATGAATAGTACTTATTTTGCATCAGAGTTAGAAGTATTAAGTTGTGATACAGTGATGAGAATGTTTACATTTATACTGTGGGCAGCATAAGATTGTGGTTATCTGTTACTCATCATTTCCATGCTGAAAAGTGTTTGGCTTTTCAGAATAATGGGTTAGTTCTTCATTGAAGTACGCAGGTCTTTCTCTGAATAGTGTAGGACAACCTTTCAAAAGTGGTGTGCCGAGTCTTCATCTATTCACTCATTTAAGGTTCCATGTGCCAGTCATACATTTTAATGTTTTTAGAGGGTCTCTTTCTAGAAGTCTATAATATACAACTAAACTATTGTGGTATGTAAAGTAAATAAGGTTTTTAAAATGTTTAAGAAGATTCATTTAAAATTAAATTAAAATGCAGAGCCCCCCCGGACCGGTGGCCAGGACCCAAGCCATGTGAGTGCCACTGAAAATCAGCTTGTGTGCTGCCTTTGGCATGCATGCCATAGGTTTCTTACCCCTGGTATAGGACAATGACATCCACACACCGGAATATTATCGCTGTGATGAATCCTTACCTTCATTCTGAAGAACGTGATGCTGGTCAGCAGGTCCACTGTGGATTTCAAATCCTGTAACCTCTCAGGGCTGCTGGCTGGGAAATTGTTCTGTTGGCATAAAAGTGAAACCACACCTGAAAGAGCAATCGTACGTCCACACAAACCCATTCAACATCGACATGGTAAAAACCCTTGGAAATGTATACAGCTCAGGAGCTTTATCACACAAGACCATGATCAGTAAATAAAAATCTTCACATTGAAAGGAAACAGACTGATAGTCATAAGAATGGCCATACGGAGTCAGACCAATGGGCAAAATACGGCCAGTGGGACCGTCCTGCCCGGCCCATGAACTCCCAGACGGGGAGACTCCCCCCAGCCTCTCCCCCACTTCCACCCTCCCCCGGAGCCTCAGCATACTGTGCCAGCAGCGCTCTGGAGGGGGCCAGGTTGCGTGCTTCTGCAGGGAAGCATTTGGCGCCTCACGGCTGCCAGACACACTGCTCTGAGCACCATGGTAAGGGGGTGGGGGATGGGGGTTGGATAAGGGACGGAGTCCCGGGGGGCAGTCAGGGAACAGGGGGTGGTTGGATGGGGTGGAGGTTCGGGGGGGGGGGGGGGGCAGTCAGGGGACAGGGAATGGGTGGAGGGGTTGGACAGGCCTGGGATTTCTAGAAGCCTTTGACAAGGTCCCTCACCAAAGGCTCTTACGTAAATGAAGTTGTCATGGGATAAGGGGGAAGATCCTTTCAAGGATTGAGAACTGGTTAAAAGACAGGGAACAAAGGGTAGGAATAAATAGTAAATTTTCAGAATGGAGACGAATAACTAGTGGAGTTCCCCAAGGGTCAGTCCTAGGACCAATCCTATTCAAGTATTCACAAATGATTTGGAGGATGGGTAAACAGTGAGGTGGCAAAGTTTGCAGATGATAGTAGACTGCTCAAGATAGTTAAGACCAAAGTAGACTGTGAAGAATTTCAACAAGATCTCACAAAACTAAGTGATTGGGCAACAAAATGACAAATGAAATGTAATGTGGATAAATGTAAAGTAGTGCACAATTCAGGTACCTGACTGCACGTGGCGTGAGAGCCAGCCCGACCTGAACAAGCAGGAGTAGGCTGGATTATAAAGCCCAGCAGTTGGCTGTAGAAAAGAGCTACAGTGAAGGAGCATGCAGCCACCGTCTGGACATTAAAAAGGGAAGGAAGGAAACCTAACGGGAGAGGGTGTAGGAAAAGGCTTAGGGAAACTGCAGCAAGGTTTATGATGGTGCAGGGCCTGGCTACTGATTGGAGGGTCAATGAGCTGGGACCCAGAGAAGAAGGCAGGCCCAGACTCCCCTAACAGCCTCCGGGAAAGTGCCACTATCAGGACAGTGAGGGAAAAGACTGCCTCTCCCCCGAGTTTCCTTCCTTCCCTTCCTGTCTGTAGTAAGATGAGGCCCTGAAACAAACTCTTGTATCAGAGGCCTAGCATGGGGCCTGAAGCCTGAACCAAAGTACTTCCAGGCATTGCTAAACAAAGCGGGGCTGAGAGCCAGAGGCAGGCTCTAACTGCAGAACTTGGCAACAAAAGGGCTACTAGAAAGTATGTGCTGATGAAAGAAGTAGTAATAAGAGAAACTTGTGCCACGATGACACCTGGACATCCCGATACGAGGACACTTCACAGAGACCAAAAGGAACAGCCAGGTGCATCCCAAAGACAGGGTCGAAAGGACAGCCTGATGGATAGATCTGTTTGTGTGAACCAACAAGAGCAAAGGCGGAGACAGAACCCTATTGAGCCAGGGGCTGTGCCTCAATGGGACAGCAGAGATGAGTGATCTGTCCTGAACTGTATAAAAGTAAGTCCCAGGGTGCACATCGACGTCTGGCCGAGGGGGCAGTGGAGGGTCCCGCCACTGACTGGCCTGGTCCATTGTCTGGGGGCAGACATGGACTAGCAGACCCATCGATATCTAATCCGGCGACCTAGAGACTGTTTCATTTGACAATAAAACCTGGCCGGGTGCCTTCGTATCTTACTAGAGTCTGTGGTCATTGGGGGTTCTCTTGGGTCTGCTGTGTCAGCGATCTGCGCAGAGCTGAGACAGCACACAGAGGGAACACGCACACAGCCGACTGATATCATCGAACAAGAGCAGAGCACCACACCGGTAGCTACAGACAACAGTGTCCAGCGAGTGGGCTGCTGTATCTCTCACTGAAGCCCTTTTCTGCTGCCAAATTCCTGGCTTTATCCTAGTCCCATCCTTTCCTTCTCAGATGGCTCCTTCATCATTCAGGGGTTACTTAGGCCACCTATCTGGTTAACTGGTCCCTTCTCAGTCCCACCACCCACTTCCAGGGCAATGTGGGGTAAACATCCCACTACACTGGGCATAATAACCACCCCGAAGAGTCCAGACAGGAAGGTGAGGGGGAAGAGTCCCACTAACTATACTAACTCTCAACTAATAATCTATAAACTATTCTATAACTATTTTCAGGTAAATTAGGAAGACAGCACATTTGCTGGACACTGGAGCTTTCCAGCACATACTATAGGTAGCAGAAGGAAATTGGAAAGGCCATCAGTCCACACTGCCACTTTATACACCTGGAGCACAACACATGGAGAACTACACAGGCACAGACTGGAGGACACTATTAGCAAAAATGTTCTGGTCTCAGATTCCTAGAGAGGACCTGCATCCCACAGTGGAATACAAATAGGGACCAGCACTTGAAGAACAACTGTACATGCACGGCAGCAGGGTTCCCATGGACTCGCGTTGTGTGCCAGAATAATGTGGAGTAGATTTACACCCCAGTTTGCTATTAGCTGAAGGTTCCTATAGACTAGCCCTAAACATACTTGAGAGGGCAGGTGGGATGCAGTTACAAGAGAAGAGTGGATGGAAATATCCTTTATAATGCATTCATTGGTTTTGCTGCAAAGTCAACCTCATTCAGGCACCTTATTGGGATCTGCATTGATCGTCAAAATAATTATAACAGAGGAGTTGCAGAGAGATCCAATCTGCTATCTCCTGGCACTAGCTGGGACACTCAGGTATTAATTTAAAGCAGCTAATTTAAGATGATAGGATTCAACGTGATCTGTCTGAGCAACTAAGAATAAGCCTATGAAGATAACCCCCTTTTCAAGCTAACATGTGCATACCTTCCTCTGTGCTTGGAGTACTCACCAGTAACAAACATTTCTACAAGACAAGATTTAGTTATAACCATTGAGTTAGTGTTGTGAACTGAAGAGATAGACACTCGTGGCTGAAAACATCTGGCAAAGATTTTTAAACAGGACACTCAAAGCTAGACTCATTTTCATCTGCTTTATAGTCAGCAAGAGTTAGACAAACAGCAAGCAATATAACATGCTCCAAAAGACCTAATTGTCAGAAGATGACTTGTGTCAGAGCTATCCTTGAGAGAACATCAGCTGTTCTGTAAGAAAAATCAATTAGCAACCCATTTATGCAATCAACTTTTGACATTACAAATTAGATCTAATTACATTTTACCACAGTGCTCACACTATACTATTTTTGGCAGAATAACCTAACATCTCATCCAAGGATTAACTTTTCTCCCCCAATCATAAAGACTATCATTCTACTATTTATAATTATATGCTTCCCAGTGGTACTTCTAACAGAATTAGAATGTGCCTTCTGTGTATGCAGGGTGGCTGTCAAAAGATTTCTCTCCACTCAGAACACAAACAAAGACTACAATTCAACCCCCAGGCACCACAGGACATTCCAGGAAATCAGCTTTTCTGGGAGGTAAAGAGAGAGACTTTTTTAAAAGATCTTTTTAAAACAACTTTGGTTGTAGATGCCCTTCCCCACCGTGTACACATGCAACAAATGCAGATTAGCCACAGACAAAGACATGCTATATGTTGAAGTGTGAAGTCAGAAATGCAGCACCAATTAAGATCTGGCTGAATATCCATCCCAAATTATGTTATAATAGATTGTGTATATTTCAGTCTCAGTATCCTCCCCTGCTAAGTGCAGTGTACGACAGAAGAGAAGCTTTTCAGTTTAGCACATGACAAAAGGACAGAGAGAGAGAGAGACACTGTATTAAAAGGGTGGCCATTCATTGCCACCTACATGAAGTGGTGGCTGGAGACAGAAAAGGAAGGAGGGAATCTGCTTAGTCTGAAATGCTGACAAGACCTCAGACTGGATGAGATCAGGCTAAGGGGGATGGGTGCATCTCAGAATTTTGTTATTTTTCAAAGATCTTTAACTCTAGTGCTTAAGGGTAAATTGACTGTGATTAAGAAATCCCTTTGCTAAACTTGTGTTCCTTGTTTCCCTGAAGGGGTTAAAATAGAAACCCGAGTGCCCAGAACCTAGGTGGAACTTTCATGGATCATAGCTACTCAACTAGGGGCTTGAGTGGTCTGAGGGACTTGTTCCAGGGTCTAGGGTGGCTTCAACAGAGAGTTCCATGTTCTGAGGAAGGGCTCAGACAAGGGGACTGACCCGGGGACTGCCCTTACAGATCCAGATCTGGAACACTGACCAAACTCTAGCCACTCCCAGTTGGCTTGGAAGCACATGGAACCAAGTTGCTGGGTCCACTCCCAATTGAGGCTGGGCCAGAGCAGCTCTTATTTTGTAGGTCTGTCCTTCAAACATCCTACTTGGGGTTACTACTGGTATTTAACTCAAAGGGACTAGTTTATTCTGACAGCATTTTGGGAGAGTAGCAAAGGACAGCACAGTTCTCAACCCTCGGACTATTTCCCAGTGCTGATCAAAGGGCTTGAGGTGGCAAACATGCAAGAAAGGGAATGCTTTAATTGTGTACCTGAAGAATTAGTGGGGGACAGTAATTTCATGTGTCACAAAAATGCTCAAAATAGGGAGATTCACTGGAGAACATCCATGCTCTACAGTACACGAGAGAGCCTGAAAATACACCATTTATAGGCACTTACCCTATACATGGAGAGGTCGATACGGAGTGAATTGTGCAGCTGGTCCAGAAGTTTAACAAACCTTTCTTTCTGTTGATCAAAAAAAAAATACAGTAAATAACTTCATGCTCCATCACTGAAAATTAGATCTAATTAACACTCTCAATAATTAGAATGCGGCCTGAGAACTAGTGCAGGATCACAGAAGAGTGGGAGGAAACTATATGGATTTATTTTATTGTGCAAACTTGGAGGGAAGATAATATTTGCTTGAGATCTCTGAATTTTCTCCTAAACTTGATGGAACAGTAATTTCAGTATAACATTAGAAGGGGAAGGAAAACTCCCCTTCGTCACTTAAATGAGACATTATGTACCATTCAAGTATAGAGAGAATACAAGACCATAAATAAACTTATTAAAATGCTATATGAATTCCAGTTATTGATCTGCATGGCTGCAGGTACATAATGATCCCATTTAAAAGAAAGACTTATTCCCAGACAGCTTCCAACCAATGATACGAGCCCTAGCTCTTGTAAATTAGATTTGTTTTTGTTTTTTCCTTGCCACAAACTGCCAACATTTGATTTCATTTGAAATAATTTTCAAAACAAAATGTCAATTCAAAACAAATGTTTGTTTTCAGGGTTTTGTGGGGGTTTTTGGACCAAAATGACCCATGAAGGTTGACCTGAAATTGTGGATCGTTTCAGTGCTTGAAAAGTGCATTTACAATTTTTTGTCCAGCTCCATTCTTGCTTTATTTGGGGCCCAACCTCTAGCGGGTGCTGGTTTGGTACAGAAGCCATCTCCCCTTCAGTCAGATGTGCTCTTCCCCCCAACAGAGCATGGCTTGTCCCAAACCCCATTCTGACAACCTTAAAAAGCCCACGCTCTACTGCATATTACCGGGAAAACAACTGAATGGGAGGGCAGTGGGGACTGTATAGTACAATCCATGTCTTAATACATCAGTATAGAGTTCCCCCCACAATAGAATAGAACCTGAGATTCCAAACAGCTGCTGCACTTGATGTTTGTGTGACTGACTTTTAAAGAAGCTGTTAATTTAAGTTCTGAAACCATCACATCTCACAGTACACATTATCTACAGTGTCCCACGCAGTGTTCAATACAGTTTGCTCATTCCCGCACCATTTATACTCTGGTGTTACCCGAGCACAGAATGCAAGTATCACAATGCATTATACTGATTAGTATCCAATATGGATGAACAAGACCACATCAATTGTGTTAACGCTTCATACAGAAGAGTCCCACTGCACCATCCAAAGATATCATGTTCCTTAGCTAGAATTAGTGATTCACTCTAACATCAGTGAAAGCCATAAGCAAACCAAGCACGTAAAACTGTAACAGTAGCATAGCAGGACAGCGAACACTGAAACATACCCCAAAGTTTGAGGCTGCAAAGCGGTCAGAAGCAGACACGTTTGTGGATGCAGTAGTGTGCGCGTAGTAGGCATTGATATTGGCCAGTAAGGTGCTCATCACAGCTGGCACTCCTGGACACATGTACTTGGAGGACAGACATGCAAAGTGCCTGGAACAGCATAAGCAAGGTCAGTTATGGAGAAGACGCAAAGATGCTCTATAGTTTACACAGTTGTTTCTGGCCCTTGGGGAAAGCAGAGTTAGAGAGTTGATTCTTTCAGCTATTTCCACCCCATTAATTTAGCAACACCCTGCTCAAAATACCATATCAACGGGGACTGCAGCTGTAATCCAGAATTTCACCTTCTTGACAAGTCTCCATTGTCCAACACTTGGCTTTTCTGCAAAGATACCAGCTGGTAGAGCAAAATAAATGCTTTTAGCAAGGCCCTGGAAACATTACATAATAGCCTTTCCATTTGGCAATTTATTGATAACAAGTCCTATCCTGAGATTATTCTGTTGCTCCAGATAGGATACCGTGATTCTGAGACAAAGCCTGATGCAAGGAGACCTGCAAGCCACACTGCTCTTTCCAAGAGTCAGTAACTTCCTAAGTGACATGCCAGCAGGAATTGCAACACACTCCCAGCCTTGAGTAAAACAGGATCTGCATACCAGTATCTTTGTGCTGTACAGACATTTCTTTGATTCTTTAGGGCTAATCCTGTCATCCTGCAGGAAGTATGTTTCTCATTTGCATTTTCTCATATAATTGCTCTCATTAAAGTGTAAGGAAATCTCTTACAGGAAATCTTAAAATTATTCCACCAGCATTTGATCTTGAGAAGTGATTAAAGTAAACAACCAAAGAAAAGCTGGTATAAATAAGGAAAAACAGCACTTTAAAAAAGGGCTAATATTATAAGACATGACACAAGAGAAGAGTGTCCGTGTATCAGCAACTTGTTAGAACTTCTGCTAAAAAGTCCAGAGAGATTCTTTTAAACATGAAACAGATCATAGTCTGTGTGTCCTCCTAAGGTAATGTTCTGATGAGTTCCTGTCTGCATCCTGTAACACTTGCCCATCCTGGTATTGCCCTGGCCTCTTCTTTTGTCATTCAGGTTTGCACACATTCTATAACAATGTGCGTTTTCTCACCTTTTGGGGGTGAAGCCAGACTTTGGGTCACCTGCTCCTGCCCAGGCCTCGTCTTTTGTCATTCAGTTTTGTGTGCATTCTATAACAATATGCATTTCCTCCCCTTTTGGGGGCGAAGCCAGACTTTAAGGCATCTGCTCCCCTACTTGGTGTAAACTTTGCTTGTGCCAATCAGAAGTGAACACAAACAAGTTTTGGCCCCGTCCCCTATGACACTTTTGTGATGTCATAGTTGGTACTTATGTTTCTGCCTGCCATGTGCAGACAGAGAGAGGAAAACGAATCCCGTGTATCCGTGTATCCCGTGTACCCCACGTAACCGAGCCTGATCAACTCGAAGCCTCTCTCTCAGCTCACGTGTTTTCAAATAGAGCTTATACGTTTACCGGTCGTGTTATGCGTTGGTTTGTATTTGTAAGTATCAATTATTACTAAATGCTGCATCTTTGTTTGTAAATATTGTTAGTAGGTATTTTAGTCATTGTGTGTTTTAAGTTTCATTAAGTCTATTAGCTAATCAAAAACTGCTCCCTTGCCCCTTGTAATTATCCCCAGTAAAACTTTAAATTGATTAATTTTTACTTGTGTGTCTGTGTGTGTATCTGCAGCTCACGTCCTGACCCACACTCCCCTTGCGTCTCTTACCTATATAGTTTATTGCCACGTGCAACCTGGTAAATAACAGGCCTGCAATTTTTCCTCGCCCCTGCGAGTCCGTGGCAATCCACAGGTAACACACAGTCATTAGCTTCCATGCTACTCAGCTTTCAAGTAAACTGACAGGGCTTTACATTAAAATATTTAACAATCAATGTTTCAGATAAATAGTTGCCATTGCATTAGTTAGCTATGGTAGATGCTTTGCTGACCTACTGGTAGTTCAGGCACTCAACTACTACAGTGTAAAAATCTAGATAGACAGAGCTCATCATCCATCTCTCTACCCGTGTCTTTCACGGATACATTTATGGAAGAACGAATGATCTCAAACTACGTTTATTCTTCTGAAAAACCAAAAAGTCCAATTCCCGGCAGAAAGCTGCTGTCAGGGCTTGTGAAAGGATGTACCTTTTAACAGATCTTAAAGATGCAACGTAACCGTGAAACATAGGTTCTAATCTTAGCCCATATACACCGTATGTGAGCAAGGAACATCTGGGGGCTGGCTAGCACGGCTCTAATTTCAGTAATTCCTTTCCACTTTCGTTATCAACCGGCAGAGAATGAAGATATCCGCATGGAGAACTATCTGTGGAATACATTCAGTTCAAGGGCTTCAGGATGCCCCAGAACTGAAACTTCAACTCCAAAGGTGAGTTTCTTCAAGCTAATCTGCCTCATTCAGTATTTCACTGAAGACAAAAAGCAAATGCAATACAAATGGTGGTCTGCAGGAAGAAGCAGAGTTCATTAGGAACCCGAGTCAGAGTTTAGTGTTTAAGAACGACCCAGAGGAAACCAGGAATGGGACTAGTCTAGTTTCAAACAGAGCAAACCGGGTCATCGCCTTTGTCAAATCCTCCTACTAAAAAACCGATTGTTCTGGTTCTTGACACAGGATTCTTAAATCACCAAGAAAAAGCACTGGTATTAAATTTGGGTCACAAATACCCTTCTTCCTCATCCCCACTAGACCTTTTTATCTGGGGGTAGGGATGGCACATTTTAAATAACTCGGCAGTCAATTAATGGAGGACCCACCGTCTTATACCACCAATGGCTTACCGCTGGGAAACACTGGATATGGCTGCTCAGGCTTGAAATTCAAGGGGCAGGACTACCAGGCAGCTGTGGGGGTTACTGAGTCCCTCAATCCCAATCCTCCTTCACACACTGATTTCTATCCTTTGAGGAAGCTAACGACTCAGAGCATGACAGTCCTTTCCTACTCACAATAAACCTAAAGGACAGTAGCCAGCAGAGCCAGATGGGACATCGCAGGCCTTGCCAGCCATCCTAAAAAAATTGAGTAACATATTTAGAATTCTTCCCTCTGAGATGAAATAAACTAACTACACCAAGGGTTCAATATGAGGAACACGTGGAGAGTAACTTACGTCATAGCCTGGTATATCGTTTCTATACCATAACGCATTGCAAATTCATCCACTATCTCTTGGCCTGTCTCATCAAAATACACCTTCCAGGCATCATCTCCTTTGGCATCAGGGACCTTCACAACCCCGTTCCCTTGAATGTCTGTGAGATAGTGGAAGAGGTTCTGAAATGGAAACAAACTAAATTAAACCTGATGTGTTGAAAGCCTCTATGGCTGAGTGCAACATAACCGGCTTGGAACCACCCTGTAGACACAACACCTGAAACACCCATCTCCTATTTTTTATCTTAGTTTTCTTCCTCAGCATCCATAACAGGATTCCTCAGATTCATCCCGCCAATTTCACCCACCAACATAAATAACTCATTCATACTCTGAGGGAATAAAGCGTTAGCTATTCCATCAGTGCTCAAACTTGAATTAACAAAGGACAGCACAGACAACCTGCCCCCAGGACCAAATCCAATGTGCATGAAGTGGAGCAGACCTTTAATACAAGGGTCAGGCCTGCAACTACAGGTCCCCATCCCCATGGGTCACACCTCAGTATTGAAGGTAAGGGAAAGTGCAAGCTGTGTTTCAAATAACTGTTAAAGGTATGTACTGTACAACTTTGGATACGTCCTTAATGTGACTTTGTATAAATCTAAAGAAATAAAAATAAAATGAATGGCATTTCACAAGCATATTTGATTCACAAACTGCACGTCTGCCGGCACCCACTGAATCATACAGATGCAGTCTGCCCATTGTAAAACCACCTAACAGAACACTCCAAAAAGCAGCTTAATGTTTTTTTCAGCTTCCTCATCACATCATGGAGCACTCACAACCATCCCCATGGCCTGAGGTGCTCAGAATGGAAAGCCAGCCAGTCATTTCATCATGACTACAGCTTTCTTAATCATTCTGGCACAACAAACTTCACTACACAGCCACAAGCCTTTGCCCTCCAATGTTTCAAGCTAACAACAGTCACACAAAGAACAAGCTGTGATATTGCCTAAAGAAGGTGCAGAACAAAGCCTTCCAAGGTTTAACACTCCACTTTATATTTGTAATTTAATTAAATTGCAAGGCCCTTGGGGGGAAAAAGCAGCTTCCTCCTCCACGGGCCAAGTTGTGAAACTTTTACTCTAAGGGAAGAATTCCCACTGGCTGCAATGAAAGTTCTCTTGAAGTAAGAACTTCGTAAAAGATGCAATAAAGTGTTTTCTTGCTCCAGCAAAATCTCCGACTGATTGGTCTCCTGAAACTTAAAAGGCTCTATACAGGAGATAAAAATGACTTAAAATGGACCAACTGTTTAAACTAATGTAACGGTCCTTTCCCGGGCATTCATTTGCCAAACATTCTGATCATTCTGATCTTTGGAAAAGGGGATTTTCTAACGATATCCCTACTGACTTGGGCTCTCTTCCTTATTCATTCCAACTTTCAACCTCATCTAGTGAGACTGGAAAGGCTTTCATCCACTGCTGCTGTACAGTAATCAACACATGCTCAGTTCAGCATATTTCTCAGTGTTCCTCAAACTCATGCCGTATACAGATGCATGAGCCTTCAGGACATTCGCCTCCTTCCTCTGTAAATCAAGTGATGAAAAAATCTCATGATTTAATTAGGAGCCACAGGACTTTTTGCTTTAACCTAGGATTTCTCCTGATTTAATTATTTTAGCTGCAAAGCATCTCTGTTTTGTCTGTGATATACAGAATCACTGGATAAAAGGAGGAAAGAAATGATCTGTTAAAGAGAGGAAGGGAATGACCCTGCATATTCAGAAGGGGGGAAAACCCCAGACAATTAGAGACACTGAACTAAAAAGCAAGGATCTGACCAGAACACCTGCTTGACATTTAGTTGACCCTTCTTATCCTTATTCTGCCATCTCCCAAAGGTACCTGGTCCACTTTTGCCCACTGCAAGAGAGACTTAGACTTGAACAGCCACGGACACTGCTTTATCCTCTAGTAAAGCAGTGTCGGGAAGTTTATACTGCCAATGCCTGCACTCTGCCTGCTCAGTGAACAGAGGAGCTTCACCCCCAAGAGTGCTACCCTAAAATATTTCAGAAGAGAATCAACATAAAACATATTCACAACCCAGCCAAGATGAGATATCCCACCTTGTACATGGGCAAAGCTTTAGTAGCTTTCTTAAAACAAGCAGGGCTACCCACATCTTAATGTGCTTAAAAGAGCTTACAGTTACAGCTGGATAGACTATGGTCTTGATATAAACAGGCTGAGAGAGTTCATGGGGAAGACGCCTCAGAGAGCAGGACACATGCAACATGCCCATGCCCAGGGATGAGGACAGAGAATGCACAGCTACCACCACCATCTACCTTTGGCTTACTTACTTCATGAAGGCATGTGTACTGAATGTGATACGGAGCCACCTTCTCTTCTCCTTTTATTTCCACATTGATTTGCAAGCGTATAGCACCAGATACAGCGGATTTATCAGTTCTTTTCTCTAGAAAGAAAAATAAGTAGCAAGTTAAACATTTTTCTTTGCACAGGAAATAGCTATCATGGCAATAGCAGCATAATGCGGTAAAAGAAAAAAATACATGTGGAAGTCCAGGCTGACTTTGAAGAGAAAAATACCTTTGAAAAATATGGTATTGAAGGGTAACAGAGTCCCGTGGCACCTTAAAGACTAACTAAAGTATTGAAGCAAAAGCTTTCGTGGGCTAATACCCACTTCATCGGATGCAAGCAGTGGAAGTGTCCAGGGGCAGGTAACACACTTCCTGTGTGTTACTGTGAACTACTGCTTAGGTCAGGAAACCTTCGCTGCTCGGGGGGGTGGGGTGGGGGTGAAAAAACATCCTCCTGGGTGACAAGTTTCACCAGCATATGTGGTAGCTCGCCCAGTGTTATGTTGCCAGGAGACCTTCTCCTGCCAAAATAGCTACCACTTCTTGATGAGGTGGTTTTATGATGTTGACAGGACAGCTCTCGCCCACTGGCACAGAGTGGCTACATGAACAAACTTACAGTGGTACAGCTGCATCAGTACAGCTGTAAGCTCGCTAGTGTAGACATGGCCTTAGTCCTGCCATGAGTGCAGGAGACTGGACTAGAAGACTTCTTGAGGTCCCTTCCAGTTCTATGATTCTACATGGTCATACTAAAGATAAGCACCACAGCAAACTCTTCCATTTCATGCATGCAAGGTATGGCCATCAGGCTACCTGCGTACTATCCACATTTGGACAAAGTCTGTGTACTCCTGGTCCAACTCTCTGGACAACACACTTACGATGAAAATGTCTTCCAAGAAATTAATCAAGAACACACATTTAAAGATCTCATTCTTGTCACCCAGAATGTTTTTCCCCTTAAATTAAGTACAACCTCCTTCACTACTACGTGAGTCAACAATGTGATGCTGTTGCAAAAAAAGCAAATACAATTTTCAGTTGCCTCAACAGAGACATAGCATGGAAGTCATGGGAGGTGAGAACGCTGCACTCCACACTGGTTAGGCCTCAGCTGGAGTGCTGTGTACAATTTTGGTCACCAATGTAGAGAGAGAAAGGATGTAAAGAAACTGGAAAGGATCAAGAGGTGAGTGACAAGGATGATCAGAGGGATGGAATTCAAGCTGTACAAGCAAAGACTGAGGGAACTGGATGTGTTTAGTTTGGAAAAGACGAGATTGAAGACAGATGTCAGGCAGGCCCGGCGACAGAAATTTTGGGGCCCGGTACTCTGATCATTTGTGGCCCCCCCACCTGGCCGGTCTCCCGCTGCCCGCACCCTGCCCGGGCCTACGTGGGACTGCCTGGTCGGTCGGGCATAGTGGGGGTGTCATGTCGCGGGGGTACCGGGCGCGGTCGGCGGTAGCACGGTGGCGTGAGGCGCGCGGCGCGTGCGAGCGGCCTCTAGCACACCACCCCTGCCTGACCCACCTCTCCCCCAGCCTATTCTCCTTCCCCCCCCTGCCTGACCCGGCCCACCCAACCTAATCTCCTCCCCCAGCCTAACCTCCTCCCCTCCCCACCCATCCCTGCCTGGCCCACCCCACTGTTGGGGGTGATCTTCCTTTACCCCCGCCCAGCCTCCCCCCCATCTAACCGCCTTCCCTCCCCCACCCCTGCCTGGCCCGGCCCATCCCACCGAACCTAACCTCCTCCCCCCTCCCACTCCCAACCCAGCCTCCTGCCACCCCATACCTGACCCGCCCAGCCCAGCCTCCCCCCCCCCACCAAACCTCCTTCCCTCCCGCACCCACGCCTCACCCACCCCATCCAGCCTAGTCTCCTGCCCCCCTCCCCACCCGCCCAGCCTGGCCTCCCCCCCCCACCGCCCCTTTGCCTGACCCCCAGCCCAGCCACGCCGATGAATGAACCTCCCGAGCGCCCACAGGGGGTGAACTCACCGCAGAGCCTGCCCGCCCAAAGGCCCCTCCCGGAGCCGCCCCCCGAGTGGGGCCGGGCCCCCTGCCCCCTTACCCTGGCGAGGCCGGCTCCCCTTCTCGGCGTCTCCGCCACCGTCAGCGCCGCACAGCAGACGGCTGGGCGCGCTTCCCCGGGCCCGCTGTGGAGTCTGCCGTGCGGTGCGGGCGCTCGGCTACAGCGCTGGGGTGGCCACCCGGTGGGGGAGGGGATTTGCACGCGTCCGCACGCGCTGGGGCTCTGCAGAGCATCCCCTGAGGCTGTTTCCACCCCACCTGCGCACTCCTGAGCCTTACATGGGGGCCCCCCTTAAGTCCGGGGCCCGGTACACCTGTCCCCCTAGTCCCCGGCCCTGATCTCATGTCCCTCCTTAACTACTTGAAAGGCTACTATAAAAAAAGATGGAGATAAGTTCTCCTTTCCTGCCATAGGGAGCAGGATAAGAGGCAACGGGTTCAAACTACAGAATAGTACATTTACATTAAATCTCAGGAAAAACTTCTTAACTGTAAGAACAGAAGAACAATGGAACAAACTGCCTCAGGAAGTCGTGGGATCTCCTCCACTGGAGGGTTTTATGAAGAGTCTGGATAGCCATCTGTCTTGGATGGTTTAGACACAACAAATCCTGCATATTGGCAGGGGTTAGACTAGATGACCCTGGCAGTCCCTTCTGACCTTATGATTCTGCAGTAATGAAAGGAGTAGTGAACTCATGGAACAAGGAGTTGCTGCCTCTTCAAGCATTGGAACACAGTGAAATGAATTGTAAGCCACTCCTCTGACGGCACATCTCCGATGCCATACAGAGCTGTAGCAGGAAAGGACTAAACACTACTAACTACAATCTAGCAGAGCATTAGAAATATTTGCTGGCAATCAAGCCTGTCCCAAATTCAAACATATGTCTAGAGCTTTGCAACAGAACTGATGTGTCTAACAGAGCATTTTCCTCCACACAAAATGTGAATGTTCCTCAATTATTGCTGCACAAGACAGACAGTTAACCATGCTAAAAATAGAGATGTTAAATACTTCCCCCATGTAAGCACATACTGCTCTAGGATGCGAGGACATTATACCCACTGATTGCCATCTTCATCACTTGCATTAACGTGGCCAGTATACAACAGAAGGCAACATGCCTCAAGTCCAATTTTCCAGACTTTAAGCCCACTTCTCCACAATCCTAGTGACCCCCCCGGGCCGCCCAGCAACAATTTAAAAAAGGAATGCTCCTTTGTAGTGCAGTAACTAAAGAAATCTGTTTTAACTTCAGAAATCCATAAAATATACCTGCCTGCATCCCTAATCTGGGCTAATCAAGAACCAAATTCCCATTACAGATGACTAAAGCGCCGAGGGTTAGAATTATTGAGACTATCCAGTGCTGAGTTTCTTTGCACATTGACAAGTGGGACTGACTACACGGTCTTTAAACTACTCGTCTGTCAGAAGTCACTGAAGGAGCCTTTCATGCAGACTTAACAGAATTAACTATTTCATTCCACCTACAGAGCTTTTTGGAATAAACCCTCACCTCTCAATCCCGCTCAATCAATTGACCACTAACATGAGGGACAGTGCGAATCCACAATGTCTGGGGTATGGCCATCTTATTTTTGCCAGCCTGGATCTCAGAATTCTTCTCTGCTAGCCCTTTGTGCCTTTCCCAACACTCTGTGAGGGAACAGCATCTTTAATACGTTACGAAGGGTCCTCCGAGCTTTACTTAACTTTTCTTGCTATGAGGAGAAATATTTTTTTAAAAATATAAACCGAAGTCTTGGTAAAATGTGCTTATCTAACAGCCCTTGAGATTGAAAGTCACAATATAGGTTCAGTATAGGCCCTGGCAACTCGTACTCCATAGGGAGCACCTCAAAGGATGAGAGAGGAATTCAGACTCTGGTTTCGCTGAGTAAGCATTCAACAAACAAATGAATTCCAACGGAGGGTCACATGTGTCTGCTAAGAAGTGGACTGAATTCAATAATTTATTTCTTATAGGCCAGTGAAAAGTTCCCTAATGCTTAAAACTTCCAGTTATCTATCATCTGGGGGTGGATTTGAACTGGTGACCTACAGGCGAAAGATGTCATACCCCATTCCCCAGTCAATCTGCCATCCCCAAAGCCTTCTTACTTCAGTTAACCAACACAAAGAACTCTCTCCCCTATTCTCAGCACAGGCAGAACAGAAGGGAGTCTAACACCAATCGGGCTCCATGGAGGCTGCGAGCACCACGAGTTCCTGTCCCATTCCGGGCGGCCGAGACCTGGGCTCCCCAGATGGCTACAGCTGCACCCCTGGTGGGACCCTGTACTCCACCACCCCGGGGGGTAACAGGATAATCTAGGACCGTAAATTCCTGCTGGAGTGTAAGAACTCGCCCGATGCCAGGAAACCCCCCCCCCCCCCGCCCCACCTCTCTCACATCCCCGGCATCACCTCTCCCCCCCACGCGGCGCACTCCAAGCTGGAAGATCTTAAGGAACAAAACGAGATGGAAGAAGAGGTCCCAGATGACGATCAGTTTGCCATGGACATCTGAGCTCCCAGCTGGCGGCGAGCTGCTTTCCGGGGGCTTCTGCCTCCCTCCCCTTGCTGGAGACCCAGAGGTGAGCGAGGCCCCGGCAAGGCTGCCACCTGTGGACCTGGCCCTGTTTTGACGCCATTTCCCTGCAGTTGCATTTGTTCTCGGTTCTCTTTACTGAAGTGAAGCCGGGATTTGGGGGCTGGCCCGAGCGACTGCTCTTCCCCCAGCCCTGCGGTACCCAGCTGGGCTCGCTGCGCTGAGCGTGTCTAGTGGCTACGCCAAGGGCTCGCTCTGCGGCTGTGCAATAAACAACCTGGAGCCCCTTTAAAAAAAGAGAAACAAAAACTGAACCTACATCTCCCCCACAACTGTACAAATAATCATCACTGGGCCCCCTGGGAGGCCAGAGGAAAATTTCAGCCCAGTACAGATGTTAAAGTTCGTCCCTAGTTTATCTTCAAACTCGGTTCTTTAAAAGCAACGTCTCCTTCAGCCACTCTGGAGACACTGCTCCCATTCCCAGACACACACATTTGGGGCCCTGAGAGAGGCAGCATCAGGATGAAGGCAGTTAGTCATTTCAAAATTCTCTCCCTTCTCCAATACTGTGTGCGCATACTGTCACTGCTCAGATACAATTCACCCACTTACCGTCGGGTGGGGGGGGTAGCGCCACCATCACCACCTCCTCCTCTTTCCCCTATTTTGTCAATAGCCCCTACACCTCTCTCTCAAAAAAAAGTGTGTGAGAGATCAAAACTATTTAACAAATTTGTGTCAAATTTACAAATAGTTTTGGGTCAACCAAACTACATTTTTGAAACAACTTTTTTTTTTACTATTCATGGAAAAAATGTCACCCAGCTCTTGTGATTAATAACGCTTGCAAAGAGAAAATACTCAACCTTTATGATTCTCCAAAGAGCACATATGGCCCAACATTTTTCACTGGGAAGATCACCACCTGATAGCCCAGCCCCCAACTTCCTCAAAGTCAGATGTTCTTTGGAAATTACACAAATGCGCACACGCATAGCATTATGAGCGCTCCTGACCCCTACATGCCTAATTTAGTGAGGAGAGTTCCAAACATTTGCAACAAAACAAAGGATTTTGATCTAAATTAGAGGACTGGAAAGCTACTCACCAAGATTGTACCATACATCCATCTCTCCGCTCAGTGTGCGGACTTCGATGATGGTCTGCCCCAAGAAATCATCCGACTCTCGTTTCAGCCTCTGCTTGACACGAGACTTAATGTCGTCGTCCTCATCCCAGACACGCACTTTGATCCGATCCGAGGAGTTATGGCACTCACTGTGAACAAGACGAGCAACTACACATGGGTGATCAGCCACAGAATCCAAGGGTCTCGGATGCAGGGTTTTACAGCATGACCCACCATTCAATGCTATTCTTTTGTGTTCATTCACATTGACAGCTGATGGTGAAGGATGTAAGTACTCAACAAGAACTGTGCTACAGGGAGTTTTTGAAGGCCTTCTGCTACAATGTAGCCATACAACGAGGACCCTAAGCACTGTCAGTGACTGATAGTGGATACTGCATGCAGCTTAGTGATTAGATTATTGTTATCAGTCAGAGATGCAGACTCCGGCCAAGCAAGGCTCAAACAGAGGCCATTAACTTAATTTTGTTTGGGACTTTATTAGTATCGCTAGCAAAGCAACAGTGTATTCATGCACAAAACAATACAGTCAGGGAGATGATATAATACCGCCTGTGTGTGGGAGGAAGGGTTGGGACACAGCAGCTCTAATGAAGTTGGTATTTAAGCACTACAACGTGCCCCAGGCAGGGAACTAAAGAAATCTCCTTCAAAAAGGCAGCTTTGTTCTCAGTTGAATCGTCACATCTGATCTGATGCTGAGAAAAAAAAAATCAGGTATCCTAAAACCTAACCAGGCAGGTGACCTGCATGACATACTGAGGAAGTGAGAGAACTCAAAAGCTACAGGGACCTAGTGAAGAGAGAGATCTTGTAACAAAAGCCCTTCTCATTTATTGGGCATGTGATATGATAAAGCAATTTGAATGCTCATATAAAAAGTATGACAAGGGTGATTACTCATAACCGTTACAAATGTCTGGCTGCACCAGAAAAAAAAAGGTGTCTGAAAATATGGCAATTCCTGCTGAAGGTCTATGTTCTAGCCTTTTCAAACCTACTGCATCTGTTGCTAAGCAACAGGGGGAGAATGAACAAGGCGAGGGAAGGAAGAAATGGGTCAAAAGAGATTTGCTAAGCCAAATCAGTGACATGTGGAAGCAACCGTGGTGTTTACATGTTACCTACCAAGAACTCATCTGGCCTCCAATTGCCATCTATTGTGCTTTAGGATTCATTAACAGACAGCTAATTAATTTAGGATTCATTAACAGACAGAAGAACAAACTGTGAATTGATAGAGAAATGCAGAGGCAATTTTAGGTTGTACTGATCATTTGCTGCTGTTTGAAAACCATCCCATGTTCTGCATTCCTCAAGAGACTCAAAGTACCATTTAGAATACAGAAAACAGATGTTTCAATCAATATTTTGCTGTTTTTAATTCTTTCCCTCCCACCTGTAAACGTGTACAGGTGTTTAAGATGATCTGTTGCATGGTGTGCTGAAGAAGAGATGCTAAGATTGTTGGTTCTTCCTCCAGCTCTCAGACCTATTTGGGCATGTCATCTCAGCAGGATAAGTGGCAATACACTAAAAATTCTTCATAACCAAAACAAATATTATAAGAAACTCCCTTTCAATGTCCATGGGGCAGATTTGCAGAGGTATTTAATTGCCCTAAGCAGCAGACAGACATGCACAGTGAGATTTTCACAAGCTCCTAAGCAAGTTAGGTCCTTAACTCCCACTGACAGCATTTTTCGATGCCTAACTACTTCTATTAACCCAGCCCTAGGTCTTGACCCTCTACTATAGTCTGTCAAAGGTACTGCTTCTTTAGGAAGATACTCCCGCTGATTTGACCTAGTTAGAGCTGCACTGTGTGCCTTTTAAATCAAAACACGCGCCACACAAGGTATCTGGAATAACGGTGTTCTCTTCACTTACAATAGGGGACTGCTCAGCACCACAATCACCACAGAATGTTATGTGGTGAGTTTTCAGTGGTACTAACTGGATCTGTACACCTCAAGACTGTTACTGTCTCTACCATATACACCTTTCCCAGAGGGATGCTACTATTTTTGTGGGGCTTCTTCCACTTTGTATTTCATCTCCTGGCTCTGTACCAGAGTGATTTACCAGAGCTATCTGTGCTCGTAAACACCTGAACCTGGGGGGCAAGGCAGGGGGGCTAAGGCAGAGTAAACTTATAGGATCTGCAGACTTTGTTACTGTTGAACTAAGACAACCAGGCTGATGTCAGCCCCACTTCTACAGAAACGAGAGCTTCGAGATCCAACTTGAACATGTTTATTGTCTGGGAGATGAAGAACAATGCTCACTTTCAAACTGAAACAGCATGAACCCAGGTTTGCGGAGTCTGAACTGTGGCAGGGTCCTGGCCAGGAGTGTCTGAGTCAGCCCTGCCGCCCCTTTAAGAGGGAGAAAAGCCCTCTGCAAACCTCCCTTGCAGGAAAGCTAATCAGCCACCTGGCTTGCAGGGCAATCAACAGGGATGAGTTGCACCTGGCAGCCTCCTCAGGGGGATAAAAGGCCTGCCAGGAAGCAAGCCCAGTGTGGTGGGGATGGTATAGAGTGAGGTGGTGGTTTGAGCTAGTCAGAGCGGTGTGTTTGGAGTTGTAAACTGTAAGCTGGACTATATAGAGTCTGCAGAGCTGGGAGCCGTAGAGCTGGATAAAGCTGTATATATTGGTGGTGGGGTCCTGCACTGTGATTAAAGGGCACTGTTTGAAGCAAAGAAGGGTTTCCTGCCTGTGTTCCTGAGAGGGGTGAGAGAGCGGTCTGTCACAGAACATATATTGTAGTGATATAAAACTTACCCATAATGCAGGAAGTAGCACCTCTCTAACACTCTCCAGCACTTTCTGCACTTACGTTCCTTTTTTCTCTTTTTAAAATATATTTACATTAGTTTTTATTAGTGATTGTTTGTGAAGTTTCACCTCTATTGTCTAGTTATACTGAATTATTTTAAATAAAGTTTTCAGTAAAAATAATGTACAAAAACCAGGAGTAAAAATGAAGGGGAAAAAAGATGAAAGGAGTCAAACTGCTTTCAAGAGGGTGTTTTCAGTGGGGGTCTAAATTAGCTGTTACCATTCAAGAAAGATCTTGGAGTCATTGTGAATAGTTCTCTAAAAACATCCACTCAATGTTCTGCTCAGTCAAAAAAAGCAAACAATGTTGGGAATCATTAAGAAAGGGATAGATAATAAGACAAAAAATATCATATTGCCTCTCTATAAATCCATGGTACGCCCACATCTTGAATGCGGTGTGCAGATGTGGTCACCCCATCTCAAAAAAGGATATATTGGAATTGGAAAAGATTCAGAAAAGGGAAACAAAAATGATTACAGATATGGAACAACTTCCATATGAGGAAAGATTAATCAGACAGACTTTTCCAAGTGGAAAGAGATGACTAAGGGGGGATAGGATAAAGGTCTATAAAATTGTGACTGGTGTAGAGAAAGTAAATGAGAAGAAAGTGCTAACTCCTTCTCATAACACAAGAACTAGGGGTCACCAAATTAAATTAATAGGCAGCAGGTTTAAAACAAACAAAAGGAAGTATTTCTTCACACAACACACAGTCAATCTGTGGAACTCCTTGCCAGAGGATGTTATGAAGGCCAAGACTATAATGGGGTTCAAAAGAGAACTAGATAAACTCATGGAGGATGGGTCCATCAACGGCTATTAGCCAGAATGGGCAGGGAGGGTGTCCCTAGCCTCTGTTTGTCAGAAGCTGGGAATGGGTGACAGGGGGATGGATCACTTGATGATTCTCTGTTCTGTTCATTCCCTCTGGGGCACCTGGCATTAACCACTGTCACGACACTGGGATGGGTGGACCTTTGGTCTGACCCAGTCTGGCAGTTCTTGGGTGAGGGAAAGAAAT
The DNA here is from genome assembly GCA_032164245.1 of Sternotherus odoratus. NCBI lineage: Eukaryota > Metazoa > Chordata > Testudines > Kinosternidae > Sternotherus > Sternotherus odoratus. The sequence goes on from JAVMKO010000007.1 coordinate 105,552,371, forward strand.
TACTGAAACTGTGACTTAATGCATCTTTTTTTTACAAATAAGACTTTTCCTAGCTTATGGCATTATCATTTATTTATTATTTTAATTCCTGTAGCTCTCTGAGGGCCCAATTAGACGCAGGACTCCATTGTGCTTAGTACAGTATCGTGAAAACACATAGTAAGAGACATTCCCTGCTCTGAAGAGTTAGAGCTGGTAAGGAATTTTTGACAAAATATTTATCAGAAAATGCAATTTCATTGACTCCAAAACTGTTTGTGGAGAAGGGTCAGCATCTATGAATTTCCTGATTCAAACATTTTGGGAAAAAAGTTTTGAAATTGTTAAAACAGCCAGTTTCAACATTTTTGAAATCAAATATTCCATTTTACAGTTAAAAACCACTTTTTAATTCAAAATTTCAGCTTATTTATAATCTAAAAAGAAATTAAAAAGGTTGAAACTGAAATGAAACATTTCAAGTGACCCAATCCAAAAAAAAAAAACAAACCCTGTATCATCTCTTTGTGAACATTTTCAAGATTTTGACTTTTTGTTCCAGTGTGTGGCAGGAAATGCTTTGAAAAAATGGAAAATTCTTGCAGGATACAAAAACTGTTTCCCTATTCAGTTCTACCTACAGTTTCTTTAAGACAAGAGGCAACTTGTGGATGTAACCAACAACTGAAGGAACGGGAGAGGGAGGACAAGGGAAAGAGGAATATTTACACAAATTTAAATAGGCCAGCTAAGGACATAGGTAAATGATTTTGAGTCATTTTAAAAATATAAAAGTTACAAGGTAAAATTAAAAGGATAAATATCCAAAATGACTAGCGAGAATTTATATAGCCATTTGGCACTAGTATTTCCTTTAGGAATCATGATAGCAGTGGCAGTGGAGGAGAGTTTTCAAGGAGAACAGGATAATAGCATTAAAGGCTGGTTAAGGAAGAGTTTCCCGCACAGAAGGTGGGGCATGGAAAAAAGTGAAAAGGTATTTGTAAGAGATGTGGATAATGGAGACTGGCATTGCTGGCAGAGTGCAGGAGATGGAGGAGGACATGATAAGACAGAGCAGATAAGCAGGAAGATGGGCTCTCTGCAGGAGTTTTTAATGGATCTGAGGGGAATGAGGTCGCTGTCTGGAAGACCAGGGCAGAGGCAGCGATCTGAGGTGATGTGGGGTGAGGGCGTTGTAATGATGTAGACAGAACCGGAAAGCGTTTGACTGAGAGATGTTCTAGGGTGAAAGCAGCGAGAGCAGGTTACTTACCCTGAGCAGTAACTGACGTTCAAGATGAGTGTCCCTGTGGGTGCGCCACTGCAGGTCTAGGTGTGTCACAGAGCCTTCGATCGCAGATTTCTACAGCAGTACCCCTATGAGCTGCGCATGCGCTATGCCTGCTTCTCGAGTGGTCAGTGTTTAAACAGCGCATGCTCAGCCCGGGCTCCTCAGTTCCGCCTCTACAACGAAGTGTGTCAAATTCCTGGGACACGCATCTGGGACACACCTGGGAATTTAACACATCAGTTACTGCACAGGGTGAGTCACCTCCTCTTCTTTGAGAGATGTCCCTGTAGCTGCTCCACATTAGGTGACTGAAAAGCAGTATCCTTTAGTATGGTTGGGAGCTTGGATCAGTCCAGAAGGCTGTGGACAGGACAGCTCTACCCCATCTGGTGTTGGACGCTGCAGTGTGGATGAGAGCATAGTGATTGACGAAGGTAAGGTTCGATACCCAGGTAGCTGCCTTGCATGTCAGGCAGTGGGACATTACGGAGAAAGGCGGTGGAAGTGGAGACAGCTCTGGTAGAGTCTGTTCTAATTGATGTAGGAGGGTGTATTTGCCTGAGTTGGTAACAAAGGCATATGCAGTCAGCCATCCATCTGGAAAGTCTCTGTGTAGAGATAGCATTTCCCTGTGAGCGCTTAGTAATAGAGACAAAAAGTCTGGAGTTTTTTCTAAATGGTTTTGTTCTATCCAGGTTCGAACATCAAGAGAGTGTGCATTGCTGTTTCAAAGGCATTGGCATGAGGTTTTGGGGAAAACATTGGGAGGTGCATAAGCTCATTGAGGTGAAAGGAAGAGAGTATCTTAGGAAATAACTTTGGATGCGTGAGGAGTGTGACCTTATCACCGAAGAATGTGGTATACGGAGGGTCTGCCATAAGCGCCCCCATTTCTACTACTCATCTGACAGATGTGATTGCGATGAGGAAGGCGGTCTTCATGGATAGCTGGAGACGGGAGCAGACAGCCATCGGTTCAAAGGGTTTATTCATCAGGGCTTTGAGGACTAGGTGCAAGTCCCAAGGTGAAGCAGGCAGTTTTACATCTGGGTATAACGAATGGATACCCTTCAGGAACCTTTTGGTGATTGGATGGGCAAAGACCGTAACATTGTCAATCTTAAGGTGGAAGACTGCGATTGCTCTGAGGTGGACCTCGAGTGAGCTCATACAGAGGTCAGATATTTTGAGGTGTAGCAGGTAATCCAGTATCAGTGGGAGTGAAAGCAGACACTGGAGAAGTCTGCCAGCACACCAAGCTGTGAACCTTTTCCATTTATGCGGGTAGGTAGTGCACGTGTTGTGTGTGTTCTGCTGCACAGCAAGACAGCGTGCACTTGGCCGGAACATGTTAACTCCACATTAGAGAACCATTCTTGCCAGCAAGTTAAAGACGTATGGGCTGGATGAATGGACCATAAGGTGGATAGAAAGCTGGCTGGATCGTCGGGCTCAACGGGTAGTGATCAATGGCTCCATGTCTAGTTGGCAGCCGGTATTGAGCGGAGTGTGCCCCAAAGGTCGGTCCTAGGGCCGGTTTTATTCAATATCTTTATCAATGATCTGGAGGATGGTGTGGACTGCACCCTCCGCAAGTTTGCAGATGACACTAAACTAGTAGGAGTGGTAGATACACTGGTGGGTAGGGATAGGATACAGAGGGACCTAGATAAATTAGAGGACTGGGCCAAAATAAATTTGATGAGGTTCAACAAGGAGAAGTGCAGAGTCCTGTGCTTAGGATGGAAGAATCCCCTGCACTGCTACAGACTAGGGACCGAATAGCTAGGCAGCAGTTCTGCAGAAAAGGACCTAGGGGTTACAGTGAGTGGATGAGAAGCTGGATATGAGCCAACAGTGTGCCCTTGTCAAGAAGGCTAATGGCAATTTAGGCTGTATAAGTAGGGTCATTGCCAGCAGATCGAGGGACGTGATTGTTCCCCTCTATTCGACATTGGTGAGGCCTCATCTGGAGTACTGTGTCCAGTTTTGGGGCCAACACTACAAGAAGGATGTGGAAAAATTGGAAAGAGCCCAGAGGAGGGCAACAAAAATGATTAGGGGCCTGGAGCGCATGACGTATGAGGAGAGGCTGAGAGAACTGGGATTGTTTAGTCTACAGAAGAGAAGACTGAGGGGAGATTTGATAGCTGCTTTCAACTACCTGAAAGGAGGTTCTAAAGAAGGTGGATCTAGACTGTTCTCAGTGGTACCAGATGACAGAACAAGGCGTAATGGTCTCAAGTTGCAGTTGGGAAGGTTTAGATTGGATATTAGGAAAAACTTTTTCCCTAGGAGGGTGGTGAAGCATTGGAATGGGTTACCTAGGGAGGTGGTAGAATCACCTTCCTTAGAGGTTTTTAAGGTCAGGCTTGACAAAGCCCTGGCTGGGATGATTTAGTTAGGGACTGGTCCTGCTCTAAGCAGCGGGTTGGACTAGATCAGTGGTCGCCAACCGGTGGTCCGCGGACCACTGGTGGTCCGCGGGAAAATTCTGGTGGTCCGCGGCGCCAGGCTCCCTCATGGCCGCCCCTCTGGGCAGGCAAGAGGCTCCGGGCGCCTGTTCCGCCCCGTCCCCGGCGGCCAGCAAGCGCTGGCTCGCTACTGCCTCCCGTTTTGTGCCGCGCGAGCCGGGGGGCCCGAGCCGCGCCGCTGAAGCTGGGGGGCTGCGCTGCGCCGCTGAGGCCGAGCCGCGCCGCTGAGGTCGGGGGTCCGTGCCGCGCCGCTGAGGCCGGGGGGAGGGGGGTCCGAGCCGCTGAGGCTGGAGGTCTGAGCTGCGCCGCGCCGCCACTGAGGCCGGGGGGGAGGGGGGGTCCAAGCCGCTGAGGCCGGGGGTCCGAGCCGCGCCGCCGCTGAGGCCGGGGGGGAAGGGGGTCCAAGCCGCTGAGGCCGGGGGTCCGAGCCGCGCCGCCGCTGAGGCCAGGGGGAAGGGGGTCCAAGCCGCTGAGGCCGGGGGTCCGAGCCGCGCCGCCGCTGAGGCCGGGGGGAAGGGGGTCCAAGCCGCTGAGGCCGGGGGGTCCGAGCCGCGCCGCCGCTGAGGCCGGGGGGAGGGGGGTCCAAACCGCTGAGGCCGGGGGGAGGGGGGGGCCGCGCCGCGCCACGTTGCTGAGGCGGGGGGAGCCCGCGCCGGTCGAGCGGGGGGGGGGGGGGCGCACCGCGTCTGTCGAGCCGGGGGGGGGGCCCGCGCCATGCCGGTCGAGCGGGGGGGGGGGGCAGGGGAAGCCGCGCCGCTCGAGGGGGGGGGCTGCGGTGTTAGTGGTCCGCGGGATTCTAAATTTTGACTTTAGTGGTCCATGGGGACCAAAAGGTTGGCGACCACTGGACTAGATGACCTCCATAGGTCCCTTCCAACCCTAATATTCTATGATTGATCAGTCAGGGTGAAATCGTTGTCCCTGGCATTGCAATAGGAGGTTGCTGAGTGGGGGAAGGCGAATGAGTTGCTTGACCGACATGCGCAGGAGGAAAGGGTACCACAGTTGTCTGGGCCACAATGGGGCTATGAGAATGATGTTGGCTCTGTCTATCTTCTGAATTACTCTGTGCAATAGAGGCATCGGTGGGAGCACATACATGAGTGTTTCGGTCCATGGGAGCATAAAGACGTCGCCCCGTGAGTGTTATTAAAGCCTGCTCTGGAGCAGAATGTTGAGCATTTTTTATTTGTTGCTGTGGCAAATAGATCCAGTTGGGAATAACCCCAGGTTTGGAAAATGGTGGAGAATGGGGTCATTGAATTCTGCTCATGCTATATGGGGAACGATTGGCTGAACTCGTCTGAGGTGGTATTCTGAGAACCTGGCAAGTGTGAGGTGGAGATATGGATATTGTGTCATAGGCACCAGTTCAAAAGTTTGCCGCCTCTGTGCAGAGTGTGTGTGACCAGGCTCACTCTGTCTGTTGACATAAAACATGCCCGCGATGTTATCAGTCACAATTTGAATTCTGCGGTTTTGGACAATGGGAAGGAAATGGAGGCAGGCATTGCATACGGCCCTGAGCTCTAGCAAATTTATGTGAAGCTTGGTTTCCAAAACAGCACAGAGACTCTGAGTCGTGAGGTGGCCCATGTGTGCTCCCCATCCTGTGAGTGATGCATCTGTAGTGCTGGTAATTGAAGGGAGATCTTGTTGGAAGGGAATCCCGGTGCAGAGGTTGATGGGAGAGATCCACCACAGAAGTGAGTCTTTGATGTTCTGGGGTATTAACAACTTGCTTAGCCTGTGCTTGTTTGGTTTGTATACTGTGGCTAGCCAACCCTGAAGGCATTGCATGTACAGGAGAGCATTTGGAACCACAAATGTGCAAGTGGCCATATGTGCTAAGAGCTGTAGGGAGTCTCGGACTGTAGCCTGGGGGCTGGCACGTATCTGGGTAAAAGGCTGCCCATTGTGTGGAATCTGTCCATGGGTAGAGATGCAAGACCAGTGGTGGAATCGAGGTGGGCATCAATGAAGTCGATATGTTGGGTAGGTTGTAAGGTAGATTTGTTTTTATTTATTTGCAGGCTCAAAGTGCAGAAGCAGTGAAAGGTTGCAAGAGTTGTGTGGTTCACTTCCAACTAAGCAGGAGACTTGAGGAGATAATCATTCAGGAAAGGAAATATGAGGATCCCTTTTATTTCCTGAGATGTGCTATGATGACAACTGATAGCACCTTGGAGAAGACACGTGGTGCGATGGAGATGCCAAATGGGAGGACTCCGTATTGGTAGTGTTGCGCTTCCACCTCAAACCTGAAGAAACGTTGATGGGCAGAGTGAATAGAGACATGGAAACGAGAGCCTTGGAGGTTGGGGGTTGAAAACCAAATCTCCTTGCTCCAGCATTGGAATTATCATTGGGAGACTAACCATACGGACTTTGTTTCTTGATTAATTTGTTCAAACGTCGAAAATCGAGGATAGCGCACTAACCGCCATTTTTCTTTTCTGTCAAGTAGTAGTGGGAGTAAAACCCTATTGCTCTGAGATGTATGAGGTGTTTTACCTCCTGGTGGAGCAATTGTTCATGAGAGGGGTCCCTGAAAAGGGACGGGGTGGGAGGTAAGGAGAAGGGGATGGCATAACCCGATCTGATCATTTCCAGGACCCATCTGTCCGTAGTGATGGTTTTTCAGTTGGCCAGGAATGGATGCAAATGATGTCAAAAGAAATGGTTGTTTGGAGTTGGCGCTGGAGAGGGTGCGAGATTTTCTATACCCTCGACCAAGACTTCAAGTTTGTTTATTTGGGTTAAGGGGGTGGGTTGCCGTTGTTTGCGGGCGGCGACATCGGTGGTTCCTGGGCCTATGTCATTGTTGTTATTGCGGATCATATTGTCTTAAAGGTGGATGCTGTGCAAAGATATGGTCATGTACCCACAGAGACATCTCTCAAAGAAGGAGGCTTGGATATAGCCTGAATGAGGAGGCTGAGAAAAGGCAGAGTCCAAGCCGTCCCACTAACAGATCTGGAGAAGGGAGAATAGTTGTGTTGTCAACAGAGATGGGGAAAACAGTGAGCCAGCGTTTTTGGCCATGTTAATTTTAAAACGAGAAGCCAGCTAAGCATACAGAGAGACAGAGCAGTGGAGAGGCCATTGCGTAAGTCGCCACTATGAAGATGGCAATTGTAACTGAGCAGATGAGGTCACCACAAGAAATGGTACAGCGAAGGGAGCAAAAGCAAGAGCCCTGTGCAATCCCAATGGATAGTAAGAGAGGGGGAGACAAACAATCAAAAAAGATGAGGAAGGAATGGCTTGAGAGATCAGAGAACTAGGGGAGGAGGAGGGTATAAAAGCAGCTGAGAGGTCAAGGCCGACAACCATGGAGTAAAAAGCCCTGCGATTTGGCGAGATCTCCTTGACAAATAATTATCCCAACAGAACAAAGAACTAGATCTTCTGTTCCTGCCAGTATTCAACTCCTTTGTTTTAGAGCAGGGGGGGGCAAACTACAGCCCAAGTGCCACATAGCGCCCTTCGGACATTTTAATCTGGCCCTTGAGCTCCTGCCAGGGAACAGGGTCCGGGACTTGCCGCACTCCGGTGCTCCAGTCGGGGAGCCGGGTCAGGGGCTTGCCTTGCTCCACATGGCTCTTGGAAGCAGCGGCATGTCCTCCCTCTGGTTCCTAAACATCGGGGCAGCCAAGGGGCTTCACACACTGCCCCCACCCCAAGTGCTGCCCCCGGTGCTCCCACTGGCCAAGAACCATGGCTAATGGGAGCTGCATGGGCAGCACCTGCGGATGAGGCAGCGCGCAGAGATGCCTGGCTGCACCTCCATGTAGGAGCTGGGGCGAGGAGCACATGCAGCTGCTTCTCGGGGCTGCTTGAGTTAAGCGCCGCCTGGAGCCTGCACCCCTGATCCCTCCGGCGCCAGCCCTGATCCCTCTTCTGCCCTCCGAAACCCTCGGTCCCAGCCCAGAGCACCCTCCTCCACCACAGAGCCAAACCCCCCCCCCCCCCCCCGCCATATCCCGCAGCCCCTTCCCACACACTGAACTCCACATTTCTGGACTCACCACAGAGCCCGCACCCCCAGCCAGAGCCCTCATAGAATCATAGAATATTAGGGTTGGAAGGGACCTATGGAGGTATCTAGTCCAACCCCCTGCTTAAAGCAGGACCAATCCCCAACTAAATCATCCCAGCCACGGCTTTGTCAAGCCTGATCTTAAAAACCTCTAAGGAAGGTGATTCTACCACCTCCCTAGGTAATCCATTCCAATGCTTCTCCACCCTCCTAGGGAAATTTGTTTCCTAATATCCAATCTAAACCTTCCCATCCGCAACTTGAGACCATTACTCCTTGTTGTTTAGTCTACAGAAGAGAAGACTGAAGGGGGATTTGATAGCTGCTTTCAACTACCTGAAAGGGGGTTCTAAAGAGGATGGATCTAGACTGTTCTCAGTGGTAGATGATGGCAGAATCCCAGTTCTCTCAGCCTCTCCTCATAAGTCATGCACTCCAGGCCCCCTTACACACACCAAACCCTAATTTTGTGAGCCTTCATTGCCTGCCATACAAGTGCCATACCCAGATGTGGCCCTTGGGCTAAAAAGTTTGCCCACCCCTGTTTTAGGGGGACAAGAAGAACCATTTTGCTGTTACCTACCTCTGCAATGGTGATTACACAAACAATTCATGCAGCTCTTCAAAGTGCAAAAGGCAGGAGCGGTGCTCAGAACCACGTCATCTCTAAGTACATTATCTCAGCTTCCTCCTAGGCACTGCTGCATGGCATCAACTCCACGGTTCAAATCCAAATTTCCTAGGGGTCACTGAGCTGGAAAACGATGGTATGTCTACACTGCGGGCCTGGGCCAACTAACACAGGCTTACACGGCTCAGGCCAAAGCTCTATTTAATTGGGGTGTAGGCATTTGGGATCATGATGAAGCTCCAGCTCTAGAACCCAGCAACATGGGAGGGTCCCAGAAGTTGCAATTAAACAGCCCCTTTGCCCAGGTCCGCTGGCACAGGCCAGCTGTTCGTGTCTAATTACAGCATAGACAGACTATGATTTTACTTTACTACGACTTTCAAAGTCTTCATCCAACTAAGACCCAGGCACAGGGGATGAGGAAGCACAACTGAAAGGTCCCACAGTCATCGAGATGTAGCTGAACAGAGACAGAGCATGCATCAGATGTAATTTTCTTGAAAGGGGCAGTGTAAACACAGAACTCAGAGGAACAATCCCATGTAACTACAGAGATGACTGAAAGGTGCTGAGCATAATAATAGGTTAGGCTGCTGAAAGGACAATTATGGAACCAAACGGAAGCTGTGGGTGACACACAATAGTTAGCTATGTAGCAGTGCCATTCCTGAAGCAACAACAGTAATGAAGTGTATTATTTGTGGCTGTGTGTGTCCAAGTATAATATTGATTATCTACTGAAGGGAGGCAATGCAGCTATTCTAACCTCCATACCCTTCCGCAGTGAAGGAATAAACACACTTTGTAAAGTGCCCAGTGACAATGTAATCATTCCAGACAGAATGATTTCACACCTGCCATTCAGGATCAGACCCAGCTGGGTAGCACAAAGCAGTTTCCATGGGAAGATATTTTAAAATGAACAATTTGCATTGTGCCAAGGACAGGAAATGCAGAGCTGTCCTGTTGCACATAGGGCAACTTCCAGTGTCCACATCCATTAGACATTGGGTCTTTTTCCAAACATTAGAAAATGATGCCAATAATCATATGCTTTAAACAAGGGCTAAGTAGCCTTCAGCAAGCAAATAGGGTTTTGTCTTTCAAAGGAAATTTTGTTCCTTATCGAATTTCTCCTACACGTTATACCTGTAATTTCATTACACAGATGCGGGTGCTCTGCATAAACCCTTCCAAACAGAACTGAACTGAAAATACAAACTTTCCTAGAGTGCTTTAAACCATCTTACAGAATCTAACAAAGAATTAGGGGGACAGCCTTAAAATGGTACTGGATAGTTCAAAATATCCGATTTATTATTGCGTGGCAGTGGCCACGGGTACCAATCGGGATATAGGCTTCCTTGTGACAGCTGCTATGCACATAGAAATAAAGTTCACACCCTATACATTGCAATCAAATGTAACTGTGCAGAAGGAAGAGATCAATCTCACATTTTTAAAGGTCTTTAGAGTAATTTCAATAGAAGCTTATTAAATGTCTATGAAACTCACTTGGTTTCATTTCTATTAAATTCCTCAGGACTTTGTGTAATGGATGTGGAGGCAGCTAGAGGTTTTCAGCAGGTGACAACAAGAATGGCCTGCTAACTGCTCTATCAAATAGCATACTCACATAGATGTAAATGCATTAATCTAAATGCTAATCCTGTGGCAATGTAGGCAGGTAATGGTCTAAAATAGTATTGATTTGGGAATGCAATAGGGACTCTACACGGTGCTGATTTAGGAATGTAGACCCCAAAAGATCTCAAAGTTTTCTTCTTGGAAACATGGTTCTCAACCTGAATTTCCAGGCTGGGCCCTTTGTTTTTTTTTCAGAGAAAAGAAACATACAGAAAAGGAGGGAGATCTCCTTTAACCAGTGAATTTACTCTTCTGCACCTTGTCTCGCCTCATTCTAACCAGCACAGGAAACCGTAGTTGGAATAGGTACTCCATTCTTAAGGCTTCGTCCACACTACCAATTTATGTCAGTATAACTATGTCACTCAGGAGAGGGCTTCTCCTATCAACATAGCTACCACGGAGGTGGATTAACTATTCCAAAAGAAGCAGCTCTCCTGTCGGCAAAGGTAGTGTCTTCACTAAGTGCTATAGCAGCAGCACCGCAAGTGTAGACAAGCCTTTACAAACAGCATTGACAATTACGTATCTAAACATTTTCATGAATTTTATTGTACCACCATCTGTGAACAGCCCTAGAAGGCACTATTTTGTATATACACCAACTTGCATCACATCAAGGGTTACAAAGGAACCCTAAAATGGTTAAACTTCTCACTTAAACAGCTAAACATCTGGCTTTGTAATAAACCTCTGAAAAGAGCATTTAATTGTGCTTCTGTTGAATGAAGACACCTTTGCGAAGTGTGACGGGGTCAGACCAGAAGGGTATAGGAGAGTGCTAGAAGGCAGGTATATCAGCCTTGGGGTGGAGAAAGTCTTCTCCTTTGCGTCTTCAGCAAGGGGGATCTGCCAGTACCCTTTAGTTAAGTCTAGAGTGGTCAGGGACACCTGAAGCCAATCAGGGACTGGCTGAAACCAATTAAAAACCCTCCTAGTTAGTCAGGTAGGGGTGGGTGTCAGGAGCTGTGAGAGGAGGTTGTGCTGTTGGTGAGACTGAGTGGTGGACAACATATCATACGCAAGGAAGGAGACTGAGGTAAAGGTGAAGAGAAGTTTGAAGAAGCGGGGATTGCTGTGGGGAAGTAGCCCAGGGAATTGTATGGTGTTCGGTGCCTAAAAGGTCAGCCATCTTAGCTGATGCTATTAGGATCCCTGGGCTGGAGCCTGGAGTAGAGGGTGGGCCCGGGCTCCCCCCCTTTCTACCTCCCCTAACTAATCACAGTGAGCCTCTGAGGCTAGCACAAACCACCTGGAAGTGCAGTACCCACAGGGGGAAGGCCAAAGCTTCGCCACAGAAGTTATCCAGCTAGTAATCACTGGATAGGAAAACTGGAAAGAGTTCATGCAACAAACCCCAACAGAAATCAAAAACAAACGGAAGAACTACTAACCTACTGACCACCCCGACCCGCCCCCTGCTACCAATGAAAAACCAATTAAACCAACCTGTGCAAAAACCAATAGAAGTAGAACTACCCATCCACTGACCTGACCCCTCTGGTGGTTTGATTTGTCCCCTTTGGGTATTTTCTGTCTTTCAGACCATAAGTTCTTAAGGTAGGAACTGTATCTTGCCTAGTACATTGGAGGTGCTATCACACTCTCTATAATACCTGGTACAAGCTCCTCTCCCTTCGATTATGAGATCTAACAAATACTTAGCTAAGCTTCCTTGGGAGATGCATTTTCTCAGTGAAGAATGTTTTTGGTCAAGTTGTGTAGCTAGGCTCTCTGATTATGAATGCTAGGAAAAGTCAGCATTTGGAGAGTCATCAGCAGAAGGAATCCATAAGCACCAAGCATGAACACAGCATGTCTACAACTGATCTAAATCTCTCTCAGAAGAAAGACTGCACCTAGACCATTAAAAATGGCTCTCCTTTTATCCATGGCAAGGTCAGTTGCAACACCTAGGAACACCCTGAGCCTGGTACAGGTCTTTTTCAGCATACTTAAACCTCAATATCTTATTTATTTAAATCCCACTTTCCTTAGCTTCTCTCAACACCTCATCCTTCTTGGTGCTCTGTGTCTAGCAATACTAAAATGCTAAAAATACGAAAAATTTACACGGAGGTCAATTTTCACATTACTGTCTGAATCATGGATGTTTCCATAAAACTTGGGTAGTGGCACAATTAAAACACTGAAATTTATCACATTGTATTATCTTTACCACAGTATTTGTTACACTCCCTAAAATTAGACCCGAACATACTTGTAAATACCATGGTAACGACTTTGTGCCATAAATCAAGAGTTTAATGGCACCCACACAAATATAGACGGAGGCAGACTTATTCCTATCTTGATTCTAGAGTTATTACAATAATAACTTAAGATCATTCCTGTTTAGAAGGCAATAAATTTACCTTGGATTAATAATGTTAAATGTTAATTTATTGTTTTCATTGTACATGGTAGAAACGGGGTGGGGGGGGCACAAACTCAGTTTTGAAATACCATGGAAAAAATATATTTTGGTGGGCAGAGAAGAGCCTTGCTGATCTAGAGCAGTAAGGAGTGGGGGAGAGCAGGAAAGAAGGGAAGGAGAGAGAAAAAGGGGAGGGAGAGAGATTGATAGTTTGATGGTAAAAAAGGAGGCAGAGGGTTTTAGCTAAAAAAAATGTAGGATCCAGAATCTTTGCAGCCCACTTTATTTTCAGAAGGGTTTTTTTCTGTTTGATATTTTTACATTTAATTAAAATGAGTATAACTATAACTTGAGGGTGTTTCTTATTACCTTGATAACCATATCCCGGGCTCACTGACTCAGCCTTTGGAGCTTATTTGCTATATAAGCAACCGCGCCTCCAGCCTTTATTTTAAATTTAGCCCAAAATAGGCTGATAATCTTGTAAAACAGATTATCCCTCAAGTTATCATTATTTTATTTCTACAGCGCTTTAGGGGAGTAAGTATCTTTAAAGATAAGTGACAAGCTACTCCCTAATGAGCTAACAAGCCAGTTCAAACACCACAGCAAGGAGTAACAATGAAAGGAATGGTGAGGTCTTTTCTTTGTGTGTGTTTTACTGCTACCTGTCTAAAGAATTTCAAAGGGTGTTTATTATAAAGGAACCATGTAAGTCTTCAAACTATTAAGGGTTTTCTTCCCTCTGTGGGGATGTCTGAATAACAACTTTCTATACAAATATTGCTAAAAGAGTAGATACAGAATCTATGAACGACTGAACAAGTGGAGGCAAAATGGATGTGCGCACTTTTGGATAGTACAGTATAGTTCATGATATAGACTATTACTAGCACACACTACGTAAAACAGAAACAGACAACACACAGACACGACTACAGGTGTTGAAGTGCTACGCACTGAGAGAGGAGAGAAAGGTAGGTGGTGAAGAAATTCAGACAATATAAATGGATCAGAACAGGGGCAGATATTCAGTGAGACTTACAAGTGGAATTTCTCCTCCCAAACAGGGTTCAGGTTCCCAAAAATTGTTTTAGTTCTCTTCTTTGTTTTGCCAACTTGAACCGTCACATATGGATCACTGGATCCAGTTTTGTCCTTGGCCTGCAGACCTTGAGCACAAACCACTGTGGAGAAAATAATAAAGTTTTGCTATACACTGGCAGTGCTAAAAGCTGTGCACACATACTGTATGATGGAACAGCTTCCTGCACTACACTCCTCAGAAACAGGAATGCTCACCAAGAACAGCCTCTCAGTTTAACACTGAGAGCCACAGATTCCAAGGCCAGAAGTGACCTTTGTGAACATCTTGTCTGAACTCCTGTATGACACAGACCATACGACTGCCCCAAAATAACTCCTAGAGCAGATCTCTTAGAAAAACATCCAGTCATTGATGGAGCATCCACCACCGTCCCTTCTAAGTTGTTCCTACGGTTACCCTCACTACTAAAATATACATCATCTTATTTCCAGTCTGAACTTGTCTAGCTTCAGCTTACCGGTGATAGTGATTTTAGCTGACCATTTGGAGGTGCCATCAAGCACGCTCTGTTTCACTGTCTTCATTTGCTGAGCATGTGTTAATTTGCTCTCACTAAAAACATCTCTGATCAAGTCAAAGATTTCTGGCTTGTTCCGTTCCCGAATCTTCATGCGATCCTTCATGGCCATGATGATGTTTTGGGTCCGATCCTCTGCTCCATGTTTACAGCTCTTCTCTGCTGCTCCTGTGTACAGTAAGGCATGGAACAGTTACCAAAAACTTGTAAACAATGAGGAAACCATATGAGGGGGTTGGACTAGCTGACCTCCTGAGGTCCCTTCCAACTCTGATATTCTATACTAGCATAAGTGCCCGGCGCTGCTCGGGTCAGTCGGAGGTGGGGAGGTGGCAGACAGCTGACACCCCCTGACCAACCCCAACACCCACCCCTCACCCCTCACCCACCCCGATACCTTCCCACCCCCCCAAGAAAACCCAACACCCCCACCTCACCCCCCGACCAAACCCGACACCCCCACCTCACTTACCGTCCCACCAAACCCAACTCAGATCCGTCGCAGGCGGGGAGGGGGCCCAGAGCCGAGGGATTCCGGGGACCTTCGCAGGTGGGGGGCGGCACAGAGCTGATGGATTCTGGGGTTCCGTTTGGAGGGGGGAGGGGCAGAGAACTGAGGGATCTCTGGGGTTCCGTTGGAGGAGGGAGGGGCAGTGAGCTGAGTGATCTCCGGGGTTCCGTTGGAGGAGGGAGGGGCAGTGAGCTGAGTGATCTCCGGGGTTCCGTTGGAGGAGGGAGGGGCAGTGAGCTGAGGGATCTCCGGGGTTCCGTTGGAGGAGGGAGGGGCGGTGAGCTGAGTGATCTCCGGGGTTCCGTTGGAGGAGGGAGGGGCAGTGAGCTGAGTGATCTCCGGGGTTCCGTTGGAGGGGGGAGGGGCAGAGAACGGAGGGATCTCCGGGGTTCCGTTGGAGGAGGGAGGGGCAGTGAGCTGAGGGATCTCCGGGGTTCCATTGGAGGAGGGAGGGGCAGTGAGCTGAGTGATCTCCGGGGTTCCGTTGGAGGGGGGAGGGGCAGTGAGCTGAGTGATCTCCGGGGTTCCGTTGGAGGGGGGAGGGGCAGTGAGCTGAGTGATCTCCGGGGTTCCGTTGGGAGGGGGGAGGGGCAGAGAACTGAGTGATCTCCGGGGTTCCGTTGGGAGGGGGGAGGGGCAGAGAGCTGAGTGATCTCCGGGGTTCCGTTGGAGGAGGGAGGGGTGAGCTGAGCGAGTGAGGTGTCTGTTGGAGGGGGGTATTATGACATCATCACCACCTAACCGCTCAGCCGATGTGATTGGCCCTGAAAGACTTTCACCCCTGGGGGGCGTCAGAGGTGAGATCCGAAAATTTTTCGACCCTTACCAGCATCTAGACCCCAAGACCCCTCACTGTACCAAATTTCAAGTCTCTGGCTCAAACGGTGCAGGAGGACTTCGCAGTCATACGTACATACATACGTACATACGTACATACATACATACACCACTTGACTTTTATATATATAGATAGATTTTACAGAATCATGATGACAGAAATCAAGTTTATTATATTTTAAAAAATCAGTTGATAAAATGTTGTGATAATTGGGACTATAAATTTACCTAATTGGGAGCGCAACTGTGAAAAGTGAGAGTGACAGTCATAAAATGTCACAATAACTCTCGCAACAATAAATGTTGATGGGAGAAGATGCAAAAGGGAGACGGCCTGAATTAGTCCAAACAAGATGGCCTGCTGGGATAATTCAAGGACTGCTTTAAGATCACACCTTGTAAACAAGACGACTGTGGAAATGGAAAATCAGCCAACTAAAATTGGTGTGCTGGAAATTAAGCCTAACTGGTGGACAAAACTAAGGAACAGACAGGGCTATTTTGCCCATCACTATTTTTTGAGGTCTTTTTTAAAAAAAAAAAAAAAGAGAGAGAGAGAGAGAGAGAGAGAGAGAGAGAGATCAAGAGGAAAATTGGTGAAACAATCCCAGCAACCCCTGGGATCCCAGAATCTACCAGAACACTACTGGGGCTTTGCCATCCCAATGCTGAGATATGTTCTGACTAGACCAGGCCAGGCCAAAGTGTGGGACCCTAGACTCTGCCACCTCCACTCCGACTGAATCCAAGCCACTCAAGGATGTGAGATGTTGCGTTCTCTCCATCCCTACCTCTTCTCCAATGTACTCTTTTCCTTCCCCTCCTTACTTATTCTCTTCCCTATTGCTCTCCTTTTCCCGTCTCTCTAGTAAGAGCCTGGGTTGTCTGGCTAAGACTACATATTTTGCAATACTGCCATAAACCTGTGATCAGAGAGGCAAGTAAAAGCAATGCCCTAAATAGCCCAACACTCATACAACTTTGCCAGGTCTTGGGGTGGCTAATAAGACCAGGTGCTGCACCAGTGTTTTTCCAACAGTGAAACTGTAAGAAGTGAAAGTCAGTACCAGAGAGCAACTGCATTTTCTGTCTTTGCCCCTCTTCTCTCCCCCATTTTCTGTGCATTTCTCTTGTTCTGTCTTCTCTAGAAACAGGATCAGACTTGAACAACAACAGCCTCAGCCCCCAAAGAGAAATTACCATAATCTAAAAGATTGTCAAAAAGGGGAGACGCCTTCTAAAAACACTCTCCAGCTAGAGGGAAAGGGAACAGGAATGTTGTAAAATAAACGCCTTACTGAACAATTTACATTTCAAACGTTTTAATCTTTTCCCTCTTCTTTTCTGCATCTTTTTAATTAAAAAGTTTTAAAAGATTTTTAATGATGTTTTCTTCACGGCACTTAGCAGGTGGAGGTCCCTGTACACCAAACCCCGAATCTCGTTTAGTGCTGTTTAATGTTGGACAGTTACAGGGTCACATTCATTAACACCTTTAACTTTTTGGGACCATTTAGTTCACCTAAATTAACACAAGAGACCCTCATTTTAATGCCTCTTTGCCACAGACCAGACTGAAGTTGAGATTAAAAAGTGGTCGACAAATTTCAACTGAAGAGGCAGCAGCTAATTACTATCAGATACTACATTAAGAAAGAAATACCATAGATGTGGATTCCAGGAACCATTTTAAATACTTTGCTTTAATTGGCCAAACAAGGCATAAAAAGAAACATTAGATGTGCTTCTATAGTAAAGGAATGCTTTCTATTAATGTGAGCCCAATTTGCATCCTCATCTATCTTTAAAAACTTTTCTTCATGTGAAATATATAGCCAGAAGACGCTTATAACAAAATTTGAGTTGAATCAGACAATGTGTTGCTGAGAGATAGCACTTTGAAAAACTGGTATGTTTCACTTTAAGAAATACCTTTTAACAAGGGCTGTTGATTAAACCAATTAACTGAAAAAATTAATCATGATTTAAAAAATTAAACGTGATTAATCACATTATCAAACAGTAGAATATCAACTGAAATTTATTAAATACTAGCAAAAATACCCGGCATTGCTCGGGTCAGTCGGAGGTGGGGAGGGGGCAGACAGCTGAGTGAGTGCGGGGTCCATTGGATGGGGGAGAGAGCAAACCCGACACCCCCACCTTACCCCCCCCACCCCAAACCCGACACCCCCGCCTTACCCCCCCACACCCCAAACCCAACACCCCCTGACCAACCCCCCCACACCCCAAACCCAACACCCCCTG
Source organism: Sternotherus odoratus (assembly GCA_032164245.1). Taxonomy (NCBI): domain Eukaryota; kingdom Metazoa; phylum Chordata; order Testudines; family Kinosternidae; genus Sternotherus; species Sternotherus odoratus. Next base: position 105,570,056 of record JAVMKO010000007.1, read on the forward strand.
ACCAACCCCAACCCCCCCACCTCACCCCTCACCCACCCAGACACCTTCCCACCCCCCCAGACCAAACCCGACACCCCCGGCTCACTTACCCCCCGACCAAACCCGACACCCCCACCTCACCCCCCGACCAAACCCGACACCCCCACCTCACTTACCCTCCGACCAAACCCAACTCGGGTCCGTCGGAGGTGGGGAGGGGGCAGAGAGCTGAGGGATTCCAGGGTTCCGTCGGAGGCGGGAGGGGCAGAGAGCTGAGCGAGTACGGTGTCTGTTGGAGGGGGTATTATGACATCATAACTATGTCACAGAGAACAGCAGCTGCCCAGCTGATGTGATTGGCCTTTAAAGAATTTCACCCCTGGGGGGTGTCAGAGGTGAGATTTGAAATTTTTTTGACCCTTACGGTCATTAGGACCCCAAGACCTCTAACTGTACCAAATTTCAAGTCTCTAGCTCAAACGGTGTGGAAGGAGTAAGCTTACATACATACATACACCATTTGACTTTTATATGTATGTATGTATGCATGCAAGCTTACTCCTTCCACACCGTTTGAGCTAGAGACTTGACATTTTTCAGCCAATCACTAAGACAAACAAGTTTATTTACATTTATAGGAGATACTGCTGCCCACTTAATTACTATGTCACCTGAAAGTGAGAACAGGAGTTCACATGGCACTACTGTAGCTGGTGTTGCAAGGTATTTACGTGCTAGATGTGCTAAACATTCGTATGCCCCTTCGTGCTTCGGCCATCATTCCTATATTCATTCCTATATTCAGTGCTATAAATGACAATTTCCTAACTTTAAGGTCTCATTGTTCTTGCAACGCCACTATGATTTTCCACAGCAAGCCAATGCAAGGGGATTAATTATCTCTGTACTGATACCAATGGAAATCCAAAATATATTAGGGGTGTGAAGATGGAGAGTGGTTTCAAATGGTAACATCCAGCAGTAAACATGAGCCCTTGTTCATTCTGTTTTTGAAAGGCTATTTTAAGTTAGTTAGAAGGTTTTCTGTATAAGAATAAACTTTCTTCCAGTGCATGACTGCAGTGAGAGTTCAAAGGCCTGAAAATCTTGAGATGCTCAGTGCCCTACAAATGGGTTTGGATGTCCCCAACATGCTCTCTGGAAATCACTCATGGAATTGTTCAATGTGGGAGTGGAGGAGAATGATTTGGTTTGGTTGGTGATTTGGTTTCCCTCTGCATCCACTCACAGACTGACCCATACCATGACTGATCACAGCTATGAGCAAATCCTAAAATAACAGCACTGGCAGTTTAATGGAAAAAAATCAAGACGGCCGCATTGGTGGTATAGAAGACAGCTGTTCAGTAGGAGGAGAATGCTTGGAAATTATTCGTTCTTAGAACTTAAAATAGACATCCAAATGTAAAGTAAGGATATTTTTTACTCATTCTGTGCAAATATTTCCCAAAACAGAATATTGGGAGCAAACAGGTGCTTCACCATCCTAGTGCTTTAATCATTGTTCACCATGGCAAATGAAATATTTCTCACAACTGCAAACATATCCATCACACAGGACAATCCAATTTCAGAGCCAGTTTCTGAGGTTATAATATGTTCAGAATCTAATAAGCAAAAGTTTCCTATTCACAAAAAATGTTATTGGCTTCCAATCTTGAATTGAAAACTATCTGAAGGCGTTTAAAGTGAACTTAAGCTCCAGGAGCCTAAATGGCATCAGAAGCCAGAAATAATTAACACCATTTTCATCTGGCCTGGAAGCTAAACCCTTCTTGTAAAATGCTAACACAGCAGCAGTAATCCATGCATCATTAGCTATGAGTTGATGACTGCAGTAGATGGCAATGAAGGAAGCTCCAGATGGTCTAATATTCAGTGGCCTGTCTTCTGAGTAGCACAGACCAACAAGAACACAAGACCCCATTATCATGCATGCCACATTGGTTTCCTATTCAATGAAAAAAGATTCACTCTAAGACCTTGATTCTTTATTTTAAGACCCTCAAATAATTGAGCTAGTTGTAATCCTCAGGCAGGATGGAATTAACAACATGAAAAATCAGACACAGAAGTAAGAAAGACACTGGGCCTTCTCAGTGGCTGGTCTATCGCTGTGCAACTTGCTTCAATGAGGATCTTACAATCAGAAAATCCTCACTCTGAAAACCCTTCAAAACTCTGCTCCCACTCCTTCTCTGCCCTTGTCCCTTAGCATCACAGCCACTCATCCCCAACCTTCGCTTCCCCCATTTATAGATCAGTCATTTTCCAGATAGGGTCCTTTGGGCACTACTACAATTAATAGTGCTGATGCCATGTTCAGAGAAAGGGATAAAAGCCATCTTTCTCCAGTAGCTTCCCCTTAGGGATCTCAATAATAGCTTGATGTGAACAGAGGATAAAAAGAAAGGAAGGAAGGAAGAGTGGGAGTACTAATGGAAAAACTTCTAGCACATCCGAAAATGCCAGTAGAAGGGGATCAGAGAATATCTTCTCTTGACCAATTAATTATATATGTATGTAAGTACATTAATGCTCATATCACAGCGATAGGCTTAGTATAAATACTTGTAGAAGACAGAACTTGGAATTTGGATTCCTTGGAAACAAGAGACTGGTGTCAATACTAGCTATAAACCAAATGCTACAGTGACAAATGTCATGAGAAATTATCCCTCAAACATCTGCATCCCTTCTTCCATGACATCCCCTATGCTTGGAATGTCTGCCATAGACTGAGTCTTAAAAAAAATGCTACCCTCACATTCCATGATGCCTACAAGAAATCTGCCAGCCAATCTACCATGGATAGGCTGCAAAAAATACATGTTGAAAGGTTAACAGTAGATAAAAAATTATGTACATTGATACTTTCCCTCTTCTTCACTTTTATGTCTCTTCTGAGGTAATAAGGCCTTCAGTGCAGACAGTTTCTACCAGTGTGTGTATAGGTGTACAATGAGTCTCCAATCCAAACTCTACCATAATAGAACCAACAAAACTAGACTCCATTTAGATTAGAAAGGAGGACACTATGCAGAGCAAATCTGAACCCAGATCTCCTCAGAATCTCAATATCTTTCTGGGTTTGTGAGTATCAGTACAATATGTCTGATAGTCTCATTTCATTCAGCAATCACTGACTCAAAAGAACAAAACCTCAGATGACTACTCAAAATTTCAAGGTAGCATCCAAAAAATGGCATTTGTTTCCTAACCCTACTCACTGAAAATCCATTTTACTTGTGTAACTTTATCCTGTAGATTTATGTGGAATTAAGCTAAACTACATTTGGAGAGCATGCCCTCAAACTGTCAGAATAAGGATTCCTGCTAAAAGAAAGCCCCACACATCTGAGCTTAATGCAGCTGGGAAAGTTCAGAGTCTCAGATATATTTCACCTCAATTCTTGCTTTTTCTCCAGGAATCCCTATCATGATTAGAGATGAGTAAACCAGCTGGGACCTTTGCTCATTCCTCATACACAACGTATACCCTATCTAAAGTTCGAATATATATTCTGCCTTCTTCCCTTGCAAGCGTCAGCTAGGGATTGGAAATACAGACATACTACCACCAACCTGGACAAAAGAGGGGAATACTGGAAAATTTATCAGGAAGACTTTTCTTAGGAAACTTTTCAACCATAATATTTGTGCGCTTGTCCCAACCATACACCTAAACATTACGATACACCACCACCTCTCCAATTTCTCTACAGCTCCTTCTGTCTCTGTCCCCTCCTCTTCTTGACCGACGACTTCAACTACCCTCTTCTCAGCATCTTTCCACACTCTGGCTAGCCCATCAACTATATCTACCCTGTTGCATCAGTTTCCCTCTGCTACGGGGCTGCTGAGCACCTTTGAACTAAATCCACAGAGACCACATGAACTCTCCAAACTTCTCCTTGCTAAACTAGGTAACTTTACCCTAACCTAAATGTTTCCAGATCTCCAGCTCGCTACACTTGGTCATCACTCTCCACACAACCCTATTCACTGAAGTATCACACCCTTAGGGCTTGTCTACACTGCCCCACAGTTCAACTAAAGGGGTGTGAATACTACTCCAAACCAAAGTGCTGTACTACCTAACTACTCTGTATGGATACAGAGGATGCAAACTAAAGAGTTCCTAGCTCATGTTAACACAGTCCTCTTCAAAGTCCTCTTCAAAGAGGACTTTATTAACGCAAACTACGAACCTTTTAGTTTGCACCTGTAGTGTCCACCTGGGGTATCACACAGCACTGAGATGCACACTGCTATTCACCCTCCAAAGTCCAAACCGCAAGGCAGTGTAGACAAAGCCTTAGACTTCAATAGGAGGTGGCCACAACTCCAGCTTCACACAGGTGTCTCTCTCTCTCCTTCGAAACAGCACGTGTCTGCAGGAAGATGGTGGCCATGCAGTAGAGCAGCAGCGTAGAGCAGTTTCAAGATCTCATTTATTTCAGAAAAGGTGCAGTAATTTGAATATCATAGAATCATAGAATATCAGGGCTGGAGGGGACCTTAGGAGGTATCTAGTCCAACCTCCTGCTTACAGAAGGACCAACCCCAACTAAATCATCCCAGCTGAGAAACTTCAGTCATTAGACCATCATGAATCTAAACAAACTGTCAATTACGAGGTTCTCTATTTTAGCAAAGACTATGGACAATTTATTTGGAAATGGCTCTTCTCCAGTCCTCTTCCCTCCCCATTCCCACCCAACCCATCATCAAAGGAAACGCCACTCACTCTGTAAGCAATCAGCATTGAGCAGGTCCTGGCACTTCTCGTGACATTTTACCCCACATTCAGTGCAGCGCATACCCTGCCGTGCAATGCCCCATAGGAGCCCTTCACACTCGTAGCAATATGTAGGGGTCGTAGCTGTCCACACCTCAAAATTGTGAGGAGTTGTGCAGGAGATAGGGTAAATTAAGGCTTGCAGGGTCTTCTTATATACATGAGATTTCTGCAATACAAGAACACACATGAAGCAACGTCTGAGACTGGGATGCTGTTAACATACACTGCTTAGGGATGCTGTTAACATGCACTGCTTAGGAAGAGTTTTATCCTGGGATGATGGGACTGTTTTCTTTAGGGAACATATCGTTTTTCTTGAACGAAAAAGAGAAAAGGCGAAGATTAAATTATCAACACTTGTCACGTCATGACTGACGGAGTCATGCATGCTAAATCTAGGACCTTGTAGAAATCAGTTTTGTAGTTACTTTAAATAAACTATAACCAATGACATTCAGAGAGTAAGGAAGTCCGGTCTGTGTGTAATAATATACTACATAACACAGTTCTACTTAGCATATCTTAGTTCAGAAATCAGACCCTTACATGCTGTTCTAAGGTTCTATCTGGGACATCATATTTGCCCCACATTCTTAAAAAACCCAATACTGGTTGCTTTACACCTATACTCCTAGTCTGAGTCCTGCAGTGCTCACTTGATACTTCAAGAAGAATTGGAATATTCACAGAACCAGCTCCCTCCCACCATTCATTTGTTTAGGAGAGGCCCCAGGGAGCAAATCAATTCTACTTACCAGCTCCTCATCCTTAAGAGAAGTTCTAGTGGCCATTGCTGAGGTAATTCCAGCCTTCCTGGACTGAACCAGTGACTGCGAAGGGAAATTGGCTGTTATTCACTACAAAAGTGTACACAAATTCACTGGCGGTCACAGACTTGAACATGCACAAAAGGGAAGATACTGTCACCAGCAAAGGTACTGAACTGGAAGTCTACACAGGTCAAAGCCCTCTGCTACATTTTCCAAATAGTCAACTTCTTGCTCCAGAAAGAATCAGGGTGTATACTCTAAATACATAAAACTCACTAACCATTTTTGTTTCCCTCTGCCCCAATCCACTTTGTTCTCGAGTGAGTTTTACTATTTTCCTCTGTATGAAGTGTAGCTGAAAACTGGATTCTCTCTTGTATCCTTGAAACAGACAAGGTTTATACTGTGTTCTAAACTCATGCTCCAGCTTCCACATTCAAGTCCACTCATAGACAAAGGGGATCAAATTATTCAGTCTTGTCACCTAGAAAGAGCTCCAAACAGGGATGGCTGGATTGGGTCAGAATGAGGAGGGTAAACTAAAATCTTGGAGGATTTTATGGGGTTGGAAGGAAGGCATGTGTTTGAATGCGTCTGTGTGTCACATTCAGTGGCCATCACCGAATATAATGAACATATCTGCTTCTCAGAGAAGCTACTTTCACATTACGTATGATGGAGAGACTGCGATCTTAAATTTCTTAGGTTACTGGTTTTTCAGCACCTGCGACGGTCATCTAAACAATATCTAGAAGGCTAGAAAGCAGATTAGGTCCTCCAGCAAGCTACTCCAGCTGTAGGAAAGCAGATAAGGAAATGAGAGAAGATGTTGCTGGTTATTATAAAGCCAGCTAACCCTCTCAGAAGTCATCTCTTACTCTGATTTATGATGCTTGAGACAAAGCTGAAAAGGTTCATTCAGTCAGTGATGTGGGGGGCCAGAGTGCGGCATATGCATGCATTGTGGTATGGCAGAATTTAAAATAAAAAAGCAAAAACAGTGGAGGGGAAGTAAAAAAAATCTTTACTTGGTGGACAGTTTTTAGCTCCACTTACCATCGCCTGCAGAGAGAGAGTGAAAGCATACAAAAGAAGTATAATAGGTTAATTCCATTATTACAAAGTTTCCAGGGATACAAGCAGTTAGTAAAGCATACCCCCCTAAACTCTGCATGTGTCAGATGACAGATGTACAAACCAAATTCTCTGTCTTTACATAGAATACATTTTGATATCAGTGCAGGGAGGTTAGAGATTTCACAGCTTCTCCCAAGTGTTAATGTATTAGCTGTACCTGATACAATATTCAGCACCATCCATAAAAGTTACACTCATCTGACATGCCATCAGTGTAACATAAGAACATAAGAACGGCCATACTGGGTCAGACCAAAGGTCCATCTAGCCCAGCATCCTGTCTACAGACAGTGGCCAATGCCAGGTGCCCCGGAGTGAGTGAACCTAACAGGTATGATCGAGCGATCTCTCTCCTGCCATCCATCACCCCCCTCTGACAGACAGAGGCTAGGGACACCTTTCATTACCCATCCCGGCTAATAGCCATTTATGGACTTAGCCTCCATGAATTTATCCAGCTCTCTTTTAAACCCTGTTATAGTCCTAGCCTTCACAGCCTCCTCAGGTAAGGAGTTCCACAGGTTGACTGTGCACTGTGTGAAGAAGAACTTCCTTTTATTTGTTTTAAACCTGCTGCACGCCAATTTCATTGAGTGGCCCCTAGTTCTTCTATTTTGGGAACAAGTACCGTATTTTTCGCCTTATAAGACGCACTTTTTCTTCCCCAAAACGGGGGGGAAAAAGTTGGTGCGTCTTATAGGGCGAATGTCTTATAGGGCAAAAAAAAAAAAAAAAAAAAAGCGCCTCGCTCTCCCGTCCCCGCCGCGCGGGCGGGCTGCCGAGGTTCCCCCCTCCCCGCCGCGGGCGGGCTGCCGAGGTTCCCCCCTCCCCGCCGGACCAAAAAAAAAAAGTGCGCCCCGGTTCCCCCCCTCCCCGCCGGACCAAAAAAAAAATGTGCGTCCCGGTTCCCCCCTCCCCGCCGCGGGCGGGCTGCCGGGAGTATTCAAGATGTGGGCGCACCATGGATTTGTATAAGGGCAATAAGATATTCTCCGACTTATTCTCTATCCCTTTTTTAATGATTCCTAACACCCTGTTTGCTTTTTTGACTGCCGCTGCACACTGCGTGGATACCTTCAGAGAACTATCCACAATGACTTCCAGGTCTTTTTCCTGATTGGTTGTAGCTAAATTAGCCCCCATCATATTGTATGTATAGTTGGGGTTATTTTTTCCAATGTGCATTACTTTACATTTATCCACATTAAATTTCATTTGCCATTTTGTTGCCCAATCACTTAGTTTAGTGAGATCTTTTTGAAGTTCTTCACAGTCTGCTTTGGTCCTTACTACTTTGAGCAGTTTAGTATCATCTGCAAACTTTGCCACATCACTGTTTACCCCTTCCTCCAAATCATTTATAAATAAGTTGAATAGGATCGGTCCCAGGACTGACCCTTGGGGAACACCACTAGTTACCCCTCTCCATTCTGAAAAAGTTCCATTTATTCCTACCCTTCGTTCCCTGTCTTTTAACCAGTTTTCAATCCATGAGAAGATCTTCCCTCTTATCCCATGGCAGCTTAATTTACGTAAGAGCCTTTGGTGAGGGATCTTGTCAAAGGCTTTCTGGAAATCTAAGTACACTATGTCCACCGGATCCCCCTTGTCCACACGTTTGCTGACCCCTTCAAAGAACTCTAATAGATTAGTAAGACACGATTTCCCTTTGCAGAAACCATGTTGACTTTTGCCCAACAATTTATGCTCTTCTATGTGTCTGACAATTTTATTCTTTACTATTGTTTCAACTAATTTTCCCGGTACGGACGTTAGACTGACTGGTCTGTAATTGCCAGGATCACCTCTAGAGCCCTTTTTAAATATTGGCATTACATTAGCTATCTTCCAGTCACTGGGCACAGTAGCCGAAAGTGTAAGAAAGCAAGTTGACCTCACTGTTTGTACGGTTTCTATTGGAACATTTCACAGTGTGTGAACAGGTTTCAGTGATGGGAAGAATTTTTAACGTTCAAGTTGCATGACAATGCCTGTGTACAGATACTAAGATATGGTAGGGAGATTTCTCTAACATTCTTAGAATCTTGTATTTTTCTGAAACATCAGTATAGACACTTTCATTTTCTACCATAGTTTGGAGATCAACTGATTGGAGTAATAAACGGTATTGTTCCCCAAGACACAAAGTGACTACAGACATTATTATATTCATAAAAAGAAAAATCTTACCAAATCACTGACAAGTGGAATTGGTTTCTTCTTACGTAGATCAGGCATGCTGTCAATGCCATAGAGACCACCTGCAGGCCTGGAAGTACAGGGGGGGAAATGTGTTAATATGTTCACAGAAATGGCACAGTATGATATTGTCACAGACCATCCTGTAGAAACCAAACATGACCTCCTGCAAATATTGATCACTCTGCTAAGAAAGTCATCAATGTAAATAGAAGGAATCAATCTGATACATGAGGCATTAATACACTGAAATGTGACTCAGTAACAAATAGAAAATGCTAAACACTACAATGAATAACCTTGTCAATTTTAAATGCTGAGAAGCACTCTGCTTTCTTTTGGTATAGCTGCATCCACAATTTACTGCTGGTATTTTGAGCTTCATATCATAAAAGTCCTTGGAGCTTTGGAAACCATGCTGGCCTCCTTCTCCCTTCTCCTTGTCCCCTCTCCCTTACGCCCCAGTGAAATCATTTTTTCCTCTCTTCAGAAAAAAATCTCAAATTTTGGTAGAGGAAATGCCAGAAGTCATCACACAATTGTGGCAGCAACACTTCAAACTCTAGCCAGACACACTCCATGTACTATAACTCCCGCCTCTGGTCATGTTTATCGGTATTCAGAACACTGCTAGGGTGAGAGAGAGAGGTAGATAAGGTGGGAAAGTGTCAGAAGGAGAATGACCAGCCTAAAGGTCATTCACATCAGTGCCGAACACAAGTCTTAGGCCTCAGGCCTTTGGGGGGAAATTCCATATTTTGGGGAAAAGGAGAAAACATTTCTCTGCATTTTTATGTTGATGATGTCACAGCTAATTCTAACATTGCAAACCTCGAGGCAAGGATGGATTTCATTCCCAAAGACTATCACTAAGGTGACAGGGAGAGAGGCATGAAGATTTATAGACAAGAGGAATACAGAAGTGACAAAGAGTCCTCTGGCACCTTAAAGACTAACTAAAGTATTGAAGCATAAGCTTTCGTGGGCTAATGCCCACTTCCACTGCTTGCATCCGACAATACTTTAGTTAGTCTTTAAGGTGCCACAGGACTCTGTCACTTCTGCACTTCCAGACTAACACGGCTACCTCTCTGATTCTTAACAGGAATACAAGTGCTGCAATATGATAAAATATCATTTTACAGCATCCAGAAGAATGCAAAGATTTTTTTTAAATCAAAACTCAAAAGATTCTCCTCTCCAAAAATAAAGTTTGATCGTTTCTAGTACACTTTCTTTTCCATGCAAGTTACCTGACCAGTGCAGGATTGTTGTAACAGAAACAATCATTGCCTTTAAATCTCAAACATTTTCCATATGAAGAGATTTTAAAATGTTCTAGATTCCCACACTGAAGTGCCAGCCATTCATTAGTAACATCGGCAGTGGAATGAATGGCTGCGCTCTTTCCATGGAAACTAGAGTCATTTCCTTGGCTTCCTTGGCAACACTTATAGCATGTAGGTACCCTCTGTTTTCCGTGGTGCAGAAAACAATCACAATAATCCTATTAAATGATAACATTAGGCAAATCTAAGTTTGAGCTCAAAGTGGTTTGTCACTGATAGTTAAGTACTTAACTAAATCCATTGCTTGCAGTAACACACCACCAAGTAGATGGCAACATGCTAACTAAAAAAGCTGCAGCGCACTAGCTGTGAACACATGCGCTTTCCTTTAATATCACTGTGGTTACACTACATGTAAACTAAAACCAGAACTTTTAAAGCAAACACTCTGATTTCCTCCATAAAAGGGGGATGGGACCACCATGACAGAGTCTCCATAAGCACCTTAAAAGATGTGAGATTCAAAGTGTCTCATTGGAATGAGCTGAAAACTCCATGGCTATGCAACACAGAAGCCTTTTTCTTCAAAAATTTCCCACCACTGCACTACTACCATTCTCTGAGATTACAAGTTTGGCTGATAGTAATAACTCTGTAGATGTAACAGACAGAATTTTGTAAGGCATTTCACTGAGTACTACACAGCATTCTTATTTTAAAATGTGCATTATGCAGCACCAATATAGCACAGCCTACGTGGATTAGAAACTGGCTAACGGACAGATCTCAAAAGTGCTTGTCAATGGAGAATAATCATTAAATGGGGATGTTCCTAGTGGAGTCCCACCGGGTATGGTACTAGACCAAATGCAATTAAACATTTTAATCAATGATCTGGAAAAAAATATACACATCACTACTCATAACATTTCTGAATGATGAAGATTGGTGCCTCCCCCTTTCTGGCAATTGAAGTCTGCTATCAAATCCCCCCTCACTCTTCTCTTCTGCAGCCTAAATAATGCCAGTTCTCTCAGCCTCTCCTCATAAGTCATGTGCTCCAGCTCCCTAATCATTTTCACTGTCCTCCACTTGACTCTCTCCAATTTGTCCACATTCCTTCTGTAGTGGGGGGACCAAAACTGGATGCAATACTCCAGGCGGGGCCTCACCAGTGCCGAATACAGGGGAATAATCACTTCCCTCGATCTGCTGGCAGTGCTCCTAGGAATATAGCCCAATATGCCATTGACCTTCTTGGCAACAAGGGCACACTGCTGACTCATATCCAGATTGTCGTCCACCATAATCCCCGGGTCCTTTTCTGCAGAACTGCTGCTTAGCCAGTCGTTCTAAGTGCAGAACTCTGGACTAATTCCTCTGTCCTAAGTGCAGAACTCTGCACTTGTCCTGGTTGAACCTCATCAGACTGGCTGTCTCACAGCTCCGATATGTTCAGCAAGTTGCTGTGCCTCCTTTTCTGCAGCTGGAAAATGGGGACAACACTTCCCTGTTCAGGGTGTTCAGAGGATAAATCCAGAAATGTCTGGGAGGCACTCAGATACCAGGGCGACTAGGGCCATAAAAGCATCCATATGGACTGGCAGAGGCTGGAAAGAATAGTACATGAACCGTCAGGACAAAACTAGTGACATAAATCAAAATAAAAAGAGTTACTGAGGATTCCTGTGCTTTTAGAGTACATGGTTTGCTGTAATGTCATTTTGATCAATGGCTCTCAACCCTTCCAGACAACTGTATCCCTTTCAGGAGTCTGATTTGTCTTGCCTACCCCCAATGATAGTTTCACTTCACTTAAAAACTATTTGCGTATAAAAATACAAAAGTGGCACAGCACACTATTACTGACAAATGGCCGAGTTTCTCATTTTTACCATTTAATTATCAAATAAATCAACTGGAATATAAATATTGTACTTCCATTTCAGTGAATAGTATAGAGACAAGTCATTGTATGAAATTTTAGTTTGTACTGACTTTGCTAGTGCTTTTTATGTAGCCAATTTAAAACTAGACCAATATTTAGATGAGTTGATGTACCCCTCTGGAAGACCACTGGGTACCCCAACAGTACATGTACCTGTGGTTGAGAACCACTGGTTTTGATGATCTACAGCTAACCAATTTTCACTTCTCACACACAATCTTAACTTTGTCAGCATGTTTGGTTGTTTAATTGAACTCTGGCGCTTGCTGTCTGGCACCACATATCTCAGTCCCAGGCCCATGGGGCAGGTGAGCGGGAACCTTACTCTCTGCACCAGGCTACAAAGGCTGACAAGTGAACTGCTGCCAACACCCCATCACTGGAGGCTACGCTCACTGACTCAGCAGGGCAGATTACTACCAGCAGACTGCTGACTGGACACCACCAGGTATAAAGCTTCCTCCTCCAGTTCTATCCCTTGTTTGAGCAAAGAGTCACTAAGCCACTTGCAGCCCAGACTCTCAGACCAAGTCCCTGCCTCCTGCTCCTTGTTCCTGCTACCACACCTCGTCCCTGTTCAAGTTGGCCACACCTTGTTCCTGGTTCCTGCTTCTTTGCCCTGATCACCGTTGCTGACTCCAGCTTTGAGCCCTGGCATGACCTCTAACACAGACTCTGGTTTTGATTCTTGGTGTGACCATAACCCTACCCAGGGCTCTGACCACTGAATCAGATTATGCATTTTATGGGCCATGACAGCTTGCTCAGATTAACCTAAGCCTCCTCTGGGACTCGGCGTTGAACCCCTGGTGTGAGTACGGACACCACCAGGGCGCCTGCCCCATCGTCTCCCCAGGGGCCTGTGAACTGGCAGCAGCAGATCACTGCTCTCTAGACAGAAAACTAGAAACTGAAGGACCAAGTATGACATCTGCAAATGAGAAATCGTTCCTAGCAGCAGCAAGCTACAGTACTCCGAGTGGTTGTGGGTACCCATGACCTTCTCTTACAACACTGGCTCAGATGACCACCCCAGAGTGCCTCTGGTGGAGAGAGATGATGGGACCTGTAGTAAGTGTAGCAAGTTCATTACCCAATGCAGGCACTTGTTTATGCTCCAGCCCAAAACTATGTCAATAGATCAAGTTCAAGTGGAGGCTAATATAAAGCCTGCTTACCAGAGAGTTCAGGGCCTGAGCAGAATCACTCAATACTGACCAACCGGCGCTGTTCCCTCTAAGCTGTGCATGTGTGCGCACACAGATCCTAAACCCCGTGCACACAGCAAAACACTGTGCACACAAAAATTTGCACAGAAGAATTCTTTTGCACACACAGCCTGTCAAAAAATTAGAGGGAACATTGCCAACTGGGACTCGCTCTCACAAGCATTTGCCAGTATTCTTCAATGACCCTCACAAAGCCCACATGGCAGAGACTGCCTTACGAAAGTTTAAAAAAACCCGGAGGTCAGCCTCTTCCTATGTTGCCCAGTACAGGTGTTTGGCTGTAGATGGCACCTGGAATGACACCACTATCCTCCATCCTTTTCGGCGTGGCCTTCATGAAGAACTAAAAGACAAGCTGGGACAGGTTGATCTCCTCTCCCACCAGTTTAGAGGCTTTCATGGGCCTGCGCATCCGGATAGGCACCAGACTGCATGAATGACAACTGGAACGTTGGAGGAACCCTCCTACCTCCTGCACTTACCTAAGCCTCAGCCCTCAGGACCAAGTGAGCTTGGCCCTGGTCATGTGCTTGCCAACTGACATGGGATGGCCCCCGCCTACCATTGGGTGAACAAGAGCACAGAAGATGGGAAAACCTCTGCCTCTATTAGGGAGGAGCAGGGCATACAGTAGCTAAGTGTCCTGTCAAAAACCATGCTAATCTGATGAAGAGAAAGAAAATAACCTCATACCCAGTCAGGAACCCAAGCCTGGGTTTCACCAGGGAAAAACCCTGCGATTATGCTAAACCAGGAGTTCCTCATCCACCTCCACTTCTACAGATTTCCCTGAAATTGCAGATCCTGCAGGTCGAGCAGGCCTTTCCCATACAATGAGGCCTTGACTGATTCAGGAGCAGGGGACAATTTTATGGATTTCTCCACAGCCATGATCCTTGGTCTCCCATTACAACACAAGGTTACATCGGACTTGGCAGAAATAATAGATGAGTCTCCACTGGCATCAGGCCTTGTTACATAGGAGACTGCAATGATGGAAGTAGTGACAGGGAAGCACCACAAAGTCCCAAGGTTTAACCTTATAACCTCCTCACATTTCACCATGATTTTAGGGACATGCTGACTCACCACATTCATTACCTTCCGAGCCAGCTTCTGTAGGGAGAATTGTTTTCCTCCTCAAGGACTCAAAACCCTAGAAACCAAGACTGAAGGTACCATTCTGGCAACTCCGACATTCCCCCCACATAACAGCAACCATGTCAGACCTAGAAATGTCAAGCCCATACAATGGACCACACCTTCCTGCAAAATACTAAGAGTGCCAGGATACAGTCATAAAACAGGAAGCTAACTCACTACTTCCACATCATGTTTATGATTGCCCCATTGACTTTCAGCCCAGTGCTAACGTTCGGTTCAGGCCTGTATATTTATGTTGAAACCACAGCTGGCAGACTTAAGTGAGTACCTTCAGGAAAACCTAGCAAAGATTTTATCTACCTCCTCCGCAGGCGCCCTGGTGCTCTTTCTGGAAAAAAAAGACTGCTCCTGGCACTGAATCAAATAACTATATGCAATCAGTACCCCTTATTGTTAATCCCAGAGGACCTGGACTGAGTACGGCCAGCTCAGGTGTTCACCAAACTGGACCTCAGAGGAGCACACATCCTAGTTTGAATCAGGGTGGGGGACAAATGAATGGTAGACTTCCTTGAGATTAGAATGAAGTAGTGACATAGTGAATATTTGGTAATGCCTTTTGGACTCACCAATGTTCCCACCACTTTAAAACACCTGATCAATAGCATATTTTGAAATTTAGTTCAGTTTGTGGTAGCATATTCATAGGCTATTCTAATTATGTACACATACACACATAATTATGGTCCTGCCATAAATGCATGGGACTAGACTAGATGACCTTGTGAGGTCCCTTCCAGTTCTATGATTCTATTCCAGTAGTCCAGCAAGCCACAACCACCATGTCCGCAAAGTTCTCAAACGATTGCACTAGCACGGGTTATATGGAAAACTGGAAAAACTATGTATTTGATCAATCATCCAGCAAGATTTTGGGGTTCATTGGGTCAGCAGACAGACTATGGATGGACCCACAGAAGGTATCTGCAATTTGGGATTGAACCAAACACTGGATCATCTGAGACATCCAAAGGTTTGTGGGGTTTGCCAACTGGAGGCCTAACACCAGAAGACAGCTTTCATGTCTACCCAGTTGATGACTCTGACTTTGACCGTTGGCATGATCATGACCCTTAACTCTACTCCTGGGTCTGACAGCCCACGTTACGGGCCCAGACACTCGCACAGTACACATGGTGTTGCTAACATGCACATTGTAGATATAAAAGTAGTAGGATCTTACTGCTCAGTAACATATGTAATATTTGTATGAGTTTTATTACAGAGTGATCTGTTGATGGATGGAATAGTGTCAGTGTATAAGCAAGCAGAAGTAACAAAGAGTCCTGTGGCACCTTAAAGACTAAAGTATTGAAGCATAAGCTTTCGTGGGCTAATACCCACTTCGTCGGATGCAAGCAGTACATAAGCAGAAATAGAAGGTTTTATTTTTTGCATAAATATATTATTTGGTTATATACTGTACTGCACATGAACAATATTTTGTGTATTTACCTGATTTTTTAAATATTTGGTATCAATACTTTGTGTGGAGAGAATGTGCACGTCTATTTTAATACTAGAGAAACAAAGTGCGTGAGGCAATATATTTTATTGGATCGGTTTCTGTTGGTGAGAGAGAAGTTTTGTGTAAACTTGAAAGCATGTCGCTCTCATCAACAGAAGTTAAGGCAAAGTAAAGGTTTAGTGGATTGTGGCACTTTCCATATTATTATTCTACGGCCAGAAGGGACCACCACTATCATCTAGTCTAACCTAATGCATAACACAAGTCATAGAATTCACAAAAATAATTCTTATGAATTTTTAAATATGTTCTTATTAGACCTCCCATCATATAAGAACATAAGAATGGTCATATTGGGTCAGACCTAAGGTCCATCTAGCACAATATCCTGTCTTCCGATGGTGGCCAATGCCAGATGCTTCAGAGGGAATGAAGAGAACAGGGAATCATCAAATGATCCATCCCATTGCCCATTCCCAGAACTAATGCATTTGGTTAGGTGCTAGCTGTATTAGGCATTAACACCCTTTCTACCTGAGCTAACTTTTAATGAAGTTCTTTGTGTGGTGGAATACAGTATATAAATCGCAGTTTGGCTACATATCACACTTCTGGTGTAATGAAGAAATATTAAATGAATTATTTTGTCTGACGCAAATTTAAATTTTGTAGAATAGTATAAATCTTGTTTAATACAAAAATAATTTTAAATCAATAATTATTTCAAAAAGTATAATTTCTACTCTTCAGGCCAACAAGTCATCTTAAATGTGTGAACTGGTATGTTTATTATACAAACTCCTTGTTAAAAAGGGAGTAGAAGGTGTTTATAGTTAGAATAAATCGCTATCTTCTGCTACTGCTAATTGCCAGTTCTCCACCAACCTCTTCAGCAGAGTCTGGGGCTCCTTTGGAAAGCAGGAGGTTGCTAGGCAGCACAAGGCTTCTGCAGGTGTGGCAAGAAGCTCTCTGTGGCAGAGCCAACATTGCAAAACAATTACTAAAAAGTAAAGAGCTGTAAAATGAAGCCTTATCCAGTTTAACTTCATGTTTGCTTAAGAAACCCTATTTCAATGTTATGAAATCTAATTTACACACAGGGAGAACCAATATTGTGCTGAGATTTCAGGACAAAGCTGCCTTTGCACATCAGTGTCTATAGTGTACTGTACACAAGCAACCAGAGGGAATAAAACAAACAAAGCAAAGCCGTATGTTTCTATCCAAATATAACACACACAAAAATCAAGCAGCATGTAATGTGTCTACGCCTTTGTCCTGAAGAAACTCAAATTCATTATGAAGAAACTATAGTGGTGATATCCATTATGCAAAGTATCACACTGACTTAACGTGTAATCAGAATCTGCCAGCTCCAATTGCTGTGGCTAGCTTATTATACAGTGAAGAAAACTGCAACTCGCCTCTCGGTGATGAGTTACAGATTGATAATTAAGAATCAAGAGAGGTAGCCGTGTTAGTCTGGAATTGCAGAAGTTACAAAGAGTCCTGTGGCACCTTAAAGACTAACTAAAGTATTGAAGCATAAGCTTTCGTGGGCTAATACCCACTTTGTCGGATGCATCCGATTGATAGTTACAGATTGATAGTTGTGATCATTCTTGAATTCAAGAGATTTGCTAAGCTTTGCTGAGTCCCTCCAGCTTTATCTGCTTACTCTACTTGCCATTATTGCAGCACTCAGGATAGTTTCACAACAGTCTTTAGTTCCGTTTTCTCAGGAGTCAGGACAAGGCATCTGAACATCAGTGGAACTCAACATTTATTCTGAGAGGCTGTTTTCCCTTTCCAAGGTGGCCAGCTATCTGGCTGACTCAGAACAAGATAGTATACAAAGCCTCCTCTAAGACTTTAAGCACTTGACCACTGTATTTGGATAGAAAGGACTATGAATACTTATCACCATACACGTCTGCATATAGCACTTTATAAATAAGGTGTAGCCTTTCCAACGTCGTATTTGAGCCCAGATCTCAACATGAATAGCTGCACAATACACACTACAGTAAAACCTCCATTTAACGGACTAATTCGGGCGAGGGGGTGTCCATTAAATCAAAAAGTCCGTTATTTAATAATAAAAAAAACCACAGAGCTGTCGGTGCAGCAGCCCGCCCGCCACAGGGTCGGGGCGGCAGCTCTGCAGCCCGCCTGCTGCCGGGACCCGGGCGGCAGCCGGGAGCCGTCAGCCCGCCCGCCCGGGTCCCGGCTGCTGGAACCCGGGCGGCAGCCGGGAGACTGCAGCCAGCCCACCCACAGGTGGGAGCCGGGCGGGAGACTGCAGCCAGCCCGCCCACAGGTGGGAGCCGGGCAGGAGCCAGCAGCCAGCCCGCCCGCAGGCGGGACCCGGCAGCCAGCCAGCCCGCCCGCTGGCAGGACTCGGGCGGGAGCCGGCAGCCAGCCCGCCCGCTGGTGGGACTCGGGCGGGAGCCGGCAGCCGGCCCGCCCGCTGGCGGGACTCGGGCGGGAGCCGGGAGCCGCCAGCCAGCCTGCCCGCTCAGACTTGCTCAGAAATTTTGTCCGTTGCATCCGAAGTCCGTTAAATCGAGGGTTTACTGTACTGTTATACCACTTTCCTCTCAATTTAAATGGAGGCTGTGAAACATATCCACACCCTGCTCTTGGGAGCGGTATGATGGTCTTTATGACTACAAGTGTTACAATTTGAAAAGAATAATTAAAAGCAATTTGCAGGGTGCATGTTGTTTATACTTTTGCTTAGTGAAAGGAGACACAAAACACGGTGAATCAATTAAAATGCAAAATTAAAAAGTCCAAACCCCCACTTACCCTTCTTTGAACCAAGGTGGTTTTGATGGATCTCCATCCTCTTGACCCTTCAATAATGAAAAAGAAACCAAGTTAGTGTCCAAAAGAAGAGACTCTGAAATAAATCAGCAGGATAAGGTTTGGGGAGAGGTGCAGTGGAGCACACTTCATGCAGGTAAATGCACACAAACACTCCATTTCCAGAAGCACCTTAAATGACTGCAGCAAGGCAGGACAGGTCATGGGGATACACAAACAGTTGATGGAATCTCAAACACCTAAAGAGGGGTCAAAAGAGCCTGTTCAGTGCACCTCCCCTTTCAAAAGGAGTCTCAGAAGGGCAACTCCAGCCTTCCCCACCCAGCCAAAGAATTCCTATAAGGTCTAGGCCACCAGGAGAGTTATATTTTATTATAAATTAAAAGCAAGCTGTAAAAAATGCACAAATGAAGGACAGAATGAAGCTACAAACATAAGTGACTTTGATTTACTTAGCAAGGGAATACCTCAACCTACTGTCATTTTATTCAAGCACAAATATAAAGGCCTTCATCAGCCACAAAACAAAAACTTCAGTTTGCTGTTAAAACTCCACCTTTAAATTCATGTGCGAAAGCTTTCTACTCCACAGGGTATCCAAGGACACTCACTTTTTATGAGGTACCCAGCCGAGAACTGGGAGAGCTGCAATTCCTGGGCACAGTGGGGTAAACTATGGTCAGGTATTCAGTATCACATCCGGCTTGTGTCCATTCAAGTCGCACTCTTACAGTAGTGTAGGAACATACATTTGTGAGCGCCTTTATTGTCTATTACTAGCCCACTCTTGGGGTTCATGCTAAGGTGGGCCAGGCATCCAGTTTTTGACCAGACCATCTGGTCGAAAAGGAACCATGGTGTAGTAGTAACATAAGCCATTGTATCAGAGACTGGAATGAGGCCAGAGATAAAGTAGTGGTCAAAGCTTTACTGATATAAGGCAAAGTCAGTCTGTGTTCAATATAAACAGGTATTTCCTCTCAAAGCGGAAAAACAGAGTACAGGAATAAATCCCAAACTTTCCCTACAAAATTCGGAAGAAAAATGCAATAAAGCATTAGTTATTAAATCAAATAGAATTGTCAAGCCTGCTGAAAATATCAATGTAATGTTCTGGTAGCAGTGATACAGGGGCGAAAAAGCAATTTTTCCACTGGAATCAATGACCAAATGTGAAGTGCAAATTAATTGTGGTTTATTGCTGAAAATAACTTCTCAGAGTGGTAGAAAAAGTATTTGACAAGCTCCTCTGAGGTGTACTAAATATAATTTGCCAGTTTTCAACCGATTAAAATGCCATCATAAATATTGTCCAGAATATTTAATATTTCTAAAATCGGTCGGACAGTAAGGGCCAAATTCTGCTCTCATCTCAGATGAATGCCCAGCTTCCACTGACACCACAGGAAGCTACCCAGAAGAATGCATAGGCACAGAGACATGGCCATAGCGCACTCTGGGATTGGAAGCTGCATTTCCTGAAGGTAGGATTAGTTGAAGTTAGATGTACCTCAGGAGAGAGAGAACGTAACAACATCATCATGTACCCTACAGCACCTACTGACATTTTGCAGAGAGTTGCATTTGCCTGTCGAGGGCAGAGATGTCAGACTGCAGTGCTGTCAGAGTGGCATTACCAGAACTGATGAGCGTTTTCCTTTCAGCCTGGCCGTTTGTTGTCAGAAGGAAGCACGGCACCTTTCCCAGGGAAGGGAAATGGTTCAGCAGCCAGTTACAGGACTGGACCAGACTGCTAGTTAGAAGACTGAGTCAGTACAAAACTCTTAGGGTGCAGTAGACAGCAGTTGTTAGCTCACGGAATAGACTGCAACTCGTCTCTCAAAGCCAGGAAGTCCCATACTGGGGGGGGGGGGGGCGGGAGAGGGGAGCAGGAGACAAACTAAGTGAGAAAGGAAATGGCGGTTCCAAAGGATGGCTGGCATTTTAGCCATTGTTTCTCACGAACCAAGCAAGAAAGAAAAGCAATGGAAAAGGCACATTTTAACACCCAGAGTATCCACAACCAAAGCCTTCATGCAAAATCATTCAGGAACAATTTCTAGTCAAAATAAATTCAGCAATTCTGCCATCCTTACTCCCTTTGAGTTGTCCCTCACTAAAGTACCAACTTGGACTGCTGAAAGCTAGGAACCACTCAACAGAGAAAGAGGTGCAAAATCCAACCTGACTATTCATTTAAAGCTGGACAATATTTTTTACAATCCATTTTGGTAAAGTGCATAAACGTATGAAAATGTATTTCAATAATGGAGCATTAAACAGTTACTCAAGTACATAAAACTTGAATGATTACATCCCCGTTCATTTGGTTCTATACTTCTCATACTGACAGACAATTTTACAAACCTGGGACCTGGTCCAGCAAACACTTACTACCAGGTGTAGTGCTTATTACTGCATGTAAAACTGTGGGACCACTCACAGTAGGGAACACTACACCCAGTAGAGTTTACTTAAGCTGTAACTCACAATTCTCCTACCGACCAATAACCATGATTAATAATCCTAATGAGAAATCAAAGCACAGCTCATATTTTGGAATAGTGAGCCAAACTCAAAGAGCTGCTCATTTAGGCTCAATAAGCAAAACTCTCATTGATGCCAACACTGAGTGTAATGAGTGCTTTGCCTATGCAGATACAGCAGGAGCTAGGATTACTAGTCCTCTGACCTAATTATTCTGAAATTAGATTGTATTGCATTCTACACTGCAAATTACTTCAGACCAATAAAAAAACCAACACAAAAAACCAACAAGTGTTTCAATGGAGAGAAAAGGAACATTTAAGCTTTTGTAGAGGAGTGCTTTAAAAGAGATAAATATACATGATAGAAACACATGCATCCAACTGGCAAACACACCAATGGAATGGATGAAAAGTAACAATATCAGTACAGAGCTGCCAGTTCTCTCCAGGAACAAAGGGAAAGCACTCCATTTTAAAATCCATTTAATCTTCTATTTCCTCTTAAACATTGCATCAAACAAGCTAAAAGCGAAAGTGAAAACCATACTGATATGTAAAACCACCATACATAAACGGTTGAAGCACCAAGGTGTTTTTTTTAATGTGTCCTAATCTGTGTATAAGTACATTAAATTATTAACACTGAAAAAAAGTGCCAATGTCTAAGTTTGTTTTTGTAAGGATCAGGAGGACTGAGACGCTAGGCTAGGAGTGACTGTCAGCATCCTTACCGAACCTCTGAGCATGTGTTTTCAGAGGCACTGGCAACCTCAGACTGAGCCAAGTGGTCCGTTATTAAAAGGCTGGACCAAGATTCCAACTCACCTGACTTGATCACTCCAATTTTACATTCAAAGTTACACAAAACTGAAGGTGACTATTTCATCCATCACCCCAGTGATGCTTCACTGTAATGTAACAATGGCATCAGCTTAAGCAACTGATTGTAAGGTTGTCATTCCAGAGGCAGCTGGAGGATAACCAAATTCAGGCAATTACAGTTCTCCATGTGGCAGATTCAGCAACCTGGCTAGTATCTGGTACTTTTACATGGAAAGAAGCAGCTGACAGAGGATTAACCTCAGACAAAATGTTACATACGAGACATTTCGGGGAGTTTTGTCATGTGCAATATGAAGCAGTTGATGCACAAGTGACTAAGCAAAAGCTTAACACTTAAAGCTCAAACTTCTGAATTGGGGGAACTTTGTGACACCTTGGGAGATATGTTCCACACACGATCCAAAAGACCATGTGCGGTTCAGACTGCTGCAGGAAACGAGTTTCTGTGTCTTGAACCAAACCGATGAAAAGCAATTCATGCAACGAATACCTATCCCACATGGCACTGACTCAAAAAAACCCAAAGTGAGACATGAAGGAAACCAAAATGGCAACTGAAACAGGAATGAAAGGTTTTTAGGACAGGCAGAATTTCCTATGCACTAGAAATTGAGAATACAAGCTAAGAAATTGCACAGCACTCCATGAAAAACTCCCTAAATGCACCGAGGGCAGAGATAGGAGAGAAAGAGGAGAACAGACATTTTTCAAAGATTGATTGCAGTTAAATCCCGTACCGACTATGTACTTGAATGGCAGCAAGCAGTGATGCAAAACTCAGCATAGGTCCTATGACTGGAGAGCAAACTGTTCCAGATTAGCAAATACATCTAAGTACTGATGACACAGTTGTATCCTTTACACTGTATATTGGAACACAAGACACTAAGTCCAAGGAACATATACAGTATGGTAGCTAAGGAATGGGTAGAGGAATCTGTAGCAAACCGGTATTCCAGCTCATGTAATATCGCTCAGCTCCAGTGTTATTACTACCCATAAATGGTAGTTTCAGTTTTTAAATACAATAATTATACAGAAAACACTGAGACACAAATGAAGTGATGCTAGTGATGAAGAGTGTGGACTGGAACCATTCACTTTATCAAGAGGTGCAGAAAGTAAATGGGGTACTAGAAAACTCTAGATAAAACATTTATACTGAACCCACTTACCCTTTGCTAATGTTGCACCTGCGTACGTATACACAGATCACATAGTGTCGTTCAGGAATCTCTCAATCTATAAAGTATGAATATTTTTTCCTTAGAGGCAACCCGCACTGAACAGACTCTTCTTTGCTCATACACATTATTAGTGATTCCTCTGAAAACCAAAACATGCTAAACTGAGGAAAAATCTGAAAGCCTCAGCTGAAGCAACTGGTTACAGTTAGACAGGGCATGCACACATACTGGAGCTTCAGAAAAGGAGGAGACACACTGGTTAGAATGTACAGTATGTATAACCTGAAGTTCTCCTCTACTTCCTTCTGCAAAGAAAAAGAGAGGAAGGAGAAGAACAGATTCATTAGAGTAGATTTTCGCCATGGACTTTGCAACAGAGCTTTGAAAAGTGGAGTAAATCTTTGCTGAGAGTCCAAGAACTGTTCATAAGGCGGGAAGGTTTTCACATGCTTGTCTGGAACGTTTACATACTAAGGTCTATTTAGCTAAAATGTGGATAATTTTTAGAGCTTTAACATCGGGGTTCACATTCTTACACATATTAAAATTGTTTTTAAACAAACAAAAAGGCTTCAGTTCTTTTTTCATTAAAAAAGAAATTTTCATAATTCTATTTTCTTCTCAGAATTACGTATCATACACTTTACATGCTTGCCTGTCGGATAAGGCCAAAGAGGGAAGACCTAGGGCAGTAAGTCTGGACTTGACCTATTCCTAGGATAGGTCTAACTTCTGTTATTAATTGTATTTAGAAGAAAATCAAGAGGGGTAAAATGGAGCCGTTTATTAAAACCAGTGTCAACATTTTTCAAACTTGCATTTTTCAACCCTTTTTTTTTCTGATGCAAGGTTATTGAATTTTGCCTGCAAGTGCACTAGTTAAGCTTCCCTAAGTAGTATTGACCTTGCTTTTTTAAAAAGTGGCCCTTTTATCTTTTCCATAAAGACCATTTTCAGTTAGTGGCACCATCAGGTATTAGCATATTGCCAAAAGTCGGCTCTCTTGAATGAACCACTGCAGAGGTCATTACACTAAGATACGTATGCAAATACATCTGTATGTATGAACATGGACTGAGAGAGCACGTCCATCAGTCTGCTGTCTTATTTACCAATCCCCACCTTTCCTTCTCCTCTTTCCCCCAATCTTCTCCTAGCTGCACTTCTCCATCCCTCTTTCATCCTGCGGTAAGCACCATCTCATAGCGCAAACCATTCTGGCGTGCTTTCAAGCATCAGAAGCATTACAAACTCAGAATCTCTGAGAATCTATACACCTGGTGTGCTTACACAGAGCGCAACCACAAGGGGTGGTAGTGCAGTGAAGCCACAGAAGCCAGTAAAGATCCCTTCTAGCCAAGATGGGATGGAAGGTTTAGGATGTTTGGGTGCCGTGTTCCTCTCCCCATGCCACGGCAGTATAGAGCTCTATCCTGGAGGACGTACATCTCTCTCTAAAAAATGGGGTCCAGAATAGCAGGCAGTTACAACTTTCTCAGTCTTTTTGGGGATGCTGCCATTTTCCTGCATAACTTGTATTACTTTACTACCAGACGGGGAGCAGGAATTTCACATGGACACAAATAACTTGCACCATTTATCACAGAAAGGAGGTGCATTTCTTATTTCTCAACCCTCACTTCCCAGCTTCTTCAGCCTGATGATGGAACAAATTTTATGTCAGAGGGTTTAGGTAGAGCCTAAGGATGGTTAATGGGGTTTGCTACAGCCTACTTGTGGCCTTTTCAAGGCAGGCTACAGAATTCATCTGCTTGCCCTGGCTTTTCTAGGACAGGGTCTAAGGACATTCTACATAGGGAAAAATAAATACTGAAATCAGGAAACAGGCTTTCTCTAATTTTTGTTAAACAGAAAATGGCAACAACCGTGGAATGAGACATTCTTGGTCACAGAAAAGCTGAAGCTTCAAGAGGAATTTCTTGGAGTATACGCTTTTAGGTGTCTGTGTATTTACACATTTGATTTTAAAGTACCAAAAAGTTTTCCTTTCTTCCTACCCTTTCTTTCTGTCTGTCAGCAGAAAATGGCAGTCTCCATGGTATAAATTTTACTTTTTCTAAGCAAAGACCATTCTGTTTATAAGAAGATTTTTACTTTATGAAAAAAGTTGGAAGGTTTCCTATAGTGAAAGTATCAGTTTCCCAAAAATAAAATAAGGCAGTACTGTACTTTAAAAGACCATTCCAACATTAGTGAAATTATACAGGTCACACACTCTCTTAGTTATTCCTTGATTCGTAGGTATAAAAAGAGCCATTTCATAAACCTTCCAGTGTAATAGTTCTGTGTCTATATGAAGGAATCAAATGACTTTAGAGAACAAGGACTAAGTCAAGTCCTCATAGCAACTAGGGGCAATCAGCTGAATAGCTAAAACAATTTGTAAAATTGCTCTATATAGGGTGAAATTACATGTGTGTGATCACGAAGAGTATTAAAACAGACAAGCTACTTTTAACTCAACCACAAAGTAAAATCATTTTATGCAAACAACAAGCAAGAATGCAGCTCAAATGTATGCTTTTAGCAGAGATTCTGGGTCAGGATATGTATGATTATAAAATCAAAATATTGCAACAAACATTTAATGAACAGACTTCTATACAGATTTCAATTCAAATAAAATGTTAATTTAGTTTTAGGCTATGTTTGAGCAACTACCCTTGATGGAATGGCTAAAAACATCTCTGAGTAAGATCATTAGAGTTTTCAAAAGCATAATATCCAATGGTGTTTTTATCTTAATGTTGCTTTTATGGAAACCAAGATGAATACCAGTATGAGCATATGAATTTATCCAACTCCTTGAATCAGTACCTCAAAATACCGAGGATGATCTTCACAGGCAATGCACAGTAACACACTGCAACAGTACAATCTTATTACCCCTGTTTTCAGGATTGATCCTGTTTGCCGTAAGCTAATGGCACAAAGAATATTGTATTGCTAAAAAGTCACTAAAGTTTAAAAACATTGGGCCATTCTGAAATATCACACCTGATCCACTAGTAATCTGAGAAAGATGGGATAACCCATTCTAACAGCTGGACTAATTTGTTGTTCTTACGGAGCCACAAAGAGAATAACTGTATTTTACACATATAGAACAAATTATTACAGGTTTAATGTCAAGCACTCAAAAGTTAGTAAATTCTAGAATTAAAGTTGCCTTCATTGGGCTCGTTAGTGCACATGCATTATGATACAACCTCTAATTACAAGATCTCAAATTATTTTTTCTACAGGTTCAGTGCCTCATTCAGCACACAGAATGGACCACGTTCTGGAGATGAATACAAGTTGTGCAGTGAAGGGAGACTGTGGTCTGTAGGATCCCTGCCTCATTTGTCACAGAAGATGGAATGTGTGTAATGAATAAGACAAGGGATGGGAGGAAGAGAAAGGATGGTTTCATGGTTAAGATAACTAAAGGCTGCCTTGAAATACTGGATTCTATCCCTGTCTCTGTCACAGAGTTCCTTGCAGACTTGGACAAAAGACCGTTATTTTTTTTTAGGTTTGGTGACCAGATTTAAAAAAAAAAAAAAATTAGTTTGGGGTCTACCCAAATGTTTTAATTTTTTTCAGTGAACCAAAAAAATTTGTTACATTGTAGGGCTGTCAATTAATTGCAGTTAACGCATGCAATTAACTCAAAAAAATTAACCCCAATTAAAAAAATTAATCTCAGTTTTAATTGCACTATTAAACAATAGAATACCAATTAAAATATTAAATATTTTGGATGTATTTCTACCTTTTCAAATATAGTGATTTCAATGACAACACAGAATACAAAGTATACAGTGCTCACATAATGTCGTTATTTTTATTACAAATATTTGCACTATAAAAATGACAAAAGAATTTTTCAATTCACCTCATACAAGTTCAGTGGTACAATTTCTTTACTGTGAAAGTGCAACTTAGATTTTTTTTATTACATAACTGCACTCAAAAGCAAAACAATGTAAAACAGTTTACAAGACCACTCAGTCCTATTGCTTGTTCAGCCAACAGTAAGACAAACAAGATTGTTTATAATGCTCCTGCTTCTTATTTAACAATGTCACCTGAAAGTGAGAACAGACATTCGCATGGCACCGTTGTAGCCAGCATTGCAAAGTATTTACATGGCAGATATGCTGAACATTCACATGCCCTTTCATGCTTTTCCTGCAAATGTAAGCAAACTTGTTTGTCTGAGCGATTGGCTGAACAAGAAGTAGGACTGAGTGGACTTGGAAGCTCTAAAGTTTTACTCTGTTTTATTTTTGAATGCAGTTATTTTTTGTACATAATTGTGCATCATCATGTTACATTTGTAAGTTCAACTTTATCATGAAAGAGATTGAACACATGCACTCCTTATGCCAACCTACTCTCCCCCTCTCCCCATACAGGTCCATCTCTTATCTCCATGCTGCCTGGGCCCAGCAGGGGGTCATCTAGAGCAGGAGTTCTCAACCTTTTTCTTGCTGACGCCCCTCTCAACATGCTATAAAAATGCCAGGGCCCAGAGGGATGGGGTGGAGGGGAGGGGTAGAGAGCATGGGGCTCCAGGTCCAAGGACATCCTTGGACACAAGGCATAGTTTTACTTCTTTTTGAAGGTAGGGGGCAAGAGCTGGTGGGACACCAGACAATGCCATACAGCAGGCTACAGGGAGAGAGCGCCACCTCCATCCCCTGACTCACGCAGGAGGCCACCCAGTCTGAGGGGATGCAACCAAAAATATAATTCAAAATGGGGACTCAGTTCAAAAAGATTTAAAAAAACTGCTCAGGATACAGGAAGGGGGGAGCTAGGGGTTGTGTACGGGCCAAGGGGGATCCCAGCTCCTGGCTTCAGCCCCTGCACCGCTCCTGGATGAGGTGGGAGTTCTCGGGTTTCAGTTCCGGGCCTCCACGGCCCCCCCAAAAGTGCTCACAGATCCTAGGGGAGCATGGAATCTAACTGAAAACCACTGATTTAGAGTAAGGAGAGAGAGGCTCCCTGCTCTTAGTTCAGGTGCCCAGACCTGAACCTGGTACAGCCCACAGCAGCCCAGAGCTGCAATTGCAGGGAAAATCCTGTTCAGCCCTAGGGCTGGACCA
Source organism: Sternotherus odoratus (assembly GCA_032164245.1). Classification (NCBI taxonomy): domain Eukaryota; kingdom Metazoa; phylum Chordata; order Testudines; family Kinosternidae; genus Sternotherus; species Sternotherus odoratus. The sequence continues at coordinate 105,598,529 of JAVMKO010000007.1, forward strand.
TGCTCAATGCAGAGGGAGTCTGGGGAATTTAGTCACTAACAGATAGCCATGCCCTACTGAGCATGTGTGAATTCAAGTCTTCCAAAGGCCTATAAGTCGGACAAATTTGGACATTTTTTGTTGTTGTTCTTTAAGGGATTATTTTTAAAATGGGGATGGGAATAGGTACGTCCTAGAAACAAAGGCCATTCCCCTGACAACTTACAACACATGCGGCAATGGAACAGAAAAAATGCCAGAATTTAACGTGGGAAAAATGTATTTTCCCCTAGACTTGTTCTTTGAAATGGCTGAATGTTTTGGCTTTTTTAAAAAACCCAGCCTGAGGCATACACCTGGCCTGGAAAATATCAGTAAAACTGGTTGAGTGTTAGGCGAAGTTATAAGCAACTAAAAACAAAGTAATTTAACGGGAACCCTAAATAAAAGGTAACACTACCAGTCCCACCTAGAATTATTTGCCCTCCAGCCATCACAAAAAATTAATACTTAATCAACCCTTACTGCAGAACTCCATCCAAAAGACTTGTTCAATTTTGAGTTTCCTCAATTTGTCATAGGATATTCCTTTGTATTCAAATTCAATTGAACCCATCACTATTTGATGCATCTGTCAAGTTCTAAATTGTTCAGGTAATTTGCATTTGGGTACAACTATAAGTAATTTAAACCTTTACACTAATGATTCCTTTAGCAGAACACACGATGTATTAATAACTTCCAGGTTATTTCTGTTCCTTCACTGCACAGTTACCAGATGTCTCGATTAAATATCTTGAACTAAACTTTCAAACTAAGATATAAACAACTATAATTCAAGGTCAGAGTTGCTTAGAGGCAGGCAAGAAGGATTAGGTCACCAGTGGAACTGACCCAGACACTTATAAAGGCTGTAAAAACAGAAAAACATTTTGTTTTTAAAATGAAACGTCAACAGGCATCAGGAGTTCGCAAGGCATATTTCACTGCACTCCGAGTATGGTGACCTTGAAAAACAGGGTTGGACTCAGAAATCTATAATAAAACTACACGTAGTAAAGACCGTGCACCACAGCACCTCAAAGCAGCTCTTCTTCCCTATTATAACATCTCCTGAGAAAACAAACATCAGATCAATACCATTTTAATGGAACAGATTTTATGATTAACTTTCTGCTGCCCTCTCTCTAAGACCTTGGCCAGAACCTTCATCGTATCTTCTCGTTTCACCTACTGCAAACCAATGTGGCCTCCTTATATCATCCTTAACTTGCTCCAGGCTATTTAAAACACTGGGGCCAAACCCATCTCCCCCGTTCTACTGTTCTGACTTCCCTCACTTCATTAGCTTCCTCTCCACTTCCACATCAACTTCAAGCTTTTCCCTCATGTTCCAGACTATTTTGCAAAAAAAAGTCTGCTCCTCCCTACATCTTATTTCTTTCCAGTTTCACTTCCTTTGCTCGTGCCAAGCCTCCCTCAAAACACTTCAATTTCCTGCACCAGGAACACATACTACACCTGATGTACTAGAGCAACTGTAGTAACCATTTACCACTTTGATGCTCCTTTACATATGCAAAGCACTTGCAAACACTCATCATTACTATGCTATATTATCCCCATTTTATATGTGGGGAAATGGAGGCAGGGAGCTGCAGGAACATGCAAGGTTGTCCAAGAAGCCCAAGGCAGAATCAGAATAGAGCCCAAGCGTGTTGACACTCAAGCATGCTCTCCTTCCTCCAGACCACACTGCTTACTATCAAGATTTGAACACACTGATGTATCGATATTAGGGCTGTCAAATAATTGCAGTTAACTCGCGATTATTTCAAAAAAATTAATCGTGATTAAAAAATTAACCACGATTAATCGCAGTTTTAATTGCACTGTTAAAGAATAGACTACCAATTGAAATTTAAATATTTTGATGTTTTTCTGCATTTTCATATATATATTGTATTCTGTGTTGTAACTGAAATCAAAGTGTATATAATTTTTTATTACAAATATGTGCATTAAATGATCAAAGAAATAGTATTTTTCAATTCACCTCATACAAGTACCATAACACAATCTCTTTGTCATGAAAGTACAACTTATAAAGGTAGGGGTTTTTTTGTTACGATAACTGCACTCAAAAACATCCTGGCCACTATGGATGTAGAAGCCCTCTACACCAACATTCCACACAAAGATGGACTACAAGCTATCAAAAACATTATTCCCAACACTGTCACGGCAAACCTGGTGGCTGAACTTTGTGACTTTGTCCTCACCCACAACTATTTCACATTTGGAGACAATATAGACCTTCAAGTCAGCGGAACTGCTATGGGTACCCGCGTGGCCCCACAGTATGCCAACATTTTTATGGCAGACTTAGAACAACGCTTCCTTACTTCTCGTCCCCTAATGCCCCTACTCTACTTGCGGTATATTGATGACATCTTCATCATCTGGACCCATGGAAAAGAAGCCCTTGAGGAGTTCCACCATGATTTCAATGATTCCATCCCACCATCACCCTCAGCCTGGACCAATCCACACGAACGGTCCATTTCCTAGACACAACTGTGCTAATAAATGATGAGCACATACACACTACTCTATACAGGAAACCTACTGACCGCTACACTTACCTACATGCCTCCAGCTTCCATCCAGAACACACCACTCAATCCATTATCTACAGCAAAGCTCTAAGATACAACCGCATTTGCTCCAGTCCCTCAGACAGAGACAAACACCTTCAAGATCTCTACCAAGCATTTTTAAAACTATAATACCCACCTGGGCAAGTGAAAAAAACAGATTGACAGAGCAAGAAGAGTACCCAGAAGCCACCTACTACAGGACAGACCCAATCAAGACAACAACAGAACACTCTTAGCCGTCACCTTCAGCCCCCAACTTAAGCCTCTCCAACGCATCATCAAAGACCTACAACCTATCCTGAAAGATGATCCCACACTCACAGACCTTGGGAGACAGACCAGTACTCGCTTACAGACAGCCCCCCAACCTGAAACAAATACTCACCAGCAACCGCACACCACACAACGAACACACTAACTCAGGTACCTATCCTTGTAACAAAGCCCGATGCCAACTCTGTCCTCATATCCATTCAACTGACACCATCACAGGACCTAATTACATCAGCCACACCATCAGAGGCTCATTCACCAGCACATCGACCAATGTGATATATGCCATTATGTGCTAGCAATGCCCCTCTGTTATGTACATTGGCCAAACCGGCCAGTCTCTACGCAAAAGAATAAATGGACACAAATCCGACATCAGGAATCATAACACTCAAAACCAGTAGGAGAACACTTCAATCTTCCTGGCCATTCCATTAAAGATTTGATGGTCTCAGTTTTGAAACAGAAAAACTTCCAAAACAGACTCCAACCAGAAACTGAGGAACTGGAATTAATTTTCAAATTGGACACTATTAAGCAGGGGCTTAACAGAAGTTCACATTGGTTCTCTCATTACAGTAATTAATTGCATTTCCTGAGTTACTGACAACAGATCTCCATTTCAAAAAGGTGTATTTTTCTTCTAGTGATAATGGACCATCTACATTTAACAGCCCTCTTAGAATTGGTATGGTAATGTACAATTTTTTTTCTTTTATTTTTCTGTGTGTATAAATGCATCTTACTTCTGTTCCATTCTATGCATCCGATGAAGTGGGTTATAGCCCACGAAAGCTTATGCTGAAATAAACTAGCTAGTCTTTAAGGTGCTACAAGTATTCCTCGCTTTCTTTACGGATACAGACTAACACGGCTGCTATTCTTGAACCAAAAACAAAATGTTAAACTTCAGAGCCTGCAAGTCCACTCAGTCCTACTTCTTAATCAGCCAATCACTCAAACAAGTTTGTTTACATTTACAGGAGATAATGCTGCCCTGTTCTTATTTACAATGTCACCAGAAAGTGAGAGCAGGCATTCGCATGGCGCTTTTGAAACCAGCATTGCAAGGTATTTATATGCCAGAGATGCTAAATACTACTATGCCCCTTCATGCTTTGGCCACCATTCCAGAGGACATGCTTCCTTTCTGACAACACTCATTAAAAAAAGGTGTTAATTAAATTTATGACTGAACTCCGTGGGGGAGAATTGTATGTCCTCTGCTCTATTTTACCCACATTCTTCACATATTTCATGTTATAGCAGTCTCTGATGATGACCCAGCACATGTTGCTCATTTTAAGAATACTTTCACTGCAGATTTGACAAAACACAAAGGTACCAGTGTGAGATTTCTAAAGATAGCTACAGCACTTGACCTAAGATTTAAGAATCTGAAGTGCTTTCCAAAATCTGAGAGGGACGAGGTGTGGAGCGTGCTTTCAGAAGTCTTAAAAGAGCAACACTCTGATGCAGAAACTACAGAAGCCAAACCACGAAAAAAGAAAATCAACCTTCTGCTGGTAGCATCTGACTCAGATAATGAAAATGAAAACAAGTTGGTCCACACTGCTTTGGATTGTTATCAAGCAGAACCCGTCATCAGCATGAACACATGTCCCCTGGAATGGTGGTTGAAGCATGAAGGGACATATGAACCTTTAGTGCACCTGGCATTTAAATATCTTGCTACGCTGGCTATAACAGTGCCATGCGAATGCCTGTTCTCGCTTTCAGGTGACATTGTAAACAAGAAGCAGGCAGCATTATCTCCTGCAAATGTAAACAAACTTGTTTGTCTGAGCGACTGGCTGAACGAGAAGTAGGACTGAGTGGATTTGCAGGCTCTAAAATTTTACATTGTTTTATTTTTGAATGCAGCTTTTTTATACATTATTCAAAATTTATTTGTAAGTTAACTTTCATGACAAAGATTGCACAACAGTACTTGTATGAGGTGAATTGAAAAATACTCTTACAGTGCAAATATTTGTAATCAAAATTAAATCTAAAGTGAGCACTGTACACTTTGTATTCTGTGTTGTAACTGAAATCAAATATTTTTGAAATGTAGGAAACCTCCAAAAATATTTAAAGAAATGGCATTCTATTTTTTAATTGCGAGATTAGTCTTTTTAATTGTGCAATTAATAAGAATTAATTTTTAAAATCCCTTGACAGCCCTAGACTATACTATACTTATCTGGGCTTCATAAATTGATTAAATGTTATTTGCACAACTGCATATAATAAAACCAGCAGAACTAAAGATTGTATGTTTTGGTTATATCCTAAAATAGACAAAATAAATTTTATTTGTAAAGCATGCCCTTTTCCCCATACTTTTTGGATCTGAAGATGCTCTACACCTTAGCACCTTGAAATCCAAAAAGGTAAAAACAAAGGAGAGTATAGATATTTATTTTGTATGAAATAAAATTAACCGTTTTAGAAAACATCTTTCAAAGAGATATTCCCCTCCGTCCTCTTGAAAGTTCTTTGAATGTTCCCTGGAAAAATGTACTGGTAAGTGCTAAGCACAGACTCTTAGAAGGATTTTTAATGCTTGAGGCAATAAATATCACAAAATTCTGTTTTAATAAATTATCCAATAAAGAAAATAAATACATGAAACAAAAAAAGTGATCTATTGATTTAAAACAGGGTAATTTACATCATTTGAGGAGGCTACTACTACTGAAGTCAAATATTGATTGATAACTGCTTTGACCGATGAAAAACATGGTTCAAGGCTAAAGGCAAATTAAGACGGGGGAACTGTTTTGGGAGGGGGAAAGGTATTCATTCTCATGTACTGAACAGTTCCTTATTCTGAACAGTTTTTATGACTTATTACAAAAGGAAAATGAAAAGAGCTATTGTAGATATTATCAATGACTGAAAAGAAAGAAAATCAATAGGTATTTCAAAACAGGGTTCAGACACATGCTGCCTCCATCAGCCTCTGGAATATAGAAGCCCCTCCAGCCTACAACTCACCAACATTTATTGGGCTTTATAGTGATTTGAGGTTAAGTTTATCCCCTGACTTCTAACTAGACTGCGTTAGAGGTCTGGCCACAGTGAGGATTGCAAGGCTTCGTTTCACCAGATCATGGTTTAAAATAGGTCAACTCTGTGGGTCAGATTCTCAGCTGGGGTAGATCAGCACAGCCCCACTAAAGTCAACACAGCTACACCAGTTTTCACCAACTGCGGATAGGACTTCATATGTTGTTACCTACACTTCCAATACCATAATGCAGTCTTGCATGAGAACCAAGCGGTTAGGAAATTGAGTGATTTACGCAGACATGAGTTTACTTATTCAATACCCAGAGTGCCTGGCACCATAAGTAAACACTATCCTCTATTTACTTTCCATCTCTGGTACTGGTGACATTTACAATCTTAATCTCAAAGCCATGGCCATTGTCTATGTTAAGGGATTTTATTTTTAATTCCTACCACTGCTACCACCAGTTCAGCTCCACCACCTATACAGGAGCCTTTGCCTAGACACGCATCTGGCTACCACAGTTAGTGTTAACGCTGCACCAGAGCAGATCAAACCAACAGAATGTTTAAAGCATTTGCAACAGTCGGTGACCTGTCTACATTAGTAAAGAAAGCCAGGAATACTTGTAGCACCTTAGAGACTAACCAGTTTATTTCAGCATAAGCTTCCATGGGCTATAGCTCACTTCATCAGATGCACAGAATGGAACAGAAGTAAAATGCATTTATACACACAGAAAGAAAGAAAAAAAATTGTACGTTACCATACCAATTCTAAGAGGGCTGTTAAATGTAGATGGACCATCATCACTAGGAGAAAAGAAAAAAAAACACCTTTTGAAATGGATTTCTGTTGTCAGTGAAATTAACTCAGAAAATGCAATCAATTACTGTAATGAGAGAACCAAGTTCTATTAAGCCCCTGGTTAATTGTGTCCAATTTGAAAATTATTTCCAGTTCCTCAGTTTCTCATTGGAGTCTGTTTTGGAAGTTTTTCTGTTTCGAAACTGAGACCATCAAATCTTTAAATGAAATGGCCAGGAAGACTGAAGTGTTCTCCTACTGGTTTTTGAATGTTATGATTCCTGATGATGTTATGAATGTTATGATTCCAAACCGGCCAGTCTACACAAAAGAATAAATGGACACATCTGACATCAAGAATCATAACATTCAAAAACCAGTAGGAGAACACTTCGATCTTCCTGGCCATTCCATTGAAGATTTGATGGTTTCAGTTTTGAAACAGAAAAACTTCCAAAACAGACTCCAATGAGAAACTGAGGAACTGGAATTAATTTTCAAATTGGACACAATTAACCAGGGGCTTAATAGAACTTCAGATTGGTTCTCTCAGTACAGTAATTGATTGCATTTCCTGAGTTAATTTCACAGACAACAAAAATCCATTTCAAAAGGTGGGTTTTTTTCCCCTAGTGATAATGGACCATCTATATTTAACAGCCCTCTTAGAATTGGTATGGTAATGTAATTTTTTTTTCTTTTTCTTTCTGTGTGTATAAATGCATCTTACTTCTGTTCCATTCTATGCATCCGATGAAGTGGGTTACAGCCCACAAAAGCTTATGCTGAAATAAAAGTAGCTAGTCTCTAAGGTGCTACAAGTATTCCTGGCTTTCTTTACGAATACAGACTAACACGGCTGCTATTCTTGAACCTGTCTACATTAGGGCTCCCAAATCCTTGTTAGCAATAGTATAATATTTTCCTGGGATCTCACCTCATGGAAAGATCTTTCAGAAAAGATTACAGAAACGTGAAAACATACTATCCATGCACATGGGCTTCAGCTTCACCTGTCATTTCACCGTAAGCATGGTACACAGGGGCTAGTTTAACATTTACTAGTCTACTAATCACTGATGGCGCCACCAGGACAAGCACAGACCCATTAATTACTAAATGATTTCACTCCTGAATCTGGAAAGTCTGATTACTGATGGCTGAAAATCACTTTCCTATTGGATTTTGTAACTGCTGTAACTTGGGAAAGAACCTGGTCATGGAAGACAACAGGAAAAAAACACCTGCTATTTTGGATATACACGACTAGGTCCTCAAAGAATATGAAGCCTGATCATTTGTATTCCATTTTACAGCAATTTCAGTAATGCATTATTACACAGTTTGAATTTTAGCATATGGTATAGATTGCTTTTTGGGGATTTTGTTGTTTTTTAATTGATTCAGTATTGTTACATCATATGTACTTTGTATCTGTAACCACTTACAAATCACCTATAAAGCATTTTAATCAATTGTTCAACTACTGAGTTAAATATTGCATATCCAGCTATAGTAATAGTAGACTTTAGAAAAAAAATTTTTTTGAATATACCTGAATTCATTTCATCGGTCGAAATAGAGTTTGCTTCCTGTGCTAGGTCCTTTAAAAGTCTCCTACGCACTTGTCTTTTTTCCCTCAGCACATTTTTGAAGTTGTTGATGCACTTGTTCAGGTAGATAGTCTCTGCACACACCTTTTCAAGGCTCATGGGTCTGTAATCCTTTGTTTGCTCAGGCAGAGAGCTGGCATCTGTCACCATCTCACCAGAAGGTAGGGACTGTCCAGCATAAATCTCCGAGTCAGAACTCAATACCAAACTAGGGACAGGAGACTCACGAGGGGCAGGTGGAAGCCTGGAAGGAACAAATTGCATTTGAACTACAGCTTCGCTATTTGCAGATGTGTTGGCCTGGCTCTCGGAAGACTGACTGGGGGGGCTTTCTGTAAAGTTATCAGAGCTACCAGAGACCACTGCACCACTCAGCGTAAGTCTGTCATCATGTTCCATTTGGAAGCTGGTATCATTTCCCAGGAGGACTTCAGAGTCACTGGTCTCCAGCTTGTGAAACACCACCTGTAGAGCAGATCTAAAATGATGAATAGCTTTACCAAGTTTGTTAGTATAAAACTTCATGTCCACAAGATCAATGGTATCCTGAGAATGGTCAAGAAAATACTGGGAATTTTCTAAGACATCCCGAAAGACCTGGTCAGTTTGATCTTGGTCATTCAGATCTATTTGGACCATATCTTTCAAAGTATCGCTACTATCAGCTAGTTTATCTGCTGTGTGAACACTGCTTACAGTTGTAGCAGCTGTAGACTCATCTTCCAAGAGAAGATTTATTTGCTCCGTACTGAGAAACTCAAGCATGGAGTTACAGTCCATTTCATTTTCTCCTGTAGTTATACCCGCAGCTTTGTCCTCCTCTAAAGGGGAAGAGCAATTCGTAGTCACATTTTCAGTGCCAAGCACAAGTTCTCCTCTATCACATAAATCATGTATATGGCTGGCATGATCTGAGGTATCCGGGGAGTGGCAGGAATTTCCTTCATCTGTTTTGGGCAAATGAGTCACCTGAAGAGTTTGCTGAGGTGTGTGGGAAACATGGAGAACAGGCAGAGGAGAGTCACTCTTTTGTGAAGTTTGCTCACTACAATTGTTTATAATTTGCGATACTTGCCCCATTTTCACCTCAAGTTCAGAGATCAAGGTACTTTTCTTAGTTAAGGTTGACTTTTGTGTAAAATCAACTCTCCCACCTAGACATTGTGTTTTTCTACTTGTGTTTTTGTACCTAGCCTGGTAAGATTCTGTTTGAAGGTGCCTATCATCACCAGTTCTTTGAGCCTCTTCTTCACAGTTCAGAGAGCTCCGGTGATTTTTCCTGAGGTCAGGCTGCAGTAATGAGAGTGGATCTGCTCGGCAGCCCCTTTGGCCAGTCTGTTGGCTTTGCTCTTCGTTAGCAACAATCCTGACCCCGGTGCTTTGCATGAGAATAGACTTCTGTAAAATGAAATCTCTTTGTTCAGGATTTGCAAGTTTCACAATTGCTGGTCTTGGTACTAATTGTTTGCCTGGAGTTGCATTTGACCTATAAGCATCTTTTATGTACTTACTACACTGGATACCATTGAAGCAGTAGTACTCAGACAAAAAGCTGCAAATGAGCTCCATAGTGTTTTCACCATCTTGTTCTGGGATACCATAAAAGTATAACACTGGTTCTTCCTTGCGTACAGCTCTGTATGCCTCCCTGGTGGATGCAACATGAGAGGTTTTGGCAGCGGAACCACTCTGTAAGCCTTCTATCTCACTCAAGACAGTGTCTACACAGCTGGACACTTCATCCACAGAGCCTTTTATCAAGGTAAGGTGTTGCCGGAGCTCTGCAATCTCTGTCTGGATGCGACTTATCCCTTGTAGCTCTTTAACAATGTACTCAATCACATCTGCAGAATGGTCTCTTGGTGGAAGGTTATTACTGTTGTATGCTGGAAGCTTATTTTCATTCTCAGTGCTCTCTCTCCAGCTCATGGTAATACTAAGGGTCGAAAGATCCTGCCCCTCAGCTATTACACCCTTGCTCTGGCAAACAGGCTGCACAGTACCCTCAGACGATATTCCCTCTAAGTCTTGCTGATTCCGTTGAACTGAGCATGGTATTTTTACACAGCCATCCCAGTTAAGTTCTACTTCACCAACACAGACGTCACTCACCTCCCCAGAACCATGTCTCCTGTCCGGAGCAAAGCCCACTCCAATAGTAGAAAATTCAGTGCTTGTGGATTTCCTTTTTATCCCACAAACATACACGTCCGTTTCAATTTCTCCTGGGGAAAGTTGGTGACTCTGACTCATTGAGATCTCACTTGCTTGGCCTTGCAGTAGTCTCTTCATTTTCTCCTTCAGATACAAGTGGAATCTTTGCTTCTCAAATTGCTTCCTGGCCAAGAGTTTTTAGAACAGATTTTCTGTGCAGAAGAAGAATCTCATGTTCTGGACTTTTAAATCTACTGCTAGCAAACATCATCAGCAGCTGCACCTGTTTCTCTCCATAGTGCAATATAGCAGTATAAGCTACATCAATCACTGCCCAGTGCACGCACACACATCCAGGGTTTATTCTTTCATGAAGCAGCTACCAAAAGAGGGGGAAAATATTGCATTCCAGTCAGAAAATACAAGGCAATTTCCAGCATAGAATAAAAAGTAGTAGCATACACATAAAGCCAGCCAGAAAGAGGATCTAGTCTTTCAATTTTTCCTACCCTAATGGCCTTATTTCAGCTGATGAACTGACCACCAGTACTACGTGAGGCATTCTTTATTAAAGCAACAGTCTCTCTTCCTCTACCTCCCTTTCCACAAGGTTAAAAAAATACCAAAGACCCCAAAGCCCTCCGACCAGTCAATGTGTGACCATGCGTGCCCTTTTTACGGCTGCAACTGCACATCCCACAAAAGTAGCTACCCCTTCTATGTAGTTACCCCTTCTGAAAACAAAATTTTGTCATGAAATACTACGGATTCTCTCTCGGCAGGTGTCCCTTCTCCCTAGGCCCATCATCTTCACTCTTTCTTGTTTCAGAGAGAAGTAAAACCAAGTTTAAATTTGCTCGGTATCAGCAATCCCAAAGGAATCAATGAAATTGACCTAATGCAGCAGCAGAGCCCACATGATAGTTTTGGGACTATACATTCCCCATTATTTTAGTAATAAATGCTAAAATAAGGAAGTAACACTAAAGAAACACTTAAAACTTACAAGATTCCAAGTTAACCTCCATTTAATATATGCCATATACAGCTTATGAACAAACTGAGCGGACAGGGTGATGATCTCATTCTTATTCCAGTTCTCTGGATGCCACACAGTGACCTGCCATGTAGACAAGCCCTTAGTATAGCCTCAGCATCCCCATTTTACAGACGGGGGACTGAGACAGTGAGAGAGGCCCAATGTCACACAAAATATGTGGTCGAATAGGGAATTGAATCTAGGTCACTGGATCTTCAGGCTAGTGCCTTAACTCCCTCCTCTCCTAGGCATGTGCTCTAATCAGGACAGCCGATGGCCCAGCCTGCCAGCCTAGGAGCTATACTAAACGTCTCATTGTCTAATAAATGTTCAGTCCTAGGACAATTATTTCTGTTTTGTTTAATTATTTTAAACAAAAATAACTCCACGGTGCACTGGGACAAACCGCACTTAATGAATTACTGAACACAACATAAAAATGACTATGCTGGTCAGACCAATGGTCCACCTAGCCCAGTATCCAGTCTCCAACAGTGGCTGGTGCCAGATGCTTCAGAAGGACTGAACAGAACAGCATGATTTATTCAGAGATCAGCCCCCTGTCATCCTGTCCCAGCTTCTGTCTATGAACATTTTACCAACACATAAAAGCCTTCGGGGTGCAGTTTTCTAATGTACATCAGTTTCTGAGAATGAAGGCTTACAATAATGTCATTACTTCTGAGGGGAAGTGGAGAGTTCTTCTGTAAAAGCAGGGGAAAGCAGAGTTCGAGGGAGTTTCTCCTCTTCTTCACAATTACCAGCAGCACAAACTCAAGCCTCTCCCACATTTACACAAGCACTACATCTCCATCCGGAAAGCTCAACACAAAGCTAACCTGGTCCTTAGCATAACTGGTATGAGTTTCACCGTGATTCAATCCACAACAGTGGACTCCAATTTCCCATTGCTTCATTTTGACCCTACTTGGCTGAACAGCACCAGGTGTAACTTCTTGCATAGCGAATCACAATCTGAGCTTTCCCCAGGGGGGTCTTTGAAAGCACACCACACCCAGTATCCTTAGGAGAGTAGCATGTACTAGCTCTGCAGTACTCCAAGCCAAGAGAGCAGGCCCAGTAACTGATCCCGCATTATGTGGCTATGCAGCATACTAAACACAGGAGTACCAAAATGCTTGAGTTTTATTTGCCCTGAGGTTATGGCCTGCATTACGGCCTGACCCAAGGTCCACTGAAGTCATGGGAGCCCTTTCTTAGACTTTGAGGGGCACACCCAAAGTTCACTGAAGCATTAGAAAATAAAAGTATTTCCTTATTTCAATTTACAGAGCACCTATCCAGAGCTCTATATGTCTACAGCAAAGCCAGGCTACTGAAACTTGTTCCCATCATATATCCCACGACTATATTTGGTCCACTTTTTCATACAACGTTCTCATTTTTATTAACCAGTTTCTAATATTTTCAATGAGTATGTTTTGGTTTTATGCTTCTGCTTTTCTTCAAGAGGGAGGATTCCTTGCATCTGGACAAAGCCTACACTCATCTTTGTATTAATTAGATCCATTCACTTTGCCATAATTAAGCTTGTATCAGCACTTCAGTTTACAAATCCCATTATTCTGCATCCTAACGTAGTTTTCATTCCAAAACATAACATTCCAAAACTCCAAAGAGGCTAGATATTCAGAGTTAAATCTTTCAGTTTAAGTTCTCCCATTTCAGAATTTTTTTGCACCCTTCTTAGGAAAAAATGTTTTGATTTAATAAAATGAAACTGTTCAGGCCTTAGTCCATAAAAAATGTAGCGTTTTTCTTTTTACTCGGGGGGAGGGTGGGCTGCACTGACCTAGGAAATAATGTTTGTTCAAGCTATATTTCTCCATCAATTACGTAGTTACTTCTGCAAGACACTTAAGAAAAGAAGAATCTGTTGAAACACTAACAGTTTTGAAATTACTAAGGCACACAGTTACAGAGATTTACAAGGTAGAATGTCGGTCTCTGTGGGGCAGAAGAAAGTAAAGATCAAAAGTTGTGGCTTCTTATCTCCATAAGCCAAGTATCACACACAAATAGTGATGTGAATTCCATATATTTTCTGCAGTGTCAAACTCTCTTTCCTTAATGATAGGGAGAAGGATTTTTGTGTTGCAAGGACTCCTCACTATGCCTGGTGTTCACCACATTGTGTCCATTTGCATGCAGTTACAAAACTGCCAGAGTGGTTTAATGATTGTTTCTTTAGATACCAAACACCAACTTGAGCGGGAATTTGCTTTCAGTTCATTTGTTTGTGGCTGAAACACTGTTGCAATAAATTGAACAGCAGCAGTTCATTACATGGGGCTTTTTTTTTTTTTTTTTTTAGTGGAGCATTGTGATGGGGTGTTCACCACACCCCAGTCTGGAAGGCGTTAATGAGGTTGAGAAGGGACAGGGCATAGGTGAGTGGAATTAGGTGGCCTAAGTAATCCCCTGAATAGTGACCACAGTGCCCAGCTGAGAAGGAAGGACGCGGGGTTAGGATAAAGCCAGGAAGCTGGCAACAGAAAGAGGCTGCAGGGTTGTAGTGTGAGGTCGCTCTATGGGAGTGGGGAGACATGTTTCAGGCTACAGAGTGCAGTAGTCTGCACTTACTCCCTGGGAAGGGGGACTTAGAGCTGGTACACCCAGAAGCTGTAGGAAGAAGTCCACGGAAGGAGCAATAGGGTTTAAGGGAAATCAGGCCACCGATGCAGGTATAGGGTCCCTGGAATGGAAAGCAGCAGGCAGGCCTGGGTTCCCCTACCAGCCATGAAGGAAATGGCATCCTCAGGGCAGTGCATGAGGAGACTGCCTCAAAACTGTTGGCATGAGAAGACTGATATCTGGAAGGGGAAGAAGATAGTGAGCTGGCTTGGGGGCCAAGTCACGAAGACAGTGCATCTTGAGTCGCACTGTGTACAGCGAAAAGCAGAAAGTGGGGGCACTGGACCTGGAAAGAGCTGATCCCTACAGTGGCCAGGGGCAGAGGCTACCTTCAGAGATTGGGCCTTGTGACAAGGCCTTACTCAAGAGACTGCAACAGCTCCAAAGATGCCAGTCCAGTACCAACACCCAGAATTGTGTAATTACAGACATGCCTAAGGATTCTCATTATGGAGAGGTAATTTGTCAAAGCGAGGAAGAGGGAAATAACTTGACTTCGGGAACCAGTAACAACTAACCAGCTTTTCCCAGGAGGAACAGGCTTGTGAGAGGTATTTCCCAAAAGACTACTATGAAGTGGCCAGAACAGAACACAGGAAAGTCTGCTCAAGCTGAAGGACAACTCCATTCATATGTTTCAGAAATAATTCACCCTAGTGAAAGACAGATTCATCCAAAGGCAAACAGAGGATTCAAGGAAACATTTCCACTGGAAAGTTTAAGAACTATCAATGAAAAGACCATTTCTTGCCATCAACTAATGTATCCAAGAGTGAGCCTATACCACTGCAAATGAGAGATCAGAACACTGGGAATACCTGGAAAACCAATCTAGACTGGGATAATAAGACCAATGACCAAATCATGAAGAACTGAAGTGAGGGACACAGCTGAAACTTCTACCACCTGATCCAAGACCAGTACAATTAATAGGAGGCCTTGTCTCTAAACAGAAAATATTTGCACCCAGACTTTTTTTTTTTAGATATAGCAGGACCCCTTGTTAGATGGATACTCTGCTTCATGTGCCGTATGGTGGAAGCACCCACTCAAACTTACCAAAAAAATCACCTCCGGCCAAAGTCTGAGCAAAATCTCTCCAGTTTTTTTGAGCTCCACAAGGACAAAGACAAACTTTTTACAAAGTGAAAACCTTGAGGAATGAGGCAAATTAACACCCATGAAAGCCAATGAGAATTGCGTACCTAGCTCCGATTTCAGACTTTGAATGTCTCCCAATAATGTATGAAACCCACAAGTTAATGTTCTTCTGGCCCTATGGATTTACAATGACAGCAGAACAAGCAGGAGCAAAAATCAGGGGGACACAAGCAGTGAGCACACTGGGGTAGACTATACAGTCTATACAGAGTGTAAACTATACAGAGAAGAAAAGGACTAGATGAATGATTAGACTCAGGCTCGACATTCGGGGACATACAAGGGCTTTACATTCACAGCGCAGTTCTAGGATCTTAGCTCTCCCCAAGGGGAAAATACCTGGCTGCAACTTGTGCTGAGCTGTCACTTGACGTCACCCCAGCTCAGTCCCTCTGTCAGCCATCGCCCGGATACAGTGCAGAGGGTGAAGAGCAGCACAGAGAGGCTCCCGGAAAAAGAAGCAAGTCCTAGTGAACAGGGGCTAAGTCATTACCAGTATGAGCCAGGATGTGCCCTCAGACCCCACTTCATCTGACCAAGAAGCTTTCAGAAGCCTGGTACTTTAAGACTTATCTCCCTCCCTAGTCCCCCAGGACAGTTAAAAGACTCTTATCTGAATTTGATGAAAGATGACCAAGGCAACACTAGAGTGGTGAAGGGGCTCAAAAGAGGGAAACAATTCCAGCAGAGGAGAAATATTTTGGAACAGTCTTTCATCTACCAGGGAACGCACCCCAAGCCACTGTATCTGATTTCGCATGAAACGTATTTGAAAATGCTTAAAAGTTCTGTATTACCCGTGCTAACAATCAAATAAGAAAAGCAATGAAGTGAAATAATTGATAAGTTATCTCGTTAGTAAAGCTAAAGAAATGCCAGTTGAAATGCAGGACACTTTGGAACTGCAGTTTTGACATGAACAAGAGAAAGGAATCTCATGGTTAAGGCTGCCATAGCAACCTCTTCTCAGCACTCTTCTACATGCTGCAGCATTGTTTCCTCCCGAGAATTTTTACAGAATCTTAAATATACTCATTGCTAAAAGGATTTCAATAAGGACCCAAACAACAGGGTCTGATTGAGTGGTGTGGGAAAGCTAAAGGCAGCGTTGCTGGCAGTACCATCTCTGGAGACTGGCAGGCTACATTTAAATTGACAAGAAGAGGTTTAGGTTTTGATTAGACAGCACTTGAGGGAGGCAACTACATATTTCTTTGCTTTTTTCTAACACCTCTTCTCTTCCAAAACTTGATTTTTCCAATAAGTAATAGAAACTGCCACTTGATTTGAAGTCATAATACGAATTACTTTTTTAAAAATTACACCACTCAGTGAGTCTGGAGACATGGCAGCATCACTGAGTACTAGTAAAGGAGAGAATGTAATCTGAACACCCATTCACCTGGAGGACATTACTGCTACTGAAGTGACAGAGAAGATGTGCACGGCACTTTACAGATGAATTAAAAAGGGAACATGCCCTTAGCATTTATAATCAAAGTTAAAGAATGGTGGATGCTGCAAAAGGTATGGAAAGGAGCAATGTTATAAGTAAGGGATTGTGAGATACGGTTTTATTATGCATGTCGGTTCCTTTTTTTAATAATAATAGTGTTCGTTACTTGTATGAGAGCAAGAACGGCAGTGATTGTTACAGTTCCACAACTCTTTCTGTTCTAATCACCATCTGCAGTTTCTCAGCACTTTCTGAAATGTTCCGGAGTTCAGAATGATGTTTTCCAGGTTTTGGGTCTGCCTAAGAATGGATGTTTGGAAAATTTGAAAAGAAAAGAGCTCAGGACATTTTTGTGCACAAGGACAAGTCAACCAAGCCACACTCCAGGACTCTGGGTGCACCACAGCAGTGACCACATGGGACCTTAACGTGCAACAGGCTGGTGTGCTGTAGATTCACCCCCTGCTGTAACATGCTGTGTAGACAAACCTTACATGACTTGCCCTAGGTCACAAAGGAAGCCTGTGGGGAAGCAAGGAATTGAACTGGTCTCCTATCCCTAACCTAGTGGCATGCCCACCAGACCATCCTCCCTATCTCTCGCATGTCCTCACTTTTGGAAGCTTGACTTTGCTACCTGAATATTCTTTCAACATTGCTGTTTGTGAGAGGTAATATTTAAGACTACAGAGAACAAAGATGTAAACAAAGAACTACATGTATTAAGAGGCTAAGGACATCCTGCTAGTTAGTGGCCAAAAATGAGGAACCTGTAAACAAGAGTCAAAGGAACGAAGCTGTCATGGAGTTAAAGAGGGGAATGGGATGAATGCCCTCTCTATGAAAGTGACAGGTTTGAGTTTTACCACGGTAACTCATGACTGACCCCAAATAAATAAAATCTAAAGTTTGCTCTCAGACCCGAGAATACCCTGTGCTGTGTCTTGGAAAGGCAAGAGGACGAGAAGGCTGCCCTGAGAAACAAGAGGAAAACCTTCATTATCTATTCATGTTCTCATATAAAATTACTTCTACCAATATACAGTACCAGGTGGGGCAGTCAAGTGTTTGAAGACAAACAGCAGATTACGTGGAATTAATTTCACTAGCTTTCTTATTTTCATAATCTTCATGTTAAAGCGTATTGAATTTTTCACCAGACTGGATAAATCAGGTCCCTCAAACAGAGCTTAAGTGAAAATGACAACTGAAGAGCATTGTAATCTGATCAGAGATGAAAGTTTTCTTTAAAGCAGATATACGTAAAATCACAATCCTAGTGACCAAGCACTACAAGTGGCAAACCAAAAACAAGAATAAACTTTTCTGCTGAAAGGAAATGACATGGACAGCCGAAACACAAGTATCAGGTCTTCCTGATTAGTCACCTAGGATTCCAAAATTTAGGTAGCCACTTCTGGGTCTTTGAAACTACTTCTAAACATTCCAGTTACATCCAAGGTAGAATGCACATGCAGTGCTTACAAATAACCTAGATCAAGGGTCGGCAACCTTTCAGAAGTGGTGTGCTGAGCCTTCATTTATTCACTCTAATTAAGGTTTTGTGCGCCAGTAATACATTTTAACATTTTTAGAAGGTCTTTCTATGTCTTTAATATATAGCTAAACTATTCTTGTATGCAAAGTAAATAAGGTTTTTAAAATGTTTAAGAAGCTTCATTGAAAATTAAGTTAAAACACAGAGACCCCCGGATCAGTAGCCAGGACCTGGGCGGTATAAGTGCCACTGAAAATCAACTCACGTGCCACCTTTGGCACATGTACCATAGGTTGCCTACCCCAACCTAGATACATCTTTCAATGAGAGAGGCACAGTCATGAAAGGGTTAGTGTTCTGTCTCAAGAAAGAGAAGTGTTACAGGCTGTATTCTTCTCCCATTTGCAGTCTACATGACAGACTGGTTTTCAGAAAGGGAGCAGAGGGACTAGTTTTAGTTCCCAGGCAGCCCCAGTGTTTCTGACAATAGCCACCAGGATGGAATAGGAGAAGTAAGATCTTTCTCAGAACTAGAATTGCTCACTGAAAGGGCTTGGAACTGATTTCCCAGCTTCCTCTAAATGCATGTGGAGAACTGTGTGGGTTACAAGTTCAATCACAGTTGGAGATGGTAGGTAATGCTGGGTAGTCCAAAAATGATGCAATTAGGAGATGCAAACTCGTGTGGCAAGCAGTGCTTATCACAGCTGGAGGTAACAACTGGCACTAGCTCCGGTCCCTGGCCAAGCTATGACCTGCTCAGTAATTCTTCCTGGGATTCCTCCCACCCCCAAAATGGGCTGAGGGATTTGTTCCTTTGCAATGGAATTGAAATTAACACTTCATTACAATGAGGGGGTGGGGCCGGATAAATCATTAAGCCCACTTAAAACTGCCCAGATCAATTTAAGGGGACAAACAGCAGTCATTGCCGTTTGGATGAATTACGAAAGATAAAGTTGATGGAATGTGCTTGTTTTTTAGCTCATCCTACTAAACCTCAGCCAAGAAGGGTTTTAGTCCAAGAGCGCTCAATCTGAACAAGATTTATTTCTCAAAGTTTCTTCCTTTGTATGTAAAGATAAATAACATTGCCGGGCTTTCTTAAGTCTGGAAGTTCATCTCAAAAAGACAGTCTACATTAGCAATAGTGAGTCGCCCATAAAAAGGGGCAGAAATAGGAGGTGAGAAGATATCTGAAATTGTCACACCATCTGCTCTGATTCACAAGCCTGTACAGTATCGCTGTTGCTTGCTTCATGCCAGTCATCATTTCACCTTGCCAGCTCACAAGCTATTCAACCCACGAAATTAGACCTATGGCAAACATTTTCAGTTGGTAAAAAGGGAGCCCTTCTCTGTTACTGGCATTCACAGAAAAATCTGAAACTATTAACTGAGTTACTCAAACCAGTTACTTTTCAAGTGATCAAATTTAATTTTTTTCCTAATTAAAAAAAACAAAACAAAAAACTTTCCCTATAACTATTCCCTTAGTAAAGATCTTTGATAAGTCCAAGCAGAGATAAACCCTCCTAATTCAAAGATATTCAGAATAAACACTGACACAACCCTTAACAATACCAATGCTAAAGACGTCTTCAATAAAAGCAGTATAGATAAGAAAAATATAAAGCATATGAATACACACATTATGGAGTAGGTTCTCCTCTCAGTGCATGGGTGATTAACTCCTGTAAGCTTCCATTGGTTCTACTGTATCAGCAGGGAAATATCACCAATTACATAAATAATGAATACATATATATATATATATATATATATACACACACACATATATATATGTATACACACACACAGTTAATCAACTTAAAATGCATAGCAATTTTCCTTGGACCCAATAAACTTAGTACTTGCTGGGAATTTGCAGTTTACATTTAGCAAATTCACCTGTTCCAATCACTTACCTTACTACTTCAAACAAAAATAAAAGGTTAAATTAAAAGGAAATTCACTGAATTAATATAAAACTATAAAACACAACAACATGCTCTCACAAAAGAAAAATCTGGAAGGATTTGTAATCTTGTTAAGGTTAGCCAGACAATGAACTTTCACAATATAGATTGCAAAGACATTCTTGGTGTCCCGTCACAGGTTGCTGGGAAGGAGATGCTATTGTCAAAGGCATCTCAATTATCCTGTTTCACCTCAACCCTGGGATACGGAATAGAGTAAAGTTAAAAAAAATTTAAAATGCAGATAGCTGCTAAATATCCAAAGTGAAAAACAACAGAAGGCAACAAATGTAAAGGCACAAATCCAGAGAATCCGGTCAGTTTCAAGGAGAATTCCTCAACAGAAATTTCTTAGTTCAGCAACATAATTCATTTTTCCCTTTTCCAGCCAGCACCAAGTGCAGTCAAACTTCAACCGTATCTTCAGTTGTGACTCAACAGAAAATATTGTACTTAAAAGAGGCAGAGAGAAAGCTGTGCAGCGATTGCTACTTCTACTCCTCCTCTTCAGCTGCTTCCTGCCTAAAGCTTTACGCATAACATCCTCCCCTCCCTCTCTCGCTCACACACCAACACTCCTGGACCTGAAATGATTCTTCATGTTGTTATCCATTCAGAAGGAAATGGAAATTGATGGAACCAATCTGACAATAAACCAGATACACTCTTTTGGAATCATGAGAGCAGACAGCACAGCAGGCTGACACATACTGGGAAAGCTCTCAGGGTGAAGACAGGGTAGCTCTGTAAAACTCTGTGTGGGGAGATATGGGGGCTGGGGATAACTGCAATTACTTAATAGCAAGAAAATTCTTTTTCCCCTGATTATTTTTATTATTACTATTAGCAGCAGCATCTACTGTCCACCCACCCCAATTTAGCTGCAAGTGGAGACAGTCACCCTTGGAAGGCAGCTCAGTCATAAAAATCATCTTAAGACTCCAGCAGATGATTATAAAAATCTGGGGAATTCAGAACTCAAAACACATGCATGTTGATCTCCTGCTTCCAAAAGTAAAATCACTTTGTTAAAACACACACATGCACACCATAGAAAGGACATGGGGATGTAATATATACAACTATGATTTATCATCTATTTATTTTGAAACATCAAGACTTCTTTTCTATTTGTTCCCCACTCTAGAACAACAAATCCTAACCTTGTGAGAAGTGAAGTCCTTAATTTAAAAGGTTTCAGAGTAGCAGCCGTGTTAGTCTGTATCTGCAAAAACAACGAGGAGTCCTTGTGGCACCTTAGAGACTAACAAATTTATTTCAGCATAAGCTTTTGTAGGCTAAAGCCCACTTCCTCTCCCATTGCCTGTGTTTGTTCCCACCTACTGCATTTTGTAGGTGGGAATTTTGAGGCAGGAACCGTGATACTTAATATGTATTCGTGCAGCACCAGGATAATAAGGCCCTGACCTGATTGAGGCCACTGAGTTACACTGTAATAGAAATGATTAATACGAAATGCACCCATTCCTGTGCGGTGACTTTCAGATGGAGCCACAAGTCTATTGACCCATGGTGAAAACTACCTAAATTGTACTTCGTTTTATTTACTCAACTAAGATTTCTATAGCATTAACTATCTTTAAAGCTCAGCACACAAATCCAGGACAGGGTGAAAATGTTTTCCCAGGGGAACAAGACTACAATAACTAACCTGAAAGTATCACAACTGAGCATAATTTTCTCATTGACTATTAGCAAATCTGTGCAGCTCCTGGCAAACATCTGTAAGACAAAGCCTTTCAGCATTCATGTAATTTCTTATTTCCTAAGACTCCGGCATAGGGGACCCATTGCTAGAATGGTATTGCCATTTAAATCAACCCAGGTTCAGTTCCTATTCAGTCTTCGCTCTCTAGTTGGCAGGAGCTGTCAGCGCTCAAGAGGCAATATGAGAGAAACGTAATGAGAGAGGACAATGTCCGGTTGGTCAGGGTTTGAGAGTTCTGAAGAGATTGGAATAACTAGAAGGACGGTCTCTAACCTGAGCTTTCAAAGATTAGCATATGGAATACAATTTCAGTGGTGTTACATGGCTAGGATTAGCTAATAGACAGTGGACAGCTGCCACCAGTTAACAGAGGACAAGAGAGTTTTCAGTGACTGCAGCGTGCTGAGGAATGAAATGACAGCAAATACCGAGACTGTCAGAGTTTCAGGGAACAGAGAGAGATGTGAACCTCCTAACTACAGACCAAAATCTTGAAACATGGCTATGAAATAAAGGAAAAGAAGTTTACCAAGCAGCAGAAGAAACTATTCCGCCTTAAGAACCTGGGGAATGTGTCCGCCTAAAGCCAGGTTGGGTTTTTTATTTGTTGGAGGATGGGCGTTGCACAAATACTTCCCACATAAAGCCAGAAAGCTGCAACTCAAATCTGACTGAACAGCCCAGGAGACCGCATGGACTTTACATCCGGGGTACTGCATTCAGTTATCAGGGTTCACTGCAGTCAGTTATTTGCCTTCCCGCAGGAAAATTAAATTTCTGCTTACTTTAAATACCTTTTTTTAAAAAATTCACTACTGGGCTAAAATTAAAACCTGAGCCGGTAGGGAATTACTAAAACTGATAAAAATTCATTCAGAAATAGAGGCCAAATGCTTTGATGTCTATTCAGTGTATATTATTCTATTTTTTAAAAAAATTCTTGTTATCTTTCCATGTCATTCCAGCTTCCTGTAGGGTAAAGCACTGAATTACTGATAAAATTGTAAGGTAAGCAATTCCACCATGGGTTGCTTAACCAAGGTAAGACAAGTGAGCCTGCAGCAAGGCAGGGCTATTCGCCCCTCTCCTTCTCTGGGGGAAGGGATGCAGACGCATGTCTAGCCCTGACAGGCCCAAGTGGAAGGGATGGAGAAATTGAGAGGACAAGTAAAGGAAGGGACAAAATTGTATATAGCGAGGAAGAGAGATGGGACAAAGGGAGAAGGAAAGAGGGATCAAGCTGACAGCAGGCAGAAAGTATCTGACCAGCAGTTGAGCCACTATCCCTCTCATGTAGGAGCCTGTCCAGCTTCAAGTGTGGCATCAACAACTACACCATCCATGCTGCTCATTAGTGGGTGGTGCCCAGCCAGCTCCACACAGCCCTCAGCAGCACACCAGCTGAGAGGTAGGAGATCTTCACCCTGGTTGATGTGGGCAGATGCTAAGCTTCCCGCTGCACACCGGGGTTCTTTCTCCTCAGCCTGCTAGGGGGATCCTGGCCAAAGAGACAGATGCAGCCTGTGGAGAGCAAGGCAATTTTTGTTATAGGTTTATGATCAACATGGGTAATTCCCATGTACCCACTGACTCTGTCTTGCTACTTGCTGGGCTAACCTGCTTCTCCTGGAACAGGGGGAAGAGACATGGAGTGAGAGTCCTGTAGCCTGCCGGAGTTGATATTAATGCGCCATCAAGAACTGAATGGAATCAACATACTAATGAAAGACCCAATGACTGGAACAGTAGCTTTAACACCAGGTCATCAAGAAAGGTGGAGACCTGGAAACTGCAGGGCTGCAACTTGAAATAAAGACATGAGATGTGAGGTTCTGTTTAAGTTTGCTGCTGCAGACACAAAGGGACAGAAAGTGAGCCCAGATGGATGTCATGAGAGCCTGGGATTGGGGCAATTGCTTCTGCCAATACGGATTTGATTTTCAGCTTGGCTTTCCCACACTGACCAAAGGACACTCAGATGCTATATTCCAGTTGACCAATGGGTGCTATCTTGTTCTGAAAAGGCTGTGCTGCTGCAGATACTCACTGGCTACATTGCTCCCTGAAGGAGTAAAAACCTCTGAACTGGACTCTGAACTCAGTTGGATTAGCAGTTTAGGGAGCCCAAAGAGAAACAGGGGTGCTAAAGTCAGAAGGCCTAGTCTAGGAGTCAGAGAGCTGTGGTGGTTACCTTTGTGCAAACCTAAGCTTCGAGCCCAGCAAAGAAAGAGGGGGTCCCTCCCAAGTGGCTTAATAAAGGCTAGGGTACTAAAAACCCTATGAATCCATGACATAGCTTCACTGAAAGGGCTGCAGAGCACGTGTGACATTCCTTTATTTGGCTCATCCCTTTTTCACCACCTTCACCCTGTGATATATCCCGCAAGGAGTAGGAGGGGAGAGAAGCAGTCTCCAAGAGATCTCTGACCTGACAGCTCTATAAAACAGATCATTTTCATTCACTTGAAGGAAATTTAATCTACCGTTGTCAAATCTGGGTGAAAAAGAGTCAGTGTTTACTTGGACATTGAAAGCTCTCTCTCAGAGCTGGAGCCTGCCTACTGCTCCCCAATACAGGAAGAGAATTCTAGGTAAAGCAGCTGAGGGGAAAGGTTAAAAGTTTAAAATTCCCCTAATAATGTACTGCAAAGGTTGTAGATGATCCAACAGTTCAAACATTCAGGTTTATCCTACTCTCCACAGCCACACGGAGACCAGTGGCACCAGGGACACAACCTGGTCTGAAGCCTGATGAAAAAGGGCTTGAGTTGCTGGAGCATGGTAATTACCTCCACAATGGCTGCACAAGAAGAGGGAGGACTACAGGGGTTTGCAGTCATTTGCATGATCACAGCCAAAGGTGACATGGCTGCAGATTCTGCTTTTGTGAGCTGCAGAATAGAACACATCCTTTCTTCTCACAACTGATTTTAAATAAGTCATCAACACTCCCCGTTTTCCATTACAACCACTCAATAACACCACAATAACCTATTGCTGTAGGCATCTCAGGGATATTATCTTCAAATGAAAGAATAAGCCTCCCTTTCAAACACCACATGAAGCATCAATTCCCTTTTTCATCCAGGAAACATGTCAAGGGTGGATATAGCATCAGTGTGTGGGGGGAGAAAGAGGAATCGAAGGCATACGTACATACCACATGTATTGCATGTACGGGAGAAAGACACATGGGCCACAATTTGACTTTGAAGCTTTAGTTCAGGAGTACTCAAACTGGGGATTGTGACCCCGTAGGGAGTCACAAGGTTATTACATGGGGGGTTGTGAGCTGTCAGCCTTGACCCCCAGCTTCACTCCACCTCCAGCATTTATAATAGTGTTAATATGAAAAAAGTGTTTTTAATTTATGGGGAGGGGGGTTTGCACTCAGAGGCTTGCTGTGTGAAAGGGGCCACCAGTACAAAGTTTGAGAACCAGTTTGAGAACCACTGCTTTAGTTGATCAGCAAAGTAGGACGTAACCTTCCACGATTCTCAAAGTCTCAAATCAGAGAGGTAGCCGTGTTAGTCTGGAATAGCAGAGGTAACAGAGTCCTGTGGCACCTTAAAGACTAACTATAAAGTATAGAAGCATAAGCTTTCATGGGCTAATACCCACTTCGTCGGATGCAAGCAGTGGAAGTCTCAAATGTTCAGTTTTACTGGGGAACCTGAGGAAATGGCTAACGATAGGGTTCAGGGAAGGGCAACAAGACTACTCAGGAACACGAAAGCCCTCTCATGATGAAACTGAAAAAGCTAGGACTGTATACCTTAGAAAGAAGATGAATTGGAGGGTCCATGATAAAAGTATAGAGAGGGTTTTTAAGGTCCGGCTAGACAAAGCCCTGGCCAGGATGGTTTAGTTGGAGTTGTTCCTGCTTTGAGCAGAGGGTTGGACTAGATATACCTCCTGAGGTCTCTTCCAACCTAATATTCCATGATTCTAATGATAAATTGGTCTGAAATCAACAAGATGAAATTCAATAAAGACTAGTGAAAGTATTTCTCAGAGGAATGAAAAATCAAATCCTTAATTACAAAATGGGGAACAACAGTGATAGCAGGGCAGAAAAGGATGGGAGAGTTACAGTGGATCACAAATGCAATTGCAATATTCTGGGGTGTCTCAGCAGGAGAGTTGTAGGTAAGACATAGGAAGCAGCTGTTCCACTCTCCTCTACATTGGTAATACCTCAGCTGAAGTGTCCAGTTTTGGGTGCGACATTTGAATTAAGATATGGACACATTGGAGAAAGTCGAAAGGACAGCAACAAAAATGATAAAAGGTTTGGAATATCTGACCTATGAGGAAAAGTTAAAAAAAACTGAGCATGGTTAATCTTGAGAAAAGGCAATAGTAATAGCCTTCAAACATGTTAAGGGCTGTTATAAAGAGGTTTAGGCCAATCTCTAACTAGTAAGTGTTATGTGTTTACCCCACATCTGCCTTCTGTGGGGTTTCCTATACCTTCCTCTTGTATCTGATGCTGCCCAATTATGAAGAAAGGTACTGGACTAGATAGATCTCAGATCTGGTCCAGTAGGCAATTTATATGTTCCTATGTCTTAAAGAGGAAAAGGGAATCTGATTATACATTAAGACCTGTTAAACACAAAGTACAAGAAAACACTTCCAATCTCCTCTGTCACTTACTAGTAACAGTAGAACGTTTCCGGACAGAAATAGGTTTCTGGTCAGTGCTCCTTTAAAATAACCTATTTACTATATTGTAATCTGACCTAGCCACTCAATGCCTCTTCCTATACAGAAACAAAGGTTTAGACTTTTCCATTCATCAAAAATAAAAAGAAGAATATTTAATTGCTACACTTCATTGAAGAGCCCATTTTATTTTATCCTCTGTGTACATGAGTGGCTGCTGAGAAAACTTCAAAGCTAGCCTCATTTCGCAGCATATTCCGCTCCTTCTTAGGGCTGGTCTTCACTAGGGGGGGAGATTGGCTGTAGATACGCAAGTTCAGCTACATTAATAACATAGCTGAAGTCGGCATATCTACAGCCGACTTACCTGCCATCATCACAGCGGTGGCAGCGCGCTCCCCCGTCGACTCCAGCTTGCGCCTTTTGGCGAGCGTGAGTTCCGGAGTAGACAGGGGCGCCGCTGGCGATCGATCCCTCCCCGCTGTAGTGAAGACAAGCCCTTAGACAGCCCACTGAGGTGATGCTTTGTCATTCTTTACCTGACCACACCCAACCCTTCCATCTGCTAGTGAAAATCACACTTCAATCACAGAGATATTAGGCAACAAAATTGGTAAAGTGTAATGTGTTTATTTGCACTACAATCATAAATCCAGTTACCTTAGACCAAGAAACCCCTCCCTCCCCCCCCCCCCAAGCAGACAACTCTGAAAACCACAGCTCAGTCTCCCTGAGCCACCAGCAGAAACAGTTGGCCATCTCTCTATTGCTCTTCCCCTGGGGCTCCAGTCATCTTGCCAGTGGCTCCAGAACCCTCCCCTCCTAACTAGCCTGTCACTGTCCAGTCAGCAGACTCCTCACACTGCCCTCTGATGACCTGTTAGCACTCAGACATTTCATTGCAATACTTTTGCCTGCGGAGGTGCTTGCAGTCCAGTAGCAGTTATAAAATTGCTGCTTAAATTACAATCAGTTATTTGGCTTATAGAATCCTAGAAATGTCAGAGCTTGAGAGGCCTTCGAGTCCAGCCCCCAGCGCTGAGGGAGGACCAAGTAAATCTAGACCATTCCCGAGAGATGTTTTTCCTTAAAGCCCTTCTGTGCTGGGGATTCCCCAGCCTCCCTTGGAAGCCTGTTCCAAAGCTTAACTACCCTGAGAATCAAAGTTTTTCCTACTATCTAACCAAAATCTTCCTTGCTGCACATTAAGCTCATCACTTCCTGTCCTACCTTCAGTGGACATGGAGAACAACTGATCACTGTCTTCTTTATAACAGCTTGTCCTATTGAAAGGCTTAAAATTTCCTTCAGTCTCTTCTCAAGACTAAAGAGGTTTTTCCTACCTTTCCACATAGGTCAGGTTTTCTCAACCTTTTATCATTTTTGTTGCTCTCCTCTAGACTTTCTCCAACCTGTCCACAACTTTCCTAAACTGTGATGCTCAGAACTGGACACAATACACCACTCCTTGATGCTTAACAGAGCGGGAGAATTACCTCCAGTTCAAATTGAGTATGTTTAGTCACACAGACAGTAAGAGAGCAGTTAATTCAAGGAGAACTCTCCCTCTGCTGCTCCCTCTTTCAAATTACATCTCTCTTCTCTCAGTGACATCTAATATGTACTCTTGATACTTCATGAGATCAACATTTTAACTACACACCTAATTATATAATCAACTTCACTGACAGAATCAAAAGTTTCTGGAGTAAATATGCAAAGATGAGTGGGAGGAAGAAATGGAATTACACTCCCATTTGAAGTAGTGAGTGGAGAGAGGCCTGTAAAAGCTTTGGGTGAAATCAGAAAATGTGCAAGTTTCATATGCTTTGACTAAAAAATAGTGAGTCATGGAAATCATGGAACAAAATTAAGCAAATAAGACATCGAGAACATCCCCTGGCCAGGGCCATGTCCTTAGGACCAAGAAATGTGGGCATAGTAAGCTCTAGATAGCCTTCCTTACCTGCCTCATTTTAGAGAGGCCAGGTGGGCCAGAGTAACATGTTTTATTGGACCAACTTCTGTTGGTGAAAGACACAAGTTTTCGAGCTTACACAGAGCTCTGTGGAGCTCAGAAGCTTTTCTCTTTCACCAACAGAAGTTGGTCGATAACAGATATTACTTCACCCACCCTGTGTGAGATATCCTGGGATCAACACGGCCACAATAAAACTAGATAACTCATTTTAGAACATTTTAGAAAACCAAACTGCAGCCAACGTGTTCATCAATGTATTTTTAAACACTACTTTACACAACATAGACACTGTTGTGTTTAACAACATGTTACCTGGTAGCACTCAACCCAAGGGTCCCCCAGTTTTTCTGGTCTCAAAGGCTGATGGTTGTTTCACCTCTCAGGCCATGTGTACACTACAGTGGCATAGCTGCGGCACCGTAGCTTGGCTGACATAACCTATAGTGCAGACACCGCTCATACTATACTGATGGAAGGGGCTTTTGTGCCACTGTAGGAACTCCACCTCCCCGAGCAACAGTAGCTGGGTCAATGGAAGCAATCTTCCAGCGACCTAGCCATGTCTGCACCCATCACTGTTTCACACTCCTGAGCGCTGTAGCTATGTCAACTTAAATTTTAAACGTAGATCAGGCCTCAGGGACAGTCTGTGTGAAGCTCCTTAACAGCCCAAGATGCAAACGGACCAATTAAAAATGAAGTTTAAACGGGAGAGAGAAAATCAGATTAACACAAAAGAGACCGTCTCCAGGTCGTACCTACTCTGGTACTCGGCAAAGCAAGGTGAGATGGGTATGATTTAGGATTAGTCACAGGAGATGCTGGTCTCCTATTTCCCTTCTGAACTTAGCAGCCAATCCATGGGACAGCTTCTGGCTTTGGGTCCTCTTGGGATCCCCTTAGTTGTACCATCCAGGTTACTATGACATGCCCTCCAGTTCTGCCCCTAATATGGCACAGCAAGTTTCAAAGCATTCTGCCCAGGCACATGGATCTTACAGTACTTAGAATAATCAGATCTGAGGAAAAACCTCTGCTACAACCTTTATTAGTATTACTGCTGCTGTTCCCCCACAACACAGTGATCATCCTTCAAATCAACAGTGATTACACTGAACCTCTCTCATTTGACTTCATAATGATCAGTGTCAGAAATACTTAAACTGTACTGCAACAACATGCTGACTTTTTAAAACATGACCACTATATTCATCTAAACTCTGGCACCCTGACAGCAGGAAGTTTAAAATGTTTTCTTGAAAGTGGGCATACATTGTCTTATGTACTACAACCCATAAACTCTATATTAACTGGAGCAAAACCAAGTACTGCCTGGAAGTTTTACTTCTGTTAATTACCTTATTTTTTCATTCCAATAGTAATTTAGAAATAAATATTTTGAACGTGTTAAGATTGTAGTCTGGGAGAGTACACAAATATGAGAAAGTAGCTTTGTTTTGTACTGGGAGTCTTCCTGAATTACAAAAGTATTCTGGGTTTAAGTACCCACAAGTCATCATGGTACCACATACAGACTTCATTTTCGGTCATTTTGTCAAAAGCCAGGGTGTCAAGAGAAATTCAGCATGTTACATCGGTGGCAGCAAAAAACAGCAGAAATGAGGTGCCAGATGCTGTCCGGAACATGAAAGGATGATATTGTCCAGGCTTGATTATTAAGCGTAAATCGTGGATAGAGTGAAGAATCCAGGAAGATGACGACGATGATAAAAAGAGCAGAAATTCAGAGAGTGTAGCATAGTTTTGCAGACTTGAAGCTCAAGGATTTTACACCTGAGATCCAGAAGGCAAGTGGCCAGTGAAGGGATTATAGGAAGTATAGAATCAGAGAGGTAGCCGTGTTAGTCTGGAATAGCAGAGGTAACAGAGTCCTGTGGCATAGGAAGCATGTGACCTGGCCTGAGCAGCAAGCAAAGACCAAGACACAATAAAGCAGCTTTTGACTCCTCCAGGTTGCACTACTTTAAGTCATTACATCTGGATCTAAAATCCAAACTAAAGCTCTGGAACTCTCATACAAAGCCTGAATGAGATGAAATGCACAATCCCCTTCCATCTACGATGAGACAACAGCTACAATCATCCAGTACACCACCAGCTAACTGAGTCCAGGTACAAACTAGAAGGAGTCAGTGTCAGGCTGCCTCAACATCTTGCCCAGCTCTTCTCCATTTAGAAGTACTACGGCAAAGATAATTTTCCGAGCCCATCATTTTGACCATCCCCCCCTCTCTTTCTGAATCCCTTCACTGGCTCCCCTCTTCTCTATCTTATCAAACAATCTACCTGTATTCACTTTTAAGGCCCTTCTCTTTCTCATTCAGTACTGACAGTCAGCTCCTGCCACCATCAATCCATGCCACCACTTCTATCGCTTACTGGTAACATTTTCACACATACACCTTGGAGTTTTCTCCAATGCTACCCTTCATGCTTCGGAGGCACTCCCAGTAAACATCCATAAAGCTACTTTTATCTTCCTTCTAAACCCCCCTGAAAACTCTCTTTTGCCACGAGGCCTACAAAAACTTTGACAATGGGTTAGCCCACTGTTGTGCTAAGACCACAGCCTGCCATGCTGCTCCTCCCATATCGGTTTGTTTCCTTGTACTCCCCCATCTGTCTGCATCCATCTACTGTCTCTTATCTTATACTCCTTGGACAGGGATTGTTTCTTTGTTGGGTGCCTGTACAGTGCTTGGCAACATGAGATCCTCAGTTTTTCTTGGGGCTCCTAGGAGCTATGGCCATACAAATAAATAAATAATAATTGGGATGCTGAATCAGGATGTGCCTATGGCTCCCAAACTGTCTTACTCTAATCCTGATGCCGGACAACAGGTAACATAAAATGAAAGTTGGGAGGTCACAGAGAAGGCAAGGTACCGAGACGACCACGGTAAGGTTCAAAGTTCTGGCTGAGAAGATTATTACAAATCAGCCCAGAAACTCTCTGGCAGGCACTAGTCCACTACAAGTGGACTCAATCGCTGGGTCACACTTGTTACCAACCAGGGGGTTGCCCACCTGTGAAACCATTATTGGCTGATGTCCTTGTTACAGCCAGGTCCCATGTCCATCTGATGAGACCACCAGTCCCACCAGCAGCCACAAGAAAAAAAGCAGACATCCAAGAAGAAAGACACCACTTAGTTAAAGATAATTGAATAACCTCTAGAGATTCATATTCGAAGTACACATATGCACATTTCTCTTCATCGCTCTCGCTGCAGATCTTGTTAACATGTGCACCACACAGAGATGAGGTATTGCATCACATTATAACTGATAGCACCAAGTCCCATATCACACCAATAATAATGAAGCCAGACAGCTTTTACGCTTTCAGTAAAGAGATTTGACAAGCTCCACAAAATAGGTCTGAATCCCACTCTGGTGATGAATACTAATCCCACAACCTAGTCGGACATCGTCCCAGATCAG
This sequence comes from Sternotherus odoratus, assembly GCA_032164245.1. Lineage (NCBI taxonomy): Eukaryota > Metazoa > Chordata > Testudines > Kinosternidae > Sternotherus > Sternotherus odoratus. Next base: position 105,630,665 of record JAVMKO010000007.1, read on the forward strand.
CAAGAAATCTAATATGAAAAATGCAAATGACTTGCAGTAAACCTCTATAAAAAGATAGAAATCCCACCACAAAAATAGTCACTTAAACCCCAATTTACTGTACCTGAAGTTGACTAAAAGATAACTAAACTGAATGAGCAAGAGAGGCAGATTACTGCCTCAGGCAGGGAAAACCATGCTGTGCTCAAAGTGGACACAAATTAGAAAGCAAATTCTGAAGCATCCTTCTCCCAATCCCTCCTCAGTATGTCAGTTCTGGTCACTAGCTATCAAGTCACTGAACGTGCCCACCCTTCCTTTCCAATAAAGATGGAAGATGAGTTTAATGTTAGAATGAGAAAGTCATGTTTCCTGGTACTTATGTATTCTCTAGTTATTACAACTGAGCGCCAAACTGGAATTTCAGCTATGATTATGAGTTAAGTACCAGCACGCTTAGTGCTGTACAATATGCTACTCCTGGGGGAATTCTGCACTATCGCGTGTGTGCACAATTAATTTTTTGCACAGAAAAAAGCTTCTGCCGAAATGTTGCTACAGTTATGCCTTCTGCCCACCAGAGGATGTTGTAGCAACAGAACACAGCAGCAGCCAGCTAGGAAATAGAAAGAGCCTGTCTTCTTCGCAGCACCTATCAGGCCTGGTCAGGAGACAGAGGCTTTGGGGAGACAGCATAGGCCTGCTGTTGGGTCAGACAAGGGCTCATAAGGGCTAATGGGGGGGGGGGGGGAGAGAGAGAGAGAGAGAGAGAGACTGGGACAGAGACAGAAAGGGAGTAGAGGCACAGGGCCACGGGGTGGGGGTGGGAAGAGCAGGGCCACATGGTGATGGCAGAGGTGGCACAGAATTATTACTCAAAGTTCTGTATTAATATACCTAGTAAGGAATCTATTTGTCAAAAAACATTTGCTGAATCTTTTTTGTTATCTATATTGTTACAGACATACTTGTTGACAGGTATTTTGAAATAAATGACCAAAAATAATTGAAACTGGTGTGATTATATCATTTTTGGTCAGAATTCCCCCAGGAGTATATATGTAGAGAATAGTGCTTGTTTTAAAGGGCTTATGGCCTGAACTAGGCACAACAAAATTCAGACACACAATATGCTGGCTGGGCTACAGACACTTCTAACTGGCCACCTTTGAATCCTGTGAGTACCCTTCAAATACACCTCCCTAAAAACAGATCAATTTGCCATGACCAAAACAAAGAGATTAAGAAAAAACAGGAAGATTTTTTTTAAAAATGGGATAACATTTAGCATTGTCTATAAAAAAAAAGTATTAATTCATAAGAAATTACATAAATAAGCTAAGATAGAGGTAGATAGTCATTGCTTTATATGGAAAGTAAATTTGGTTTTAAAACAAAGTTGAAAAGTATGGTGACAAAAGAGAAATAAATGTTTTTTATGTAATGTAATTGGTATTTTGTTATGTTATATAAAAGCATGTTAAAAACAAAGTTAAAAAAAATAGTGGAGACAGATTCAATTAATAAACCAGTTCATGGCTGAAGCATCACTTAATTCCCCTCCACTTTGACAGGTTTGTTACCAACACACCAACAGAAATTGCAAGTCTGCTGCTGGTCTTACTTTTTTCTTTTCTTTTCTTTTTTTGCTGGCCCTTTTCAAACTCTCTCTATCTCAAAATATATATATATATAAAGATTCCAAAAACTAAAATCAAAAGCTTCATTTGAGTGGGCTCAGTTGCAATTCTTTCCCTGAACAGGCTCCTGAAACATCCTGGGAAACACTGGCCGTTATCCCATTGAAAAACAAGCCTGCTCACATGCCACACTCACATTTTTATTTTCTGAGATCCTTATCTGGAGGGTCATTTGACAGAAATGAGGATCTTTTATTTCTATAAAGGGGTTCATCTGCTCCTAATGATGATTAAATACTTAAGAATGCCCTACTGAGTCAGACCAAAAGGTCCATCTAGCCCAGTACCCTGTCTTCCGACACTGGCCAGTGCCAGATGCCCCAGAGGGAATAAACAGAACAGGTGATCATGATGTGATCCATCCCGTTGCTCATTCCCAGCTTCTGGCAAACAGAGGCTCGGGACACCATTCTTGCCTATTCTGGCTAATAGCCATTGGTGGACCTATCCTCCATAAAATTTATCTAGCTCTTTTTTGATCCCTGTTATAGTCTTGGCCTTCACAACATCCTCTGGCAAGAATCCACACTGGGCTAGGTGGACCTTTGGTCTAACCCAGTATGGCCATTCTTATGTTGTGATTGCCTGTTTAACACTCCAATGCCCATCTCCCAGTTTCTTCACCTCAACCTCACTCTCCACCTGTCCCTGTCCCTTATACCTTCCTCTTCTCACCTGTTCTGTCCTCACCCTCTCTCCCTCACCTGGTCTTTCTGTTCAGGTAATTTCCTCTGAACTAAACCCAATGCCCCCAAAACAACAAAACATGACATGTGCCACCAACACACTGATCGCTCAGCTTGTATGTTATATTCTTTTCTCCTATACCTTTGGGCCAGATTGCTCAGCTTGTATGTTATATTCTTTTCTCCTATACCTTTGGGCCAGATTGGTGGGTAGCGATCAGTCTGTTAGCGATCAATTTCTCACGTCTCATGAAGACGCAAGAAATCAATCGCCTGCAGCACCCCCATCGACTCCAGAACTCCAGCTCGCCGAGACACGCAAGCTGGAGTCCATGGGGGAGCGCGCCGCCGACTCCTGCTGCCGTGAGGACGGCAGGTAAGTCAGCTGAAGATACGCCAACTTCAGCTACGTGATTCACCCCCACCCCCCCCCCCCCCCAGTGAAGACCAGCCCTTTGCCTTGTCTATTTAGACCATAAGCTCTTCAGGGCAGGGAGTACTCCTACTCTGTAAGTGCCTAGCACAATGAGGCCCTTACCTTGGCTTGCCCTTAGGCACTACTACTGTAGTAAACATATTAATAGCCTGTTCACCAGGTGCAGTTTTTGCAATAAGTAACATGCAAAGAAACTAGAAAAAACACTTCTCTTGATTATTTAAATCCAGACACACAGTACTGGAAGGCTCCAATTAGGTCCTGATTGTCATTTAATCTTATGCAGTTACACAGGTTTCCACAGAAATATGCATGGCATCTCCCCCTACACAAAAAAATATGCTGTGTGACAAAATCCATATATACATATGGAAAAATGGACACAAACAGCACTAAGTGATAAAAAGACAGCATATGCCAGAAGAGTTTTCTGTCTTAGCTACGGCTTGTTTTTGAAACGGTCAGAATGACATTAAGGGTCCGTTAGTGCAATATTAATTGTTCATGCTCCTTCTGTGATCTCTCAAGTGCTATTTTTCAGACTTTAGGTGGGGGAGGCGGCAGGGAAGAGGGCTTTTTTAAAAGCCCTTTACTTTATAAGTCAGGATCCACTGCTATCAGTGTAGTGCAGCTTTTCTTGTACAGATTGTTTCATCAAATTACAAAACTGGGAAACAGAACCCCCTACTCCCACACTAAATCTTTAAAAAAAACAGTGTTAAGTCTGGCTTTCCTAAAAGCCAGCACTATTTTTAAAATCTGGTTACGTGAGGATTTCTAATCACAAGCCGTGTCTCCCACTCCACCCCAGTTCTGATGTAGAGTAACTTATCTATTTCCCTACTGGAGGGGTCTATCGGTATTTCTAAAGAAGAACACCATGCATACAATGTACAGGTGCTACACACAAATGCTCAACACACTGTGGACGACCTAAAAGTACAGTCACTCTTCTGTTCCACTCCTCATTTAACTGTGGGTCTCTACAGAGTGCTCCACTATTTTCTTCTGCTGCTTTGGGGGAGGGGAAGAGGAGGGAATTAATGGAAAAGAGGAGATTCTTAGACTTGAAGTTGGCAATGGCTGCCTCATCCAATATTATAGGGGTTTTCCACAGCCTGGGGACTGCTGTAAAGAAGGCTTATTCCCATTATTAGACATGGGCTCCACTACTCTTAATGTAATATACAACTACTGTAGTGGGCCCTTTAAAGAGGCAAGTCCTTGATATCTCCCCATTAAAGGCTCTCTTTCCCACTGCTGGAACCCTGAAGTGAATTAAGTACGCTCATAACTGGGCAGTCAATGCAGGCTGAGGAGTAGCAGCAGAATATGCTCACTGCAGCTCATCCTTTTTAGGAGATGCATTGTGCACCTGCAGCAGTTTCTTCATGAATTTATCCAAACCAAGGCAAACTGACTTACATATGCCCCTTCTGGAGGTGGACAATGCATGAACTACTGGGACCAGGTTGTTCGGGAGGATTGGAGAACACTTACTGCAAGTCAGAGTTGAAAGAAGGCACTTTTGGAGATAGTGTATAACTGGGACTCCAGAGACAGTAATGAGACAAGGTGTCTAGTCAATATCATAAAGCAATTTGAGCAAATTCTCACTCTGTTCAGAAGTGAAAGACTGAAATAGCAGGGAGTAGTGCACATTGGGAGTGAGATGCATTGGCAGCGTTGTGTGTGGATTTCAGTATAATCTTGAGTGCTCTGGGGTAGAAACCTCATTCTCAACTTGAATTGGTTTCTTCTACTTTATTATCTAATGCATTGGGGGTGGAATAACAGACCTGCCCAGAGATCATGGAACATATTGTGCTTGTGATCTAACCTGGGGGGGGAGGATCACAACCTGGATGTTGGGTCATAATCACCCTACATTTCTTTATAGTTACACAAGGGGGGCATTTCTGAAGCCTGTGTTATAATGTGGGGTCACAATATGGGAAAGGTTGAGAACCACTCATCTCATCTATGCATAAATGTACTTTTAAGAATGTAAAAGATACACTACTCACATCATTATAATGCTTGTAAGAACATTTAATGACATTATAATTTGGTTCAACTGATGTATAGTGCCCCATACATATGTGAAATTGGGGTGGGGGTGGCATGATCCTGAAGAATTCCACAAACTCGAGAAAGGAAACTCAGAAGGATTTCCCACCATTTTATACACGATTATTTGGGTCCTGCAGTTTTACAGGAAGCTAGAAACCAAAAGGTAGAACAACTTAATGGGAAAGTCATTTACCCAATTTGTGAGTTCTCACATTTATCAAAAAAAACTGTTATCTGCAGGATTTTCACCAAAAAAAGCAAATTTCATCAAAACTTTACACAAGTTCAGTTCTAACAAGTAATTGCTAATTTAGGGTCATATTTAGCTCTCGTGTCACCACCTGTGCAACCCAGATGATATCATGGTATGGGACAGAAGTGTCCTGCTCCATAATTTCAGTGTTGGTATTTTCTTTAGTAGGCAGTGGAAAAAAAAAAAGGACTGTTAGTGTACTACAATGTTTAGAGAAGCATAATAGAAATCATGTTAGCAATTAAGGTGTTGCAATGGTCCTTGGGAAAGCTTTCTAGCCAGAAAGCTAGTTTCCAAGAGACTTGCATAAGAACAGCCATACTGGGCCAGACCAATGGTCCCTCTAGCTCAGTATCCTGTCTTCTGACAGTAAAATCTTCTCTTACTTTTCTATTTCTCTTTTCCAAAATGTCTGCTGATTTTTCCAATCAGAGAGTAGTCCATCGAAAGCTATTCAAACTCATAACATATTTATGAATATGTAGAACTATTACCACTGTATACACATGAAAAATTATTCCTTTACTAGAGATGTAACTCCATGAATGTTCAATGTAAATCGGGTTAAAAATTGGTGGTAAGTCTCTAAGAGAATCTTAATAAGGATGAGCATACTTATTACAAACGTTCTTCCTATATAAGAAGTGAGAGAGTAGATATTTGAATCAGCGGTCTTACGGGGAGATGAAATTTCTCTCTCCTTCAAGCAGAGTAGATCTGCTGATTCTCTACTCCTTGTAGAAAGAATAGCAGAATCACTCAATGCAGAATGAGTAGCAGAATTACTCAATGCAGATTAAATACCATAGTAGAAACACCTTTTGCTAAAAGTCTCTGAGTCAACAGAGACAGTGATGAAACCAGGTGGGGCTCTGTGAAGGCGTATGGTGGGCTAAGTTTCCGCTTGGAAGATTTCTACATAGTCTACATCAGAAGTGGGCAAACTTTTTGGCCCGAGCGCCTGATCAGGCCTCAGACAAATGTGGATGCCCCAGTGTGAACCGACACCTCTGACTGTTCCCTTAAACCATTGGTTCTCAAAGTGGGGGTCGCGACCCGATTATGCGGGGGTCACGAGCCTGTGCTGCCCGGATCTGGCCCCAACCCCTGCAGGCTTGCAGGAGCTTGCAAATCGGCCCTAGGCAGGCAGAGAGGGGGAGAAGGTCTCCATGCTGCCGCATGCAGCAGGGACAGGTCTTGTGGGCAGAGAGTCCCCAGCCACCCCCCACCCCTGCAACCCTGCTCCGGCCACCCCCTGCACCTCCCCCAAGTGTCCCCCCAGCCTCCCCTTGCTGCCCCCAGGCACCTAGGTGGCCCTGGAGCGGATCGGAGCCAAAGCGTCCCTGTGTCTCAGTCAGCAACTGCCGCTGCAGGGTCCTAGTGTCCGACATCTCCTGCCTGTGACAGGGTGAGTGTGCTGCTGCTGGGGGTGCCGGAAAGGGGGGCCCCTCCCACAGAGCTTGCTGCTGCCAGCAGGGAAAGGGCTGTAGGGTATCCTCCTTTCTGGCCCCAGAGCAGCCTGCCTGCACCGAAACTCATCCCTAGCCCTGCGCCACCCCAGAGCCCGCACCCCCAGCCAGAGCTTCCCACCCACCTCACCCTCTACCCAAGCCCTGAGCCCCTCCAACACCCCAAACCCCTCATCTCCATCCCAGCCAGAGCCCTCCCCACCCCCGCACCCCAACCCTATGCCCCATGCTACATTACATTTTTCAATAGTTATTTTAAAAGTTTATAATAAGCAATGCTCTGGGAAAAGGGGAGGGGGGGATGCCAGGTAAAAATTTTGCCTAGGGTGCAAAATATCTTTGCGCGCACACACACCCCGCCCGCCCTCCCCCTCCCTCCTCCCCCCCCCCCCCCCGCTCTTCCCCTGCCGCGGCGGGCTGACGGCGGTGCCTCAAGCCCTGGATCCGGACCTCGCCGCAGCAGACTGGTGGCAGTGCTCTGGGCCTTGGCCCCTGCTGTAGTGGGCTGCCGGTGGCACCCCAAACCCATCCCATGGTGCGGCAGGCTGCCGGCGGCACCCCGTGCCCTGTCCCCTGTCCCGGGGGGTTGCTGGCACCCTCCCCTTAGCCCGGCCCCTACCCCAGGGGGCTGGCACCCCTACACACCCCCAGCTCAGCCTCTGCCCCGGGGGGGGGGGGGGGCTGCTGGCACACACCCCCAGCCTGGCCCCTGCCCCGCCCCCGAGCCCAACCCCTATGGGGGAGTTGCGCTTAGAGGCCTGGTGTCCGAAAGGGGTCGCCAATAGAAAAAGTTTGAGAACCACTGCCTTAAACAAATTCCCCTCTTTCAACCAGGTGCCCATGAATGATATCACTCTTCTGAGGCTAACACAGAGAGATAAAAACGAATGTTGCTTGCATGCACCCAAAACCCAGGAGCTTTCAGTGCCCTGTGAAGCTATGATTCCAGACTACCTGCTACTGGCCTGGTGGGGTAAAGTGTCCTACCATGGAGGATGGAATAAGGCAGCCCTACCCAGAAACCTACTGCAAAGACTTGCAGTGTACCTCCAGGGGAGCTTCATGGACACGTCTTTGAGGATTGCCATTCAATCCCCAGACACGTTAACAGACTTTTCCAGTATCTGTACTGGAGGTGAATGCATAACAAGTCTTCAGGGCAAAGGAATCCTTAAACACCCTTGCTTTTAAACCCTGTATCATACTTAAAAGGTACACTCGCCAGAACTGCCTTCTCCGGCACCATGGTCCAGGAGTTGGGGGGAGGGGTGGGGGAGGGGGAGAGGATATTGGCTCCAGGGTGATTAACAGTTCCTGGCTGCCAGGGAGAATAGATTCATCACTTGCTGCCTGCGCACTGTCCTCCTCCTCCTCCTCTTTGTCCTCCAAAAATTCATCCTCTTCACTCCATGCGATTCCCTCCTTGCATGTGTCCACAGACAGTGGTAGGGTAGTGTTCCTCCCCCCCCCCCCCCCTAATTGCATGCAGCTCTTGGTAGAAGCGGCATGTATGGGGCTGTGACCCAGAGCGCCCATTTGCCTCCCTGGCTTTTTGGTAGGCTTGCCTGAGCTCCTTGATTTTCACACGACACTGCTCTGTGTCCCTGGAGTCCCTGCATGGTCACCTGTGTTGATGAAGTTTGCCACAGTGGCCAAACAGGAAATGAAATTCAAAAGATCCCGGGGCTTTTACTGCCTACCTGGATAGTGTATCGGAGTTGAAAGTGTTGTCCAGAGAGGTCACAATGGAGCATTCTGGGATAGCTCCCGGGGGCCAATAAAATCAAATGGCATCCACAGTACCTCTAATCAGGAACTGTGATGTCAATTTTAGCGCTACTCCACTTGCCCAGGTGGAGTACAGAAACCGGATTTAAGATCCCTTTAAATCGAAAAAAACGGTTTGGTCGGGTAGACGGAATCAGTTTTATTTCTAATTAACTTGGCTAATTCTGAAATAATCACGTACTGTAGACCAGGCCATGGTCAGAAACAATCCCTATCCTAACTGTTCTCTCCATTGTACTAATTGGATCTTTGAGGAAGGCAGGAAGTTAAAGCAGAGAATCTCTTACATATTTCTTCCCAGCATTGCATAATTTGATCTGTGATATTTGTCAGAACTGGAGGAAACCCTGCCAGATACAATATCTGGCAAAGAACACAAAAGTCTTGCAGATGGAGATGAAATTCTCCATGCGATAACAAATCTATGGCAACCCTTAGGAAAAGTATATTTTCAGAACTGAAATATACAGAGCTTAAACTCCCTTCTCTGTTACTGCGTGGGATGCTTTGGAAATGCACGGCTTAATCATCTTTCTCTGGGGTAATGGCAAAAGACATTTGCAAAGATTTTTTTTGAAATGATCAACTGGGAGTAAAATAGTAAAAATATACCAGATTGCATTAAAACAATTAGAAGTCAGTACGCTATGAATAATCCAGGATCTTGAGAATTGAATATGGAGAGTTTCACCTCTGGGTCACCAATTCAAATCCAACCCAGATTGCCAATAAGAAGAAAGTAATTGGCATTCAAAGTGCTGTTTGTTGTCCTGTGGGTCTCAGTCCAGTTCCAAGTGGACAAGTGCTCAACTCACAATACATACAATCACAACTGGCACTAATTAGTACCCTGCCTACCATTCTTTACCAACAATGGGAAGCGCCAAAGAGATTAAACTTCCTATACAATCTTAGAAGGTGTCCTTCTGCGCCAGTACAGGTGAACAGTACAGGACAGAGCGGGAAGGGCTTTCACTGACACTGTACTTCATTTTGTCCAGTGGATAAATACAACTTCATTTGCTAAGACTATCAATCCAGTGCCTTTCACAAACAGTGCATTAACTTAAATAGGCTAATAATGTAATTTTCTTCATTACTAGTATGCACTAAAAATGTGGCAAATAGCATAGGAATGCAACGTCTGCCAAAAACTAAAACAGCCCACAGCAGGTAGCAGAGTGGCAGCAGGTATTTGATCATTAATTTGCATCGCACCCCTGAGGAAATTCTGGCAACAAAATCTTTGGCTGAAATGCCAAAGGACTATATTAGGAAACTAAGAACCATTTAGAGAATGCCTTCTGCTTAATTAACACATTAAATAGAATCTAAAATTTATGAAACAATTTTAATAAAATATTTTTTTCAATGGGTAGTTAGGGGTATTTATTTGAGACAAGGTTTTCAAGATTTTTGAAAATGAGTACCTAAAGCTGGGCTCCCTAATCCTTATTTAGGTACCGAGAAAAGCAGCTCAATTTTCAGAACTGCTGAATATCCAGCAAGAGAGACTGAACAAGACTGATCAAATCAACAAGGAGGAAGAGGAGAACAATCACTTATCCTGGGCAGAGGGTATCTGCGATAGAAGCAACAGAACATGTAGTTACAGGACTATTAAAAAGAACAGAATTGTGGCTATTTAATTGGTAAAGATGAAGATTTCAAATCAAAACTATTTTGGAGACAACTGCATCTATGAGAAAAAAAATCAAGGGAAAACATGGCCTAAATGCCAGGAGTTGAGAACAAGTGTGAATGAATCAATGTATTTAACCTTTTACCAAACGTACAGCAAGAAATTTCACACCAACTTCCCTATATCAAAGCAGTAATTGTCTTTAAAAAACAGACAAATGGCTTCTAGATAGTAATGTTTACAGTACTCATTGCAGTACTTTCAATACTCTAGTATGTTTATAGGGTCTTTAAATGTTTTTCTTTATTAAAAACAAATAGAAATACTATTCTATATCTTTGTTAAATTTGCAGACTAACACAAGGGAAAAATCAGATTCAAATTTGCCTTAACTCAAAAGTTGCTTGTGCTCATCTACATTTGACAAATATTTTGGATTAAGGCAGGGAGTGAATTTGAAGTGCACCAGTTTTCCCAGAATAGCTCCCTGTGCAGACACTCTTATTCCAGAACAAGAGTGCCTACATGGAAAAATTAACCACCATAGATATTCTTATTAGTTTCCCTGTACAGACAAGTCTGTTGTGTGAGAATCTGTGGATTCAGTTGGAGCCCTTGTTGGGCTAGAACCCATGGTTTGATTCTGGAATGATTAAAGTTAATTCTTTTTAGATTAAAGTTAATTCTTTTTAGATGACTGCAGACAAATCAGCTAAGAAATGGGGAAGTCATATTTTGACTCATCTGTAAATCTCCATTCAAAGGAGTTCATCGAACCAACAAACCCAGAGACAAACTCAATATACACTGGAAAAAGAAATTTTTACAACTTACTATACCTCTTTGTATCTATCAAATCTTACATTAAAATCTTGTTATCTCACGGACTCATGATGCTGCAAGGATATATGCATAACACTCACATGAGGGCTAATATTTTCTTAGGTGGGAGGCTGAATTTATAACCACATACGGTGCTTTCTATCTCTGGGGTTCTGGTTCAAATTTCTACCAGATGATTAGCAAACAAAAGTTATTACAACCAGTTTCAGTACCTGTAAGAGGAATTTGCCAGCTCAGGTCAATGGGTAATGGACATGTGGTTACCAAAACCAGAATTGTAATAATCAGCCATTTGGCTTGTTTACCAATAAAGTGAAAAGTCAAAGCTTTGAATTCATATGGATACCGAATTTGCCTCTCACATCTGTAAGTGGTCCTTCCACTCAGGACAGACGCACTGGTACACGGTGATGTAGGGTAATCTCTGTGGTACTAGGTATAGGTGATACAATCCATTTTATTTTCTTCAGCAGAAATAATTTTGTCATATTCTCCATACTCTACGGCAGAACTAAATTCTGTTTTATTTTGCATGCAGGAAGTATATACCATATCACATCAGTTAAACAAAAGCATCCTTTCTTCTCAACACCAGTGCCCAACAAGTCCTGCCAGTTTTGTCCCTAAAGTTTGACACACATTCTTCATAAAAACCCAGTTTGTCCAATCCAAAATTTGAACTTACTTCACTGACCTTAAAATAGTAAAAGCACCATTATTTGATACATCCCAGATCAAGAATTAGGTGAAAAAGGGATCTGGATTATGACTGAAGTGAGCCAAAAAATGGAACTGTGAAGAACAAGACAAACAGCTCTTCTGTCTCCCAAGACACATACTTGAAACAAAAAGTAAGGAAGGAGATAGGAACAAATTCTGGTAATGATACTCAACTATATCCCATGCAGGTCATTATCAAAGCCTTCAAGCAGACAGATATACTTGTAACACTCATACCATTACAAAGCAGACAGAGGAAAAGACCACATATAAAAGGAAGACATGAAGTGTGTGCTTCTGCTAGCAGGCAACAGCTTACCATTTGTAGAAACTGAACACACCATATATTCTCTGTGACTGGACACAGGAGAAAAGTGTGTAAAACTCATACTGAAAACTTTTTGTGCTTTTCAGATCAGAATATTCCAAATGCAGAAGAAAACCTCCCAATCTGTTCCTTTTAAACGTCTAAACAACAAGGTTAACAAAAGCCTTGGCTTACATTTTCAGTGATGTTAGGATATACATCCATTAATATCGATTAAAGATTTACAAAGTGTTTGATGTAAAGCCTCTCAAGAAACAATTCTGCACTGTATGAGAAACAATCCTACTGAGCTAACAAGAGATTCTGATAATAGTTTGAAAAACTCACACTCTGAATTTTGAACTGGTCAAAGTAAATCAATAATTCAATCCCAAATTATCTAGCAGCCATGTCTGTTGGTTTCAAATACATTTTATACAACTTAAAAAGCACTTTCACAGACTCCACATCTTTTTCTTCTAAATATTCTTCTCCAGGTCTGTATTAAAGTCCCTTCTGAAATGTCCAGCTACTGAACTATTAGTTCTACTACAGCATTTGTTTCTAAGTGGCTCTAACACCACAGGCCTCAGTACAATACACAGATTCCAGCTTTATATGGTGTGTTTACTGACATTTTGCTCTTAGACACTACAACTATGAGGTGTCCCACAAAGTCTCCAGCCACAAATCTAAGAAATTAGCAAGCGCAGAAAAGGAGGAAAAAGTAAAGTAACATGTAACCTTACCTCCTGAAGCCGTAGTCGTATTTTGTTAATGGCTCGGAGCCAGCAAGCTCTTGCAGGAGAAAACGGTGGGGGTTCATTTTCATCAAGGTAACTTAAAACAAAGACATGACAACAATTTTAGAAACAGAAAACCCACAAAGTGAAATGCACTCATTCAAAATGTGTTATTGTTAAAAAACTGGAGTGCAAATGCAATTACAGCTGACGAGGCCTATGAATATCCAGCACATCAGAAAGCCACATACAATCCCAAAGATACTCCTGGAAGGAGATGCCAATTTAGGGCAGATAGGGATAAGAGGCATTGGACTGAAATAGCAACTATTGGAAAGAGAAAATCCTGGCTTTCTAACAGTATAAAACAACTGACTTGATGACTTATAAGATGATGAGACAAACTTGTTCCTGGTCAGTTCGGGGGAATTATGAGGGAAAAATATTTTTGCAGCTTTAAAAAAAAAAAACCTCTTCAAGTTTCTTAGAGATTTGCAATGTTAAAAGCAGTCCCAGCAGAAAGGGGGGGGGGGGGATGTTTGTGGTCACAGATGAACGATAAATGCGGTTTATGACATTGCTGCCGCTACCACTCTGACCGGTGGTGCTTTGCACATCTGTCCTTCAAACGCTCCAATGGATAAGAATTCTATACCACAACCCCCCACTGTGTACTTGTCTACGTACTCTCCCTTACCTCACACAGCACTAGTCCATCCTTTGTATATTACCCATTTATATGGTGAGCATTAAAGGGAAGGCACCTGGTCTTTACCTGTCTGTACAGTGCCAGCCACCATGACAACTGACAACAATGTAAACACACAACAAATAGAGGTAACAAAGTCCTGTGGCACCTTAAAGACTAACTATAAAGTTTTGAACAGGACTTTGTTACCTCTGCTATTCCAGACTAACACGGCTACCTCTCTGATTCTACACAACAAATAGTTATTTCTGGGTGTTAAAGTTAGTAAACCGAAGAACTGGTTCAAACTAGCTGCCATGGCCTCATTTTTCCCCCCTCCCTTCACTGTGTGGAAAAACAGGAAGGACTGGTGACAAAAGACAACTTTAACACGGAAACAGCACCTTGAACACCTGCATGCCTTCTTTGGCAAAGAGCAAGATCCTAGCCAATTAAGAGCTGACACAAACTTTCACCTCGGGGCCCCCCCATCACACAAGTGTGACGTCAAAATTGGCTATTTCAGTGTCTGCCCTGCAGAGGAGGGAAGATTTGAATTCTGCGTGTCCAGTGTCATGTCATAACCGAGTCTGATCGGCTCGAGGTCCTCTCGCATTTTAAAAGAGCTCCTAAGTTTGCTGGCCGTTATGCATTCATTTATATTTGCTGTAAGTATTGCTTATTAATAAATGTTTTATTTTGTATGTTCCTATTGTTAGATAATGGTTGTGGATTAGCCCTTTGATTCCCCCCCCCCCTTTACTTATCAAGCAGCCTATAGATTATAGTAGTATTTTATTTAATCTGTATTTTTAAATAAAACATGGTTACTCCTCATTTGTGTGTCCACAATTTGCTTAGTGGCTCCTTCCTATCCTGGATTCTGAACTTATACGATATTGCCACAAGCAGCCTGGTAAATAACAGCCTGCTGTCCACAGTCACACCCACCCTACGTGGCAATCCACACTGGGGAAAGAATTTTGCTGATTTGTAAGAGGAAAGCAGGATCATGTCTGAAGGAGGTGGGTGAAGTTAGCCACAAGACTTTTAGAAACGTTTAGCGCTCTCTTTTTCAGTCTTTTTGTTGGTAGTTGTGATGTCTTTTTAGGTCTCTGATCTAAGGACTTGTCACACAAAAATTGTGCCTATTTACCTATATTAGTATAAAGGTGCTTATATCTGTACAGTTCATTCTTATTCATAAATTCACAGGTTCCATCTAGTCTGATCTTCTATATAAACACAGGCCAGAGAACTTTCCAGAAATAATTCCTAGAGCAGAGCTTTTACATTCTATTTTGATTTAAAAATTCCCAGTGATGGTAGCGCCACCACAATACTTGGTAATTTTTCCAATGTTAATTACTCTCACCATTAAAAATTTACATCTTATTTCCAGAATGAATTTGTCTAGCTTCAACTTCCAGCATCTGCATCAAATTATACCTTTCTCTGCTAGATTTCAGAGCTCATTATTAAGTATTTGTTCCCCACTGTAAAAGGGTGCTGGCTCAGAGGATCAAGCCAGGCCCATTAGCCCCAACCCAGGGAGAAGAAGGTACTAGCTGGAGCTGCCTGGGAGGCCACGCCTTAATTACCTAAGGGAGACACCTGCAGGCCTGAGTAGCCAGCTATAAAAGCTGGCAAGAAGGAAGCTAGGGAGACCAGAGGGGGAAGGAGACCAGGGAGACAAGAAAGGGAAGAGTGTGGGGCTCTCTATCCCTGTTGGCCAGGAAGCTAGCCGTTTCCCTGAGCAGTGGTCTGTAGATCTGTATATATCTGTAAATAGTAGGTGGTGGGGACAGACAGTTAATAAAAGGCGTGGGTGCTGCACATAAGTTGGTCTCCGGCAGTTTTTGTGAAGAGGACCGGCTAGGGCCCGGTTACACCCACGTAGATACATATCGAATGTAATGAAGGTCACCCGTTAACTTCTCTACATTCAAGGAAATGCACCTTTATACCCGCATAACTGCATCCCCTCTAGGGTCTTGGACCAATTTAACTATTTTGGTAGAAAGTCACTCAGCTAAGCAAAATAGTTAAGTTGGTACAAAACCTGCAAATAGAACAGTCTTAAACCTAGGAGTATTTCTGCTTCAGCTGAAGAAGTGAGACAAACAATGAAGTGCTGTCTTCACCACTGGCAAAAAGGCTGGAACATTACAGTACAGGACCAATAGCAGAGGAATTATAGCAGTGAATCAGAGTAGAGAAATTTGCTTATTCGTATGATGAATACTGAGAAATAACTTGCAATAATAATGCAAAGCTTACTCCAACAGGCTAGTAAGGGCAGTCAAATAGAGTACAGAGACATTGCAATTACAGTTACTGATTATGCAAATGATGTTCCAAAGTGTAGAGATTTTTATAGATAACCTGTACATTTCCTCCCTGGAGTAGTCAAGACTATATCAATAATAATCGATTTAGAAAGGCATAAATGATCAGATCAGCGGCTCTTTGGCTTTCCGGTAGGGCAAGACACTTGTTCACAGCTGTGCTGGACTGCAAATTGTCGTCAGCGTTAAGGCGGTTTAGCTTCCCAAATGCATGGAATATCTAAAAGTCAGATGTGATGAAGAATTGGTCTAAACCCCTGAGGTCACTGTTAAGGTTCTGTGTTCAAGTGCAAGTCTGATGAAGTGGATGTGTTGCTTTTTTTGGTATCTGTTGGAGATGGGAGTGAAAGTTTTAGGGAGCGTAATATCAGTCGTGTTGAATGAAATATGAAAGTGGGAAAAAATGCCGTAACTTATTTCCATTCCTTTCAGGTCTGAATGGATGAAGCCTGTCCTGCCACAAAGTTCACTGCCACTAAACAGGTCTGGTTTGCTAATATGGGGATAAGCACATAGATTTTCTAATCATGAGCAATCCAGCTACTCCAGGCCTGCCTCATATATCCCGCCTCAAGAATGGAGGAAAAAAATACTGCAAATGAATTGCTAGGTCACTGAAGGTGGGTGCCTGCAGCTCAGCTACCCAGGAAATACAGTGTAAGTTTCCCAAACACTGTCACTGAGTGTAGAGATATTTACCAGAATACAGCATGTCAAGGGAAGGGGTTGAGTGGGAGCGAGGCCTGGAGCAGAGCATGGATCAAGCACCCCCAGGAAAAGTGGAATGTCAGCACATATGATTTCACTGTACGTTACATCATCTCCATGACTTTACACTATCAGAGGGGTAGCCGTGTTAGTCTGGATCTGCAAAAGTGAGAGTCCTGTGGCACCTTATAGACTAACAGATGTATTGGAACATAAGCTTTCGTGGGTGAATACCACAAAATACCATGAATCAGAGAGGTAGCCGTGTTAGTCTGGAATAGCAGAGGTAACAAAGTCCTGTGGCACCTTAAAGACTAAACTTTATAGTTAGTCCATAAGGTGCCACAGGACTCTCTGTCGCTATTACTTTACGCTGACATACTGTACACTTCACTTACCTCTCTGGCCGCCCTGCAGGGATATCCTTGGGCTTCTCAAGTGGTGGGGTTAATTTGGATGCAGAATGCTCTTGAGCTGTCTCCTCTGTCTCACAGACCTTTTCCTTCTCTGTTTCGCTGTGATACTCATGGTGTTCCTCCTGATCACTGCGCCACTCCTGGCCATCCTTTTGATAGCTGCCAGAGCTGTGATAGGAATGATTGGATTCCCTTTCCCGGTGTTCATCCTCTTGCTCAGACCCATGGGCACTTTCATGGTAATGGTCCAACTCACTCAGCTGAGAGCTTCCCTGGCTGACGTTACATGAGGAACCATACCTGCTACTTCCAGCAGGACTGGGGACGGGGGGGGAAGTAAGAGAGATATAAGTCAAAAGGCAATGGCAGGGAGGAAACATGCAACAAACAGCAAGGTCAGTGATTAACAAGCTGCACGGAAACGATAAGACTATAAATTTAGTGCAAAGTTTGGCTATGTTCTGGTTTGCTAGAAGTGTATTATCAACTCATCATATCTAACCATTGTAATCCCTGAACTAATCTGCATTACATCAGAAGCTGGGCATAAACCTACTATAGGTACTATAGCAATAGAGACAGAAATGCAGTGCCTATTGGTATACTATCCAAATGTGTAACAGTAATCATAGCAACAGTAAACTATTGCCCTATTCTAAAGAAATTCAGCCAGGATTGATAATGAAGGTATCCTAATCAACACAGAAGAGTAGAACTATGCACGGGGAAATCAAAAGGAAGATCAGGCATCTTCCACTATTTTAGATGCTCTTTCCTTCCGCCTCATTAATTTGATTCTGGCAGAAGTATGTGACCAGAAAGCTGGATCTTTCTTAGCAAAAGGAGAGCATACATCTTAATCCTACTCAACTCTTTGGAAAGCAATGATTTCATATACAAAATTGACATAAAAATTAGCACCTTTTTGGGATGGAACTTTCACATGCAGAGTCAGGAAATTCCACGTTAAGATTTCCCTCAGAAACCATTACTAAAACATCTTACTTGTGAATGTATGTATAATACTGTCTATCACCTAATATGGAAGGATAGCACTTTGACCTTAATGCACATGAGCAATGCATCAGTTAGTCACTTTGAGAATAGATTTTGATTAATGAATGATGGTCAATTGGAATTAATGCACTGTGCGCGCTCTTCTCACATATGCTACATTTTGTAATTGCATTTGGTGCTGGATTGGCAGCCCTGGAGTCTGATTTCCTCTGATCATAGGATAGTTAACAAGAGGACATATGGAAGAGCAAGCTTCCCTTTTACTGCCTCACCAATGGGAGTTCAACAAATCTCCACTATGTGTTAAACCGAGGCAATTATAATTTGGAATATACACAGGACAAAAGAGAGGTTTGTGAACTACTGCACACCTTACTCAGTAGCATCCTACATTGCTTGAAGTATGCAGATTTTGTAGAGATTTTAATTAATCACCCCACTTTACAGTTTAACCTGTAATACCTTCATTGTCACCTTTGCAAATGTTAAAAAACCTGAAAAATTGGAAAGCATTCTAAATATTTCTGTAATAATTATTACAATGACAAATTAAGCTTCGATAATTTAAAGGCTGAATATTTTATAAATAACCATTTTCTGGGCACAGCACAGTATTATCTAGTGTTACAAATGTTATTTTTTTAATGAATATAATCACTAAACAAGTAAGCAAAACCATTCTGTGCATACCCGACTTATCACACAAAGAATTAAGTTATGAAAGGCTAATGAAAGTAACACTCAAAGCAATTCATTCATGGAGACAGAACACAAAAGGAGCACATAAGCAAGCTAATTACATTCTTACAAAAACACAAAGGAGAGTAGAGGAAGTTAAGAAAAATGATACAAGGACTTAGTGTTTAATCTAATGACTACACAACCATATTCTCTAACGTCAACAAGTAATGCTACAAACAATGGATCATAAATAGGGATGAGATTGAACTATGCACAGTAATACAAAGTTTGGTATCTACTGCTAGAGAACACTTGCATTATAAATGGTCAGTTGCTTGACACCATTTATTATGCTGCTTTTGTAACTGGCCTTTTCTTATTTGATGGTTCCGTGCTATTCAGATCTTCTGCCTGTGATCCAGGATGAAGCGCTACTGTGGCAGGACACGAGACAAGATCCTCCTGTTCAGACTCAACCTGCTGATGTGGTAACTCTTCTGGTGGTTCGTCCACAGAAGGAGGAAGAGAGAGTTTTTTGGAAACTGTGCTTCGTTGATCTTCAGATTCTTTGGCAACTCTGTCTTTTAACTTTTTGCTGGACACATCAACAGTGCTGGTTCCAGACGTTCCTTCGGAAAGTTGAGCATTCACCGTATCAGGCTGCTCAGTAGACAAACTTGATTCAGTATTTGGATCATCTAGTTGATTAGACCCAGCAGATTTTGCATTCTCATCTGCACTGACTGTTCCCAGCACCTTTACATCTGGTTTTGATAAAAGCTGTGGCAGCACATCTGGTTCCCTTTTGACAGAGGTCTCCCTGTTGTCTTTTTGCCAAGGAAACGAAAAATCTAGCTTCTTGCCAAACACTGCCCCTTGGACACTCTCTGTCTTACTCACTTTTTCTTCATTACCTCCTTCAAACAGAGTTGAAGAAAGCTTCTTAAAACTGGACATGAGGCCTGGCTCTGCCGCAGTTTTACTTGCAGAAGGTGGCTGTTGTGAGAAGAAGGACCCAAATGGCTTTCCACTGTCCGTAGAAGTCGACATGAAACCGAATTTTGACAAAGCAGCTATACTTGGCATTTCAAACACAGGTTTACTGCTACTTGCATCTAGAGGAACATTCATTGGTTTACACTGTTTATTCAAATCACATCTGGGGCTAGCTCCTCCTGTGGTCATTTCATTCATTGTTAAATGCTCTGGCAGCTCTGCAGGAATGTTTGGCTCCATTTCAAGAGTCCTCTTCACATCTGGCTGGTACAAATTAACATTGGTCTCATCAGCTGGAGCTTTGGGTTCTTTTTCAAGGGTCCTAGTCACATCTGACTGGTAGGCATTAATATTTGCCTGATCCCCTGAAGTGACTAGTCCTGTTTCAAGCGCAGTACTCAGATCTGACTGGCACAAATTTACATCTGACACATCAATTAGAGCTCTGGGCTCCAGTTCAAGAACACCATTAAGGTCAGCCTGGGAGAAGTTAACATCTGCCTCAGTGGGAACGGTTGGTTCTTCTTTTACTTGTGTAGTGCCCACATCTAAGTAACACAGACTGAGATCTGTCTGGTCAGTTATTTTCTGTTCTGTACCGATTGCACTGTCCAAGTTTGAATGGTACAGGTCATCATTCCCCAACTCTACAGGGGGCTGCAAATTAGCATTGAATTGAAGTACTTCAGGCACCTGATCTTCACGTGAAACCAACATTTCTGAAGCATTTAGCGGAAATTTCTTTTGACTGGCATCAAGTCTTTGATTTTCTCTAATTTCTATTTGCACACTAGAATCTTTTGTGGCATTCTCTTCTGAGTCTGACGTGTAAGTTTCCTTCAGAGACTTGCTAGTCTTTATTTCAGACACTTTGGCTGTGGATATTTCTTCTAGCTTTTTGGAGTCTTTTATAGGAATTGACCCTATAGTGTTTTTTCCACTATTGCTTTCTTGAGGTTTGGCAGTGGGTTTCAGACAAACCTCTTCTTTTGATGTTTCTTTTGCACCTTTAAAAATGCCAAAAAGATCATTTGTGAAAGTTGGAGCTGGTCCACTTGGGAGAGAAGAAAGACCAAAAAAGGATGAGCTTTTCTTTTGAGCACTAGGAGCAGCTGGAGTTTGAGATTGGGAGAACAAGCCAGACAAAGTTCTAGGAGATTTCACTTTTGTCATGAAGCTTGAAAATATTTCCACTGAAGAATCCAGTACTGATTTGTCATTCTCAGGTTCCTTGGGTTGGTTTTGCAGATTAAATGTTTCTGGCATTTTTGAGAAACACTGTGTCTCCTGTGCCTGTTTTAATCTAAGTCCAGAGGTAGGCTCAGGTAATTTATGCTTGGGTACATTCAATTTTTCTTCTGCGATGACCTCCTTTGATACACTGTTGGTAACATTTAAGTCATTTACATTTGTGAAATTGTTTTTTTCATCTGAAGTTTGTCCTTTTGAACATGAATATTCTTCCTTAACTGAGGAAGGTGTAATAGACTCTTCCTTTCCTGTGTTGTCTGGGAGATGTTCTTTTGGCTCCTGAAAGTCTGGAGAAAAGGACTCACTGGCCTCCTGTAACATAGAAACCTCAGGGCAAGGACCAGAAGAACCTGGCTCTGTTGGGGCATTCCTATCCATCTGTGAAGGCTTTTCTATACCACTCTTTTTACTTACTTCAGCAACACTTTCTACTGAACACTCTTCTATGGGAACGTTTAATTCATTTGCATTGCTGGGGATGTTGTTCAATGTCTCTTTGCCAACCACTGGCTCCACAATATAAGGAGCCTCTTTTTTACTGTCTAAGCCTGATTGTCTGGTAACTCTGATACTAGAGTCAACAGAAACGCTTTGCTTCATAAATGGCTTAGAGTTTGCTTGCTGAGCATGTTTTGCAAGACTTTCCTTCTCCGGAGGAGTTTGTGGTTTTTCATCCAAAAAAGATGTCAGATTGAAGAAACTAAAGCTGGAACTACTTTGAGGCACGTTTTTCTTTACAGTGGGACCAGTTGAAAAGAAGGAGGGAAGCTTAAATATCCCTTCTGTTTCTAGCTGCTTAGCATTAGGAAGATTGGCAACAGATGCTGAAGATGCAGGGGTCTCTGGTCCACTAAAGAATGAGTATATGCTCCTGCTGAGAGGTTGTGCTGGCTGTGGTTTTGAAGCAGTGGCATTTGAAAAACTGGAAGGCAGACTAAACCTTGACTCTCTAGCTGTCTGCTCTGGCTTACTTGGTTTCACTTTATCAGGTAGGACACCAGTAAGATTATCTCCTTGCTGCTTTGGCATAACCGCTGATGCACTACTGTGTTGCACTGGGGGCTCTCTCAGTTGACCAATTCTGGGACCTGCGTTTACTGGCTTATACAATGCCTTTCCAAAGTTTTTGCCAGCGTTCTCCTCTTCTCCCTTTCCACTTGGTTGCGTCATTTGTATACAATGATTAGGCGAGGTCTGCTTGCTCCTAGACTCAGTTCTAATCTCGCCGACAAGGGCAGAAGAAAGGGACTGCATGCTACTATGCTGGCTGCCTGATTTTTCAAATTTTTCTCTGAACTCAACTGGAACACTCTCAGTAGTTTTTGATAGAACCGTGGCATTTGCCAATTGTTGAGAAGAGACTGCATCTCCTTTGAAGATATCCCCCAGGGAACCAAACAATGATGAAATACCTGAAGTCTCCTTTTTCTCCTGAGGTGCTTTATCATCATTTTCATTTTTTTCCAGATTGGATGATGGCTGTGGCCCTTTGTTTACCTGTGTTTTAAAGAAATCAAAAAATCCAGAAGCCTGATTTTTTTCGGCTGTTGAACTTGCAGAAGCATCTTCTCCTAAACTAAAGAGTTTCAGAGCACTTTTAAATAAAGTTTCCTCTGGCTCCCTGGATGACTGGTTCTGATTTGGCTGAGGTTTCTTGTGCTCCTCACTGCTTACTTGGAGTCCAAGATGACTTGAAACTGGACTTGTGTTATTGGTTTTAGCTGCTCTATTTGCCTTGCTATCAGGAGTAGTTTGGCTTAGTTGAGAAGAGGATTTTGTTACTCCTTGTTTTTTCATCTGGATGGTTTTAGTCTGAGTATATTCATGCTTTTCATTTCGAACAGATTCTAGTTTATGAAATTCTGTTGCACCACTTCTCCCTAATTCAGGCTCAGTGGAAGTCTTTTGCTCAGTTTGTATATCATCCCCTAATTTCGTTGTTAATGACAAATCATCATGTTTATGTCCAGATAATATTGACTGTATACCTGTTGTCTTCATGGTAGAATCCTCCAAAGACTCAATGTCAGAACCTGTAGCCTTTCCAATTAGTCCACCCAAAGTAGAAAATAAAGATGTGACTTTGTTCACTGGTGTTTTTTTATCTTCTGCAGTCTTTTTGACTTCTGTCAAACTTTCAGCAGATACAGAAGGTTCATCTGTTTTATGAGAGGACTGAAACAGATGGAAGCCAAAAAATCCTAATGATCCACTCTCAGTTGTTATAGGGATGGTTTGGTCTGATTGCTTGATGTCAAACTCTTTATTTAACATCCAGCTAGAAGTCACTTTGGAATGTGTTCTAAGATCAAGGGTTAGTGGAGGTTCTTCTGAATAATACCCACTTTCCTTTTCCGGCCTAAAATCTACTTTGAGTTTTTGAAGTTTATAACCTGAAAAATCTAATGGCTGCTCTCTTTGGTAATAAATAGACTCTTCAAACATTTGTGAAAAGGTCTCCAAATTCATGTTCATTAGCTGATCGCTTCTTTGCAAAGCTACAGACAAATCAAGAGGATTATTTATAAGGAAATTATCTAGCTGCTCTTCCTCAGCAAACCACAATAGTTCATCTTCACTGCCAAGAGGGACTTTGAAACCACAAACAGCAATCGTGTTATCTTCCAATACTGCTCTTGGAATTGAATCCATCTGAAAGTTATAGTTCCTATATTCCTGATGCGAGTACATTTCAGGTGCACATACATAGACGTACTGTCCTGTAGAATCAGTGAGCAGTGAATAGACATACTGACCATCACTATACATGTAGTATCCACAATCACCATCTTCTGATGGCCACCACACACCATGCTCAAGCAGCGTCAGCCAGTGCTCATACTCCTGACTATACGTTGAATACACAAAACTTTCATCCACACTTAGAGACTCTTGATCAACTAAAGTCCACATAGTTCCATCACAACCAGATGAGTAGCTTAAGTCCATAGGCAACTCTTCTAAGGAGCAGTTGCAGTCTGTTTCAAAAGGTGGAAGATTACTGCCATTTCCATTGAGAGAACTAGTTGCTCGCATATTTTCTTCTGAACAGTTTTCTTCAAACACTAACTGATCAAAGGATTCATATGACATTACACTTAAATCTATACTCTGTCTGTCACAATTTGCATTTATTCTCCAGTCAATAACATTTGCATTTCCATCCTTCTTACATAGATTCATTACTGTGTCATTTGATACAGGCCAGTCCAAAAACTCACTAGGTACATCAAAGTTCTGGTTTAAGACATAATAAACTGGCAATGCTACTTCCTGAGTGTCTGCAGAAAATTCTCCTATGTCATACTCCCATTCAAAGCTAGAATGACTTCTTGCTTCTTCAAAAGTTGGATACTGCTCCGATATGCTATAGGCTTTACCATCCAATGAAGAAAAGTTAAGAAATTCATTGGATCCTTCATTTAAGAGAGTCTGATTCATTTTAAATTCTATATCTTGGTTAGGGACTTGCCTGCCAATTATAGATTTCCCAGATAAGTCCTGTACCTTCTGTTGAGAACACAGCTCATTCTGAGATGCAGAGCGCCCAAAGTAGGGAATGTGGTGTTCCTCTGTTTTGGTTAATACTACATTGGATAAATGGTCGTTAGTTTTGGAAGATTCAATCACTTTTGTATCATGCAGTTTCTCTTTTGGTTTGAATATGAAACTTCTTAAAAAGCCGGAAGTTTCTTGTTTTTCCTTAGGGATTCCTTGAGCATCAGAAGTTCTGTGTGAGCTACTGGATTTTTGTTTTACGTTAGACTCCTCGTTTCTATCAAAGAATTTCATGATACCTAGTGAATTTGATTTCATCTCATCTTGCTTACAGTTAGACACATCTTCACTTGAAGCAAATTTAAATATCCCAGAAAATAACCCAGGTGAACTGTTTTTCTGGTTGTCACTTTCATTTTTAACATTCAACCCTTGCCTATTGGGAGTATTTTCAGAAGACGAAAACCAAAAACGTCCTGAAAGCAAACCTTGTTGTGTGTTTTTCTTCTTTGTATCATCCATGTTTTTAAAGTGTCTCACTCCACCAGATGACATTGATTTTAAGTCTGTTGTGTTTAATCCTGCTGTCATCATATCCTGTTTTATATTTCTACTTTTTTCCTGACCATTCACTGATCCACACTGTGTATGTGTAGCTTTAAAGGGGGCTGAGGCACTCTCTTGATTTCTATTTTCTTGTGCACATGTATTGTTTTCCTTATGAGTGTTTTTTATTCTTATAGGTTCCTCTTCATGATTTGGTATATTTGGAACTGAAGTAGACTTTAATGAGCAAAATTTGGCATTTTCTGAATAACTATTTTTGTATTCATCTTTAACTGCTGAGGTTATGTCACTAAAACTCTGACTGGTTTCATTTTTTGAGGCTACCAAGTTTTCTGCAGAAGCAAATTTAAACAAAGAAGGGAAGATGCTTCCTTTCTCTTTTGTATTCTGCTGCTTGTCTGAAAAACCAAAACTACTAAAAAAAGGAATCTGTAGTTTACCAGTAAATGGGAAGGGACGTTCGTTTGTGGAACTGTTTTGTCTTATATCATCTTCAGATCTGTGGCCTTTTGAGAGTCCAGATGAGGTTTCCTTTTCAACAGATTCAGCAGAAGGAAACAATAATTGGCTGAAGGATTTTTTGAGCGGACTGAAAAAGTTACCAGATGTTCTTCCTGGCTCTGAAGGTTGTGAATGAGCCTCCACTTTACTTCCACTTTGCCTGTTTTCCAATTCATCACCTGTGGGACACTGATTTCCTGAAACGTTTATGCACTCTTCTACAATTCTGTCTGGCTGATGTGCTACATTATGAAAATCTGAAGACTTTTGTGGCCCACTCTGCTGCTTGGGTACTACTAGACCCTCAAAATTGGCTTTCAAGCTCAAGGAACTGACTGAGTTTGTAAGTTTACCAAAGATTGAGGACACAGAATTGCTGCTTGTGTTAGCTTCTGCCTCACTTTTAGTTTCATTTTGGTTAGTTTCAGAAACAATACTAGTGACTGTGTTCTCTTCAGAGGATTTCTCGCTTTTGTTGGTCTCACAAGCACTTATAAAATGTCTTTCTTCCTTGGTTTGCTCCTCTTTTATGTTTACTTTTTTTGGTACTTCTTTTTCAGAGAAGATTTTTAAAGGATTAAACATACCTAAAACTGAATTCATAACTGAATTTTGATTCTGAAGTGAAGACTGCTGGCTCGTGGTGTTATTTTCTGATGACTCCTGAAGACAAGGGGCTGTAGAAGCTATATTGTCTCTCTTAGTGGCTTCTGTGTTACTGAAGTTTGCATCATGCACCCCTTTGTCACCACCTGTTTGGGATGGTGGTAATGAAAGTATGGAAACCTTTATATCAGCCTTATTTTCCACTTTCACTTCTGGTGCTAAATGCTCAGATTTAGGTTTGCTAGAGAATATCTTTGAGATTACACTCTCTGATTGGCTTTGAGTTTCTGGTTTCTCTGGTGCTGAAGACACTAGCTTTTCAACAGAGGTTGTGAGGTGCTTTGTACTTGAGCCTACCTTTTCGGTTAAAGAACTAAACAAGGAATTTACAGTGTTCTTTACACCTAACAGGTCTGGGAGAGACTCAGATTGGCATTTGCTGTTCTCTTCGTTCTCCATCATAGCAGGTTTTGCCTGATCAGGGTGTACATATTTCTCCACTGAATTATCAGCATTATCCTGCATGAGTGACGCGCACACAGAAATTTTTTTTGCTTTTGGGAGAGTACCAAATTTACTAATTTCTTCCTCTTTTTCAGCCAAGTATTCAGATACAGTTTCTACCAGACACTGCAGTTCATCCATCGCATCAACATATTCCTCACTTGGTTCCTCAACTGGAGAAAGCATCAGGTCTTGCACTGGATAGCCATACTTGCCTCCTCTAGTTCTCTGTTTTTTGTCACAGTTAGCCTTTTGCAACTGAGACACTGAATTTGCAGCATAATTATCTGTGAAGCGGTCAAGATGACGAACATTTGACTTGCACCATGTTTGTGAAAGTATAGCCAATTCTTCCATTTCATCATCTGAAACAGGTGAGTACTGAAGCTCCTCAGAAGCACTGCTGTCAAGTTCTTCAAGGCCATCTAATGGCACAAAAGTATTGCCACTACTTGGTTGTTCTGCACTTGTTACTTCTTCACTGCCAAAGAGAACTGAGCCATCACAGTTATGATTTGCAAGCTGTTTGTTGGTCCATTTGCCACTTTTAACCATTAGACCATTTTTGTACGGACGCAAAATTGGATAATCAGGTAGCTGCTCTTTATTTTCGATGCCACAGCCATTATATTTTTCAGTTCCTTCATATACTGGGAAAACACTTCTAGGTTCAGACCTAGTTGCTATACCATTGAAAGAGACTGTTTTCTCCACAGGAAATTGTAGATTTCCATTATAATGTAGGCTTATTTGTTCACTCTCTTCAAAATTTTTATATCTTAGTTTCTTTTTCCTTCTTCTATCTATTGTATCATATTCCTGAGGATATCTAGGAATATCTAAAGTTCCGGACTCCACACACACATTCTGGCAATATCTTGATCTTTCATGGTGGTTGAAAGTCTCCTTTTTTGAATGTGTTTGGGTTTTCTTTACATTTTTTTCCTGGCAATTTCTATTTCTATTACTTTTTTCTAGGAATTCCTCTATTAGTAGTTTTCCTAGCTCCTCATAGTTACTTTCCCACTCTTCTTCTCCAACTTCTGAATCAAATGGAATGATCCTGACCTTTTCACTTCTAACTAGAGATCCTTGTCTGATAGACGAAAGATGAAAATAAAAAGGGAGAGGAGGCAAAAAAGGAGGAAGGAGTGAAGGGGAGGAAAGAAAGTTAGAAAACATTGTTTCAAACGACAGTTTAAATGAGACCAGAAGAATAGTGAATTAAATGCATTAACAAAAAATATATAAAACATGGAACGCATTCAAATGGGGTAGATACTGAAAGAGCATCATCTACTAAGAGAACATATAACATTTCTTAAATCAAGGGATCAAACATAATAGTCTGCAGGGTCAAAAACTTCCATAACAATTATGACAATTCTTCTACAAAAATTAAAGAATGGCTGTTTGAAATAGAACAGTTATCGGCGAAAGATTATAATAATAATGCAACTTCAGATATATTTTGGTGTATTGAGATTATGGTGTTATAATTTAAGGAACGCTAGAACAGTAATTGAATTTTCACTCTAATTTTCAAGGACTACATATTTTGTTAATATTAGGCAAGTTTATGTTAATCTGAAAGGTTCACATTACTTTAAAATGAAACCTGTTTTGTGAAAATAGCTACTGTATTTTTTTATAATTGACATTTCAAGCCAGTAATGAGGATAAGTAGTTTTACAAAGCCACCACCAAATTAGGATGCCTCCTGGGGCCAGCCCCAGCCCTTGGATCCAGTGCATACAAGACACAACTGAATGTAATGGGAGCCATGTGAATGTGAGAAGAATATTACTGTAGAGTCTACAGTAATAATCAGAACAGTTAGGCATCAAAGGAATAGGCCTGTTCTGATGTGAGCAATTTAGTCAATTAAGAGTTTTCCCCTACTTTATAAAAATGTTACATTTCACCAAAAAGAAACAAAAACATAAGTACTGTACAACACCTGGAATGGAAACACGCACTGACATCAGTCCATCATTAAACTACCACAGTTTGGAAATACGGTGAAGGCATGCAAACAATGAAAGTCAGCTGAAGTATACCACAAGATGACATCACAAGAGCAACATTAAGGAGATTAGACAAACATCTAGCTGTAAAGAGGTTAACCCACCTATCAGACAAATCTAGAGACTGCCTGCTTTCTAGCGAGTACTGGCGGCTTGTCATTTGACTAGACTCAGATGCAGATTCTAGGTCAGATCGGCCACTCACAGTGGAATCTATGCTATCATATCGCCTTGAAAGTAAATAGAGTAAGAGCAGGGAGACAGGGAAGACAGATAGTTACATATTGATTCCAAACTTAATATTGCAATTAAAATTCCAACTAAAAACCCCAGAGATAGGAAGGCTGATACTCCAGAGTCACATTGGCCATTGGGACTAAAACATGAACTAGTCCAAGAAAAAGCAAAACAAAGATATTAGGCAGGTCAGGGCAGAGGGAAATAAAAATCCATGTCCTTATCGTAAAGGATCACAATCACCCTGACTGGGGATCCAAATTACCATCAGGAAAAAGAAAGCTATCGCATGCAGCATTTCTAGAGAAGTTTTAAAAATAGATATCTAGAAAGAAATCCTCAAGAGCACTTACACAATATGGGGACACATGGCACAAAAAGAGTAGTTAGATGAATTGAATAGGATGCTGACTGAGATTCAGCTCATCTTTAATGAAGGTAGTTTTGGACCTAAACAGGCTGCTAAGGTCCTTTTAACAGATTTGCCTTGTCTTTAATGTTTTCCTACGTGCAGTCCGATATACTTATAAAATTTAACAATTGAAATAACAGTGACTTACCTGTTCTGTAACTGTTGTTCTTCAAGATGTGGGTGCAGAAGTGTATTACGCTCTGCCAAACGCACCGATGTCAGAGATATTTTCCCCTAGCAGTACCCATCAGAGCTGTGCACATGCCCTATGCCTCCTCCTCATTACCCCTCCTGAGGCTACATAAAAGCAGCACCACTCTGACATCCCTCAGTTCCTTCACACTGGAGAAGCTGGTTTAAGGCTGATGGAGAGGGGATAGAGGGTGGGTAATGGAATACCTGTCCGTACCCACCTCAGTTACAAAACAGGTAAGTCACTTTTTTTTCTTCAAGTGGTTGTAAACATGTATCCCACTCAAGTGACTCCCAAGCAGTACATTTCAGGGATGGGATTGGAGTTCACTTGAATAACTATTGCTGTTTCCATCAGAGGCCGCTGTGACTGCACAGAGGACCAATTAGAAGCCCTAAAAACGTCCAATATGGGAACGTCCTGAGAAAATCTAAAGATGCAGCTTGGGCCCTTGTTGAATAAGCTAAGCACATCTGTGGAGGAGGAATACTAGTGTAGAAGTGAGAAAAGGGAAAAAAGCCATCTTAGTTTTGTTAGAGACAGAACAAGACAGGTTAACCCTAACCCTAATAAAACGAGACTTGTAAAAACAGGACTCGTGTGGGTGGGAATCTGCAAGCAATGCTGGTTTAACCTTGCCTTGAGAAGAATGGAATGCTGAGTTTAGCAGAAACTGTTGAGATAAGTAGGGTATCAGGAAGGAAAATGTATAAACAGGACGCAGCAGTTGACTGTTAATGTATGTATGGATGGGGTATAAATACTTGCTTTAAATTGGTTGTGCTTTGGAGACTTGCCTCAGGACAGACCCTCTGTCCGACCAATCTCCCCTTGCAATTGCTTGAAAAATAAACAGTCTCTGACTTGTTGCTAACAAACGCAGAGTGAGGACTTTTCTTCTTCTTCCACACTAGCTACTATGTATACTGAATGGAAGCCGGAAGCAATCTACAGAGATACTGTTTGTGCTGATACTGCCTGATCTCTCATGCATAGAGTCCTGCAAATCCACAGGTATCCGCTATATGTCCCACAGCTATCTGCATATACGGAAGCAGATATCCTTGGACCATTTCTGTGAATAGCAGCATGGATGTGGATACAAAATTTTGTATCAGCCCACAGCTCTGACGGTAAGAGGCCGGTGGGTAGCTGTGAGGAACCACGGCCCAATTACTCCACCTGCCCTGAGTAGGAGGCCTGGGGGACAGGTACACTGGGCAGGGTGCTGCTCAGGCCCTATGACCAGGGGCTCCTCACAGCTTCCCTGATCGGGGAGAGCCGCACTGGCAGTTATGGGGAGCCTGGGTCCCTCCACCTGGCCTGGGCAGGGGGTTGCTTGGGTCCCTCAGCAGGGCAGGTGGAAGGTTCGCTGCAGCTCTCCCGTCCCTCCCCCTGCTGACAGTGTGGCTCTATAAACCAGAGCTGAAGTGATTCTTTCAAGAAGATCCTGGTAAGTTTTAAAATCTGCTAAGAGAGGAGACAAGGAATCGAACTCCTGGATCTGCCAGAGGTGGCGGGGAGGGTGCTGGTATAGCCAAGGTGGCCTCATGAGAGAGATATTGCTGCTCTGGCAAAGGATCCTCCAGGAGATGTGGCTTGAGAAGATGGACACTCTCCTACAGCCCTGCGGGACTACTCTAAAGGTTGATCCCTCTGAGGATAGGCAGGTCTGCTTGCAGACTAGAATGGACTCCTAGCTCTGTGTGAGCAGAAAGTTCTCCACAAGTCACAAGAGGAACATTGCAAGAAGGAATAGGGCATAGGAGCCCAATATAGTTTGTAATTACCATAAGAATGGGAACCTTCTTGGTACCAATGTCTTCCCTCTGCAAGGAGCTTTGAGGCCTGCAAGATTTCTTCCACTGCGGAGGAGACAAGCTACAGAGAAGATGCCACATGGGAACCTAAAGAGCCCTCTGGATAGTCGGAGGGCATGGGCATAAGCCACTGAGGTGGGGTCACAGGATATCCCAACTTACCCATAAACCAACAAGAAAAGTGCAAAGTCAGTCGTAAGGATGGGCATGTTGTTGGTACCGGACATGTTGCCAAAGAGTCCAGAAAATCGCTTCCTGTCAGTGCTGAGAAGCATGACAGTCTGTGCAAGCTCGGAGGGCAGTCTAAGGCCACTGGCACCAAGGTGAGGATGTAGACAGTGCCACAGAGGAGGAGTGCACCAATACCAAACCCACAGTCACCTGTGCTGAAGACAGCATCTGTTTCATCACCAACACTAAGTCAGTGGCATCAATCTTAGCTGCAGTGTTGAAGAAAGTGAAGGGCCTGGAATTGCAAGTGGTATCAACAGACCCACTGAGTCCTGGGGTAGCAACATGGGTGGCACAGACAAACAGAGCGAGTCCACTTCTGCCACAGAGACTTGCGGGCTCAAAGGTACTGAAAATGGCAGTGCCACAACTGTGTCCTTAGGTACTGAATTCAATCCCTGATTCATCTTGTGGATCCTCTTTTGAGGCAGTTTCCAAGATGCAGAGTGACTCCTTTTCCCTTTCTGAGGGAAAAATCAGGGTCCCAGGGTCTGACTGCTGCCACATCAGAAGCAGAAGGCAGCTAACTAGACTACAGGTACCACTACTACGAACTATCAAAGCTATTTACGACGTGAAAAAATTTTGGTGACAAACACAGAGAGGAAAAAACCATGAGGACAAGCCTCACACCTGGGGAGCTGCTACTAAGGCCAACTGGCAGCAAGTAGTAATTGAGGGGGGGTCAGGATACTACATTACATAGCCTCAGGACAAGCCACAAGGAGATACCAATGAGTACTGCTAAAGGAAAAACCTCTGATGTTGGTGCATTTGGCACAACCACTCGAACTAACCAATCATACTTTCATCACAGAATTCTTTAACCTGTTCAAGCTTGCCCTGAAAAGGCTCAGTTGGACCTCTGACTTTCCAAAAAAACAGCAGGTCTTTAGAGGCCGTGGCAATTGTTCTTCACAAATCAAAGCATTCGAGCAAGTCCGCATTAGGGATTTTTGTAGCTATGCAGCTGCACAGATGCAGCCTGATTAGGGAAATCCCCCCAGCGAGAATGTTTCCCCATCTGTAAAATGGGGATAATGATACTGACCTCCTTTGAGATCTGCTAATGGAGAGAGCTAGGCATTATCATCACCTTTAGGGGTAAAGTAGCACCAGCACAGGTCTCCCTTTTAGCAGAGCTTGCATCTTTGCTGAGGGACTGCACTGGTCTAGCTACACCAGTACAAAAACCCCTAACAGTCAAGCTCCTAGAAAACAGTGACAGAACAGAAGGATATCTAATTAAGAATACATACCAATGCAAGAAGACAGTATGCAAGCAAAGTGGCAGAGAGATTTGTTTGCAATGTGCAATCATAATGAAATACAAACGTGTCCAACACAAGGATGAGAGACATTCGTAGATTTTAAGGGCAGAAGGGATTATGTAGTCTGACCTCCTGCATAGCACGGGCTAAAGAACCGCACCCAATCATTTCTGCCTCAAACCCATAACTTCTGTTTGAACTAGACCAAATCTCTCATAAAGATACCCAGTCTTGATCCAAAGACTGCAAATGATGGAGAACCTACATAAAGAGTTCAAGATGCAATAAAAGTAAGTGTTTTGCGAATAACTCAGCTCACATTGCAAAAGAATTACAAGCATAAATACAGACAGCTGGAGGACAAATCACCAATAATGATGCAGAAGGAGTTCTTTATTGGGGCTCAAATTTGGAAACAAGAGATTAATAGATTTACAGATAAGACCAGAAGAGACCACTGTGATAACCTTGACTGACCTCCTGCATAACACAGGCCATCAAACGTCCCTGAATTAATTGTACTGGTTTGTGAACAAAAGGTGAATTTACAAATAGATGTTGGAACTGGACACAATGTAAATAGCAAGCAGAAGCAATTCCCACCCACCACCACACACAATCCTCTTCCCCCAAGAAAACCCACTAGCAGCCACCTAATGTTAGTTTTTTAAAAAAACTCTATTTTGATAAAGTAGGCACAAAATAAGCCTATCTAACAAAGCCACACCAACAAAGCACACATCTGTGCAAGGGCAGATGACAATAAGTTTGAAATAATGAAATAGGAAGTCCTATGTGTAACAACTTATCTACTGCACAGGGTGCATGAGAAAGAATCCGATTACGTGTTTAATGGACTAGAATGCATTGAGAATAATAAATCACACTGTTACAGATAAGTACAAAAATACACATACCACCAAAAATCCCATTAGCACTGAAAGTAAAAGCTGGATTTTACTAGTAAAAAAAAGGTATTTCTAATTAGATACTGAGTTAACACTATGATCACTATAATAAATCATGTCTTAGTTCTCCAAAACCACTATCAAGCTGACTAATATTGTCTCATTGTTTCCTTGTGCTCCCACTGCCTACCTGTTGCATCCACCTGTTCTCCCTTTTCTTATATTTAGAGGTAGTGAGCTTTGTGGGCCTATGTTCTTGCTAAGTGTTTGTATGGCACCCTGGCTCATGACTAGGACTTTTAAGCAATATGATGATTATTATTCACCAGATGAGCTGGACAGGGTGAAGTAATGGTTGATAAACTGATGATTTGTGATCAAAAGACCCACCATGTAGACTGTATAATGTTCTGCTATGTGGAAAACACCACTTTAAATTGAAAAAGATCGGCGGGGGAGGGAGGGGGATATCAATTTCTGGCAATAAACCCATACTTTCTTATAGTGCAAGGCACACACCAAGGCAAAACCCATGTTATGCAACAGTGCTACGTGATAACAGGTAGGACAAAGTGAATAGACAAAGGCTCCTTCCTTGAATAGTCTGTGTGTGAGCAGCTGATAGAGGGATAACAGCTAATGTGAAACAGAAAATTAATGTGTCACCAGTGAAGAGGAAATTTACCATAGGACAGCACTACCATACTGAGTTTCATTTGCTTCTGAAGCAAGGCACCATACAATTGTGAGACGACATTTCCAAGCATTCTACATTTTAAAATTATTATTATTTAAGGAAAAATAGAACCAATAAAGCTCCCGAGTTTGGGTACATTTTAAAACCTCTTATGAAGCTAGGCTGCAGGATCTCCCATGGTACTTGTGTTATTCAAAGGTGGAGATTTAGACTAGAATAACGTCCATTTACACGGCAGGTGATGATACCTTGTGTTGTCTTATTACAATACTTTCAAAACCTCTAGGCTAACCCTCATCAGTTTGCATAATGCCTTCTGGATCGACAGTAAACGTTCAAATAGCACAGGAAGAACTACGGTGTTCAAGTCAGCACCCACCTGATGGCCATACGTTCCCGATAATCCAGATCATAGCTCTGAATGGAGTCCATGCAGGAGTCCCGAGACACACCCTGCTGCTGCAGACGAGAGGGCACAGTGAACTGGTGCACAGAGGCGTTGGGCTGGGAGATTGTGTGGTAAGGAGGAGGAATGCTGTTGCTGGTCTCACTGCGGTAGTCACTGTCTCTATCATCCACTGCACTATCAAGGTCTTCCAAGGCTAAGAAACAAACATAGTTAGAGCACAACTCACCAATTCCACACAGATGGGTTAGCAGAGCCCATTTCACACTTCAAAGCAAAAAGCCTTTTAAGAGGCCTTTTCTGCAATGCTTGGGTCCCAAAAAGGCAATCCAGTGTATGATCTCACGTTCTCCGAATTTATATTGAATTCCCAGTTTACCTTTCCTTCCCTCTCTCTCATTTACCACTTCCTTATAGACAGACATTTATCTTTTTTGTTTTCTGTTCAACCACTGCTAACAAATAGGAGCACAAGATTCTTTTAATTTAGGAAACTTTCTTGGATTCCTTTAGTACAGTTGCAAAAACCCCTAATAAAAACAATTCAGTTGTCAAGAAAGTACGTTCCCCTGTGTGAAGTTGAGTCTGCCCTGAGGATTTTATTTTACTCCCTCTCATCTAGTGACTGATTTAAAAAAAACCAATCAAACCAGAGGAGCAGAAAAGGAAATTAATGAAAGCTTCTGACTTGCTTCCCCTTTACATGTTTACAATCACTGTATCACTCCTTTCAACATACTTTACCGGTATCAAAAATGTTTAATTTCTCTCAGGGACAGAGAGATTATTGAAAGGCTATCATGTGCTTGTCAATCAAGAAGAAAGTCAAAATCAACTAGCAGAGTAACTCTGCAGTATCCAAGTTATTTCTTTTTATTGTAATTGCTACATTTAACACATTCCTGAAGCTACAGTTAAATCGTCACATTTAGAAATTTTAAGTCAACACAAATGACTGTTGTGTAACTACAATCACAACAAAAAAGCTCCCTTTACATATTGCACCTCTCCCTTGAAAAGCATCGCAACTTAATAACCCTTTTAAAATGGAAGAAAAATGAAAGCTCTAGTCTGACACTTTCCCCTTACGTCTGGTCAGGCCTAAAAAATAAAGCTCCGTGCAGTATGGTAACTTTATCTTTGCAAGTTTCCAGTCAATAAATAGATAACAGTGATAAAGCAGGTGAAGCGCATTGCTAACATGCTTGAAATAAAGAATAAAGAAAAAATCATCAGCCATTTTTCCTCATGATCACCGCTAGCACCAAAGCCTGAATAGAAAGAACAATCAAATCAAAGCTCTGTCTGAGAAGTTAATTCCGTACTTCATGCATACCTCAATCAGCCAGCATCATAGCACAGACTGATTGGGACTAAGCAAGGAAATATAAGTACAGGTTGGTTTCTTTGTTTTCCCCATTTCTTTTATAAACAAATGGAAGCTTAATTCTGGAAATTCCAGATTGAAATTATCCACAGCAGGTGGATTCATGTTTTCCATTGAAGCTTTCATTTCTTTTGACTTAACAGTTTCTATTGTTTCATATAATTTAAGGTTTGCTATTAATGAAACAATCTGTTTCCGTTAATATAGTGTAACGATATAGCAAAATCCTGACACGGAAGAAAAACAAAAACCAACTCCACTGGAGAACATGTCAGCACATCTAGTTGAAATCTCCTTCAAACAGGCTTTGTAGTCATAAATCAAATTAATTAATTTGATTGTCTTCATTGAAGATAGCGTATAGTCTTCTGCTTCTTAACAGACTAATGCTATGCAGTTCTTGTCAGTCTCCATACATTAAACCAAAATTATTATATTGAATTATTTGGATTCATTAAAAACAAAAAGGTACTAATCTTGCACTCTAGTTGGAAAAGAAAAAACGGAACCCCATAAAATACAGTAACAGAATAACCATGCAGCAAAAACAAAGAAAAATATCAACAATTTCCCCCTTACAACACTCAGTCTTGGAATCCTTATCAACTTAGAAAAGGATTTTAAAACTGCTTACTCCTCAAAAAGGAACAAAACCAGTACCATAGTGCTCTCTAAATATTAATGACCTGATGTGCAATGATGCTGAGCACCTCTGACAAGTTAAATCCTAAATCTTTGGGGCAGGGACTGTCATCTACCAGCTTGCCCAGTACCTAGCACAATGGGGCCCCAACCTCAGAAGGATAACACAGTGGTACTTTGAACGTTAGTGTCACCACAGCTGACTTGCATCACAATAAAACAATGGCACTGTTACTATACCCAATACTTATATTAAGGAAGCATGTGTGGGTCTCATTCTATACTAACTTAATATTTGGGGTTTCTTCTGGCAACTACTTAATATTTTTCTGCAAACCCATCAATTTAGGGCATATTGAATAATGCAGAAATGGTGCCAAACCCCTCAATGCAGTTAACCCTTTCCAGTTAACTCCACTAATCCACCTCGATTATGCATTTGTAAGGTCAGTCTTTCAAAGGACATTAGCTCACTACATTGACTGTAGAGAATCCATTTGATAGTACAAAAGGTAAAATTCTCCACTCTGAAAAGTTCCAATAAATATTCTGCTCTTCTGTAGCAATGGTGATCCGCCTTACTGAGATGTAATGTGCTTCTCCCTCCAGAGAATCACAGGAGTAATTTAGTTAACAAAGTCCTGTGGCAGTTAGTCTTTAAGGTGCCACAGGACTTTGTTAACTCTGCTATTCCAGACTAACACGGCTACCACCCTGATTCAGGAGTAATTTAGTGTTATTGTAGCCATGACAATCCCAAAATATTAGATAAGGTGAGTGAGGTAATATCTTTTATTGGACCAACTTCTGTTGGTGAAAGAGAGAAGCCTTCAAGCTCACAGAGCCCTTTTTCAGCTCGAAAGCAGGTCTCCCTCCCCAACAGAAGTTGGTCCAATACAAGATATTACCTCACCCAGCTTGTTTCTCTAATAGCAGGAATTTAGCATTTGTAAAATTGTAGATTACATTTATGCATCAATCATCCAAGATGTTAGACTATACAGTATTTATAACAGCACCCAGATTTCTCTATGTTATCATTAATGCACAACTTGTAGTCTCATGGGTGCCAAGTCAGAGCATGTTTTCTGATAGCAATTTTAAAGAATGTGAGCCCATAACCCAGTGGTAACAATGAGGTACACCAAACATACTGTATCTTTGATAAATACCCTGAACATCTACAGTACGTCCAGGGATGTTAACACCACTAGAAAGCAAGACTGGTGGCAAGTATACTAATAGTTTATGAACAGATTCTGATTCACTCACTTATGCTGAATAGCACCTTACTGCACAAGCAGTCCCACTTCAGTGCCTTGCTCCATGAGTAGTTCCCTGGACTAGTAAGTACGAGTAAGGATATCAACATCTGCCTCTTACGCAGGCAGAAGTACATTTTAATTTAGCAGAAGTGTTTAGTAAGATGCGATGGTGGTATCACCAGTGCATTAATATTCTTGTTACTAAAAGGAATTTAAATTCATCCTAAAAGAAGGAGGAGACTGACAACAACTTGAAGAAGCAGCTTTGCAGAAACACTATCCATTCAACAGAAAGGAACAGGTATTAATGCTTACTATGTTTTAGCAAAATAATCTTCACACAAACGAATGGAAAAATTTACAGCATCATCTGCCTGAGGAAGATGCTGCTGTACGTTTTCCCATTCCCACTAAGCCATCTCATTAAGAAGTTTATACTTTCACGTAGTCTTTGAAAACCAATATGTTAGTAACTAAAGATATAATGGTATACATTGGTAAAAAAAAGACTTCAAACAATTGGTTTAGGTAACTTCACATGCACCAAAAGCTCTCAGGGGATGCAAACAGTCTCAGTCTACTGTGTAAAGGGGATAAACCTGAGGGAAAGGGAAGAGGCATGCTCCACTCTGATAAATAACTGAATATTCATGCATACAGTCAACATATATAATGAAAAGCTACTGGACAAAGTCACATCACACGGACGGATTGATAGAGTAAGGATTGAGAGCCTGAAAAGAAAAGCAAGACACAAGAAACAACAGGTATATGTCTGAACTTTGGGGAACTGGCATATCCAATTCCAAATTCCCTATTTAAATCAGTACAGTAATTCCGATGCAACTGCTACGGGGCAGAGAGCATTTCGTTATTTTTATACTGGTCTCAAAATAGTTTCCACTCATTGCTGCCCCAGCCATGTCAGTTGGGTTTACATTTGGGTGTTTTTCTTTAAAAATCTTGTTTTGGGGGGAGGGGGAGGTTGGAAGCAACCACCATTACAGGTTGCTTGAGGGTGAAATGGGCTATAAAAATCCTCAACCCAGGGCCAACTGCAAAGGACGGGCTTCTCCCAGAATAAGTTTAAACTGGTTTGGAATTGCCTGGTGGTTTAATAGCAATTTCTTGTGCTGTCCCCCTTGCGAGTTGGGATCCAGGTCCCAAGCTTGATCTCAACTTCTAAGGATATCGCAAGCAGTGCTAAGAGTGTGCCAAGTCCTAGGAAAATGGAGATGGGGGAGACTGCCTTGAATTCTGTGCCAATGACCTCCCACCCCCTCATGGAAGAAGAGAGCCATTTAAATGAGTCCAGTTTCCTTAAACCTTTAGGTGACTGTTGAGGAAAACTATAGAGTAAAGTGTGATGAATGAACAGGGACTGTTATAATCTAGTCTCACCTCATGCACACAGAGGCCATCACTTCTTGCTGAATGAGACATCACTTTTACAAAAACATCCAGCTGGACAAAAATATTTTGTCAAAAAAAGAGTTAAAACTGATTGCATGTGGTCACTTATGTTAACTTGAAAGCCAAAAATGAGTTTAAGGACAATTCTTCAGGTCATTAGTGCATACAGGTTATTTTATATCACTGGGCATTTAAAGGAACATCAGAAACTTGAGATCTAGTCGATTTGAAATAAATGAGTTAATAGTTTCAGATATTTCACCTACCACTGAGCCTCCAATTTGGGGGATTTTACAATCACACGTTCCTGTTGGGTTTTTTTTTTTTTTTAAATGTGGCTAAAAGAGCCACAGTAACCTGTAACCTGACTGACTATACAAGGAAAACAATTAAGTTTACAATGCACAAGGGGCTGCCAAAACACAATGAAAACCGAGATTCTTTTTTTCTAGTCTTTCCATGATGATGATCCAGGTGTTAATTCTGGGTGGCATTTTAAAAGGAATCAGTGTTGACCTAAGCCTGCCCCCAACAAAATTCAGTGTTAAAATACCACTGACTTCCAGGGAAGTAGGAAAGGCCAACATGGAGCACTCCTGAAAACCTCATCGTAGAACACCACATAAAATATTTTCAGAGAAGTCCTATTTAAATTGGCTGGACCCTTTAAAAAAATCTAAACAAGCAGATGAAATGTAGAAAGTTAAATAGCCAAGACTTTGTCTAGGCAGTCACAGTATAGCACACTTTGTACACACAGTATGAAACACAGGTATCTAGAAGGAAAGCAGAAGGTCTACACCTCTCATCAGAGCCTGGTTTTTCATCTGGATAGCATATAAAGTGACAGAAATAGCTCGTGGTTCCTCGCTTTTGTCCTTTTCTATCATAGTCTTCCTATTCAGTTAGTTTTCTAATTTAATACTCTAACTGAGATTTCTTCAATAAGTATCTCTTAGTCAACAGATCTTCCAGGAAGCTGAGTATTTGTGTTCTCTGCTTAGCAGTCCGCATCTCCCCTATAAAAGGGAACTTTGTGGCAAGATGACATTCCAGGAACTAGTGTACTTGTACATCCAGTTCGAAGTATAGGAAGGATAGAGAAAGGCCCTATTTCCAAATTAAAATATATATATATATATAAATTCCACAGAGTAATCTGCACTTGACAGTAGTTTACCCAGCAATACTGGGAAACTCTCACACAGTAGCATGAGAAGAAAACCAATTCCTCTGCAAATTGGTAGCAAACAGGATTAAAGTGATGAAGTTTTACCTACTTTGAGACATAAGCAATGCATGCATAATATTACATTAATAGCATCTTACCAGTTGATCAGCTAAACTAGGCAAAATGCAAGAGAATACATATCAAGTCAATTACCTTACAGCAGAATCCTCCCACTCCCCCTTTTCTCCAGTGACTGTTTCAAATGTACTATGTAGTGCATGAATTGTATCCGCACACCATTTTCTATTCACACTGTATGCAGATTAATGTATTGCGATACAGCATGGCCAGCAGGCAGCAGGAGAGTGTTAGATGGAAGCAAGTTTACTAGACATTGGGTGGAGCACCGGGAGCCAATTAAGGCACCTGAAGCCAATTAAAGCCCCTGAAGCCAGTCACATGATAAAAAGACCCTGCTTCAGACAGTTGAAAAGGAGTTTGGAGGAGTTGGAGCAAATTAGCAGTTTGGAGGAGATGGAGCGGAGCAGATTAGCAGTTTGGAGGAAAGCAGAGCAGAGTTTGGAAACGTGCTGTGGTGAGTTAAGACGACCCAGACCCTAGGTAAAGGGACACCTGGTGTGCAGAGAGAGGGCAGGAAGCCCCCCACAAGCTGAAGGGTAGGAGAGGGAAGTGGCCCAGGAGAAAGAATAGCTAGGCCAAGTGGTTTACTGCTATCCTCAGGGCCCCTGGGCTGGGACCTGGAGTAGAGGGCGGGCCCTGGTCCCTCCCTCTCCACTCCCCCCCACTCCCCCAGATACTAGTGGGACAGTTAATATCCAGTTCAGGGGCAAGAAATGGCTCCCTGAACCCCACCACAAGAAGAGAAAGTGCGGGACCCATCAGTGCTGGCAATTTGGCACAGTATCATGTGGACAGATACGAATGTACTCAGTGGATGTTGACTCCAGTAAAGAATATACTGGAAAAAGAGGGAAAATATTAATCCTTAACTGAAGGGAAGGCCAGTACTTACTAAAACTTTCCCTCCCGTGAGTTGCATATGAAAATGAAGTTCTCTTTTAAAATCTTTGGTCTTTGATTTAAAAGTAGGACAATCTAATTATTCGTTACTTGACATTCCATACCTATTGAAAGTAAATCTTTCTAGCCATTCAGAAATCCAGTAAATTGTGTGCAAGACCAGAAGAGTGTACTGTAGACATGAATCATAGAATATAAGGGTTTGAATGGACCTCAGGAGGTCATCCAGTCCAATCCCCTGCTCAAAGAAGGACCAAACCCCAGCTAAATCATCCCAGCCAGGGGGTTTGTCAAGCTTGACTTTAAAAAATCTCTAAGGAAGGAGGAGATTCCACCACCTCCCTAGGTAACCCATTTCAGTGCTTCACCGCCCTCCTAGTGAAATAGTTTTTCCTAATAACCAACCTAAACCTCCCCCCACTGCAACTTGAGACCATTACTCCTTGTTCTGTCATCTGCCACCACTGAGAACAGTCTAAATCCACCCTCTTTGGAACCCCCTTTCAGGTAGCTGAAAGCAGCTATCAAATCTCCCCTCAGTCTTCTCTTCCGCAGACTAAACAATCCCAGTTCCTTCAGCCTCTCCTTGTAACTCATGTGCTCCAGCCCCCTAATCATTTCCGCTGCCCTCTGCTGGACTCTTTCCAATTTTTCCACATCCTCCTTTCAGTGTGGGGCCCCAAACTGGACAGTACTCCAGAGGAGGCCTCACCAATGTCAAATAGAGGGG
Source organism: Sternotherus odoratus (assembly GCA_032164245.1). Lineage (NCBI taxonomy): Eukaryota > Metazoa > Chordata > Testudines > Kinosternidae > Sternotherus > Sternotherus odoratus. Next base: position 105,672,936 of record JAVMKO010000007.1, read on the forward strand.
AATGATCAAGTCCTTCAATCTGCTGGAAATGCCCCTACTTATACAACCCAAAATGCCGTTTGCCTTCTTGGTAACAAGGGCACACTGACTCTCACACACCTCAAAGCTCCAGTCCTCTCTCCTTCCTCCTCCTCTGACTGCCTGAAGCAAGGGATTTATTAGCTTCCTGACAGGGCCTTAATGGACTATAAATGCTCCAATTAATCTGTAGTAACCCTCCCTAGTCTACAGGGAACCATGCCATAATTAGCCTAGGGCTAATATATTTCCCTCTATCACTGCTCCCTGGCTTTCCTGAATCACACACTACTTAGTTGTCTGCCTCTACATGATGTAATTGAACAATACTCTCATTTGATTGTTTATCTTTAGCTCCTACATGTAATTTATCAGTTTCTATCCTCTCCTCTTTATTAAGATATAAAGAATCCCTTTAATAAATCTTCCTCTGGGGATGTCTGTCCGAACCACATGCTCCTCCGTACAGGTCAGCCTTCCCCCAGTCCTTAGTTTAAAAACTCCTCTATGGCCTTCTTAATTTTACATGCCAGCAATCTGGTTCCATTTTGGTTTACGTGGAACTCATCTTTCCTATACATGCTCCTCCTTTCCTAAAAGGTCCCACAGTTCCTAACAACTTAAAATCCCTTTTCTGAATACCATTCTTTCATCTTAAACTGACCAGACAGCAAGTCTCAAAAATCAGGACAAGAGGAAAAAGACACAAAAATTGGGACTGTCCCTATAAAAATCAGGACATCTGGTCACCCAAGGCTCATCCACATATTGAAACCTTGCAGTTCTGCCTGGCTAACTGGCCCTGCATTTCGGTGAATGCTACCACGGAGACCCTAGATTTTAATCTCTTTCCTAGGTGCCTAAATTTGGCCTCCAAGACCTATGTCATTGGTACTATTACGTACCATGACCACTGGATCTTCCCCAGCACTGCGTATTAGTCTACCTCAGTAAGTCCTCAACCTTTCCACCTGGTAGCACTTCACCATGCAGATCTCCCAGCCATCATAAACCCAACTATCTATATTTCTAACAATCAAATCCCCCATTACTATTACCGGTCTCTTTCTAATAACTGGAGTACCCTCGCTCAGAGAGAGATCCTCAGTGGGGGGGATACCATGGTATCATTTGGAAGGAGGGTCCCAACTATGGGACCATTTCCCTTCGCTCCAGTTTGATGATGTTCTTCCCTGAGACTTTCATCCTCCTCAGCATAGAGGCTGTCAGACCGGAGGGGTGGGGGTGGGACCACCCAACTGTATCCCTGAAAGTCTCTTGCATTTCTTGTAGTCTCCCTTAATGTCTCCAGTTCAGCCATGCTGGAGTCAAGAGTCCACACTCAATCTGCTTGCAACAAATGCACGCATGCCATCAGCCCACAAGGCAGGTAATCATACGTGCTGCATTCAGTGCAATAACCTGGATACCCACCGCTCTGCTGCTGGACGCCTGCCTGCGTTGTTTTCACTCTCCTGGATTTTCTCACTTGGCTGTTTGTTCTTTATGTGATTTGTGTTTATTTTGTTTTTCTTTTTGGGGGTGCAGAGAGTGTTTATTGGCCCAAGTTTAGAAAAGGTGTATTAGGTGTATCAGGCTCTCATGCTCCATCTCACAAAACACCCCCATTTGCTCCTCCTGTTCGCTAACATCTCTGGCTGCCTACAAGGTGACTTTTTAAACACATTCTCCTGGAGTTAGCCCCACCTGCTTGTTCAGTGATCCTAAAGAGATTAGAGATCAAAAAATGGCAGACTATTGCCTTGTTAGGCAGCGCAGCCTTGCCTAGCAGGCCGCTAGGTTCAGCATACAGCCCCCCAAAAGAGACACAGGAAAAGCAATCACACAACAGACAAATTGACAGACAACAATCCCTAATGTATACAAAGTCCACATTTGCCAGTTGCCAGAGTCTTCTTCCGAAAGCAGCTGTTTTGCCTTATGCTTCGAAAAGGAAATATGTTTTGGTATTTGCTGGAAAACACTGATTTCCAATGGAGGTCACGGTCTTGCTGCGCTGCTCTACATTGATTTAAAATGATGTAGCTGATAAAGGCAAAGGCCCAAAATGATGTTTGCACCCAGTGTTATCAGTTTCCCAAACAATGATTTCTGTTTAAGGGTGAAGTTTGACAAGGTGTACAGGCAGCTACTGTGCTGCATCTCTATATGACCCAGAGGTCTATTCCAATTCTGCTACTGGTTGCTAGACTTCTTAACTCAAAATCCTAATTTACAAAATAGACTGTTCGAGAACAGGGCCAGAGCAAGACAGCTAATACAAAATCTAATCTGGAATAGGACAAACACACACAAACATGAAGCTCCCATGAAAATAGAAGGAAAGAAAAGAGAAAAGATTTTCCTGTATGCATGAATATCCCTGATATTCTCATGCTAGAGCATGATGCAGTGCTACAGAATCATGGAACTTGCAAGAAATTAAACGGTTACATACTCGGCTGCTCTTGCCATCCGAAATAACTCCAGTTGCCTGGGTGTAACACAAATGGAAGGAAAGAATAGGAGTGAAGAAAGAAAGCTTAGAAAAATAAACCAAGGGAGAGTTTTTCCATTCATTTTAAAATGTCTTATTTTGCAAAACAAACATGAAACAGCATTTATTTGTAACATTCAGCATCTTTGCTAGCTTACTGACCTACCTCTCAGGGGTGTTCATAAACCACTCTGAACATTAAGATCACTATGTAAATGCTAAGGATTATTAAACTATTATATTCCCATTACCAATTGATAGCATATTTACAACATCCAGTTTGCCAGTCAGGAGCACTGAACTCTGTACTTTCCAGTTCCTGTCTGTTACCATGGTTCCAATCCGTATTGTCCATTAAACAAAATCAAGAAAGGAAAGAGTGGTCCAGTGGGAACACACTGAACTAAGGGCTCAGGAGACATGGATTTTTTCCCAGCACTGCATGTGAATTAATGTAGCCATTTGTAAATAAGAATAATAGTACTTACCTGTTTGCAATAGCACTTTGAGATCTGCAGATTACTCTACGATAGGATTAGTGTAGAAATACTGCTTTGTGCGCAAACTATACTGGACTGAATCTCTTCTTGGCTTCAATCATTATAATGAAATCTACTGTTCCAAAAGTATAAGACTTCTATAGCACTTTATACATCCAGAACACAGTGCAAACACTTCTCCCTTATGCAGCTAAGAAAGTATCTCCATTTCGCAACTAGTGAAACTGAGGCAAAGCACAGTGCAGAAACTTGACCAAAGCTACACAAGTTAGTAGCAGAGCAAGGATTAGAACTCAGGATTTCCTGATTTCCAGTTGGATGTTCTGGCCTCTAAACCACACTGTTAACCAGGGTCAGAATTTGATGTAGTTAAGGTAAGCGGTACAGGACTACTGTTCAGACCTCTTACAGTAAAGTTTGAATTACATAAGCAGCATGCAGATCGAAACAAAATGAAGGCTAATATTTGTAGAAATTAAATGTTCAATTCTGCTTTAAAGAGTGAGTCTGGAAAGTTGATTTGACACTTCCACGTTTATTGACTTATTTCCATATCACGTGCACTCAGGTAACACAGATTTTCCCCCTGCTCCTAACTGCCAGCCTTACAAACTCTGGCTGGGATCCGAAGGCTAGTCCACATACAAACTTGTGCCAAAATAACAAAGATAACATGAATTAAAACAGTTAGTTGTGTAGGTGCAAGTTTCTGTGCAGACATGTCAGATTACAAATAGTAACATTTATTTAGCTAAAACAATGTAACAAATCAACCCAACTTCAGCTATTTGAAAATCAGTATCCAAGCACAACATGCGCTGAAATAATGAAAGCCATTTTTAATCATCATCTTGTGTTATTTGGGTACAAGTTTGCATGTAGACCAGCCATTAGAGTTAAAATGGCTCTCTCCCTATTCTCCATCAGTTATAAAGATTCTGTGGGCCAAATTAGCCCCTCAAATACATCCAAGCAAGCCCAAGTCCTTCAGATCACACTCTCCAGGACATCCATTGAAAGCAATGAGTTTGCATAGGTGTAACTAACTAAGGCTTCAAATCCAACTCACTCCTGCTTTTGCTCTGCAAAAATTAGCAAGAATAGAAAAACATATAAACAGTAGGTTGTCACTAAAGCAGATATGACTGACTGAATATGCACTGTGAGCAAACGTGGTGAATAAGAAGGTATTTTTACCGAGTCCATATGTAAAGAACTGTAAATTAAATAAGTGAATAGTTGAGCAAATAAAGTTAAATATTAGAAATAACATTTTATGTCCATAAAGAAGCTTGACATCCAATTAACTATAAACCTCAACCAGGTTCAAAGTGCAGACTGCTAGCAGACTTGCATCCAGAAGTCCAACATTATCTCAGTCACTTGTGACAAAATTGCCACTGAAACACCAGTACTTGACTGAACTAGCCAGAGTGAGAATTTTAGCACAGACATGCCTATCCGTGTCAGAAGCCTGCTAGCCTGAACAGGCTAAAAGTTTATGAGACCCTAATCCAATGCCTGATAAGGGCAACTGGAAGCCATTGTTGTCTGACATTTCCCGGACAGCAGCAAAAGTCTCTCTAAACAGAAGAGGCCTAATGAACACATTTTACTGACATCTGAGCCTATTTCTGAGGAAAGAAAAGGACAGAGTGAATACATGTGAAAAGAATAAGCCTGGGAGGGCAGAGAGAATGGGAGCAGATAGCAAATGAGATCTAGCCAGGGAATAAAGGGGAATAAACTGAAGGAAGAGGAATAGAAGAGAGGCCAAACCGAAGAAAGAGGAGATGCAGAAAATAAAAGTCAAGAGGAGGCGTAGAAGGGGGAAGATACACAAGCAATAGAGAATAGCAAGCAAATAGTAGGACTTTGGGCACACACTGAGTAAGGTCTGCAGACACAGGGTAGAAAACATAGTAAGGTGTTCCCTTCCTTATTAATTTGGAAGCCTTGGTAATCGGGAATGAAATCCAGAAGCCCCAAACTCCAGTATCACACTCAGTCCAATAGCCCACAGCTGTCCTGTGGCTTCTGAGTAACCATTAGCTGCTAGATAAAAGGAGAAGTTCAATTTGTCACAGCAAATAGCGGGTGAACTGTAACAGCTGAAGCAATCAAGGTGCAGACATTTGCAGATGGAATAGTTGTTAGAATTGTAGCCCATTTGTGAACCAGTGACTGTGCAGCCTCGCTGCCTGCTGCTAGTCCCATTTAAGATTCAATATATTTGTATTTATTAATAAATTACTCCATACACACCACCCCAAAAGCTGCTGAGCACCTTGTGAGAAATAGTATGAACAAAATTACCATTATCAAAAATCAATATGCAGGTTAAAACAAAAAAACAGAGGCCCAGCAAACAACCCCCACTCTCCCAACCCCCAAGTCCCGCCAAGAGACAGACTATAAACAAAGATCACTCCCAAAACTAGATACAAACTACATCCTTTAGTACAAGGACACCGATTTACTCTGACCTATGTGGAAGGACGTCCCAGGACATTACAGGAAAAGAGGCTTGAAAATGTCAGAAGTCGTCGGCAGATGTAGGAGGTAAAGGCACGAGAGCC